>CM059567.1:0-1200000 GCA_030386875.1 Morinoia aosen
GCCGAATGCGGTGAAAATCACGTCGTTTGCTGTTTCCCGTGGCGACATAGGCGGAAAGTGCATATTTAGCCGTTTCCACGGTCGACAGAGCTAAAATGCGTGTTTTGGGCCATTCCTAGGCCGAATGCGGTGAAAATCACGTCGTTTGCTGTTTCCCGTGGCGACATAGGCGAAAAGTGCATATTTAGCCGTTTCCACGGTCGACAGAGCTAAAATGCGTGTTTTGGGCCATTCCTAGGCCGAATGCGGTGAAAATCACGTCGTTTGCTGTTTCCCGTGGCGACATAGGCGGGAAAGTGCATATTTAGCCGTTTCCACGGTCGACAGGGCTAAAATGCGTGTTTTCGGCCATTCCTAGGCCGAATGCGGTGAAAATCACGTCGTTTGCTGTTTCCCGTGGCGACATAGGCTGAAAGTGCATATTTAGCCGATTTCACGGTCGACAGGGCTAAAATGCGTGTTTTGGGCCATTCCTAGGTCGAATGCGGTGAAAATCACGACGTTTGCTGTTTCCCGTGGCGACATAGGCTGAAAGTGCAAATTTAGCCGATTCCACGGTCGACAGGGCTAAAATGCGTGTTTTCGGCCATTCCTAGGCCAAATGCGGTGAAAATCACGTCGTTTGCTGTTTCCCGTGGCGACATAGGCTGAAAGTGCATATTTAGCCGATTCCACGGTCGACAGGGCTAAAGTGCGTGTTTTGGGCCATTCCTAGGTCCGAATGCGGTGAAAATCACGTCGTTTGCTGTTTCCCGTGGCGACATAGGCGGAAAGTGCATATTTAGCCGATTCCACGGTCGACAGAGCTAAAATGCGTGTTATGGGCCATTCCAAGGCCGAATGCGGTGAAAATCACGTCGTTTGCTGTTTCCCGTGGCGACATAGGCGGAAAGTGCATATTTAGCCGATTCCACGGTCGACAGAGCTAAAATGCGTGTTTTGGGCCATTCCTAGGCCGAATGCGGTGAAAATCACGTCGTTTGCTGTTTCCCGTGGCGACATAGGCTGAAAGTGCATATTTAGCCGATTCCACTGTCGACAGAGCTAAAATGCGTGTTTTGGGCCATTCCTAGGCCGAATGCGGTGAAAATCACGTCGTTTGCTGTTTCCCGTGGCGACATAGGCGGAAAGTGCATATTTAGCCGATTCCACGGTCGACAGAGCTAAAATGCGTGTTTTGGGAAAATTCTAGGCCTAATGCGGTGAAAATCACGTCGTTTGCTGTTTCCCGTGGCGACATAGGCGGAAAGTGCATATTTAGCAGATTCCACGGTCGACAGAGCTAAAATGCGTGTTTTGGGCCATTCCTAGGCCGAATGCGGTGAAAATCACGTCGTTTGCTGTTTCCCGTGGCGACATAGGCGGAAAGTGCATATTTAGCCGATTCCACGGTCGACAGAGCTAAAATGCGTGTTTTGGGCCATTCCTAGGCCGAATGCGGTGAAAATCACGTCGTTTGCTGTTTCCCGTGGCGACATAGGCGGAAAGTGCATATTTAGCCGATTCCACGGTCGACAGAGCTAAAATGCGTGTTTTGGGCCATTCCTAGGCCGAATGCGGGTGAAAATCACGTCGTTTGCTGTTTCCCGTGGCGACATAGGCGAAAGTGCATATTTAGCCGATTCCACGGTCGACAGAGCTAAAATGCGTGTTTTGGACCATACCTAGGCCGAATGCGGTGAAAATCACGTCGTTTGCTGTTTCCCGTGGCGACATAGGCGGAAAGTGCATATTTAGCCGTTTCCACGGTCGACAGAGCTAAAATGCGTGTTTTGGGCCATTCCTAGGCCGAATGCGGTGAAAATCACGTCGTTTGCTGTTTCCCGTGGCGACATAGGCGAAAAGTGCATATTTAGCCGTTTCCACGATCGACAGAGCTAAAATGCGTGTTTTGGGCCATTCATAGGCCGAATGCGGTGAAAATCACGTCGTTTGCTGTTTCCCGTGGCGACATAGGGTGAAAGTGCATATTTAGCTGTTTCCACGGTCGACAGGGCTAAAATGCGTGTTTTGGGCCATTCCTAGGCCGAATGCGGTGAGAAATCACGTCGTTTGCTGTTTCCCGTGGCGACATAGGCGGAAAGTGCATATTTAGCCGATTCCACGGTCGACAGAGCTAAAATGCGTGTTTTGGACCATTCCTAGGCCGAATGCGGTGAAAATCACGTCGTTTGCTGTTTCCCGTGGCGACATAGGCGGAAAGTGCATATTTAGCCGTTTCCACGGTCGACAGAGCTAAAATGCGTGTTTTGGGCCATTCCTAGGCCGAATGCGGTGAAAATCACGTCGTTTGCTGTTTCCCGTGGCGACATAGGCGAAAAGTGCATATTTAGCCGTTTCCACGGTCGACAGGGCTAAAATACGTGTTTTGGGCCATTCCTAGGCCGAATGCGGTGAAAATCACGTCGTTTGCTGTTTCCCGTGGCGACATAGGCGGAAAGTGCATATTTAGCCGATTCCACGGTCGACAGAGCTAAAATGCGTGCTTTGGACCATTCCTAGGCGAATGCGGTGAAAATCACGTCGTTTGCTGTTTCCCGTGGCGACATAGGCGGAAAGTGCATATTCAGCCGTTTCCACGGTCGACAGAGCTAAAATGCGTGTTTTGGGCCATTCCTAGGCCGAATGCGGTGAAAATCACGTCGTTTGCTGTTTCCCGTGGCGACATAGGCGAAAAGTGCATATTTAGCCGTTTCCACGGTCGACAGAGCTAAAATGCGTGTTTTGGGCCATTCCTAGGCCGAATGCGGTGAAAATCACGTCGTTTGCTGTTTCCCGTGGCGACATAGGGTGAAAGTGCATATTTAGCTGTTTCCACGGTCGACAGGGCTAAAATGCGTGTTTTGGGCCATTCCTAGGCCGAATGCGGTGAAAATCACGTCGTTTGCTGTTTCCCGTGGCGACATAGGCGGAAAGTGCATATTTAGCCGATTCCACGGTCGACAGAGCTAAAATGCGTGTTTTGGACCATTCCTAGGCCGAATGCGGTGAAAATCACGTCGTTTGCTGTTTCCCGTGGCGACATAGGCGGAAAGTGCATATTTAGCCGTTTCCACGGTCGACAGAGCTAAAATGCGTGTTTTGGGCCATTCCTAGGCCGAATGCGGTGAAAATCACGTCGTTTGCTGTTTCCCGTGGCGACATAGGCGAAAAGTGCATATTTAGCCGTTTCCACGGTCGACAGAGCTAAAATGCGTGTTTTGGGCCATTCCTAGGCCGAATGCGGTGAAAATCACGTCGTTTGCTGTTTCCCGTGGCGACATAGGCGGAAAGTGCATATTTAGCCGTTTCCACGGTCGACAGGGCTAAAATGCGTGTTTTCGGCCATTCCTAGGCCGAATGCGGTGAAAATCACGTCGTTTGCTGTTTCCCGTGGCGACATAGGCTGAAAGTGCATATTTAGCCGATTTCACGGTCGACAGGGCTAAAATGCGTGTTTTGGGCCATTCCTAGGTCGAATGCGGTGAAAATCACGACGTTTGCTGTTTCCCGTGGCGACATAGGCTGAAAGTGCAAATTTAGCCGATTCCACGGTCGACAGGGCTAAAATGCGTGTTTTCGGCCATTCCTAGGCCGAATGCGGTGAAAATCACGTCGTTTGCTGTTTCCCGTGGCGACATAGGCTGAAAGTGCATATTTAGCCGATTCCACGGTCGACAGGGCTAAAGTGCGTGTTTTGGGCCATTCCTAGGCCGAATGCGGTGAAAATCACGTCGTTTGCTGTTTCCCGTGGCGACATAGGCGGAAAGTGCATATTTAGCCGGCCTAGGCCGATTCCACGGTCGACAAAGCTAAAATGCGTGTTTTGGGCCATTCCTAGGCCGAATGCGGTGAAAATCACGTCGTTTGCTGTTTCCCGTGGCGACATAGGCGGAAAGTGCATATTTAGCCGTTTCCACGGTCGACAGGGCTAAAATGCGTGTTTTTGGCCATTCCTAGGCCGAATGCGGTGAAAATCACGTCGTTTGCTGTTTCCCGTGGCGACATAGGCAGAAAGAGCATATTTAGCCAATTCCACGGTCGACAGGGCTAAAATGCGTGTTTTGGGCCATTCCTAGGTCGAATGCGGTGAAAATCACGTCGTTTGCTGTTTCCCGTGGCGACATAGGCGGAAAGTGCATATTTAGCCGATTCCACGGTCGACAGGGCTAAAATGCGTGTTTTGGGCCATTCCTAGGCCGAATGCGGTGAAAATCACGTCGTTTGCTGTTTCCCATGGCGACATAGGCGGAAAGTGAATATTTAGCCGATTCCACGGTCGACAGAGCTAAAATACGTGTTTTGGGCCATTCCTAGGCCGAATGCGGTGAAAATCACGTCGTTTGCTGTTTCCCGTGGCGGCATAGGCGGAAAGTGCATATTTAGCAGATTCCACGGTCGACAGAGCTAAAATGCGTGTTTTGGGCCATTCCTAGGCCGAATGCGGTGGAAATCACGTCGTTTGCTGTTTCCCGTGGCGACATAGGCGGAAAGTGCATATTTTGCCGATTCCACGGTCGACAGAGCTAAAATGCGTGTTATGGGCCATTCCTAGGCCGAATGCGGTGAAAATCACGTCGTTTGCTGTTTCCCGTGGCGACAAAGGCGGAAAGTGCATATTTAGCCGATTTCACGGTCGACAGAGCTAAAATGCGTGTTTTGGGCCATTCCTAGGCCGAATGCGGTGAAAATCACGTCGTTTGCTGTTTCCCGTGGCGACATAGGCGGAAAGTGCATATTTAGCCGATTCCACGGTCGACAGAGCTAAAATGCGTGTTTTGGGCCATTCCTAGGCTGAATGCGGTGAAAATCACGTCGTTTGCTGTTTCCCGTGGCGACATAGGGGGGAAAGTGCATATTTAGCTGTTTCCACGGTCGACAGGGCTAAAATGCGTGTTTTGGGCCATTCCTAGGCCGAATGCGGTGAAAATCACTTCGTTTGCTGTTTCCCGTGGCGACATAGGCGGAAAGTGCATATTTAGCCGATTCCACGGTCGACAGAGCTAAAATGCGTGTTTTGGGCCATTCCTAGGCCGAATGCGGTGAAAATCACGTCGTTTGCTGTTTCCCGTGGCGACATAGGCGAAAGTGCATATTTAGCCGATTCCACGGTCGACAGAGCTAAAATGCGTGTTTTGGGCCATTCCTAGGCCGAATGCGGTGAAAATCACGTCGTTTGCTGTTTCCCGTGGCGACATAGGCGGAAAGTGCATATTTAGCCGATTCCACGGTCGACAGAGCTAAAATGCGTGTTTTGGGCCATTCCTAGGCCGAATGCGGTGAAAATCACGTCGTTTGCTGTTTCCCGTGGCGACATAGGGGGAAGTGCATATTTAGCTGTTTCCACGGTCGACAGGGCTAAAATGCGTGTTTTGGGCCATTCCTAGGCCGAATGCGGTGTAAATCACGTCGTTTGCTGTTTCCCGTGGCGACATAGGCGGAAAGTGCATATTTAGCCGATTCCACGGTCGACAGAGCTAAAATGCGTGTTTTGGGCCATTCCTAGGCCGAATGCGGTGAAAATCAAGTCGTTTGCTGTTTCCCGTGGCGACATAGGCGGAAAGTGCATATTTAGCCGTTTCAACGGTCGACAGAGCTAAAATGCGTGTTTTGGACCATTCCTAGGCCGAATGCGGTGAAAATCACGTCGTTTGCTGTTTCCCGTGGCGACATAGGCGGAAAGTGCATATTTAGCCAATTCCACGGTCGACAGGGCTAAAATGCGTGTTTTGGGCCATTCCTAGGTCGAATGCGGTGAAAATCACGTCGTTTGCTGTTTCCCGTGGCGACATAGGCGGAAAGTGCATATTTAGCCGATTCCACGGTCGACAGGGCTAAAATGCGTGTTTTGGGCCATTCCTAGGCCGAATGCGGTGAAAATCACGTCGTTTGCTGTTTCCCATGGCGACATAGGCGGAAAGTGCATATTTAGCCGATTCCACGGTCGAAAGAGCTAAAATACGTGTTTTGGGCCATTCCTAGGGCCGAATGCGGTGAAAATCACGTCGTTTGCTGTTTCCCGTGGCGGCATAGGCGGAAAGTGCATATTTAGCAGATTCCACGGTCGACAGAGCTAAAATGCGTGTTTTGGGCCATTCCTAGGCCGAATGCGGTGAAAATCACGTCGTTTGCTGTTTCCCGTGGCGACATAGGCGGAAAGTGCATATTTAGCCGATTCCACGGTCGACAGAGCTAAAATGCGTGTTATGGGCCATTCCTAGGCCGAATGCGGTGAAAATCACGTCGTTTGCTGTTTCCCGTGGCGACAAAGGCGGAAAGTGCATATTTAGCCGATTCCACGGTCGACAGAGCTAAAATGCGTGTTTTGGGCCATTCCTAGGCCGAATGCGGTGAAAATCACGTCGTTTGCTGTTTCACGTGGCGACATAGGCGGAAAGTGCATATTTAGCCGATTCCACGGTCGACAGAGCTAAAATGCGTGTTTTGGGCCATTCCTAGGCCGAATGCGGTGAAAATCACGTCGTTTGCTGTTTCCCGTGGCGACATAGGGGGAAAGTGCATATTTAGCTGTTTCCACGGTCGACAGGGCTAAAATGCGTGTTTTGGGCCATTCCTAGGCCGAATGCGGTGAAAATCACTTCGTTTGCTGTTTCCCGTGGCGACATAGGCGGAAAGTGCATATTTAGCCGATTCCACGGTCGACAGAGCTAAAATGCGTGTTTTGGGCCATTCCTAGGCCGAATGCGGTGAAAATCACGTCGTTTGCTGTTTCCCGTGGCGACATAGGCGGAAAGTGCATATTTAGCCGATTCCACGGTCGACAGAGCTAAAATGCGTGTTTTGGGCCATTCCTAGGCCGAATGCGGTGTAAATCACGTCGTTTGCTGTTTCCCGTGGCGACATAGGCGGAAAGTGCATATTTAGCCGATTCCACGGTCGACAGAGCTAAAATGCGTGTTTTGGGCCATTCCTAGGCCGAATGCGGTGAAAATCAAGTCGTTTGCTGTTTCCCGTGGCGACATAGGCGGAAAGTGCATATTTAGCCGTTTCCACGGTCGACAGGGCTAAAATGCGTGTTTTTGGCCATTCCTAGCCGAATGCGGTGAAAATCACGTCGTTTGCTGTTTCCCGTGGCGACATAGGCGGAAAGAGCATATTTAGCCAATTCCACGGTCGACAGGGCTAAAATGCGTGTTTTGGGCCATTCCTAGGTCGAATGCGGTGAAAATCACGTCGTTTGCTGTTTCCCGTGGCGACATAGGCGGAAAGTGCATATTTAGCCGATTCCACGGTCGACAGGGCTAAAATGCGTGTTTTGGGCCATTCCTAGGCCGAATGCGGTGAAAATCACGTCGTTTGCTGTTTCCCATGGCGACATAGGCGGAAAGTGCATATTTAGCCGATTCCACGGTCGACAGAGCTAAAATACGTGTTTTGGGCCATTCCTAGGCCGAATGCGGTGAAAATCACGTCGTTTGCTGTTTCCCGTGGCGGGCATAGGCGGAAAGTGCATATTTAGCAGATTCCACGGTCGACAGAGCTAAAATGCGTGTTTTGGGCCATTCCTAGGCCGAATGCGGTGAAAATCACGTCGTTTGCTGTTTCCCGTGGCGACATAGGCGGAAAGTGCATATTTAGCCGATTCCACGGTCGACAGAGCTAAAATGCGTGTTATGGGCCATTCCTAGGCCGAATGCGGTGAAAATCACGTCGTTTGCTGTTTCCCCTGGCGACATAGGCGGAAAGTGCATATTTAGCCGATTCCACGGTCGACAGAGCTAAAATGCGTGTTTTGGACCATTCCTAGGCCGAATGCGGTGAAAATCACGTCGCTTGCTGTTTCCCGTGGCGACATAGGCGGAAAGTGCATATTTAGCCAATTCCACGGTCGACAGGGCTAAAATGCGTGTTTTGGGCCATTCCTAGGTCGAATGCGGTGAAAATCACGTCGTTTGCTGTTTACCGTGGCGACATAGGCGGAAAGTGCATATTTAGCCGATTCCACGGTCGACAGGGCTAAAATGCGTGTTTTGGGCCATTCCTAGCCGAATGCGGTGAAAATCACGTCGTTTGCTGTTTCCCATGGCGACATAGGCGGAAAGTGCATATTTAGCCGATTCCACGGTCGACAGGGCTAAAATGCGTGTTTTGGGCCATTCCTAGGCCGAATGCGGTGAAAATCACGTCGTTTGCTGTTTCCCGTGGCGACATAGGCGGAAAGTGCATATTTAGCCGATTCCACGGTCGACAGAGCTAAAATGCGTGTTATGGGCCATTCCTAGGCCGAATGCGGTGAAAATCACGTCGTTTGCTGTTTCCCGTGGGCGACATAGGCGGAAAGTGCATATTTAGCCGATTCCACGGTCGACAGAGCTAAAATGCGTGTTTTGGGCCATTCCTAGGCCGAATGCGGTGAAAATCACGTCGTTTGCTGTTTCCCGTGGCGACATAGGCGGAAAGTGCATATTTAGCCGATTCCACGGTCGACAGAGCTAAAATGCGTGTTTTGGGCCATTCCTAGGCCGAATGCGGTGAAAATCACGTCGTTTGCTGTTTCCCGTGGCGACATAGGGGGGAAAGTGCATATTTAGCTGTTTCCACGGTCGACAGGGCTAAAATGCGTGTTTTGGGGCCATTCCTAGGCCGAATGCGGTGAAAATCACGTCGTTTGCTGTTTCCCGTGGCGACATAGGCGGAAAGTGCATATTTAGCCGATTCCACGGTCGACAGAGCTAAAATGCGTGTTTTGGGCCATTCCTAGGCCGAATGCGGTGAAAATCACGTCGTTTGCTGTTTCCGTGGCGACATAGGCGGAAAGTGCATATTTAGCCGTTTCAACGGTCGACAGAGCTAAAATGCGTGTTTTGGACCATTCCTAGGCCGAATGCGGTGAAAATCACGTCGTTTGCTGTTTCCCGTGGCGGACATAGGCGGAAAGTGCATATTTAGCCGTTTCCACGGTCGACATAGCTAAAATGTGTGTTTTGGGCCATTCCTAGGCCGAATGCGGTGAAAATCACGTCGTTTGCTGTTACCCGTGGCGACATAGGCGGAAAGTGCATATTTAGCCGTTTCCACGGTTGACAGGGCTAAAATGCGTGTTTTTGGCCATTCCTAGGCCGAATGCGGTGAAAATCACGTCGTTTGCTGTTTCCCGTGGCGACATAGGCTGAAAGTGCATATTTAGCCGATTCCACGGTCGACAGGGCTAAAATGCGTGTTTTGGGCCATTCCTAGGTCGAATGCGGTGAAAATCACGACGTTTGCTGTTTCCGTGGCGACATAGGCGAAAGTGCATATTTAGCCGATTCCACGGTCGACAGGGCTAAAATGCGTGTTTTGGGCCATTCCTAGGCCGAATGCGGTGAAAATCACGTCGTTTGCTGTTTCCCGTGGCGACATAGGCGGAAAGTGCATATTTAGCCGATTCCACGGTCGACAGAGCTAAAATGCGTGTTTTGGGCCATTCCTAGGCCGAATGCGGTGAAAATCACGTCGTTTGCTGTTTCCCGTGGCGACATAGGGGGAAAGTGCATATTTAGCTGTTTCCACGGTCGACAGGGCTAAAATGCGTGTTTTGGGCCATTCCTAGGCCGAATGCGGTGTAAATCACGTCGTTTGCTGTTCCCCGTGGCGACATAGGCGGAAAGTGCATATTTAGCCGATTCCACGGTCGACAGAGCTAAAATGCGTGTTTTGGGCCATTCCTAGGCCGAATGCGGTGAAAATCAAGTCGTTTGCTGTTTCCCGTGGCGACATAGGCGGAAAGTGCATATTTAGCCGTTTCAACGGTCGACAGAGCTAAAATGCGTGTTTTGGACCATTCCTAGGCCGAATGCGGTGAAAATCACGTCGTTTGCTGTTTCCCGTGGCGACATAGGCGGAAAGTGCATATTTAGCCAATTCCACGGTCGACAGGGCTAAAATGCGTGTTTTGGGCCATTCCTAGGTCGAATGCGGTGAAAATCACGTCGTTTGCTGTTTCCCGTGGCGACATAGGCGGAAAGTGCATATTTAGCCGATTCCACGGTCGACAGGGCTAAAATGCGTGTTTTGGGCCATTCCTAGGCCGAATGCGGTGAAAATCACGTCGTTTGCTGTTTCCCATGGCGACATAGGCGGAAAGTGCATATTTAGCCGATTCCACGGTCGAAAGAGCTAAAATACGTGTTTGGGCCATTCCTAGGCCGAATGCGGTGAAAATCACGTCGTTTGCTGTTTCCCGTGGCGGCATAGGCGGAAAGTGCATATTTAGCAGATTCCACGGTCGACAGAGCTAAAATGCGTGTTTTGGGCCATTCCTAGGCCGAATGCGGTGAAAATCACGTCGTTTGCTGTTTCCGTGGCGACATAGGCGGAAAGTGCATATTTAGCCGATTCCACGGTCGACAGAGCTAAAATGCGTGTTATGGGCCATTCCTAGGCCGAATGCGGTGAAAATCACGTCGTTTGCTGTTTCCCGTGGCGACAAAGGCGGAAAGTGCATATTTAGCCGATTCCACGGTCGACAGAGCTAAAATGCGTGTTTTGGGCCATTCCTAGGCCGAATGCGGTGAAAATCACGTCGTTTGCTGTTTCACGTGGCGGCATAGGCGGAAAGTGCATATTTAGCCGATTCCACGGTCGACAGAGCTAAAATGCGTGTTTTGGGCCATTCCTAGGCCGAATGCGGTGAAAATCACGTCGTTTGCTGTTTCCCGTGGCGACATAGGGGGAAAGTGCATATTTAGCTGTTTCCACGGTCGACAGGGCTAAAATGCGTGTTTTGGGCCATTCCTAGGCCGAATGCGGTGAAAATCACTTCGTTTGCTGTTTCCCGTGGCGACATAGGCGGAAAGTGCATATTTAGCCGATTCCACGGTCGACAGAGCTAAAATGCGTGTTTTGGGCCATTCCTAGGCCGAATGCGGTGAAAATCACGTCGTTTGCTGTTTCCCGTGGCGACATAGGCGGAAAGTGCATATTTAGCCGATTCCACGGTCGACAGAGCTAAAATGCGTGTTTTGGGCCATTCCTAGGCCGAATGCGGTGAAAATCACGTCGTTTGCTGTTTCCCGTGGCGACATAGGCGGAAAGTGCATATTTAGCCGATTCCACGGTCGACAGAGCTAAAATGCGTGTTTTGGGGCCATTCCTAGGCCGAATGCGGTGAAAATCAAGTCGTTTGCTGTTTCCCGTGGCGACATAGGCGGAAAGTGCATATTTAGCCGTTTCCACGGTCGACAGGGCTAAAATGCGTGTTTTTTGGCCATTCCTAGGCCGAATGCGGTGAAAATCACGTCGTTTGCTGTTTCCCGTGGCGACATAGGCGGAAAGAGCATATTTAGCCAATTCCACGGTCGACAGGGCTAAAATGCGTGTTTTGGGCCATTCCTAGGTCGAATGCGGTGAAAATCACGTCGTTTGCTGTTTCCCGTGGCGACATAGGCGGAAAGTGCATATTTAGCCGATTCCACGGTCGACAGGGCTAAAATGCGTGTTTTGGGCCATTCCTAGGCCGAATGCGGTGAAAATCACGTCGTTTGCTGTTTCCCATGGCGACCATAGGCGGAAAGTGCATATTTAGCCGATTCCACGGTCGACAGAGCTAAAATACGTGTTTTGGGCCATTCCTAGGCCGAATGCGGTGAAAATCACGTCGTTTGCTGTTTCCCGTGGCGGCATAGGCGGAAAGTGCATATTTAGCAGATTCCACGGTCGACAGAGCTAAAATGCGTGTTTTGGGCCATTCCTAGGCCGAATGCGGTGAAAATCACGTCGTTTGCTGTTTCCCGTGGCGACATAGGCGGAAAGTGCATATTTAGCCGATTCCACGGTCGACAGAGCTAAAATGCGTGTTTTGGGCCATTCCTAGGCCGAATGCGGTGAAAATCACGTCGTTTGCTGTTTCCCGTGGCGACATAGGCGGAAAGTGCATATTTAGCCGTTTCAACGGTCGACAGAGCTAAAATGCGTGTTTTGGACCATTCCTAGGCCGAATGCGGTGAAAATCACGTCGTTTGCTGTTTCCCGTGGCGACATAGGCGGAAAGTGCATATTTAGCCGTTTCCACGGTCGACATAGCTAAAATGCGTGTTTTGGGCCATTCCTAGGCCGAATGCGGTGAAAATCACGTCGTTTGCTGTTACCCGTGGCGACATAGGCGGAAAGTGCATATTTAGCCGTTTCCACGGTCGACAGGGCTAAAATGCGTGTTTTTGGCCATTCCTAGGCCGAATGCGGTGAAAATCACGTCGTTTGCTGTTTCCCGTGGCGACATAGGCTGAAAGTGCATATTTAGCCGATTCCACGGTCGACAGGGCTAAAATGCGTGTTTTGGGCCATTCCTAGGTCGAATGCGGTGAAAATCACGACGTTTGCTGTTTCCCGTGGCGACATAGGCGGAAAGTGCATATTTAGCCGATTCCACGGTCGACAGGGCTAAAATGCGTGTTTTGGGCCATTCCTAGGCCGAATGCGGTGAAAATCACGTCGTTTGCTGTTTCCCGTGGCGACATAGGCGGAAAGTGCATATATAGCCGATTCCACGGTCGACAGAGCTAAAATGCGTGTTTTGGGCCATTCCTAGGCCGAATGCGGTGAAAATCACGTCGTTTGCTGTTTCCCGTGGCGACATAGGCCGAAAGTGCATATTTAGCCGATTACACGGTCGACAGAGCTAAAATGCGTGTTTTGGGCCATTCCTAGGCCGAATGCGGTGAAAATCACGTTGTTTGCTGTTTCCCGTGGCGACATAGGCGGAAAGTGCATATTTAGCCGTTTCCACGGTCGACAGAGCTAAAATGCGTGTTTTGGGCCATTCCTAGGCCGAATGCGGTGAAAATCACGTCGTTTGCTGTTTCCCGTGGTAACATAGGCGGAAAGTGCATATTTAGCCGATTCCACGGTCGACAGGGCTAAAATGCGACAATTAGCCATGGAGTTCCACAAGGATCTGTCCTTGGGCCTCTCCTATTTCTGATAATTATAAATGATATTATCAAATTTACATCAATTTTCAATTTCATACTTCTTGCCGATGACAGCACGCTTTCTGCAGTCCTTCCGAACCAAAATCCCGCTATGATTGCGGAGTGTATAAATAATGAACTCCATAAGGTTTCATTATTGCTTTAATCTAATAAAATAAGCCTCAACATCGATAAAATAAAATATATTACATTCTCATTCAAGAAAAATATATCTCTCTCACGCATAAAAATTGGCGAAGGTGAAATCGAAGAAACCAACTCATGCAAGTTTCTTGGCATCATAATAGATAAACATCTGACCTTTAACAAGCACATCGCTCATATTAGTTTTAAATTATCAAAATCCATCGGAATCCTGAATAAAGTTAAAAATTACCTGCCTGAAAAAGCTTTGCGAATGCTCTACCGAACGCTAATTTCACCATGCTTGCAATACGGAATAGAAGCATGCTACGGAACTGATAAAAATGAAACCAATATAATTTTTACTCTGTAAAAAAGAGCCATCAGAGCGGTAAAGAATCTAGTATATAATGCTCACACAAATGATTCATTCTAAGCTTTACAAATACTTGAACTTTCGGATCTCTACAAAATCTCCATATGCAATTTCATTTACAAAACATTATCAATTGATGGCGACAATAGCCTAAAATAATTATTAACTGCGAAAGCTGGTCATCACGACCATTTAACCCGAAATAGAAGTAAATTTATGCTTCCTTATTATTCAAAGGCCCGGTCGAAACACAGTATCCTCTTTGTTGAAACTAAAACTTGGAACTCAATACCTGCGAAGATCCGTGATAGTAATTCTTACAAGATATTCAAAATATCTTGAGTCTCACTTCCTATCGAAATATTAGTCGTGTAAGATCACCAAGTCAAATCTTGTCTGCTACATGACTGTTTCCAATAATGTAATGTGCGATGGGTAATATCGCCGAAATTCAGTCTACTGTTAAATCGTTTATCGAATGTACTGTTAAATATAGTCCATGTGACCTATATTGTAAAATGAAATATATGATATCGAGTAAATTATCTCACTGATCAGTCTAATGCGAAACTAGGTTAACGGATTTAGGTTAAACAGTATTGTACACCTTAGAATAACGTGATGGTAGGATGCCCCAGAAGTCGCTGAACTTATTCGGGCCCACAGGTAGCTATATTCAAATTTGACCATTGTACTAGACTCAAGAAACATTCTACCTCTGTATCTCCTGCGGTAAATAAATTGTTTAAATGTCTTGAGTACTGGCATTTCTTCTGTAAGCATATTGATTGCGGTGAAGTAGATGTGACTCGTCCATGTAAGACGAGACTGATTGGGCTTATTGGTCGAGACTGATTGGTTCGTTTGTTTCTACTTTTTCTAATATTTTGGACATAACAGGCAGAAGACTGATTGGTCTGTAGTTTGACGTTTTGTAGATATAACCAGATTTATGTAATGGCTTAATAATAGATAGTTTCCATTGATCGGGAAACTTTTATGTGGCTATAGATGAATTTATTATCAAGCGAATGAGGGGTGCTGTGACAGAGAAGCTATCTTTTATATATTGGAGGCTAATGCCATCATGTCCAGTTGCTCTAGTATTTTTAGTGAGAATAAGATTTTTCGGATCCCTATGATGCTAACCGGCTTTAGTCTCTATTTGTTTCTGGTATTTGGGGATGAAACATCGCTCAGATTTGCACATGTAGATGTGTCTGAAACTGTCCTGGACACTTCATTGGAAACATTTTCGAAAACTTTTGAGAAGAAAGTATTATAATCGTCCTCTTATTTCAGCTGTAAATAGTTTGAGGACTAGAACTTCTGCTCCAGACATGGTCTCACTGAATTTCATTGGCAATATAAACAAGCTTTAGAAAATAAACAAAATGAACTTTTAAATGAAATATGGGCATCCAAAATACGGTATCAGTAGAAAAAACTATCATATGCCAATACTAAAACCTGAAAAAATTCCAACTAAACCAAAATCATATAGACCTGGGGCTCTTACAAATGTATTATGCAAAGTTTTAGAAAAAAGGTCAACATGAGACTTCCTGCCTACATAGAAAACAAAAAATTCATCAGTTAAACTTCAGAGCAGGACACTCAACATTGGCCGCCTTCTTCCGAATAGAAAACTTCATCCAAAAATAATTCATTACTCAACAGTTCTGTACTGCTATTTTTATAGCCATCAAGCAAGCATTTGACACAGTATGACATTGTGGCTTCATAAAAAAAACTCGAAATACTAACACTTGGAAGAAATCTTCCTAAAATAAAGAAATCTTCCATTTGCAATCGATATTAAAGTCAGAGGCAATTATACATCAACAGTATCACGCAAGTTAGATGCAGGAGTATCTCAGAGATCTGTGATTAGCCTCACCCTGTGTTGTATAATGATTAACATATTTCGAGATGTACATCCACAGCTACAAATGTCCCTATATGCAGGTGATGGGGCATTTGAACACACTGATCTACATCAGGCATTTGGTATTATGCAGATACATTGGATACTATTCTTTGTCGGTCACAATGTTGGAGATTCCAAATTGCAGAAAAAACTAAGTACAGGATTATTACCAAGAAAGGTACTAAGCCCCACACCCCCTAATATATATGAGCACAAACACTGAACAAGTAAAGAAACTAAACTTCAAAAGAGTCATACTAGATGCACGACTGAGAGAAGGCCCAAACGTAAAAGAAACTGCAAACAAATGTTATTAAGTTATCAGACTTTTTTGTCTGCTTTCAAACACTAAATAGTTGACAAATTTCATCATTCTGAAGAAAATATATACCCGACTGATTTTACCCAAGCAGGAGTATGCCAGCATTTTATTGGAGACAGCTTGTGCAACTAATTTCACGATGCTTGATAGGGTACAGCTTGCAGCTGCGTGAATGATGGCTAAGGGCTCTGAGATGCACCAGTCAGCAATCTTGAAGTGGACGCAAACCTAATGCCTCTCAATACTCACAAAAAGTCAACTGTATCAATATGTCATTATAACACTCTGCTTACCAGAACAACCTGTGAGAACTTTGATACACGATTACAATCTTTTCTATGTCATAGATAACAGTTCTGACTTACTGCCTGTTTCTGGAAGAATATATCATCTACTAAAAGAACTCAACAAGCAAACTGAGAATATTTCATGCATAGAAGCAAAAGACAAATATGACATGCTTGAGATTTGCTGCCCGCACAGTCATCAACTGCAACAAAAGGACACTCTGTCTTATAGCCATTGGGCATTCTTCTTGTTTTGGCTCCTGTAGGAGTCACATGCCAACAGAAGGGAAATTTACACAGATGGCTGAATCCAAGAAAATAAATTAGGGATTGGCAAATATTCTAAAAAATTACAGCATTTTAGAATAATGACCAATTAGAACTCCAATTTTTACAGCCAAACTAATTGCAATTTTTATGCCATCAAGTTAATAGGAAATAGACAAGGAGAATTTATTCTGTTTACTGACTCCTTCAGTTCTATCCAGGCCTTAAATCAGCAATGGTTGATAAAGAGCTACCGATTGAATGAATGAATATAGAGAAAGGATGGAAATATAGTACAATTATGGCAGTCGAACTTTGATAAACAAAATCAGTCTACGTTATTTACATCTTGAAATGAGCATAGTATGACTTGTCCAGATGAGACATATATATTCATTTGGGTCTGCATAAGATGTTACACAACTCAAAGATGGACTGGAACTGGTGATGCGGATGGAAATCAATGCAATTTTTGTTTCAGACAATTTAAGCTCTATAAATTGAAAAAAAATTATATGAACAGAATAATGAGCGCTCGGCATTGTTATGTTAATATCGTTATCAATTTAAGAGTCTCTATCCACAAAAAGGCAATCTGGCGAGATTAAATAAATGGGGTTTTTAGTATGGACTATAAAAAATAGTCTCCGCATGAAATATTTTCTTACACAGGATACCCTGCGCATTGCAACAACAATTTTGAAAAAGAACAAAGAAGAAATAATAAGGTATGCATCAGAACTGAAAGAAGCCATGTGAACAAAAATGATAGGCATTAGGGACTTTCTATCTTCCAATATAAATGGACACTTGAGGGTGCAATTCTATAGAATAGGACGATCAAAGTTAGTTCGTTTCCATCTTACGCATGGGTATGTATATATTTATCCATATTTAGAAATAAAGAGCAGACTTCCCTCTGTGATATTCTTTGCTCGAAATGTAGTATCGTATTTGAAATGCTACAGTTCCCTCAAGTAGCAAAAAATTTTTGTTCATATGACGCAACGAAGTATTTACTTATTACCGTTTCTTGGGTGAGAGCATCACAGCAACGGTACTCTCTTATAATTATAACGCATGGTTATGAATTAAAATATCAGAGCTTAGTTCCTCTTACTTCTGCTGTGATGCTTTGTATTCATTGTTCAAATGATACAGAAAATGATTCTGTTTAAACGCACGACTTAAAATAACGCATTCATAAATTCACAGCCAAACCACTAAGGTGACGCTAGATGAACTCATAGTTTAAACCAACCTGACGAAAAAATTTGAACAGGAAATTTTTTATAAACATTTGTACTTAAGACAACTTAATTTCTTCATCCATTAATAACACATTATACTAAATCCTAGGTGTAACAGTAAATTTGCTTTATTGCATTGGCGTCGTAGAATGATATATTCAAAAGCTCTGAGCACATTTCCCTGTCTCTAAGTCAACATCACGTATCGTTTAACAAAATGAATCACGACAATTTTCCTCTCTAAATGTTTTCGAAATAAACATTTGCTGTAAAGCTCTGTCTTTCAACAACAGGCCTGAATTTGAAGACGCATTGTAATAATTACGCATCTTCATATCAAATTTCTGTTCTTAAAGTTATGACTCGTTTCGAAAATGCGGTCACACAATTATTCAGCTTTATTTCCGGAAAACTATAATGAAAGCAAATTGACGGTGATTATTTGCATACATTGCAGTGAAATGGAATAAATGTAGCAGTAGCGGCTGTAACTTCTGTTGTGATAAATGCTAGTAATAACAGCGAACGCTCTCTGTTAAAATTATGAATCAGTTTAGCAAATGCGACTCTTGAACAGTTGAGGTGTGTCCAGGCCAATTTTCTCCGTCGTCAGCATCAGCCACCTCCACCTCCACCAGCTACCCAGTCCGAAATTTATCGTCTGACCGACGATAATTTACATCTGAACTTACCGGCAATTATCATCGTCTTTTTTCTATAATCGACGATATAGCGTCGGAATTAGTGTCGCGAATGTCTCATATTATCGTCCGATTAACGTTGAATTACCGGTTTTTATCGTAAATTTTGGACGAAGACAGACGATATTAGCCAGTTAATTACCGGCAGGTAAACGGCTATTATAGTCGGTCTTCGTTCAAAAATTACGATAATTACCGGTAACTAAACGGTAAAAATGGTTACTCTAACCGCTATATTCCAGGAGATTGATAAGCAGTGCAACGATTTTTCCCAAAAATTGCAAATTGCTCCCAAAAACATTAAGCCACACCTCATGAAACGCATCTGTCCAATTACCGTGAATTTGAAAACTTCACATATATTACCGAAATTACTTGTTTACATTCAACATATTGGTTCAACACTGTCTATGTATTTCATCAAGTTTCTTACAAATTGCGATAATTGAACAGATTAGTATTACAGGGTGTGGCCTATTGTAAGAAGTAACAATGCATTATTAGAAAAAATAGCTGCGATGCAGATGAATGCCACAGTAAGAGGGCTCACATTGTCATCTTCATCGAAGAACACGAGACAATTACGAAAGTCTCACAGTACAATATATTCATCTCAAAACGCCACTGATTTATAAATAGGTTAAAACATTACAGAAATGAGATTTTTCAACACATATATTTATTTCATTTTCAACAGCCGTCATTTGACTATTAAAATAAGTTCTTACAAAAATATCTTCGGCACGCAAAGAATTCCATCACAGGTTGTTTGTAAGATTCACCACTGCAAACACTACGTATATAACCTTCATTTAAAATTAACCACCACCACAAAAGGACTCGTCAAGCAACCGATTACTAAGAAAATTTTACCAATTTTAAATTAAATTTGCACCCTTCCATTCTTAGACATCAATATGCACCCTTAGACATAGTCATTGCTTAGACTATGACCAGCCCTCTCACATCTTTCACATCAATTCAATTCAATGACTACACATCTTTTTCCTTTAAATAGGACGAGACGACAGGGCCCGCACTAATGCTATCGAGTCGCAAGTAGCAGAGAGCGGAATTAACCTCCACAGCTATACCTCTTCAGAAGAAGTTACCCTCCACCTCCCGCTGCTATGCGGCTCCAACGTTTGTACCTCTATAGGGTTCTTAATTTACTAGATATTCATATCATAAACCAATGAACCACTCAAATTATTCAAATGGAACTTTCCAATAAAACTGGTGCTATTAGGCACAGAAATGTAATGTCGATATATCCTGTTCGATTAAACGAAAATAAAATCCGTAGAAAAAATACAACACACTTTGGGTTCTTTTTGGTACCAAAAATAGATGAACAGATGCCACATCAAATTAGTACGATCAGTAAGTACTAGTATCGAATGAACGCGTTAATTCGTGGATAATAATATTATTATCACATCCGTTTTTTGACATTCCTGCCACTGAAGTTTTCGTAATGCCGATCCTTCATGTTCAATAAAACAAAAATGAAATCCGAAGAAAAAAGCGATATACATTGGGGTCCTTTTTTGGTACCAGAAATAGATGAACAAATCCAACATCAAGTTAGTACGATCAGTAAAGACTAGTTTCAAGACCAGATTTGGTAATAGTTTAGTTTTAGCCTCCCTAGCCGCAACAAAAAAAAAGGGTATTGAAGAGAGGAAAGAGGAAGGCACCATTTAGTATGGATAATAGGGATTTCGGAATCTATATAGAAGGGGCATAGAAACAGCAAGTTTAGAAAGAAGTTCATGAAACAAGACAAAAGTTGACGAAGAAAGTAGTACGTGCTGAAAAACAGGACAGCAGTGGACCGAAAGAGGTCGTCCTTAACATAGCAAAAAAAAATCCTTTTAAGTCAACAAAAAGAAGGCCCACCTAACTCTTAGCTCGGGCCCTCACATCTTCCTCCTAGGAGCGCTAATTCCCATTGATACAATGATTGTATCCTCCGGAGGGATCGACTAGTTCCAAATGAACTCAATTCGTTGATGCATATGTTATTTCGGCATCCGTTTTTTGACATTCCAGCCACTGAAATTTTTGTAATGCCGATAATACCTCATGTTATTAACCTGCAAAGTATTCCACGGAGACCGGCACAAGAACGTCAACGCATTCGTGAAGAATTCAAGAATTACAGAAATTAGTTACACAAATTATATCCAAGTCCTTTCACGAGTCATCCTGTGTTAATAATAGCATAACAGCGAAAATTTTGTGTTACGATTGTTCACAGGTACGTACTTTTCAATTAAATGAACAACTGACAGATACACCCTACTATTAAAACTGCCAAGTCAGTCGCAGTGTGGCCAACTCTCTAGCGCAGCAAGGAGCTAGATTTCTAACAGAAATCCGCTAGATAATTGTTGAATGATATATTTTGTTTAGACAGTAAATTACAAAAATAATAAGTCAGCATAGCACGTTAAACATATTAAAAGTTACTTGCAAGTATGGACTAAATTGATTAAATTATTATTATTATTATTATTATTATTATTATTTAAGAAAGTTTTAGCCTCCCCTAACTGCACGACAAAGATGTTCTAAGAGAGGAAGGAGGAAGGCACCGCTTAGTATCAAGTTGAGGGAACGCGGAATCTATGCACAAGGTGCACAGAAACAGGAAGCTAAGAAAGAAGTTCATGAAAAAAGAAAAAGTTGAAGAAGAAAGTAGTCGGTGCTGAAAAACAGGACAGCAGTGAACCGAAAAAAAGGTCCGTAACAAAACAAAAACCTATTCTATTTCAACAAAAAGGAAGCCTACCTAACCTTTAGCTCGGGCCCTCACATAGTCCCCTGGGAGCGCTAATTCCCATTGATACAATACTTGTATCCCCCTGAGGGGGAATTGATTAAATAATAAAGTGTTTCTTCATTGGCGATTGAGCGTGGCAATGCTAATAAAATTCATTGCTATGGGAGAAACGTGATTGAATGGATTGTTGCCTGCAGCATTGTTAGATTCAGTTACTTCTACCAAAAGTTCTGTCGGGGATTCAATATTCTTCTACTGTAACAAGCTCAGTTTGTTTCATGCTACTTCATTGCTTTTTATTTTTCGTATTGTAGTTACGGCAGAACAAGGCGCTTGCCTTTTAGCTGATTGAGGGAACTAATTATAGGTTTATTCAATAATAAAATTTACATTTCTTAGCGGAGCTTCTGCTCAAGCATTAGATACTGACCATTGAATTGAGTGGCACAAGCATCAGACAGAGTTGTGTCGAAACATCCTTTCTCAATGATTTACTAAAATACCTCACCAGGTAATTTATTATCTGATGTACCAGTGCTTTCAGCAATTAGTGTGTTCAACTTTTACATATATATCAGCACACAGTTTACTGACAAAATGAAGTGCAAGAACATTCACAAAAATTTCCCCATACTTGCTGAAATGAAGTTTGATACCCGGTTCTGCTTTACAATCAGTATGCTGAGATATCAGCACACAGTTTACTTACAAAATGAAGCGCATGAACATTCACAAAAAATTCCCTGTATTGGTGAAATGAAGTTTGATACCCTGTGCCGTTTTACAGTCAGTAAATGAACTGCAGCACACTCACGACAGATGGTCAGCAATCACAGAGGAACTATATTCTGCGATATGCAAACATTATTTACCCTCTGTCACTCTGTAGCGTCTTCCTCAAAAGCTGAGATTTTCGACTGACGAACACTCCAGGCAACATGCGAAAAATTAATCGTGTTTTTGGCTCATCAAATTTTTCAGGGCACACAATTTTGCGTTTATGGTACATTTACAATAGTCCCAAAATGCATTTGCATTGTAGGCAGCCTCTACATTCAGGAAAAGATTTCCAACTTTAACGGAAGTATCATGCTTAAGTACAAGTGATTACGCCGCACTCTCTACCCCACACGCTACTCACCACAACCAACACATAAATGGCTGCCGCTGGCAGGGAATGATGTCGCCGAAAAAAACGTTACATGTACTGAACTTGACCGGTAGAAATTGTTACATCATTAGTTAAATACTTTTTTCTATAGGTATTAATAATTGCGCCTATAATAGGAAAGTAGGTAAATTAGAGCCAAACCGTACTTCAAATACTCTGGTTTTTCCGCCAGGAGCTAGATCGTGATTTTTAGGAGCTAGATGAAATCTCAATACACGAGAAGTAGCTGGAAATCCGCTAAATTGGCAACACTGGTCAGTTGCCTTTGAGTTTTTCCAGTATGAAGGTTGGCAGCGACAGCACGCATGGGAGACATTAGATCGTGGGTTAGGGGGGTTTTTGAAGAGGCAGGGAGGGAGAAGGCGCGTTGCCCCGAGAAAAGCACCCTCCATCTAAACCCAGCTCAAGGAAGGAGCATCATGACCTGATGTCGACGGTGCTAGGCAAATAAGGGACTGAGAGGCGGTCAAAGTAAGCGATGAAGAAGCAAGTAGCCTTTGAGGAAGTGCACTGGTTTTGTCCGGCCACTTTTCTGATTCAATCCGTCGTCTCTGAGCCAGCTCAATCGTTGCAACGTCGCAGGACCCCCTGGATGGCTGACGCCTTCAGGTTCTTATCTTCATCATACCCGACTCCAGCTAATGCATCTGATGAATTGAAATATATTAGTAAATATCACCTGTGCAAATGAAAATAAAATAAAATAAATTACCACTTGCTGAATGACTGTGTTTGGAGCAAGCCAAGCTAGCTTTACTTGTGATCTCAACATTTGGCCCATCAGGCTTTATCTGCCATCGGAGAATAAGTCGATTACCCTAACCCTGAATACAAAACTTGGTATCGGTAACCTATTGGACAGCTGAGCGTTAAGTTATTGATAATTTATTTTTAGAGGAAACTTTGAACCCATTTGGCTTGTTAAATTTGAAGCAAATGATGTGTGAATAAAACAAACTGATATTAAAACGTTCCATTGAGGACTGACGTCCATGCTATGCTCAAATATACTGAAGAATAACGAATTGTTGAACGAAAAAACAGATTATTCATATTAGCATTTAATTATCGATTCTGCCCACTGCAATGCTAATACGTTTTCAAATGTTGCAACCAATCTGCCAATCATTGTTACAATAAATTAGTATCAATAAATCCCTTTATTTGCATTACCATGACGAAAGATGATTATTAGTTTGTTTAAGCCTTCCTATCCGCAGCCATATATATGCGATGCAAAGAGAGGAAGGAAGAAGGCACCATTTAGTATGGAGTCATGGGAACGCGGAATCTATCCTGAAGGGGCATAGAAACAATAAGTTGAGTATGAAGTTCATGAAAAAAGATCGAAGTTCAAGAAGAGAGTAGTAGGAGCTGAAAAACAGAACAGCAGTGAACCGAAAAAAGAAGGTCCTTAACATAACAAAAGCATTTTAGTTCAACAAACTGAAGGACTGACTAGCTTTTAGCTCGGGCCCTCCCTTTTTCCCCCTGGAAGAGCTAATTCCCATAGATACAATAGTCGTCTCCCCCGGCGGGGTATTACTATAATGGAATGTCATTTAAGATATCAGTTAGATAACATGTTAGTTTAAGCCTCCCCAACCGCTAAAAAGATCGTTTCGAAGAGAGGGAGGGAGGCACCGTTTAGTATTGAGATAAGGAAACCCGGAATCTATGCAGAAGGGGCATGGAAACAGTAAGTTGAAAAAAAAGTTCATGAAACAAGATTTAAGTTGAAGATGACAGTAGTAGGTGCAGAAAAACAGGGCAGCAGTGAACCAAAACTGGTGGTCCTTAACATAACAAAAACATTCTATTCCAACAAAAAAAGGCCTACATAACTCTCAGCTTGTGCCCTCACACCTTTTCCCCACGGGAGTGCTAATTCTCATAGATACGATATTCGCATCCCCCTGAGATGAAAGATATTAGTTAATGAACGAAAAGAACTGTGTGAGCTTACACGAACCATATATTGACTCACAGGTGGAATGCTCCTTGAAAGAGATTTTCATCTGTAGACGAGCTTGTCCTAACACAGAGAATGACATTTCCTAGGCCACACCACCGTCATGACGTCATGGTGAGCTGGTGACGTGCAGACTGAGACCCACACATCGCTGAAGCTCCGTTATCTAGAATATAAATAAAGCATGTAATTGTTTTTGATAAATCAAAATCAAATGCGCTCCCCATTTTGGAAACTGCCTAATTGCAAGAAGAATGCAGCTTTGTTTGTAAAAACCTTTACTACACCGTATCATACTAAATAAAGAATGACCAGGACATTTAGACATATAAATAGGATCGAGATTCATGCCGCTTTTACCTCCACAGGAAAGTTTTCATGGATTGTTAAATTCTAAATAAACGGTGGATAGGCCAGTCAGTCCGGCCTTTGTACAATAATTCATAGATTATGAGGATGGGTGCTGCAATGAGAGCCATCACAGCGTAATATGTATTATTCATACTGGTAATGAAAAGTTTTATGTGTGCAATCACTGACCAGCATCACATTTTCACAGTACTTTTCAACAACTTTATGCTTTTTGCCTACTGAATGCAGTTGGAAACTGGTATCTTTGATATCACTTCCATAATGCGTTTTAATGTTCATCCATATTCATAAACAAAATTAAAATTTTCAAATTTATTCCACACACAATAAACCTGGAAAGTAATTTCTGATTATAAATGTAGTGTTATATGTTCCTCATTGGAAAAAAAATCATTTCTAAATTTTACATTTACCCAGAATCATCGAAACAATTCAAACAAACATCATGCTGGGTGTCTTCTTATATTTCATTTCCAAATTTTACTACTTTTTAGAACCTTCAACAGCAAAAAATGACTTCCGAATTTTTACAAAATAAATGTTGTCCAAATGTGCAGGATTTGAGAAATCATCCTATAATGAGTAGTTTGAGTCAATAATACATGCCATAGCAATAATAGCATGCCATAGCATAACAAACAAAATTTCAAGGTGATTAATACATAAAATACTAAATTAGAAACTTATTACTAAATGAAGCATCCAATGCATAATTGCAAAAAATACCCAATTTTTTATGTACCTCTTCCCAAACAGACCCTAACAAATGTTTGGCCAAGACCCTGTCTCATTTTTCAACAATGAGAACAGATATGCAAAAAATAAACTAACTGGAAATTAGTAGACCCCAGAGAATTGTCCAATCCTCTTACAGGAACATTTCCCACAAACTGCAGCAAATATCTGATTCTGAAAGAAATGAATTTTTGAAAATCAATCTTCAAACTCTATGTGCATTTTTACTTTACGTTCCATTTTCAGTGAATTATCCCGCTGCACAATTTTTTACAACCCTGACAGGTAAAATAAACTCTCAAGGCAAATTTCATTACTACTTTCTTTTTTGCTGCTTCTCAAATTTTTTGGCTTGTAACTACTTTACTACCTGGTAGACACCCTGTTATGGGAATGAAAGAAATGTCCAATAATCAACACAAAGCAATAGTACTGAATCATAAGAATTAAATACTTTACATTTCAACATGACAGGTCTTAATTTACTTGAGGTATCAGCAAAGGCTTCATTGGAGGAATTGCATGAAAAGAACTATTGTCTCTAGCTTCAGACTCAAGCAAATCTAGATGGATTTCACTTACTGAGTTTTCAAAGTTTTATTGACTCTGGGCTGTTATCAATGGGAGTATCACATTGAATTTTGACAGTTAAATGAAACAGATTTACTGAACAAGTCTAAGCGTTCATCAGGATGTGACTAAGAATTAGATGGAATTATGAGCTGTTCACTTCATTTCCATTATTGGATGATTCTGAAATTTATCAATCATTAACACAA
Source organism: Morinoia aosen (assembly GCA_030386875.1). Lineage (NCBI taxonomy): Eukaryota > Metazoa > Arthropoda > Malacostraca > Amphipoda > Talitridae > Morinoia > Morinoia aosen. Next base: position 25,985 of record CM059567.1, read on the forward strand.
GGTTGGGAGACATTACCAAATATATCTGGGCAAGTGTGAGAAACTAGATCATTTATTATTCAACTTTTCAACATTACAAAACCTTTCCAGAATATCATGGTAAGAACAATGGTAAGAAATTCACTTTGCATATTTTTATTGATTAATTGTCAATAGTTGAAAAATTCACTAACTCTGTAGTCTATATAAAAGCAATATTTTGATGTTCAAACATCTTCAGGCTGAAAATACATATAAAAACACATACAGTCACAATGATAAAATGCAAATCTAATACCCAAAGCTACATCCGACAGAGTGATAATTTTTAAAATGACAGCACTGGAAAATGATTCGCAGCAAAACTTGTACCACATTAATAAGTGCTGGTGAGACTATGTCTTTTTACTTTATAATTAAAAACTCAGGTTTTATTTGGAAAAGCTCGGGTTACATTTCGAAAAGCTCGGGTTACATTTCGAAAAGCTCGGGTTACATTTCGAAAAGCTCGGGTTACATTGCGAAAAGCACGGGTTACACTGCGAAAAGCTCGGGTTACATTGCGATAAGCTCGGGTTACACTGCGAAAAGTTGTGATTTCATTTTAAAAAGCTCTGATTTCATTTCAAAAAGCTCTGATTTCATTTCAAAAAGCTCTGATTTTTTTTCAAAAAGCTCTGATTTCATTTCAAAAAGCTTGATTTAGTTTCAAAAAGCTTGATTTAGTTTCAAAAAGCTCTGATTTAGTTTCAAAAAGCTCTGATTTAGTTTCAAAAAGTTCTGATTTCATTTCAAAAAGCTCTGATTTTGTTTCAAAAAGCTCTGATTTTGTTTCAAAAAGCTCTGATTTCATTTCAAAAAGCTCTGATTTCATTTCAAAAAGCTCTGATTTCATTTCGAGAAGCTCTGATTTTGTTTCAAAAAGCTCTGATTTTGTTTCAATAAGCTCTGATTTTGTTTCAAAAAGCTCTGATTTTGTTTCAAAAAGCTGATTTCATTTCAAAAAGCTGATTTCATTTCAAAAAGGTCTGATTTCATTTCAAAAAGCTCTGATTTTGTTTCAAAAAGCTCTGATTTTGTTTCAATAAGCTCTGATTTTGTTTCAAAAAGCTCTGATTTTGTTTCAAAAAGCTCTGATTTTGTTTCAATAAGCTCTGATTTTGTTTCAATAAGCTCTGATTTTGTTTCAAAAAGCTGATTTTGTTTCAAAAAGCTGATTTCATTTCAAAAAGCTGATTTCATTTCAAAAAGCTGATTTCATTTCAAAAAGCTGATTTCATTTCAAAAAGCTGATTTCATTTCAAAAAGCTCTGATTTTGTTTCAAAAAGCTCTGATTTTGTTTCAATAAGCTCTGATTTTGTTTCAATAAGCTCTGATTTTGTTTCAATAAGCTCAGGTTTTATAACTAGGTCACATATTATTTTGAAAAATCGATAGTTAAGTGTGGGGAAAATTCCCCACAGATTCGCTCGGAGTGTACTTCGATTTCTGTACTATTACCGTAAACGGCTGGTGCTGCGTGGCAGGTGAGGTCGCGCAGCAGCAGCGCATATCAAAGATAGGTCGTCGGTGGTAAAGATAGGTCGTCGGTGGTAAAGATGGGTCGTCGGTGGTAAAGATTTGGTCGTCGGTGGTAAATCAGGTGTGTCGGGTGTGTCAGGTGTGTCAGGTATACAAGAGGCCAGGCTGAGTCTCGGTCGAAGGCCTCTGTTACGTCGGCACGCCGGGAGTACGCTCGTTTCGTGACGTGGAGTTGTGACGGTCGCCATCCTATCTCTTCCATCCCTTCTTCCTGCATGTTCAAAAAGTTTATGGTTTGATTGTGTGAGTGAAAGCGTTGAATTTAGGTTCTTTTTCATTAATTAATTGCATGATTAAGGCGGGTTACGAACCGCAATTAGCTTTCCTCTAAATAGGCGTGTTCGCTGCCCAAAAAAGGGGGCCAACCTTACCCTGTCGCAGTGAACCGCCGTCTTTATTAACTATTACTATTAACTTAACTATTACTATTAACTTAACTATTACTATTAACTTAACTATTACCTATTGTCATTAACTACTATTGGGCTTCTGCCTCCATTACTATTGACACTCTACTGCGACTTCTATATCGCCATTACTGCCATCGTCTAACAGTCGCTATGCGCACTGGAGGATAAATTCTTCAGGTTGGTAGTCGTGTGTCTAATATTTGCCGATTATTGAAACTCAATATCTCTGTTTACCTTTATCAAGAAGATTGATTTTGGTCTTACCTGGTACCTATTTTTTCAGTATCTAGCGGGCACTTCGTCGCACTGCGCACTTCGTGCTTCACAACGTTGATAGTCAATTAAGCCATCTTGTTGGACAGCAGTAGCCGCAACTAGGTAATTATGTTGACCGTTAACTACTATATTCGTTCTAAATTCTTTGTATAAGCGCTGTTTCATAATATTTTCTTATGTAATTATTTTCTTGGGTACATTTCTTCATCTTTATGCACAGCTGTGAGGGGACTGGAGGCGTTGGTCACGGTTTAGCTGCTCTGGCCCTGGTTGTGCCGCGGTCGCCGTGCCTGTTTCTTTCGGTTAGCGTCAGTTTGGCGCTAACTTTCGTCTTCCTGAAGTGCTTGTAGCAAGCGCGCACGTTGAAGCTCGGTCAATATCCCGTGACGTCCGTGTAAGCTGGCGCTGTTGGCCCTGAAACGGAGAGCCTCTCCAGACTCCTCGTTCCTGCGCCTGAAGACTGGCATTACCTGACACCCTAACTTTGAACCTTAAAAATTACATGCGTATTTTAACCTGAATAATACATAAATAAATATATCAACAAATAAAGGAATAAACAAATGCGATACTTGAGGGCGAATTGTCCTTTAGGTTTTAAAAATTTAATACTTTGTAAATCGGCTACTTGCCGTATTGTGTTTGGTTAAGTACTTGTTGCCTTGTCACTATTACGAATCTTCCTTGGCGTTCAGGCGACTGATTGAAAATTAAATTTGGAAACTTTGTGTCCTTGTCTTTATTAATCTTTACAGCTTCGAAACGGCTGTTGAGTCAAATGTGTCGAGGTAGTTCCTCACACATTTAATACTGAAGAATTTCATTTCGATGGTGGGGTTATTCTAAATTTGTTAGGTGTATATGTGGATGTGAACTAATTAATTCTTAAGCTAATTTCTCCATTATTCAAGGTTTACCTCTGCTCATTTTTGGTGTTGCGGTCCTGTTCCGGTTTTGTCTCCCGTTTGAGTTGGTGCCACAACATGGAGACGTCACTGGCTAAAAAGAGGGGTGTGTTTAAGCGTAAGGTAACGCTTGCCCTGAAAAAAGCGCAGGAACTCGTGGCTGGTGGAGCTACTGCTGAGCTGAGCGTGCATTGTGACCTTGTTCGGCGCAATCTCCTCCAGGTGAGTCAGTATGATGAAAAAATAACCAATTCTTTAATTGAGAAGGGCAGTTCTGACGAGACGCTCAACACTGAAGTCGAAGCTCAGATGGCTTATGGTGTGGAGATAGAGATGGCTCTTGCCGAGTTGAGCGCTCCGCGCAATTCGGTTGACTCTGATAATGAAAGAACTGTATTGTGCAAGGACGTGAAACTACCTCAGTTGAAAATTGAAACGTTTAAAGGAGACTCGAGTGACAGTTTGAAGTACCATAGTTTTCTGACGTCTTTCAATAATGCTATTGGTTACAGAGCTGGGCTGACGGCCTCTGCCAAATTAACTTATCTTCGGGGTTATTTGTCGGGCTACGCGCTCAAGCTGATAGATCATCTTTCTGTGGAGGACGCTAACTATGTGGTTGCTTTACAGATGTTGGAGAAAGAATTTCTGAATAAGAAAGAGCTGATTAATATACTGTGTTTGAAACTTGTGAACTTGAAATGTATTTATAATAGAAAGTTTTTAGAGACTAGGCTGTTTGTGACCGAAGTAAAAAGTATTTTGGCAGACCTTGCCAACTACGGTTGTGATATTGCAGGCGAGAAATCTAGTAATACTTTCATAGGCCACTTAATATTTTCCAAATTGCCGCAGTTACTTCAACAAGAACTGGCTCGTAAGTTGAACGATAATTATCCCTCATTGGAAGAAATTTTTGACAATTATGCGGAGGCTATTGCTGTCTTGAATTTGAGAGTCTCTACTGATGAAGCGAAATCTGATGTTAAACCTTTTCCCAGGCAGGCTGGTTATGGCAACCGAACCGATCCTCCCGTGTTTGCTAATGCTGCTATGGTACCGCCTGAGCGGAAGAGTTGCAAATTTTGTTTCAGTAAGGGTCACTCTATGATGAATTGTGCTTCCTATCCGGATTATCTTTCTGGGCGAGAAAGGTGTAAAGAGTTGAATCTTTGTCACAAATGCACGAGTTCCAAGCATGATGCTGCTAAATGTTACAGTAATTTAGATTTCGAATGTAAATTTTGCAAGCAAAAGACGCACGTTTCTGCTTTATGTCCCAAGGACGAATTTTCACGTGGTTCTTTGCAGGCTAATTATTGTTTGAATTCTGCTGCCGGCATACGATTGTGTTACATTTTGCCGACCATTACTCTGCCCGTCGGTCGAGGCAAGAATGTTACGCATGTAAGGTTTTTACTAGACACGGGATCTCAACGCTCGTACGTCGCGGCTCGAGTATTGAATAGGTTCAACTTCGATGGAGTGTTGAGGTTTGCAGACTTTTCGGTGAACTCGTTCTTGGAGTCTGGTGTTCGCAAATTCGCTGAGCTTAGTCTGTATGTCGATCTACTCGATGGTAAAAGTCCTGTTCAGGCTCCAATTTTGGTAGACGAGCAGTTCAGAATGGAGTTCGAGGTTAACTCTTTGGGAAAAGCTGTGCGTAATGTATCAAAGTGTGGAGGTTTGGCAGATAGCGCGTTTGGTCGCAAATGTAACGAAAATACGGTCAGTGTTGAAGGTATTCTAGGCATTGATGTGTTGCAATGTTTGAGTGATTTTCGTATTGTCCCATGTCTTAAAGGTTCCGCTTTTTCTTGGTGCGACAAACTTATTCCCGTGGGGAATGTCGAGCATTTCCTCACTCGCGAGGAGGCTAAAGATATGTATCGCGAGTCTAGTGCACCAATGTTTAACTGTGAATCGGCGGTAAATTTCGTTTTGGAACCCCGTGTCTGTAGCATCGATCCTGTGTGCAGTGTGTTGTCTACGGGCCATGTGGAGGGTAATTTAGATAAGGTATACGAATTAGAGTCTATCGGAATTTCTGAAGAGGTCGTTTCGGATATGGATCAAGTAAAAATTCAGGAATTTGATTCTGGAATTAAAATGAAAGACGGAAAGTACCATGTCCAACTAGTTTGGAAGGATAATTTACCCGATGTTCACAATAATTATAATGTAGCTAGAGCAGTTTTGAGTAAGGTTGTTCAACGGTTGAAGAAAACTGGTGTGTATAATGCATACGATTCCGTGTTTCAGCAGCAACTACAAAATGGAATTCTCGAGAGAGTACCGTTGCAGTGTGACCGAGAACGAATTTATTTACCTCATAGGGAAGTCGTCCGAAATGACCCAATGTGTTCTACGAAGGTAAGACCGGTGTTGAATTGTAGTGTGAAGGTCGGTAGTAATCCGTCGCTTAATGAAGCTGCATATCCCGGAGTTGACTTGATGGGCAATTTATTTAACTTGTTGGTTGGGCTAAGATCTGACGATTTTTTGGTTCTCGCTGATATAAGGAAGGCGTTCTTACAAATTAAACATGCTTCAGAGGATGACCGTAATAGGTTTTGCATTTTGTGGGAAACGGATAAAGGTTTGGAAGTTTATCGGTATACGACAATTGTTTTCGGGTTTATCGCGAGTCCGTTTATTCTGAACTACGTAATAAGACAGCATGCTAAGAACTATCCCGATGACTTGTGTAGCTATTTTTTACTTAACCGTATGTACGTCGACAACCTTTTCATGACAGGCTACAGAGAGCACGATTTGGAAAACCTGTATCGTACTGCTCGGTCTAGGATGTTAGAAGCGGGTTTCGACTTGAGGGCGTGGTAAAGTAACAGTGATGTATTAGATAGGGTCTTCGACGTGGATCAGGTAAGTTCTGAGCATTCAGAACCTTTCGAGAAAGTGTTAGGGTACAAGTATGACAAAGGAAATGATTTGTTGAGTGTGAATTTTTGTCTAGAAGACGATCAGAAAGCTACTAAGCGTACGGTGCTATCTACTCTAGCAAAGTGTTTTGACCCGTTAGGTTTGGTGACGCCTGTCACAGTTGCCGGGAAAGCTTTGCTGAGGGATGTTTGGCGTAAGCAATTGGGTTGTGACGAGCAGCTCACGGAGGAGCTGGAGGGGAGCTGGAAACTTTTAAAGGGAGAATTGAATAAATTGAATATATTAAAGTTTCATCGTAAGGTCTTTGAAAATGAAAGCAACGTCGAGTTGATCATATTTACTGATGCGTCTAAAACGCACTACGGATTGTGTGTCTATGTTGCAGGTGATGGCTGTGACAAGCCGTCGTTACTATTAAGCAAGGCGAAGGTGGCTCCCACTAAAACTAAAACTTTGCCTACTTTAGAATTGCTTGCCATTTATTTAGCATTTAAGTGTTCGTTTAATTTATTGAAAGCTTTGGATAAAGTAACGGTTACTAATATTACTATTGCAACAGATTCCCAGATTGCGTTATCTTGGGTATTGAACAAAGGTGTGAAATCCGGTAACATTTTTGCAAATAATAGGGTTAAGGACATCACCTTGTTCCAGTCGCGGTTAAAAAATGAATTTAATACCACTTGCTTTTCAGATACGTTCCTACTGACCAAAACCCCGCAGATTTGGTAACTCGGGGTGTGACGGTGCAGAAACTGACGGATCGTTTCAGCTTTTGGGCGCACGGACCCTCCTTCTTGCAGCGACCGGTCCAGTGGCCGGAGGCTGCCTTGGGATGCATATCTTCCCTTAATCAAACTTTAATTTCTTGCGCTGTGCAGGTGGATGAAGGGAAGGCTGCGCAGCCTGTCTTCCCCGTTGAAAGGTATTCTAACTTTGACAAATTAATAGGTGTAACCGCCCGTCTCTTCGAAGTAATGTTCATTGCTAAGCGTAAGTCCGCGTCTCGCCTGGATTGTATAAACAAAGCAAGGTTGTACTGGCTTAAATTTGAGCAGCGGGAACATTTCAGTGTTGAGTATAGTTTTCTTGCCCATGCTGGGGAGCGTACTTCTGTACCTCCTCTGGTGCGGGATTTAAATTTTTTCCTTGACAGGGAAGGGTTGATCCGGTCGGGCGGCCGATTGGGGAAGTGCGCTTCTCTTTCGTACGATGTTTCTAATCCTTTGCTTCTTCCCAAGGAGAGTTTCTTCACAAGACTGTTAATTGTAAATTGTCACGAGAAATGTTTGCATTTAGGAGTAGGATCTACCTTGAACTTTTTGAGGAATAGAGGTTACTGGTTACCCAAAGCCAGGGTATGCATTAAAAAAGTACTACGCGAGTGTATAACCTGCAAAAAGGTTAACGCGATCGCATTTAAATACCCTAAGACTACTGATCTTCCAGGTGATAGAGTAAATTTCAACAGGCCTTTTGAAGCGGTAGGTGTAGATTTCACCGGTCATTTTCACGTAAGCTTAGGCGGGACTTTAACTAAAATGTACATTTTGCTTTTCACATGTATGACCGTGAGATTAGTTCATTTGAAATTACTACCAGACATGACCACTGCTTCCTTCTTGGCTGCGTTTGTGCGGTTTACGAATAGGTTTGGTATACCTCGTGTACTTTACAGTGACAACGCCCCGACATTTTCTCAGGGTGCCGAATTGCTGGGACGTTCATCGTCAGATAGTCTGCTTAGTGAACATTTAGCTAGGAATAATATTAAGCACGTATGCATTCCTTTGTACTCGGCATGGGTCGGGGCTGCATGGGAAAGGTTGATAGGGGTTATTAAACGTTGCCTGCATAAGGCTATTGGTAGGGGAAAAATGGAATATTTCAGTTTTCTCACTTTATTATCCGATGTTCAGGAGGCCGTTAATAATAGGCCTCTTACGTATCGTAGTACCTCTGATCTGAACCATGAAGTTATTACTCCTAATTCTTTCCCTAAAATTGCTCCGTATGGGAACTTGTCGTTTGAGAGTGAACAGGGGAGTGAATTACTAAATCCATCTCGTACCGCCTTACTAACGGTTTTAGAGTCTCGACAAACTGTGTTCGAGAAATTTAAAGATTCATTTTTTACGGAATATTTAGTGTCATTGAGAGAACGACAGGTTGATAGATACCAGCCTGCTTGGGAGGAGAGTGTTAAGATAAATGATATTGTATTAATTACTTCACCTGTGAAAGCGCGACCCTTCTGGTCCTTGGGAAGGATTGTGCAATTGCACCCTGGTAAGGATGGGAAAACTCGTTCTGTCCAGGTTATGAGAACCGACCGGTCCGTGGGACAGTATGCAATCTCTCTTTTATACCCATTAGAATTAAGTGCGGATACGGTAAGCGCAGCTACACCTTCGTGTGATGACCCGAAGGCGTCGAATCAAATTGTTACCAAAACTCGTCCATTACGAAAGGCAGCTGAGCTGTGTAAAATTAAATTAAGCCAATAACTTAAAAGCATTTTGCGGGCCGGGAGTGTGTGGGGAAAATTCCCCACAGATTCGCTCGGAGTGTACTTCGATTTCTGTACTATTAACGTTAACGGCTGGTGCTGCGTGGCAGGTGAGGTCGCGCAGCAGCAGCGCATATCAAAGATAGGTCGTCGGTGGTAAAGATAGGTCGTCGGTGGTAAAGATAGGTCGTCGGTGGTAAAGATTTGGTCGTCGGTGGTAAATCAGGTGTGTCGGGTGTGTCAGGTGTGTCAGGTATACAAGAGGCCAGGCTGAGTCTCGGTCGAAGGCCTCTGTTACGTCGGCACGCCGGGAGTACGCTCGGCTCGTGACGTGGAGTTGTGACGGTCGCCATCCTATCTCTTCCATCCCTTCTTCCTGCATGTTCAATAAGTTTATGGTTTGATTGTGTGTGTGAAAGCGTTGAATTTAGGTTCTTTTTCATTAATTAATTGCATGATTAAGGCGGGTTACGAACCGCAATTAACTTTCCTCTAAATAGGCGTGTTCGCTGCCCTAAAAGGGGGCCAACCTTACCCTGTCGCAGTGAACCGCCGTCTTTATTAACTATTACTATTAACTTAACTATTACTATTAACTTAACTATTACCTATTATCTTTAACTACTATTGGGCTTCTGCCTCCATTACTATTGACACTCTACTGCGACTTCTATATCGCCATTACTGCCATCGTCTAACAGTCGCTATGCGCACTGGAGGATAAATTCTTCCGGTTGGTAGTCGTGTGTCTAATATTTGCCGATTATTGAAACTTAATATCTCTGTTTACCTTTATCAAGAAGATTGACCTTGGTCTTACCTGGTACCTATTTTTTCAGTATCTAGCGGGCACTTCGTCGCACTGCGCACTTCGTGCTTCACAACGTTGATAGCCAATTAAGCCATCTTGTTGGACAGCAGTAGCCGCAACTAGGTAATTACGTTGACCGTTAACTACTATATTCGTTCTAAATTCTTTGTATAAGCGCTGTTTCATAATATTTTCTTATGTAATTATTTTCTTGGGTACATTTCTTCATCTTTATGCACAGCTGTGAGGGGACTGGAGGCGTTGGTCACGGTTTAGCTGCTCTGGCCCTAGTTGTGCCGCGTTCGCCGTGCCTGTTTCCTTCGGTTAGCGTCAGTTTGGCGCTAACTTTCGTCTTCCTGAAGTGCTTGTAGCAAGCGCGCACGTTGAAGCTCGGTCAATATCCCGTGACGTCCGTGTAAGCTGGCGCTGTTAGCCCTGAAACGGAGAGCCTCTCCAGACTCCTCGTTCCTGCGCCTGAAGACTGGCATTACCTGACACCCTAACTTTGAACCTTAAAAATTACATGCGTATTTTAACCTGAATAATACATAAATAAATATATCAATAAATAAAGGAATAAACAAATGCGATACTTGAGGGCGAATTGTCCTTTAGGTTTTAAAAATTTAATACTTTGTAAATCGGCTACTTGCCGTATTGTGTTTGGTTAAGTACTTGTTGCCTTGTAACTATTACGAATCTTCCTTGGCGTTCAGGCGACTGATTGAAAATTAAATTTGGAGACTTTGTGTCCTTGTCTTTATTAATCTTTACAGCTTCGAAACGGCTGTTGAGTTAAATGTGTCGAGGTAGTTCCTCACATAAGTTCAATATGAAAAAACCTCAAGTTCAATTTAAAAAAACCTCAAGTTCAATTTAAAAAAACCACAAGTTCAATTTAAAAAAACCACAAGTTCAATTTAAAAAACCTCAAGTTCAATTTAAAAAACCACAAGTTCAATTTAAAAAAAACTCAGTTCAATTTGAAAAAAACCTCAAGTTCAATTAAAAAAACTCAGTTCAATTTAAAAAAAACACAAGTTCAATTTAAAAAAACCACAAGTTCAATTTAAAAAAACCTCAAGTTCAATATAAAAAAACCTCAAGTTCAATATGAAAAAACCTCAAGTTCAATTTAGAAAAACCTCAATTTAAATTTAAAAAAACTCAGTTCAATTTGAAAAAAAACTCAAGTTCAGTTTAAAAAAAACTCAGTTCAATTTAAAAAAAACACAAGTTCAATTTGAAAAAACCTCAAGTTCAATTTAAAACAACCTCGAGCTCAATTTAAAAAACTTCAAGTTCAAATTAAGAAAAACTCAAGTTCAATTTCAAAAAACCTCGAGTTAAATTTAAAAAACCTCAGGTTCAATGTAAAAAACCTCAAGTTCATTTTAAAAAAACCTAAGGTTCAATTTAAAAAACCTCAGGTTCACTGTATGAAATCTCAGGTTCAATGTCAGAAATCTCAGGTTCAATGTAAGAAACCTCAGGTTCAATGTAAAAAACGTTAGGTTCAATGCAAAAAACCTCAGGTTCAATGCAAAAAACCTCAGGTTCAATGTAAAAAACCTCAGGTTCAATGTAAAAAACCTGAGGTTCAATGTAAAAAGCTTCAGGTTCAATGTAAAAAATATCAGGTTCAATGTAAAAAAACAATGTGAAAAACCTCAGGTTCAATGTAAAAAACCTCAGGTTCAATGTAAAAAAGGTCAAGTTCAATGTAAAAAAGGTCAAGTTCAATGTAAAAAAGTTCAAGTTTAATGTAAAAAAGTTCAAGTTTAATTTAAAAATGCTCAAGTTTAATTTTAAATGCTCAAGTTTAACTTTAAATGCTCAAGTCTAATTTTAAAATGCTCAAGTTGATTTAAAAAAATCTGAAGTTGGTTTAAAAAATCTGAAGTTGCTTTAAAAAAAGCTCAAGTTCAATTTAAAGCACCCAATTTTGACATAAAAAAGGTCTGGTGTTATTTATAAAAGAACAAGTACATAGGTATAGGTAAACAATTTTATAAACATTAGTTTTTCAAAATAATTTCATCTGTTATAAAATATACTTGACATATTTTAAATTATGACCAGAATTGAATTAAACTTGAGCTTTTTAAAATAGAACTTGAGCTTTTTATAAGCATAAATAAAAAAGTGTAGGTAACAGTATTGCTCTAAGTGTAATACTAAAAAATATGTTAACACTGTTACCTAACCTTACTAAAGTAGTACATATTGCTTTGGTACAAATTTAGTTTCCAATTATTTTCTTGTGCTATCATTTCTAAAATTATTAATTTGTCTGATGTAGCTTTGAGTATTAGATTAGCATTTTATCAGTGACTGAAAATATTTTTCTGTATCATTTTATCCTGAACATGATGTTCCTATTTTAAAACGTCACTTTTTATAGACTACAGAGTTAGAGAATTTTTCAGCAATTGACATTGTTTCAATAATAATATGTTAAGCAAATTTATTACTACTTTAACACACAATGAAATGGAATGATTTGGTAAAGTTGGAAATTTTGCCCAACTAATTCCAATTTGTCATTTAGATTCAGAACAATTTCCGAATTAATAATGCTCATGACAATCCTCAAATGTTTCTACTGCACAAGCAATCAAGAACATAATTTCAGCTTCTGCAAAGACATTGTAGATAGGTAGTGGGATGTCAGCATAGCATATCAGAAAGTAACTATCAGTAGAAATAAGTTGGAGTGGGTGTGAGAAAATATTAAACTCAATTTTTTCCAAAAACATATTGATGGTGTCCATTAAAAGTTTGATTCAGAAATACACCACACCTCATCTCTAAAAACACAACTGAGGTGAGTCAGAATATAATTTGTAATGTCAACACATGTTAAAACAAGATCTTACCAACTTCATCATTTTTGACTATTTTATGCAGTTGGAAACTGCTCTCAATGATGCCTTATCTGTAATAACTTTTTGTGTCCAAAAATATGATAGTAATACGCATGTACAAATATTTCTCACAAACAAATATATTACTAGGTAGAATATAATTTGACAAACGGTTAGGAAAGAAACATTACTAATTTTCCACTTTTTGGAGCCTAAGCATAGCTAATTAGAACAAAATAAACAACTTTTCTTCTATGCACTTTCTGTCGCAAATTAGCATCAAACAAGTAAAAGCGGTAGGTTTAGTTTGAGTCCTATGTAATTCATTATTTGCCAGCCCCACAGAGCCTGAACCCACTTCTAGGATCTTTTAATTAACAACACAATAGAAATTATCACCCATAAATAAGAAGTTATAACAGTATGTTAACTTTTGTCTTACATGGTGGGAATGAGCTCAATCATTCGAGCGCATCGGAAGGGAGAGTCCATTGTTGTGTTGCCATCCAACGCGCTTGGTGAATTAATTTCCGTTTCAAACACTAGAGTTGCGGTCCGTAATTTACCACTATAACTCCTCAAATACTCATTTGCGACAAAAAGTGCATGGAAGAAAAATGGTTCATTTACATCTTGTGGTGAAATAGAATAAATAAGGCATATATATTTGGCAAAATCATATCACATTTTATTTTTGGGCTAAATTCCGTGAAGCTATAACATTTTAAAAGAAGGGTAAACATTCTGCGGGGCTACAAACATTGTAATGTGTTGTGTGTCGTGTCGGCGAGGGTCGGTTCTTTGTGCAAGCGCTCTCAAGTGCTTGAAACAGGATGTCATATATCAAGGTGTCACAAGGCGGTTGGCGCTTCGTCCAAACTTCTACGGTCCAGGCGTCCATACAACACAAACACACATCGAAGCACACATACACAGGCACAACACAAGCCGAGGCTTTGGAGAGCAAGGAGGCGGGCGCGACGTAGTAACAGAGGCCCGCACGACCTGAGCCAATCACCGCTTGCCAAAGGAATGACGCAAGAAGGTGTGTCAGAGCCAGGGTTGCGGAGTCGGAGTCGGAGTCGGGAGTCGGAGTCGCCGGAGTCGGATGTTTTAGGGTGGAGTCGGAGTCGGAGTCGGAGTCGCTTCTCTGAAGTGTGGTGGAGTCGGAGTCGGAGTCGGAGTCGCTACTCTGAAGTGTGATGGAGTCGGAGTCGGAGTCGGAGTCGCTTTTCCGAATGTGGTGGAGTCGGAGTCGGAGTCGGAGTCGTTCATTCGGATGTGGAAGAGTCGTGGTTGGAGTCGCTATTTTTTGGTGTCTTCGATTCTAATTTTTGCTAAAAATTATTTATAAGTCTTTAAAACTAGAAGTAAACCAAAACAGAGTTAGAATGCTTTGCTGAAAAGTCTAAAAAATACGCAATGTTTTCGTTGATTGTTTTGTTCTAAGTTTGGAACAGCGTATTTATTCCTATCACCTAATACCGTCATGTTATCTAGTCATTGAGGGTTTGCACAGATATATATGAGAAACCTACGAGTGCGAAATATAATTTTTATACCCAGCATTAATGTATATTTTGTAGTTAAAAGCAGGAATTAGTAATTGAAAGCATCGCAAATTCATTCTGTATATTTCTGTTTTGTTCATTTTTCCTTCAATTAATACATAGGAACTGGAAAATAGTAGTAAATGTGTTGCAAGCTACTTGCAGAACATTTCAGCTGATGCAATACATTGTACTCACATAAAGAGTGGTAACTCTGTATGCTCAAAATGATGCATTGATTGATAATGATCATAAACATTTCTAGTCTTTTGGTTATGATTCATTGCCAATGAATAGTCTTTGCCGAAACCTGAAGCTATGGTCTAGTGCACAAAGACTTCTAGTTTTCAATTCATGTTATCAAAATTGATATGGCTTCCGTGTTTTTAAGTCAAGTTAACATGTATTAATAATAAAAATTTCTTCTCATTTCTCAAGTTATTCCTTGAATGTAATTTGGTTCTTTCAGAGTTATATTGTTTTTCACTATATCATCATCATGTTTAATTTTTATCTTCGTATCACTCCCCAGTTTCTAAGCTAGCATACGCTGAAATGCAGAATTTTATAATTATGTTGATACATTTTAAAAAAACTGAAATAGTATTTGTTTTGTAGCATTATGTAATTAATTACTTCTTGTTAAGGAAGATTTGGAAATGTTGTAAGGTTATCTATTTCGGCATTGAGACACTTAAAAAAAATAAAAATACGATGTAAACGAGCTGCAATGAAAATAATTACACACACCAGCAAAAACTTCACTTACAGTCACACACACATTGTAACTGAAAACAATGCACTATCTCAGCTGCAATGGTTTTTGCATTTATGCGATAGTACAAATTCTCTTGCTGGAAACGTTTCAAATTGCTCCAAAAAACACGAAATGAGAAGAACCTGGGCGTTTATTAAAATAACAAAGTGTCCAATACAAAGTAAAAAGTTAGACGAAAATAAGAGATAGTATCATAATACACGCAAAGAAGCTAGAAGTGACTTTTATTCGTAAAATAAAACTTTCCGAAAACGTCAGGCCCCTGCAATGAAAGCAGAACAACTTTTGCTTATTATAGCCGAAATGTAACATAGTGTTGAGCAATAATATGACACTTTTTCTGCATTGTTACCCTGCATAGTGTAGATACAAAGAAGAAAAGGCAGTGTGCAAATCTTACCTACCTTATCTACACGTATATCATATTTTTGGGGATTTGAAGCATAGTCATTGAATTAACTACAATAATTTCACTGAATTAGTGCATACTTAGCAATAAAAAACTGTTGATGCATATCTATGCTTCTCAGTGTAGACAATGCCTACATAACCTACTCAGAAAACACTTGTCAGTAATATACAGGGTGTTTCAGATTCAGAATAAGAGGCAAAAAATTGCACACCAAGTAGAAGATATCCAATTAAAAACTTTTTCTTCTATAAAACTTTCCGAAGAAAGAGACACTGAGATATTAGCAGTTTATTGTTTTAAAGGGTGAAATTTAATGAATAAACTACTCGCAATATTTATTTTGCATTTACGTTGATCGGGCGAAATGTGCTAGTTGCAAGACCTCCTAGATCTCCTGACATGACTCCACTCGATTTCAATTTTTGGGGACACGTGAAGAGCCTTGTTTATGCTACACCCATTTGGTCTGAGGAAGATCTTGTGGCCAGAATTGCAGTGGCTACAGGTGAGATACCTTAATGTCAGACGTGTTTCCTAATCTTCGGCAGCCGTTAAGGCTAACATTCGAAAAGTGCATAGATGTAGGTGGAACACATTTTGAACAATTTTTGTAAAGTAAATTCAGAATCAATACCGCGAGTAGTTGTGCCATTAAATTTAACCTTAAAAACAATAAACACCTAATGCCTCCCAACCCTGATTTTTTGGGTGAAAATTTCATAGGACAAAAAGTGTTTATTTGGCCATTTTCTACTTGATGTGCAATTTTGTACCTCGTTTTCTGAAACACTCAGTATACATAGTTGTGTACACGACTCGTCAAATGACGGGATTCGATATTGTCTGTATAGAAATTTTCCAGATGTGGACCATAAAGAAATATTTTCATCCTAATAGCACCCGCGATTAAAATATTCTAATACTTGTGCACTGGTGAAACTCGCATCACAGATACAGTAGTTAAGAATCTCTAAGAGCGTGAAAGGGAGACAGATCAACCAACAAAGACGAACAGCCAATTTTGTTTGTTCAATGAAATTTCCTGTTGAATATTTTCCGAATTTCTGATGGCGGCTTTGTGGAAGAAAAAATTTTCTTCAGTTGGCGTCTCATAGTTCACAGACAAGAATTTGAAACTGATGAAATTAGATCTTTTTGTTCGTTGTTTTTTGTTTTGCAGCTGCATATTTTTTTCCGGTTTTTGTGTTTAAATTTAACTTTCTATAAATAAGCATGTTTGCGCTTCTAGCAGACTGCATTAACCTTAAATCACTGTAATTAACATTACTCGAAACGCTTTGGCGTTCACTCATTAAATTATCTTTGAGCTTGCTCTGCTTGGGCAGCATGTCGTCCTTTTAATAAAAGTGGGTCTGGTACCTCTAACTTATTTCTATTGCGTAAAAAGCAGTCTCTTTCTGCGACTTGAACTCCTCGACCCGGCTTTTGCAGCCTCTTGAATAGGCACTTACTATTCAAGGTAATTAATTGTCAATTAATTGTTAACATCTTAGTGCTATATGTAATCTTACAATAAGATACGATATTCACCTAGTCGGCGACCGGACATCTTAAAACTCTGTATCTCTCTACTCAGAACGGCTCTAAAATTTCCTACCGGAGTACCGTGCTGATGACCGGCCGCGTCCATTGGGTGTCTTCTATTTTTAGCGAGTATCGTTTTAAAAACTAACCTTACGTTAAAGAAGATTTTCGGTCTTCATTTCAAAGGAATTCAATAATAAAAATTTCACAGAGGACGCTCCTGTGCGTACTGTTGGAATCCTCAAGATCCGCCTAACTTGGGTACGGTTTCTCTTTTTGCGCATCTCGGGAAACGACTTGCTGTTGTTCCCTTGAAGTTCTTCTGTATTTGAAATAAATGTTCGACCAATTGCTCTTAAGTTTTAAATCCTAAAACTTCATTGTATTAACATAGGAGAGATTACGCTCACAAAATAGCTAAACCTATTTATTAATGTGTTCAAAGGAGACACTGGACCATTTATTGTATAAGAACAATCAATACTATACTGCGTGTCCCACAAAAATGTCCCGGACTTTTTAATTGATAATATCTCCGCTTAAATTACCATATTTTAATTGTTTTTTATTTACAATTTATTCAATGTTGTTTCCTTTTGAAATAATATAAGTTTTTTAAAATCAGTTGAATAAACTTCAAGATGATCGATTTACTGAAAGGGGTAGAAAAATTGTTCAAAGGGAAAGTTTTGAAAACAACACTGGTGTTCTTCTTCATTCTTCAATACCTACTGTTGAGAATAATTTCATAACGATGTATCGTACATACAACTAAGTATTTAAACCCTCTGAGAGGTTTCAAGTTTCAAGTGTTCTCGATAATAGTGTTTCAAGGACTGATAGAAAACGGTGGAATAATGGGTAAAACTCTTCGTTCAATGGTGGCTAGAAGTAATACTTGCCTTGAGAGAAATGGAGGGTATGTCGTTAGATACTAAAATTACTTTATTTATTTAAAAGTTAAATAAGGTAATGATTTGTTACTCCTTAAAATTTTTGTGTGTTCAGTTTTATGGAAACTTCAAAATAAGGAAGAATATAAATATTGTTTTAAAAACTTTACATTTGAACAATTAATTTTTCTACTCCTTTCAGTAAATTGGACATTATAAAGTGGTTATTCAACCGATTTTCAATAACATAAATTATTCGAAAAGGAAACAAAATTTACTACATTGTGAACGAAGGCAATTCAAATATATTAATTTAAAGCTGAGATATAATTAATTAAAAATCGGGGACATTTTTACAGGACACCCGATATAATAAAAAAACAGGTGTATGTCAATAATAAGTATATGTTCTCGTGCGTAATTTCCCCTATCTCATTACAATGGGAATCTGCTTGCTTGGACAGTATCATAAATACATACATACATACATACATATACCGGGCTTATCCTCCCTATGGGAGGGTAGCCGACAGCAGGCCACAATCCCCACACTCTGTCACTAGGAGGCGAGAGAGGCAGCACTGGCCGCACCTGAACTGCCAGGATCAGCAGCAGCCCAGCACAACCCCCTCCCACAGTCAGGCCCGACAGCCACAGCTGGTTTACCCCGACCGCTTCATTGAGTGCAGCCCCTCCCCCCGCACATGACAGGTCAACCCCATCACACGCGGGCAGCTTCCAGTAACGCGTCAAAAATAAAATTACCTCCTTATACACTGCCCCCACTCACTTCTGTCCGCAGCCATCGCTCTCGCCACGTCCACAGTCAGACCCCTCTCATACAAAGCACGTCTCACCCCATCCATCCAACTCATCCGTGGTCTACCTCGCGCTCGAAGACCACTCACTTCCGACATATATATCTTTTTCACCAGCCGCTCAACATTCATTCCTTCAACATGCCCAAACCATCCAAGCACTCTTTCATCCACTCGCCTGCTCAACTTATTGATAACACCAGTCTGTCCTCTAACCAACTCATTCCTGATCCTATCTCTTCTAGTTACTCCATACATGCTCCTCAAACACTTCATCTCAAACACATCAAACTTCCTCCTCTCAGCTGCTCTCAACCCCCAGGACTCTGCTCCATACAACAAAACTGGCACAATCGAACTTTCATACAGTCCCCTCTTAACATTCATACTCAAACTCCTGCATTCAAAAACTTTCCTCATTGCACCCAATGTCTTACAACCTTCACTCACTCGATGCTTCACTTCTACTTCCATACTATCCTTTTCACATCCGACCCGAGGTACCTAAAATGCTCTACCTCCTCTAAAACTTCCCCATTCAACCTTACATCCAAAGTTCCAAACACTCCACCTCTTGAACATCTCATCACCTTACTTTTATTCACATTTACCCTCAATTTCCGCTTTTCGCACACTCTACCAAATTCTGTAACCAGTCTCCAAACTCAGTATCATAAATACCATCGAAATATGAAAAATCAGGCATCTGCTCACTTATGTTTATAGGTAAAAACCATTGCGTGAAAATCGAATCAACTGTCAAGAAAATGCGGCTCATCGCATTTAAATTTCAAAGGCATTTAAATGCTTGAAAGGTATGGCAAATTTTTTAAAAACCTCTTGCGAACAATAATTTAAATTACAATTCAGATAGGTATTATGTTATACAATTTTCTTGGTTGTTGTGTGCGTTTGTGACGTTTTTAAATATGCTTAATGACCGTATCTGTGATACGAGTTTTACCAGTCACAAGTATGAGAATACTGTATTTTAATCGCGGGTACTATTACAATGGATATATTTGTTTGCCATTTTTATCTTGAGATTTTTTTAAAACGATACCATTGGATCCCGTCATTTTTGACCAATCATGTACACTAGTATCTTGATTATTAACAATCTGTAGTCAATTTAAAAGTCGTTCGATAATAAAGAATATAATGAATATATGCACAGGTTTCAACACCTGCAACTGTTTACTACTAAGAATGACTGTCGTGTGTTTATTTATACGTTTTGTGTCACGCTGTTAAGAATAATTGATAGGAAAAAATTTGCACGGGCGGTCTTGGTTCCAGTTCACGGTCAATTAATACACTCATTTTCGTTGTGCAATAGCTCTATAATAAGTCACTTTCATCACAATTAGAGCGATCCATAGCCTTATATACTCAAGTTTGTATCGTGAATACCGAGTTCGGCGGGGTATTGCATATTACAATATGCTGTATTGTATATTACAATATACTGTATTGCAATGTACTGTATTGCATATTAAAATATACATACACAAGTTCGCAGTTGCTTTCAGTAATGCTGAATTTCTGTATCTTGGATACGACACGAACGGCTATAACTACTTCTCTTGCGGCTTAAAAATGCTGTGTTCTGAGTGTTTATTACTATTATAAGAAATTTAAGTTACCTTTGGAATAAGCTGAAAGCATGGAAACTCCACTCAAACGAAAATTTGTTGAAGAAAGGTATTGAATCTCGTCATTTTTGACGGTGTGTGTCAACTAGTTAAGAAATAAAATATTCATCTTATAAATTATGAATAGGTGAAGTTGGAGCAACAAAATTTTGAATAGGCGGAGTCGGTGTTGGAGTCGCCAAATTCTGGAGAAATGGAGTCGGAGTCGGAGTCGGAGTCGCCAAATTCTGAAAAGGTGGAGTCGGAGTCGGAGTCGGAGTCGCCAAATTCTGAAAAGGTGGAGTCGGAGTCGGAGTCGGAGTCGCCAAATTCTGAAAAGGTGGAGTCGGAGTCGGAGTCGGAGTCGCCAAATTCTGGAAAGGTGGAGTCGGAGTCGGAGTCGGAGTCGCAAATTTATTCCACCGACTCCGCAACCCTGGACTCAGAGCCCACACCAATGGGAGTCCCAAACGTCAGAACAAACAAGAATGCCGCCAATCAGGATACAGATGATGCTTCTGTAGAATAGAAGCTTCGAGACTGATCTCGAAAGAAGGAAGCGTAACGCTTATAAGGAGGGTAGATGAAGCCTAGGGAGGAATTTTCGACTCGGTGACGCTACGAGAGAGAGACGCATAATCAAGGAGGGGTTTTGCAGCCGGAATACCGGCAGACGCCGGTATTACCCGGCATTATACCAAGTCCGGTGTTGACTGAAAGTGAAGAGCGCCGCCGGCACATTTTCGACATGAGCAGCCAAAATCCAACATCTAAGGTGAAAGTTAACCATCGAAGTTTCGAGAGGAGGCGTCCAGTGTATCAGCAAGCTTCAAAGTACTGACGTGCGTCAGGAGGCATCCGTAGCACAGCGGCGAGGCAGCGGTTATCGGCAAGTGTAAATGTTGTCAACGACGAAGCATTCAAACATCTCTGCTTCGGGGACGAACTCACAGGCAACTTCAGCGTCAAGATTTGGGGCCACGCAATTGTTAACGTTGCGAGTATCAACAGTCAAGTTCGCTCACCAACAAGGAGAAGATCAACGCACAAAATTGCAGTGAATTGGCGCACAACGAAACTCTTAAGTAATTCCCGGCACCAGAACTTCAGCGTCAAGGTGGAGCGGGGAAGGCACCGCGGCAGCGCGGCAGCGCGTCAGCGAGAGAGCAGTCCAGAACAGAGATAGTCTCAGCAATGACGACGAAAATCAGCAGTGAGCGACAGCACATCGGCAGTGAATGTCTATCAGTGAATCACTCATTATCAAAGGGGCGAGTGTTTTATGGATGTGAGAGCCCAGAAAAGTGCTTTTCAAAGTGTTGCGCAAAATCATATAAATTATAATTATAGGCAATCGGTTTCCTGTGTTTATTTAGTCGAGGATCGAATTCACGTTGTGAATGGTGCGGCGCTTCATATAATTCGACACCATGTTGCAAGTTCAGGTTAAATCGTGATGTGTCATTATCGTAAATATTATGCTTGTGTTGCTGTGGAGCCCGCGATTGTGTGGATGCGCAATTTGTTGTCAACGAAGGAGTATTGGTAACTTGAATTATCGGTAAGCATCAAATTTATGCCATGTCGTGTTTAAAGTTTTATGGCGGTAGAAATGTGCATACTTTCATTAACGCAATTGTGCCCTTTCAGATCATTTCGTTCCAATGCCTTGTGTACTTGATCCACGTGTTTTTCCCAAAATAAATTCATGTAAATCTTCAATCCTTTT
This sequence comes from Morinoia aosen, assembly GCA_030386875.1. Classification (NCBI taxonomy): domain Eukaryota; kingdom Metazoa; phylum Arthropoda; class Malacostraca; order Amphipoda; family Talitridae; genus Morinoia; species Morinoia aosen. The sequence continues at coordinate 47,587 of CM059567.1, forward strand.
ATTCTCCATGTCTGGTATGCAGGGGTACGCAAGCATGAAGGACAATATTATAAAATGTGTACGGGGGTTGGAATTCCCTCAGCGTATGGAAAGGGGGTCCTAAACCCACACCCCTTCTCTGTATCGCAACATCTAATTAGCCATGTTTAGGCACCAAAAAGTAGAAAATTGATCATTGTAATCTCCTGAACATTAACCACTAATTTTCTGTAGTAATTATACAAGGTTATACTCTCTACCAGTCACCAGAAGGAAAGTCACTTTGAAAATTTACATTTATATTTAAACTAATCTAAATAATTATTATTTTGATTCAATGAAACACATTACCGTAATATTCAACAAGTGAGCATTGAATGTTTCACATTTCATTAAAATAGGCATACCAGAGCAAGACTCAATGGTAATATTTTGAAGCTATTATGCAACATTATCAATAAATTTTTAGTCTCTCAGAAAACAATTTGCACCGTCACAAATACAAACAAAATTGGCATAAGCAAGTTACCAAAAATTACCAGAAGGTAACTATCAGCACAAATAAATCTAAGGGTAGAAATTATTTACTATTGAAATTTTGCTCAAACCATGATTTTGCTGGCATGAATCAGCAGTTCGATTTAGTTACACACCCATTTTCATCCACACTATTTTAAGAAAGGCGGCTGAAATGAATAATTAATGACACCAAACAACTTACGCATTTTCTTTATACATTATTACTTATTTATTACAGTAGAGTAACTTGAATGGTAACTTTGATGTGTGTACACATATAAAAAGCAATTTTTTCTTGTGAATGCACAGAATAATTTTAAAATCTCCCACTTTTCCAATAAAATACATCAATATAACTTAAAACGCCAACATTAAGGCAATTAGATCTTGGTTCCAATATTATAAGCTATGAAATTTCAATGTTTAGACCTTGATACTTTGAAGCATTCCAAACAGTAAATAGTATGAAAGCTCAAACTTGCAGCACCACAATGAACAACAGAGAGCAATATGACACCGTAAGCTCAAATGCAAGTTCAAAAATCACGGTTTCAATAATTTTTGCATGTGGATTCACTAATTTAAAAATATTTCATTAATAAAACCTGTGAATTCATAAAGGTATGCTTGTATTGGTCAATATTGAACCTAATGTTGTCAACGAATTTCATAATTTCGTAGGTATAGATGGGTAATATAGTCAAGTACAAGACGTTTTACATGAATGACATTCTACCCGGCGATGCGTTATTTTCGAATTACTCAACTTTGAAGCTGGCTTGTGCGCGCCATGGAAGCACGCGGGGCTAGCGTAATTTAATTAATAACAGAAGCTAACCCCCTATTACAACCGTAAAGAGGTTGGGTCGTGAGGGTTAGGCACAGTTATTTTAGTGAAAATTATAAATAAAGGTTTCGAGTGACGTTTGTTTACATCGACGCCAAGGTGGCTGCCGCCATGGCGCCAACCGGCTGAAGATGGCGGCAGCCATCTTCGAGTCGATGTAAACAAACGTCACTAGAAAGCTTTGTTTCTAATTTTCACTAAAAGAACTGTTGCTACCCCTCACGACCCAACCTCTTTACGTTTGTAATAGGGGTTAGCTTCCATTTTCATTGCTAAAAACAATGACTGTTTTTGCGTTAAAAGGGCCATTCAGGAGCGCCGTTCGTATAACTTCAAACTTAAATAACTCGAAAATTAAGCATTTCCGGGCACATTGTCATTCGTGTAAAACGTCCTAAAATCGACTATATTACCCATCTATACCTACGAAATCATGAAATTCGTTGACAACATTATATTCAATATTGACCCTTGTATTTATTGATATGTTCGTTTTTGATCACTTCACATAAAATCATTTCATTAGAAAATAGGCCAATAAGGTTTAGAATTGTTACATATACGAGCGTGATAAACAATTGTACTCTCGTACTCTAACTCTTTTAAAAACTGACAGGCCGCATCCGGAACGGTACAGAAAGTTTTGTGGAAACCACAGAAATTTCTTGAGCACGCAGTCAAAAGACTTAAGTTTACCACTCGTAACTTTTGAAAGAATCCACCGATTGACTTTAAATTACTCTCAAACGAAAGAACAAAGCATTAAGCTGAAAGAAAATGCTTTGACCGGCAGGCCGCAGCCGAGACGGTTTAGAAACGGTTTTGTGGAAACTACAGAAATTTCTTTAGCGCGCAGTCAAAAAACTTCACCATTTCACTTGTAGTACAATGTATAAAGTGTTAAAATTAAAACGTTTGAAATTAAATTCAAAACATTTGAAGCCCTAGTTAAAGAATTTCACTTTCATATTACAATGTATAAAATTAAAATGTATGAATATTGAAAAGTTGCATACGAAAATCCAATCTTCGGTTTTTTAAATCTAAGCTTCGATTTTCAATTTCCCAATAAAAGAACCAAAGCTCAAATTACATCATGTGAGGTTACGTAAACTAATTTCATTTGACCACAGGTGATACATAACATAATTTTATGTGACTTGTCTTCGATTAAACTTATTCATGGACTATCATTGACGATAGATTCAAATAATGAAGTATAGTCTGAAAAACAACAGTAGTTTTACCGTTGTATTTCTACGGTAAGAACGACAGCCAGAAATCGACGGTAAATCACGGTCATCATCGTCGGCGTGCAGTTTTAGCGTCTAAAATTACCGTAGATCACTGGTAATATTATTTACCATCGGAATACTTCGATAAAAGATGAAAACCGATCATAATTACCGTTACGCCGGCGATAAAATTCTGACTGGGTACTCGGGAGCAGACGATGGCACTCCTGCTGTGAGCCAAATGCATATGACGTCGATGCCACTGGCGTTGAGGTTTCAGAAGATAATGCAACAGTTAGCGAAGGTATTGAAATGCAATGACTTTCCATCTGGCCTTCTGTCCACGACATTGAAGATTCTGGAATTTCATATGTGCACGTGATTATTAAAATGAAAAGAGGCAAACCTATCTTCAAGATCTTTGGCCTACAATAAAAGAAGTTTGTTTTTACGACGTCGGAACAAAACATGGATCTATTACATATTAATAATTTCCTTCTTCTTGACGACCACATGTAAGATGGATTTTATTCAGAGACATCTCCAAAGTTTTGATGAAATATTTCGGACAGAAAGACAAACACCTACGTAACATAAAAGACACTAATACAAACACCACTCTATCTCAGTGCATGGTTGGCGCTGTTATGCTAAGCCGCCATGTAAAAAGAGGCAAAATTGCTCTCAAAACAATCAATAAATACAACGACAGTTAATTTACATTCAATGAAAAGAAGCCATATTATGAATGAGCCAGGTAAAATTCCTCACAATAAAAAAAAAGAGTAAAGAGCAGGACAAATATCTTCATTTTATCGAAAAAATATTTATAGGAAAACAGTGACACCAGCTATGCAATTGAAATCTTACATCAGCAAGAAGTGTATCGCCTTTGGAAAAATATAATTCAAATTATTTGGACAAGTAAGGTTATTAATAGTAAAGAAAGTACAATACGTTAATAAACAGAATGTTGTGTAATTCGAATTTCATATTTTGACCACAGATAGAACTCCGAAAAGCACACTCTGTGGTGATTTTATTGTTTAAAAAATCAAATTTTAAATCAATTTACATCACTTCAAAGTTTATTCTCCAGAAATACTTTTGGTTATAAAGATTATTTAACTTGGCCAATTTGGATAGAATTTAGTTCAGGGTAATAATTAGTCTATTCTTGATGTAAATATTTTAAAAACCACGAAATAATAACTCAAAAAGTAATTAGAGTGATTTAAAGTCAAAGCCAAATACGTTTATGATTTCCATTGGAAATGAACAAAGAACTTATTCCGTCACAAAGTTCGCGTCAAGAGCTTTTAAATGATGTAACAAAATTTCTAGTTATCTTCCTCTTACCTACTTTAAAATCTATTTTCACAACAAAAACAACAGACTTGCTCAGCGTGTAGCCTCTCTTCGAGGCTGCTATCATCGCGTCACGCCGCCTTGTAACATAAACTAACTTGTTTAACTTGTGAATTAAAGTAACTTAATGTGGCGATTGTACAAGTGTTTGTATTTTAGAATTTTGATAAATAAACAGGTTACTTGTGTATTGTTACGGAGAACCAGGGGCTGTTATGGATTGGAAAATACATTCTAAAGTAGGAAATAGGAAGATAACTAACAATTTTATTACATCATTTGAAAGCTCTTGACGTAAACTTTGTGATGAAATCAGTGTTATGTACATTTTCAATCGAAAACAGAAATGTATTTGGCTTTAAATTTAGAACTCTGTAATTACTGTTTAGGTCAATATTTTGCTGTAATTTAAAGTATTTACTTCAAAAGTGGACTCGTTTTTACCCTAAACTAAATTTTCATCAATATCGGCCCAGAAATTAAATTATTATGACCAAAAGTATTCTAGGTTTAAAAATTCGAAGTGAAGTAACTTTGTAGAAAATTTGATTTTACGAACAATAAAATCACTACAGAGAGGGTTTTTCACAGCTCTATCTGTGGTTAGAATATGTCCATTAAATAAAACAACACCCTGGGTATCGAAATTACGTGCATTGCTTTCCACTCCTGGAGTCAAGTCTATCGATATCCTTGTATCTACATTAAACAAAATCGAGTACCAAGAAGTAATTGATACCATGCCCAGTGGGAGTAATCATACGCCTTCTCTAGATCCATAAAGGCCCAATATACATCTTTTCCCTTTATTAAGTATTCTTCATTCACCTGCCTCACAGCAAACATTTAATCCACACAACCTCTACCACACCTAAAACCACACTGTTCTTCAGCAAGCACACGATCCGTCAACACTCTCACTCTTCCAATTAAAAATCTTCCATACAGCTTCCCAACGACACTCAGTAGACTTATACCCCTAGAATTACTGCACTCATACTTGTCACCTTTCCCCTTGTATAACGGAACTACACACGCGCTATTCCAATCAACCGGCACTTTACTAGCCTTGAAACACACATTTAATAAACGTACCAACCATTCTACAACCACATTTTCTCCTTTCTTTAGACATTCAACCGTGCAGCCATCCATACCTGGAGCTTTCCTTTTTTTCATTTCATCCAACGCACCTTTCACCTCTGCACTTTTTATTCGACTTCTATTCACTTCACCAAACGCAGGCATCACACATTCTAACATCACTTCCAACAGCTACTACTCTCGCAACCCTATCATTCCTCACGTTCAGCAGTTCCTTAAAATACTCCGTCCATCTCTTTCTCACATCACAACTCTCCACTAGCAGCCTACCAATTGCATCCTTCACTCTCGCCCCATTCTCCACCTGACCTTTCCCTTTCTCTCCACTTCCTTCCAGAAAACCTTCCTTCTCTCCATGAAATCCCCTCCCAACTTCCTCCCCAATCCTCATCCACGAATTACTCAACTTTGAAGCTGGCTTGTGCGCGCCATGGAAGCACGCGGGGCTAGCGTAATTTAATTAATAACAGAAGCTAACCCCCTATTACAACCGTTAAGAGGTTGGGTCGTGAGGGTTAGGCACAGTTATTTTAGTGAAAATTATAAATAAAGGTTTCGAGTGACGTTTGTTTACATCGACGCCAAGGTGGCTGCCGCCATGGCGCCAACCGCTCTCCAACCGCTCTCCTTACCATTCTTTGTACCTCTTTCTTCCTCTCCTTATACTCTTCAAAATTTTGCTGGTTGCCTCGTTGCAGCCCCCTTTCAAACACCCCCTCTTTCTTCTCACAGCCGCTCCTACTTCTCCGTTCCACCATTCACTCCCCTTTCTAATCCCCCCTCCAACCTTCCTTACCCCACACACTTCCCTTGCATATTTTTCTACCGCATCTTTAAACAACTTCCATTCCCCTTCCACTCCACCCACCTCACTTTCCTTCACCCTCCCATATTCCACTTTCATCTTCTCCTGATACTCACGCTCACGCTCAGAATCATGTAACTTGCTTACATTTAACACCTCCCTTCCACTCCTCCTTTTTACACCTCCCCACATTCCACTTACTCTCAGCTTTCCTTCCACCAAGTAATGATCCGAAATCCCATTCATCTCACCACGGAACACATGCACATCGAACGAACGACCCATCACTCCCCTGTTAACCAAAATACAATCATCAATACTCTCTCCTATATCACACCTCCATTCGTCCTCACATATGTATGCTTGTTTATATTTTTTTCTGGAACAAACTATTCCCAATCACTAACTCACTCTCTACACATAACCCCACCATGTATTCACCACTCTCATTCACCCCAGCTACTCCATACTTACCAACAACACCATCCACCTCCTCATCACCCACTCTTGCATTCAGGTCCCCCATCACCACAACTCTACAACCACTCCCCACTCTAGCAACACACTCGGACAATTTCTTCCAAAACTCCTCTCTCTCTTCCCCACTCCTCTCCGATCCCGGTCCGTACGCGCTCACAAACACCCATGACTCTTCCCCCTATTTCACTCGCACCCACATTATTCTTGATCACACCTCACCCCATTCAACTAGTTTTTCTCTAATTCTTACGCTCAATGATATAGCCACACCCTCTCTTGCATGTCCACCACGCACTCCAGACACTCTCCCCTCACACTCTCAAACATCAACTCACCACTACCCTTCAACTTCGTCTCACTCAGGGCCAACACATCCATCTTCCAGTTTATCATCATTCACCCGATCATCTCCTTCTTACTCTCAGTTGCTCTAGTTCCACACCCCCTTACATTCATAGATCCTAGTATTAGGGTTTGAGTGTTCTTTCGACCCCTCTCACCCCCTTCATTGGCCTGCTGTCTCTCGGGAAAATCATTACAGAGAAAGGGATCCCCAGTCCCCTCCCTCCGTCCACTTTAGACGCCTCTTACTACACGCAGCGGTCACGGTGGGAGAATTCTAACCCCCCCCCTCACAGTTGGGACTAATGAATTAAAATAACCATGTTAATGAATTAAAACAACCAGAGCATAGTTTCTCTTACTTCTGCTGTGACGCTTTGTATTCATTGTTCAAATGGCACAGAAAATGATTCTGTTTAAAAGTACGACTTAAAATAACGCATCCATAAATTCACAGCCAAACCAATAAGGTGACGTTAGATGAACTCATAGTTTAAACCAACCTGACAAAAAATTTTGAACAGGAAATTTTTTATAAACATTTGTACTTAATACAACTTAATTTCTTCATCCATTAATAACACATTTTACTAAATACTAGGAGTAACAGTAAGTTTGCTTCATTGCATTGGCGTCGTAGAATTATATATTCAAAAGCTCTGAGCACATTTCCCTCTAAGTCAACATCACGTATCGTTTAACAAAATGAATCACAATTTTCCTCCATATATGTTTTCGAAATAAACATTTGCTGTAATGCTTTGTCTTTCAACAACAAGCCCGAATTTGATTTGTAAGGTTTTAGCGCTTAAGGAGATCATCCCAGGTGGAGAACTTTTTTCGTCCAGTTCGTTTGAAAATTGGCCAGTATATGTCTTTTGTGAAAGTAAACCTTTTTTACTCGTGTCATTTTTTCGATTTAGGCCTTTTTTTACGAAAAATATGTTTTTTGCTATATTTTTATGTTTCAACCTGAAATTCCTCCTTCAGTTTTGATGCTAGAACAAAAACAAAGACAGTTTTAGAATCCTTGAAAGATTTCTAACAAACTCAAGTTCATCTTTTTTTACAGTTCAAATTTTTTTTCAAATTTTTTGGAAATTTCAAAAATCAGTAACAATTTTTTAGGTTTAGAACTATATATTTTTTCAAAGAATTCGAATTTGAAAATAAGCCGAACTTGAGTTCGTTAGAAATGTTTCAAGGATCCTAAAACAGCACCAACAACAGCACCAACAACAGCAGCAACAACAGCACCGAATTTCAACCGAAGTTTGGTCAATACCCTGGTGTGTCTAGCCTAACGAAAGGCGGTAAAGAAGTGGTCTCTGTCTTAATAAAATACTTCGATTCAGTGATGACAAAATTTAATAGCGATATTGAAAAAATGCAAAATGAAATAAGCCACCTTAAAACGCTATTTGGAACAAAAGAAGCGGAACACAAAAAAATTCTCGATGAACAGAACAAGAAAATGGATAGCTTAACCTCCCGCCTCGACCAGTTGGAAAAAAATAATCAACGCCGAGACATTGAAGACAAAAAATGTACTCTCGTCATTTCTGGAAGGGAAATACCGCAATCTCACGCAAACGAAATCTGTAAGGATACAGTCTGCAAACTCCTGAAGGACAAGATCAACATTGACCTCTCCGACACTGATATGACGTCAGCTACAAGAATGGGGAAAAAACCAGTAACTGGGAACGTAGATCAAAGAAACATTGCATTTGAACTAAAAGATTACAACAAAAAACGTGAAATTCTCAACGCCTGCCGAGAAAAGAAACCAAAGTTCTTCTTCATAAATGAATACCTCATACCTTCACGAGCTAACGCCATGTACATTCTGAGGATGGCCAAAAGAAAATTCCCGGATAAAGTTGGAACCCCAAAAACACAGGATGGAAACATTTTCATATTTAACCCCGGAAACCCAGATTCAAGACGCCGCGAGATCAACACGCCAGATAACCTCGAGCAATACCTGATGCAACAACTCAATTGGACATCAAAACAAGTCATGGGTGACTAGACTAGGTGATCTCCTCAATTTGATTGTCAGTTTTCGTGCTAGTTTAACCTCAATTAGATATCATATCAGCGTATCCTCAACTTGATGTTAGCTTAACCTGAATCTATACAAATGTTTAACAGATGTGTTTGTAAACATTTATGATAGGTGTATGTGAACTTTTGCAACAACGCAATCAGCAATTTTTACCTCCCAATATTACTGTGATTTTTTCATTTTTTACCACTAAAGTTTTTTTGTTACGCGTAAACCATATTAGCTGATTATATCATTGTCATTAGGTGATCCCCTAAATTCCCTAGACTAGGTGATCCCCTAAATTAGTCAATTTCATTTTCATCCCCTAAATATGTCAATTTCGTATTAATTTAACCTCAATTAGGTATCATGTCAGTAAACCTCAACTTGATGCTCGTTCAACCTGAATCTATACAAGTGTATAACAGATGGGCTTGTAAACATTTATGACAGCTGTGTGTGAACTTTTGAAACAACGCAATCAGCAATTTTTTACCTCCCAATGTTACTGTGAATTTTTTCTCTTCTTAACCACTTAAGTATTATTACGCGTAAACCATATTAGCTGATTATATCATTGTCGTTGTAATCTTCTTATAATCTGATAATCGCTTCTGCCCTCCACTGCCATCGTACAACCATATTAGCTGATTATATCATTGTCGTTGTAATATTCTTATAATCTGATTATATCATTGTCGTTGTAATCTTCTAATAATCTGATTATATCATTGTCATTATAATCTATCAGCAATTTTTCACTTACCAATACTACTGTGAATTCTTCCTTATTTACCACTACAGTTATTATTACGCGTAAACCATATTAGCTGATTGTATCATTGTCATCATAATCTTTAAAACTTATTCCCTCTTGTATGTGAACTTATGAAAACGCCCTCAGCAATCTGTTTGCACCAATGTAGTGATATCGAACTCCAATATTATAACAAATAAATAATAGATGTGTGTGTAAACATCTATGACAACTGTGTGTCACATTTTGTAACATCGCAATTAGTAATTTTTCACCAACCAATGTTACTGTGAATTCTTCTCTATTTACCACTACAGTTATTATTACGCGTAAACCATATTAGCTGATTGTATCATTGTCGTCATAATCTTTAGAAATTTATTACCTATTGTATGTGAACTTGCGAAAACGCCCTTAGCAATCTGTTTGCACCAATGTTGTGATATTGAACTCCATTATCACTCGCTCATGGACTGAGTTTGTGTGTACTCACGAAATCGCGCTAGATTTTTCTTTTTTACTCTATTCTCTCTTACTTAATAAGCTACTTTTTAGACTGAAATATCCCTTTAAGCTTGACTCTGTATTTCGTCTTAAGCTCTATAGTACCTAATTCTTACTTTTACTTATTTTAAATGACTGATCACCCTGTAATATTTGAGGAAATCGATCCAGATTTCAATCATTTGAACAGAATATATCCAAACCTAAACGACTCTCAAGAGTGTAGGTATACTAATATATCAGAATTCAACGAAACTATACGAATAACTGACCGAGATTTCTCACTCCTGTGTTGGAACTGTAGGTCACTCTATCCAAAATTGGAAGAGATACAATGTACTATTACTGAACTTAAATATAACCTAGACGTGATTAGCTTCACCGAAAGCTGGCTAGATGACTCGACTAAAGACATGATTCGATTTGAAAATTATCATAGTTACCATTCGCTAAGAAAAAACCAGCGGGGCGGAGGCATCAGCACATATATATCTAACCACATAGACTCGAGAACCATAGCAAGTGCAACCATGAATCAGGATCATATAGAATCACTCTTCGTAGAACTTTTTAGAGATGGTAAACGCATTGTGCTTGGAACGTGTATAGGCCTCCTACAGCCTGTCCTATATCCTTCCTGAATGAATTGAATCGTATTATTTCTCAGTTCAACAGGCCCTTATACAATGACATAATAATATGCGGTGACTTCAATTATGATCTACTGAAACATGAAAGCCATGAACCAATCTCTAATTTCCTAACTACCTTTCAGTCTCAATCCTTCCTTCCGATCATTACAAAGCCTACACGAATAACCTCAGAGTGTGCTACGCTGCTTGACAATATCTTTATGACAGACCCTAGTGATTTTCTTGCTGGAATAATTTCTTCTGACTTATCAGATCACTTCCCAGTTTTTCTTATTAAGAAAAATGTCTATATTGCTTGCACCAAGGCACGGGCTGAAACTTACTCATATCGTAAAATAAACGAATCAAATCTTGAAGAAATGCGCACCGTTCTAGAAGAATCAATGCCTACATTGCACATCTCTCAACAAAACAATAATACTACGAGCATTGATGAAGCAGTAGTAAAGTTGACTGAAACTATAATGACCGCATACAATCAGTGTTGCCCAATTGTAACTCGTACAGTTACCCCGAAAAATTAACATAAGCCCTGGATTACCAGAGACATCGTGATAAATATAAAGAAACGTCAAGCGTACCTAGCCCTCCTTTGCGAAGGACGAATATCTAGAGACACATATAACCAATTTAGAAACTATGTAACAAACCAGATAAGAACATCAAAAAAGAAATACTTTACGCTCAAGTTTACTCAATTCAAAACTGACTTTTAAAAGATTTGGCATCTCCTTAACTCCTGCTGTAAACCGAATAATGCCGATAAAAAGAAAATTGAATATGTTGTTCAAGATAATGTAAAATATCATGAGAAGAAAGAAATTGCTAATCTCTTTAACAACTTCTTCGTAAACGTAGGAAAAACAATAGCTGATGGTATTCCAAGTGAACCTACTGATCACCTGGAATTTATGGATCATATTCGAGAACCCAACTCCTTTTTCTTTACGCCTACAAACTCCTCCGATGTAATTACGTGCATAAACAACATGAAAAATAAATCGAGTGGGTTACAAACGTTTCCGACTAAAGTACTTAAAGTTATTGCTGACATTGTAGCCCCACTGATATCAAATATTATTAACCAGTCTCTCTTACTAGGCACTTTCCCGAACTCCCTCAAAGTTGCTAGAGTAACCCCTATCTTTAAAAGTGGTGAAAAAACCTGTGTAAACAATTATTGACCTATCTCCATTCTACCAATTATTAGCAAAGTATTCGAAAAGATTGTGTATAAAAAAGTGTACTCTTATTTTGAACAAAAATCATTTCTTTACGATAAACAATACGGTTTTCGCTCTAAAAAATCAACAACACAGGCTATATTAAATCATTTACAATTCCTCTATTCTAATATAGATGAAGGAAAGCCTGTCTTCTCTGTATTTCTTGACTTCCGAAAAGCATTTGATTGTGTGGACCATAAAATACTATTATCGAAACTACACTGTTATGGCATTCGAGGGATTGCCCATGATTGGTTCAGATCATACCTAACAAATCGGAAGCAATACGTTGTCATTGACGACGCAAAATCAGACCCACAGACAATTAGCCATGGAGTTCCACAAGGATCTGTTCTCGGGCCTCTCTTGTTTCTGATTTTTATCAATGATATTGTAAAATCTACATCATTCTTCAAATTCATACTTTTTTCCGATGACAGTACGCTTTCTGCGGTCCTTCCGAACCAAAATCCTGCTATGATTGTGGAGAGTATAAATACTGAACTTCACATGGTTTCATCGTGGCTCAAAGCTAATAAAATAAGCCTAAATATCGATAAAACAAATTATATTACTTTCTCATACAAGAAAGATGTATCTCTCCCATGCATTAAAATTGGCGAAGGTGAATTCGAAGAAACCAACTCATGTAAGTTTCTGGGCATCATAATAGATAAACATTTGACCTTCAAAGAGCACATCACTCATATTAGTTCTAAATTATCAAAATCCATCGGAATCCTAAATAAAGTTAAAAATTTTCTGCCTGAAACAGCTTTACAAATGCTCTACCGTACGCTCATTTCCCCATACTTGCAATACGGAATAGAAGCATGGCACGGAACTGATAAAAATAAAACCAACAAAATTTTTACTCTGCAGAAAAGGGCTGTCAGAGCGGTAAAGAACCTAGAATATAATGCTCACACAAATGATTCTTTCAAAAATTTACAAATACTTAAACTTTCGGATCTCTACAAAATCTCCATCTGTAATTTCATTTACAAAACATTAAGAAATGATGGCGACAATAGCCTAAGACAATTATTGACTGCGCAAACTGGTCATCACGACCATTTAACCCGAAATAGAAGTAAATTCATGCTTCCTTATTTTTCAAAGGCCAGGTCGCAACACAGTATTCTCTTCGTTGGAACCAAAACTTGGAACTCTATACCTGCAGAGATCCGTGAATGTAATTCGTACAAAGTATTCAAAAGACATCTTGAGTCTCACTTCCTATCAGAATACTAGTAGTGTAAGATCACCGTGACGAAATATTGCCTCCTACATGTAACTAATGATAATGTCATAATGTAACTTGCCTTGTGTACCATAACCAATCTTCTCTCTGCTCTTGAATCGTTTTATCGAACATACTGTTAAATATAGCCGACTTGTAAAATATCGAGTTAATTATCTCAATGATCAGTCTAATGCGAAACTAGGTTAAGTGAACTAGGTTAAACTTTTGTACACCCTAGAATAGCGTGATGGTAGGATGCCCTAGAAGTCGCTGAACTTATTCGGGCCCACAGGTAGCTATATTCAAACTTGTCCATTGTACTAGACTTAAGAAACATTCTACCTCTGTATCTCCTGTGGTAAATAAATTGTTTAAATTGTTCAAAATTGTTTAAATTGTTTAAAACTGTCTTTGGATTTGTTCTAGCATCAAAACTCAAGGACTAGTTTCAGGTTGAATGTTGAAAGTCAGAAGTGTTGGGTATAAGCAAAAAACGAAAATTTTGTTGCAGCGTAATATAATGAACAATTCATATAATTGTATGCAGTTTTAATTTTTATTTCGATAAGTTCTACATATAACTTCATATTCACACTGAAAATTGTGATTTCAAAAATAAATAAAAAGTTTTTTTTTCTTTCATATATGAAATTTATTTTTTTCATTATGTATCGAGAGTTCAAAGTCTAGTCACCCCAGAAACAGTTACCGAATCTGGTACGGGAGGACACTGCTCCCACAAGGTTTTTCAAATGAAATAAATGTACGAGGAGTTCGCGAGACTCGAACTCAGGAACTAGAAATTACCGCGCGGGCACGCGATCGACCGCGCTATCGATCACCCTGATCGATAGCGGTGATCGATAGCGCGGTCGATAGCGTGCCGGCGCGGTAATTTCTAGTTCCTGAGTTCGTGTCTCGCGAACTCCTCGTACATTTATTTTTTTCAGTCTGATTCTTATGGAATTTGACTATGATATGTAACCTTTGAAAAAAAACACAATTGATTCCATTCATTTTTTTGATTTAGGCCTTAGTTTTTGGAAAAATTTGACATATTGTTTTTTAGGTATTGATATTTCACTGGAATTGATATTTCAAGATGTATCTCCTCATTTAGTTTTATTGCTAGAACAAAAAAAAGACAGTTTTAGAATCCTTGGAACATTTCTAGCAAACTAAAAGTGGGCTTTTTTCCATTTTTCATTTGTTCGTTTTATATGGGGTCAAAATCAGGAAAAAATTAAAATTTTGGTTGCTTTTCACTGATGATATTTCAAAATGGGACTTCTCCAGTTTTAATGCTAGAACAAAAACAAAGACCGTTTTAGAGTTCTTGAAACATTTCTAACAAACTCAAATTTGGCTTTTTTTCCATTTCCCATTTCTTCTCTTGTTATATGGGGTCAAAATCGGGAAAAAATGAAAAAATTTGGACCCCCGGGGGGGGGGGGGGGGGGGGGGGGTAATTATTGTCCGTAGCGCCATAAAATTTTAGGACCGAATAGTTCACCAACTAAGGGTCCTTTTCCAATAAAAACATTAGAAATGACCCCCGGACCGACAGGGGCCTGGGATGATCTCCTTAATCAAGATAGGAGCATCATCAGTATAGAGGGAGTGATGCATTTTAGTTGGGAGGGAAGTTAGTAAGTCATTGATGAGAATAGTGAATAGTGTCGGACTGATAACTGATCCTTTGGGGAAACCTGAGTACATGGGGAAAGATCTTGAGTGGGTGTTGTTGAGCCTAACTTTTATTATTTTGAGGCTAATTAAGTTTGAAATAAAAGAGGCAATGTTACCTTAGAGGCCTATTTTTTGTAATTTGAGGAGGATGCCATGGTGCTAGACTGTGTCAAAAGCTTTATTTATGTCTTAGAAGAGCACAATGACGAAACCGTTGCTAAAGTATGATTCTCGGATGGTGCTCTCGAGTCTGCTTAGGGCGTCAAGGGTGCTATGGGAGTTTCTTAAGCCGCTTTGGGATGGGTCAAAGAAGCTGCAGCGTTCGAGTATGGCTTACAGTCTATAGTTGATCATTTTCTCCAGTATTTTGCATAAACAGTTTGTGAAGGCAATCGGGCGATATGAGTTTGTGTCTGTTGAAGGTTTTGTGGGCTTGAGAATAGGTATGATTCTCTCCATTGATGATGAAAGCCATTTGAGTAAAGGAAATTTGAGAAGCTCAATAGTGTTGACAATTTCTTGTCTTTACAGTGTTGTGAATGCAAATGGGATGGTATCTGCACCTGGGGAGAGTGATGTAGAGGTTTTAAAGGTACGCTTGAGTTCATGGATCTCAAAGGGTTGGTTGTACGATGGAGTATTGGTGTGAATAAATTTTTGGGGATTTTTTGCAACTGTTTTTTGATTGTTAGAAAATATTGCATCATTTGTTGGGAGGTTACCTTTCTTTGAGAAGTGGTAGGCCAATTCATTTGCCACTTTGTGTTGATCTGTAATCGTTATGTTATCTTGTTTCAGTACTATGGTTTTCACATGTGATGAGAGGAGATTGCTCTGACTTTCTTCCAAATAGTAGAGTTGTTTGCCCTAGAATTCATGCTGGAGAGAAAGGCTTCCCAACTTGTCTTGCGTGCTTCTATAACAGCGTGTTTAAATTTGGCTTGAGCTTTTTTATATTTAATTCACAGACCCATATTTCCCTTGTGAGTTTTGTAGTGAGATAAGGGCTATGTTTTTCTCCCTGTGGGTTTTTGCACATGTCTGGTTCCACCAGCAGGAAAATCTGTTGGTAGGTTTGAGTTTGATTTTGGGTATGTGCTGATTGGCCGATTCTAATATGGCATGAGTAACTGTCCCACAGGCTTGTGTTAATGAAAGAAATATAAAAGGTAGTTTTAAACTCGTTTGAAAAGCAAACCAGTCCGCAGACTGCAAGTGCCACCGTTGTTTTGGGTCAATATTACGTGGTTGAGAGGTAAATTTTAGAAGAGGAAAGTGATCGCTAGTGTAAGTGTTAGGTAAAGGTTGCCAGGAGAGTAGCGGAGCTTCATTTGTGGAAGTGATAGTTAGGTCAATATGTGTGTATGATACCCTGTTAGAAATTACGTAGTTCTTAAATTATCATTCGAAGAAAAAATTAAAGTAGCTTTGGAAATTAACGTGCTTGGGGTGCGGAACGGTAGAGGGTAGTGCTTCGGGGCAGACCGTTCAAACTTCATGGCCGATTCTTTGTAATTCCTTTTTTTTAATTTTGAGTGACCACTCTTTTGATTTTCGTTCGCTTTAATTTAAGTTGTCGTTGCACGTTTGAGCTCATGTATAACTCCTACCGAGAGGCTAGTGCGCATTAAGCCCTGCTCTGGGAATATCCTCAAACTCCTATTTAGGAGTTCTTAAAGCCTTAATATTGGCCTAGAGCGCCTAACTTAAAAAATTCTACTTACCTCCTAATGAGAAGTCATCTTTTTATTACCTTAATATTAAAATAATTAAAAGTACTAGGTCGTCTCGTACTTCAAACTTTACATTTTTCCTCTAATGGCCTTTAATAGGAGCTTCTTGAAATGTGCCCATTAAAGTTTCAAAGTTGGTGTAGCACTGTAACTCTTACTTGAGTACTTAAATATGAAATCTTGA
This sequence comes from Morinoia aosen, assembly GCA_030386875.1. Classification (NCBI taxonomy): domain Eukaryota; kingdom Metazoa; phylum Arthropoda; class Malacostraca; order Amphipoda; family Talitridae; genus Morinoia; species Morinoia aosen. Next base: position 64,311 of record CM059567.1, read on the forward strand.
ACGATATGAAATGTGTGCCTAGGTTATAATTGGTTCAGAATTCGGCAAATTAATGTACGTTTTCTTCTTCTAGAATAACTTTCAAGTCTGTCCAAGGCTGCGCGTTTTAACCCAGCCCTGTTGTTGCCAACCACACCTGTACGCTTATTCCTGTCGCCTTACCTGAGCTGTGCTGTTTATTAAATCTCACCGACGTAGTGGTTCTGGGCCAAGCCAGCCCGCCTCATAGGTGTATTACGTAGGGATTTGAAATATCATTGGAAATATCCAATATCTTATAAATATCTTCTCTTTTTTCCATCTAATATCCCAAACAAAAAACCAAATCGGAGGAATGACGTTTTAGTCAGTTACCATTCATCTAACGTGGGACAAAAAGCTCTCTCAGTTTCTGGAGCTTTTTTGTGGAACAAGCTTCCCCAGCATATCAAAAACTCTAAAACTGTAAAAGAATTTAGAGTAAATGTGTCACGTCATTTTGCATCTCTGTCATAGGGCCTGCAGCATTTCGGTGTGAATTTCCCATCTACCAGAAACTTTAATTTTCCTAAAATTTCTGTCAGAAAATCAGAAACTATTTCATTTTACGATTGCTAAGCCATTCGTATGTTCATCTTACTTATTTTTGTCAACAATAATGAGCACCACAGCCGTCATTTGAATGCAGCAGAACGAACGTTTTTTCCATAATGAGGAGTATTTCCTCATCTTTATGTTGTTATTTTATTTTTTTTTTCTCTCTTTTCTGTATTAATATTTAACGTCCGTATGACAAACATTCCCTGAAATACATTTTGTGTGTAGACCAATATACAGGTTTATAGATGTGAGGGTTGTGCTAAGTTTTTAATGAACGAAATTCAGGCTAACGTTGTCTCGCTATTTCAAAATAATTCTCGAAGATGTTTTCTATCGATTTCGGCTGAGCTAGGGGAAGGGGGTAATTTAAGCATTTCATTTAGTCTTTTTATATTTTTCCGTGCGTTCAGTGCACACTAGCACTGAACTTTCAAATCGGAAAAAACTCTAAATTTCTGTAATTAAAATTATCACTTTGGACCATTGCTTAATCTACCTATATTTGCCAAATTTTGTAAATATTCGTCACTCAGATGTGATATCCGGCCACAATGTTACTCCATTTTATCCCATGTACACATGTCCGTATAATGCTGAAGAGTTGTGTTGTTTCTTGAGTGTAACCTGAGTTTTCTTAAAAATTTCTATGAATAAATTAAAAGCCAGTTCATTTTTACGTTTTTCGAAGTCTTCTTTTCCTCATAGTTATTTTTTTCCGAATAATTTCTTAGGATTACACTGAGCTCAACTGTCATTTTCGGTGTAGTAGATGGTAGGTTGTTTTGTCTTTTTATTTTATATATGTATTTTTTTTCTTATATTTCATTTCCAATGAGTAATATATATTAATATGTGTGTGTACGTATGTAGGTATATGTATATATATATATACATAAATAAATATACAGGTTTCTATTTCATTTCTTTACGCAAAATCCATCCGGTTATAACATTTATTGCACTAGCGAAATGATTCAAAAATAGATCTATCACTTCCCCAGAGGGCGTTTCTGTGAATTGGATTAATGACAAATATAATTAATGAAATGAAGCGCAATTTGAACATATAAATCGTGGTAAAATTATCTTTCTGTTCGTATGTTGTACAAGCTATGAATTTTGATGTTGAGTATATGTTTGTTTACGGATTTCTGCCAAAATTTTGTTAATATTTGTCAATCATGAGTGGTAACCAGCTTACACTGTATCTCCATTTTATCCCATGTACCCATGTCCGCATGATGTCGCAAAGAATATCGAGAAGATATGAAATATGTCTCTTTTTGTTGTTGTTGTTGTTGTTCCTCGGCGGTAACTTGAGTTTTCTTAAAATTTATTTTAAGAAATTAAAAAACGATTCCATATATACGTTTTCGAAATCCTTTTTCAGTTCCTTATTTTTCCTCAGGTTATTTCTTACGATTCATCAGAGCTATGGCTGTCATTATAAATATAGAAAGAGCAAGATTATTTTTCATGTTCGGTAGCATTTCTCTTATATTCATTTTCAATACGTATATATGTGAATGGGTGTGTATGTGTGAGCACGCAAACATGAATGTCTATGTATCAGTGTACACATGCACACGTTTCGCACATATATATAAGAGCATGTTCATATATATGTTTCTATATCTACTTTTTGCGTAAAAAGCAGAACCTCACGACACATTACATTATAGCTAAAGCTCTGCGATCAGTTAACACTGAACCTAATTCCAGAATTAAACAAATTGATTGCGCTTGCTTAATGATTTATAAATCGATCTATCACGGCCCCGAAGGGCATTTCTGTGAATAGAAGAAATTAATAGTATAAACAGATAAATTAAATAAAGCGCTCGTGCAAAAATTATCTCTATATTTGTATGCTGAATAAGCCATGCATTTCATTTTTGAGTGTAAGTTTGTTTACGCATTTCCAGATGTGCGTGCTGTGTTGCGCGATGTTCTGTATAAATTACCTCGTGACTAACCTTTTCTCAATACCTGATTGTCATTTACGATGGTGTTTCAATCTGCTCTGGTATAGCGTTTTTTGTCTTTTTCTTACTTCGATGTTCTTTATAAATTACTTCGTGACTAACCTTTTCTCAATACTTGATTGTCATTTACGATGGGGTTTCAATCTGCCCCCGTATAGCCTTTTTTGTCATGTTCCTACTTCGATAATTTCAACTAAGAACTTGAGAGTTTCGAATAATTCCTTAGCAGTATTCGAGTTATTTTGTAAGTTGTTAGCCATCTCTTGGAATATAAAATATCAAAAGATGATATTTTTCATTTCTCATTCAACTACCCTTGACAGAGTTAGACTATTAGCACGCCGTGTACGGTTTGTGTATTAGTACACCTCGTGCATTTTGTCTATTAATATGCCTCGTATGGTTTATCTATTTGTACACCTCTGATATTTTGTCTCTTAGTACACCTCGTATAGTTTGCCTATTATTATGCCTCGTATGGCTTATCTATCTATTTGTACACCTCGGATGGTTTGTCAATTGTTCTCCTCGTATGGAACTTTTGTTAGACTATTAGCACGCCACACATGGTTTGTCTATTAGTACGCCTCGTATATTTTGTCCATCAATATGCCTCGTATGGTCTATCTATTTGTACACCTCTGATAGTTTCTCTATTAGTACACCTCGGATAGTTTGTTTATTATTATGCTTCGTATGGCTTATCTATTTGTACACCTCTGATGGTTTGTCAATTAGTACTCCTCGTATGGACCTTTGGTTTTAGGACGTCCTATATTAAGAAACTTTTTAAAACCCAATATGTTGGCATGTATCTCATGTGGCAACTTGGAAAAATAAACATTTTTTCTTTTCTTTTTCTTTTTTCTTATAAATTTCTAAATACGTTGGAAACGATCCGCCTTATTTAAGAATTTTTGAAAAGAAAACTGGGCACCCTCCAGAATTGTTCCTTTAGGTGTAAAAACACCATGCCCAAAATATTATGCAAATCCATTATGATTTACTGGTGGCGCCGGAGGTACAAAGTTTAAACCCAATTTCATAGCGCGGCTCACTGCATAGCAACTAATGCTGAAACTATCTTGTGAATTGTTGTTCTTTTGTTGTTGAATCAGTGTTGCATTGGACGCTGCAGAGTGAGGTGGTGTGTTGTATAGTGTAGTGTCTCACCCACTGCTAGTCTCTGTTGCTCCTAACAATGACATTAGATATATTTCCCCCTACGTTTTAACCTTTTTTTACTTTATTTTCAGGGTAAATTAATTTAATTGCATTCAGAGTATTATAGTGGCTTATTAGTGCTATTCAGAGTATTAGTTTGGAGCTTTTTATGAAGTTTTTGAAAAGAATAACCATCATATAACCACTACTGCTATCACCAAACGTAAGTGGCCTTGAAACAATTCTAATCACTCAAAACATTTGAAAATATAGTGAGTTTAGTAGCATTGGCAGTTTCGTATTGACTATAAAATATTTTTGTTTTCAAAGTGAGTACTGAATTCCAGTAGAAGTAAACATTTTTTCTTCCAGATATTCAACAAAAGCGTTTAGACGAGATCTACTTGTTGGGAAAGCCTTCTCCAACCATCACTGGAAACAAACTCCCATCTAAAAGACAGGTTCTTCAAGTGTTTTTTCACCTTCACAATGAAGAAAAGAAGACCATTCGGGAAGCAGCTTCAGGAGCAATTTCTGAAGCTTTGCCTTTCTGGGAAAAGGCAAGAATTCCTGTGCGCTTAAAGAAACACCTGATCAAGAAGCTGGAGGTCCTCTTCAACTTGTGGAAAGGTCTCAGGAAGAGCAAAAAAAAGAAGTCCGCCGTGCAATCCCAAAAGGAAAAAGATTTTAACGATGACCTAGACAACCTCTTTGACATGGCTCATCAGGATGCACTGAACATGATTACCATCGTGGAAAATAAAGAGTTTCTGATAAAACAACGCGAAAAAGGGAGGAGAGGATCAATGGCAAGTTTGGACTTGGTTTTAACTGAAAAAGAAGTCCGAGCACAAGAGAGAAAGGTTTCTGAAGAAAAGCGCAAGCTCCGAAGTAAAGAGGAGGAAGAGCACTGAGAGAAATTTTGGCCCCTCTGAGTGTCTCATGGCTGTTCAGGTGTCTCAAAAGTAGCCAGAACATCGCAAAAAGAGAGCCGATGTCTCATCGGAAGGGCGACTTTTCGATGAGCACTATGTGTCTCAAAGCAAGGTGTTGTTCGTTCGTTCGTGCGCAAATACAATGTGATAAGTACGATAAAAAAACATTTGCTAAATAGTGTAGAAGTATACTGTTGATACTTAAGCACAACAATTAATGGCAACGCCTTTGCTAATTATGCAAAAATGTAATCGAAGCTGAGAATTAGATTGCTTTGCGGAAAGCTAGGAGCTTTGTTCCTGTGTTGTGCTGTGTTGTATTACTACGCATCAGTCCCGCGGGAAGGATGGTGCAATGATGCGCGCAGCGCTGGAGTTGTATTTGTCAGATGTGTTGTTTAATAACTGGTGGATTCTTTTGCATGTAGTCCATTTTTATGTAGGCGAAATATAAATTTCTGTGCAATACTGGTGTTCGTTTATGTATACATGCAAGACTGTTGAAGATATATTCATTTTCGTAAAGTGAGCTTGTAATCTGCGATGCTCGTTTGCTACTGGAACAAGTTGTAATCGTCAAAATCGTGATAAAGCATTTTAATGAATCGCTCAATGAATATTGTTGATTTGTTGCTTTAAAATATTTTATTATAAACGTGCTAATTTCAGCACAGATCGTTAATTACTCTGAAAATTTTAGAAGCAGAAGTGCATATATCTGATACTATAATGCCATACCAAAAAGTGCTCAGCAAACGCAATACATTACTAAGCTAATGCATTCTTTTCATGTGTCGAATTAGATTACAACAAAAAGAAGCATGCAGTTATTTTATTTCAGAGACTTGAGATAATATGCAATACTGAAAATGCAGGCAATAGCAGTATGCCACTGGGAGCAAACTTGTGCCTTGAGAAGAGGTAAAGTAGATTAATATGCCAAGTTTCATTATCATTAAATTTTTTTAAATATTTTTGCATTTATAACAATTAAGTAGTTGCACCCTTTCTTAAAAGAATGAGTCATATTCATTAAACTAGGTCATGTTCAAAATAATGAAATTGTAGATTTCTTAGCATATTTTGAATTATCTAACAACTCTCATTAATGTTTGCAGAATAAATTAATTAACATGTAAATGTTTGATCAGAATGCTTCTCAACCATAAATCAATTTCAACCAGCTCTGTTGATTGTGCCTCATGTTGCCCAAGTCATACGGCCATGAGACAGCAGTATATTTGCAGGTACCTGTGGGTTATATGTCACCACTTTTTTAGGGAAAAAAGATTTGTTTGGGGAAAAAGTGGAAAATGTTAATGTTTTATGAATATTGAACTGATGATCTGGACAGTATGATTGGAGTATTCATGTGAGAAGGCATCCTTGTTTATTTATATTCCTTTCTGATAAATTTACTTAATATAATATCTGGGACTTTCTTTTTCAGTTCTTGGAAGGTCCCAAAGATTCATTTTGGCCTGAAACAAAATAAAAATTTATGACATTAAAAATATAAACAATTTAATTGTGCTAACCTAATGTAATCTATTCTCAACATCAAAAGGAAACCATAAATTAAAAGTGGTGACAGATAATCCACAAGTGCCTATGTGCATTTTTGTGTATGCTTCAGGTGGGTAAACTGCATCGGAAGTAAACCTAAAAATGTTGAAAAAACAGCTCATCATTAAAATTGTTGTATAAGCTAAAAATACCATTTAAGCTCTGCTCTACTAAACTTAATACTATTACTCATCATGGTTTGAGTTGTGCTATTAGTCATGTGCATGTTCAATTAAGAGATTTAATAATTTCCTGCTAATATTTTCATTTCTGGTGTGTCAAGCTCTTATACCATTTATCATACGGTGTGTATGGATTGCTATTTTGAATAAAATTTCTGAATATTATGTATATGTGAGATAGTTTAATTGCTGTGATTGAGAATGCAGTTTGTGATTATCGTGATCAATGTTTCATGCTGCCTATGTTTTATTGGCAATGATAGTAATAATAATAATAATAATAATAATACTAAAAACAATAACAATGTTTTCAAAAATTGTGTTCCAATCAGAATTTCTGAATTTCTAAGCTTCCAAAAAATGTTCCTGCTTTTGGAATGGTGAACTATTTGCCTGAGCAATTATCAACCGAAGATGATGTATCCATTGCGCGGCACCAGAGTGAAATGATTAAGGAAGTACAGAAAGCTTCCCCAAATCATAGAAAAATTGATGAAGCCATGCGCTTGACTTTCCCTCATCGAAGAAACCTCATCGTTAATGAGACTGTCACTGTTGCATTCATTAAAGAATTGTATCCTGCGCTCTTCGATCCCAATCAGGTAGAAACTTGAAGTTAAATGGTGATAATAAATTACGTTACAATATATGTGCTCAAAAACAATTTAATTTACTCAAGCTCTCATTGCAATAACTTAACCATGAATTTCAGATCTGTTTTGAGTTCAACCGTTTGACGGAACAAGACATTGCCACACTTCTCCAGAACAGTATGCTCGAGTACTGGCAAGTCATTCTCCAGATGCGTAAAATGCATGTGCCACACTGCCCTCCTGAGCTATCTATCACCTGCAGTATTTGAAGGTATTTCGAGTAGTTTGTGTTTTATGGTAAGACGTGGAACGTTTGTCAGCAATTGAAAAAGTGTGAGTGATTGTTTTACAGATGAAGTGGGTTAACCTCAGTGTTGCTTGATGACCTTGTGATTGATTGTACTTACATGGTATAGTGAGAGAAATCGATGTGAGTTTCAGGTATAGGTATACGCTTGAGCGATATACGGGGCAGTGCCATTGGTGTAGAGCAGTTATTGTTTTCACATGACGCTGCATTGGTTGCTAAGTCGGGTGTTAGGTTGTGCAGATTGGTATAAAAGTTGAGACTTGTTTGACCAAAGGAGGTTGAGACCGCATGGGGGAAGAATAATGTTATGAGATGTTCAAGAGATAGAGATTTTTATACTTTACGCGTATGATATTGACTTACGGATAATTAACTCATATTAATTTTGTCGGCAGAACGTATGGTATGCAGTGCCCTTCTTCAAGTGCCCAGTCTAATGAAGGAATCTGTAAGCTTTACCTCTACCCCAGAAGTAAGTTACAATGAATTTTTAATGTGATGTCTCTGTGCTTGATGTTTTGATGTAAGTGAAACTGTGGTATAAATTACGAAATTATCTATTGCTTTCATTATTTTGGGTTTGTTGGGAATTACATCACGAATTCTTTTGGTTTGTTTTCTCTGATAAATTTTGCTTCATTATGGAATTGGATCTATTTATTTTAATGCAAGCGATATTTTTCCCAATATTCTACTGGTAAATGTATTCATTCAAATGATTTTTAATTTTCATTGCATTTTGGTCAGTTGTCACGAGAAGCTTATATTTCTAAATTACGAGTGTAAGAAATGAAGGCAATTAGATCATTACCATTGGTTTACTCATGAGTGTCTACTGAACACTAATGTTATTACATGTTTTCTGCTTGTCAGGGGAATACGATTTTCCATGCGTCCAGGCCCCATACAATTCAATGTACGCAAACCTCCATGAAGAACGTTTTTTCATAATTAGATGTACTTCTTGCTTACAATAAATGTTACCACAAGTTATTTATACATGCACAAAATGCTTCGACTGGATCTGTTTATAATTGTGAAGCATATATAATTTATTTGGATTTTATGAATCGAACTATCGTTCTAACCCTCTACCAAATACGTTCCACTAACCCAGTGGTCATCTTTGCTCGGCTTGCTATGACTCAATTCTTGGCTCTTGAAAAATATGTAAATTAACTAGTGTGCATGGCCAGTCAAAAATAACGGGATTCAATACCTTTCTTGAATTTTTTTCCAGAAATGGATGACAAACAACTATATCCATCCTAACAGTACCCGTGATAAAAATATTGTTGTCCTTGTGCACTGGTGAAACTCGTGTCACAGATACGGTCATTATAACTATCCTTATGAGCGTGACAGAGAAAGGAAAGAAGCGGGCTCCAAAAAAATAAACCAAGGGTATTGTTAGGTAGTAGCAGAACCCGTGGAAATTCCACCGACTATGTCATCGGTGGACCCGTAAAAAAATTCTGTCAATATTACCTAACCTATGCAAACCTAACCAATCCTATCCTTACCGAAACTATCCTGAGAAAATGTCAAACATATCAATGCATGTAAAGGCCATCTTTCAATGTTACACTGAGGAATTTGGTACCCATGATACCGCAAACTCAGACATCCTATGACTTCTATTTGTTATGTACATTCTAATTCAAGTTGTTGGGCAAGACATGTGCTTGTTAGAAGGCTAAAATTGTGTACTCGTTTGTACGTTTTCCTCAAACGCATGTTGATACATTTTCGGCATTTTTTGATGATTAATTCAGGAACCTAGTCCCGGATTACACGAAGCACCGAACACTAAGGAATAAGTGGAGTAAATTGCACAATATATTTAACACGTGACATAGATTTCTTTGGCCTTAAGGTATTCATTTTGTTAGCTTGGTTTGGCTCTTGATCGTTTTTATGAACGTGTTCTTACGATATTCGTTATTTCCAGGAAAAGACTGGACCTGCTCCTATGCTTCACTTCAGCGACCCTGCCGACCCTGATGCAGAGGGTATACTTCTTTCTGAAGGTGTTGAGGTATGCCGCGTGAAGGGTTTATTGCAAGGTGTTACTGTGTGGCTAGCGTGTTACTATATATTGAGCTACCCCAAATCATGTAAAAAAACGTTGCTTTTCATACAAAGAGGACTTATTGGGTTGAAGGACAAGTGCAAGGCTCCTCTAATCGTCCTCGACACTGTCCAGAACTTAAAAATGCTGAAAAATGCAAACTAAATTCAGGTATTCAGTTTGGACCCTATTTTGACGTAAATCAAGTTATGGTTTGGTCAGCCTTCGTTTCAATGGAAGAAGTTTATTTTTAGGCGAGGGAAAATTTTCTTTTCGATTCATTGCTACTCTTTTTTTCAGTTCCTCCCGCTGTCTTGAACTTTTTTATTCTATCCTTTCCTCTTTCCCCTCAGGGGGGTAAAAATTTTGTATCCATTAGAATTTGCACTCACAGGGGAAAATGTGTGAGGCCCGAGCTGAGAATTGAATAGGTAGGCCTTCTTTTTGTTGAAATACATTTTTTTGTGTCAAGGAACACTTTTTTTCCGCTTCACTGCTGTGCTGTTTTTCATCACCTACTACTTTCTTCTTTAACTTTTATCACACTTCATGGACTTCTTTCTCAACTTATTGCTTGTATGCCCCTTCTGCATACATTCCGTTCCATTATCTCCGTATTGAAGGGGACCTTCCTCTCTTCGAAACGTTTTTTTTAGCGGTTAGAAATTGTTAAAGTAACATAATCTAATCTAATAATTTCTTTATTCTACCTTTTTGGTATCCCTGCAGAGTGTGGGTTCCCGTGTAGGCTATACAGCAGAAAAACGAAAAGGTAGAATGAAGAAAGAAATATACAGGGAATCTATTATGGATGTAAATTTTTATTATATTTTCAATAGTTAACTTGTTTTTCGCACTGTTTCATTCGATTTTTAATGGATGTTTTTATTATATTTTGTGCTTGGATTTATTTTTCTCATTCACCCTTCTCAACTCAGCAACAATGATTTATTATTTTTTCAATAGTAAACTTGTTTTTTTGCAGTTTCATTTGATTTTTAATGGAGGTTTGTATTATATTTTGTGCTTGGATTTATTTTTCTCATTCACCCTTCTCAACTCAGCAACAATGATTTATTACATTTTCAAAAGTTAACTTGTTTTTTGCACTGGTTCATTTGATTTTTAATGGAGGTTTTTATTATATTTTGTGCTTGGATTTATTTTTCTCATTCACCCTTCTCAACTCAGCAACAATGATTTATTATATTTTCAAAAGTTAACTTGTTTTTTGCACTGGTTCATTTGATTTTTAATGGAGGTTTTTATTATATTTTGTGCTTGGATTTATTTTTCTCATTCACCCTTCTCAACTCAGCAACAATGAGTCCCTTGGTCGGGATGATACCCTCTGCTTAACTCATTTTTATAACATGAGTTAAGTTAGTAATACCATTGCTTATTTGTGCTTTAATTAATTCTTGCCTATTTTATAAGGCATTACGTTTCCTATCCTCATTTAAAACTTACTTTAAATTTATTAGAATAAAACAAATAAGCTATGGGGGGACTGAGAGCCATTCTCAGTTTATTATTTTTAAAAAATGTATTCATAGATGTTCTTGTGTAACAGCTTTTCATTCCTCCCTAACTTCGAGAGCGTTTCTAATAAACGGTGAAACTGCAGGCTATACGAGCGTCAACCATGCAAGGTAATGTAATGCATTGCATTAGTAGTAGTAGAGTAGTAGTAGTAGTAGTAGTAGTAGTAGTAGTAGTATTAGTAGTAGTAGTAGTAGTAGTAGAAGTAGTAGTAGTAGTAGTAGTATAGTAATAGTAGTAGCGTCAGCAGCAAGCCCTCTACTACTACTACTACTACTACTACTTCTACTACTACTACTAGTATGACTACTACTACTAGTAGTGAAATGCTACGGTCAATAACCGTAGAGTTCTAAATGAGACACCAGTTAAAAGTGCCTCAAACTGATGCCTTAGCGTCTCATCGATGAGACACTGGAGCGTCTTTAATGAGACACTGGGACGTCTCTGAATCGGGTCTGGAGACACTGGCATGCCTCCAAATCTCAAGTGTCTCATTAATGAAGCACCTTCGTGACTCGGTTTTGGGACAAGACGTCAGAGGCACCTGGGTGCTTCAAAATAGGGCCATTATTTCTTTCAGTGAGGAGCCTAAAACAGCTATCCTAGAATCATCAATCACTGACAATACCTCATCTGCTGAGTCATCAGAATTAGAATTGTCAGAAGCTGAAAATGTGCAGCAAGCCATTGAGACACCCGGACCTTCTCAATGTATTCCTCCTAGAAAAAGAGCTCGTAAAGATATAGTTTCTCCAGGTTTGGCTTCAGCTCTTGATCGCACCAAGGTGTCTGATAGGAAAGCGGCTTTTGTTATCTCTGAAGCTGTCAAGAGTGTTGGCCTAGATACAACCGAGTACAACATTAACCGATCTTCTATCTCCCGAGGTCGACAGAAAAACCGGAGGCAATTTGCCGAGGTGATCAAACGGGACTTTCATGTTGATACTCCTTTAGTGGTTCATTGGGATGGGAAGCTGATGGAACAGCTTACAAAGAAACAACATGTAGAGAGGCTTCCCATCCTCGTCTCTGGAGAAGGTTTGGAAAAATTGTTAGGAGTTCCAAAGCTGTCTGGTGGAACTGGGGAGAACCAAGCCACAGCTGTCATTAAAGCACTAGAAGAGTGGGGGATTACTGATAAAGTAATTGGTATGTGCTTTGACCCGACTGCTTCCAATACAGGAATAAAATCAGGGGCTTGTCTTCGCATTGAACAGAAGTTTGGTCGAGACTTGTTTTACTTTGCATGTCGTCACCACATCTTAGAGCTGATTCTCTCTGCTGCATTTACTTCTGAAATGGGTTCAAGAACAAGTGGACCTGATGTTCTTCTCTTCAAACAATTCAAAGCTCGATAGGAAACAATTGACAAAACAGCCTACCAAGTAGCACCTGACGATGAACACCTCCGCCAGCACCTGCCTAAAGACCTGATCCAGCAGGTCACATCATTTGCCACCTCCCAGTTGACCAACCATCAACCACGATATGATTACAAGGAGTTCCTAGAGCTTGCTCTATTGTTTTTAGGAGCAGTTTCCCCACGAGGTGTACGATTTCTAGCACCTGTGGCTTACCATCATGCTCGCTGGATGTTCAAGGCTCTCTACACCATTAAGATCTGGCTATTCAGGGCACAGATAAAGCTGACAGCTCAGGAAGAGCGAGGTATGAGAGAAATCTCTCTCTTTGTTGTGACAGTCTACCTTGAAGCCTGGTTTTCCAGTTCTATTGCAACAGAAGCTCCTAGTAGGGACCTGAACCTAATGAAACGTCTGATCCAGTATGGTGAGATTAATTCAAAAATCTCCAAAGCCACATCAAATAAGTTTCGAAATCATCTCTGGTATTTGTCAGAGGACCTTGTGGCTTTAGCATTCTTTGACCCCAAGGTTCTTCCTTCAGAAAAGAAAAAGATGGTGCTTGTATTGGGAGAAGAAGGCCATGAGGAACCCGTTAAAAGACCACATCCTACTTTAGATGAATTCCAAACAAGGACACTCTCATCTTTTGTCTCCATGAGGACCAAAGAGTCACTCATTAAGTTTGGCCTGGATGTTGATGTCTTGGATAATGATCCTTCAACGTTGCCCAATATAGGTTCCTTCCAAGAAGTAGTTAATAAGGTATCTGCATTGTCTGTAACTAATGACACCGCAGAGAGAGGAGTAGCCCTGATTCAAGACTACAATAAACTCTTGACATAACAGGAAGGTCAGCTCCAGTTCTTGCTTCAAATAGTTGCTGCACATAGAACTGCATTCCCTGATTCCCTGAAGTCTACTCTGACCCAGAACAGGCTACAATGAGTGGATTGGGCACCATGAAACCCCTGCCTTTGAGCAGCTAATACTCGGTCAAGACCGGGGGGACCTGGATTACCAGGTTTCAGAGTTTGATGGACCGGCGCCACCAGTAAATTTTATTATATTAAAATAAAATTTTTAACATGATGTTTTCTCTATAAATGGAACAATATGCCAGGGTGCCCCATAAAAGTTTTGAAAAAAAAAATATTTTCCTGTGTTTTAGAACCACCCTAAGCCCGTATATTCTCTTCTTCCAGCTGTATTGGACTTCCAATTGTGGGGTCCCGCGAATGTTGGTGGGATCTTAACCTTATACCGGCACATCAGGAGGTTGCCGAAGTTAAATAAAATCGGTTCCTCGCTTTGAAGACTTTCCTTTCCTTTCAAGTCTAACACCTCTTGAAGACAGAAAGGTATGCTCAGAGGTATTTAGTATGAAGAGGTCATTATGTTTTACCCACTGTTGAAACAGGGTTCCACGACTATCTTCTGTTGGGGATACCCTGGCTGGATGATGGGCAATAGAGTCCAAGCAAATTATGAAAGGAGTTGGGAGTCTAGAAAGAACTAGAGGTAGTTCGGACATCAGTACAGAGGGAGGTTAGGAGGGACATACAATGAACAGACTGATATTGCAAGTTGAGGCAGAAATATTATACTGGCACAGGCTTCAAGGAACATGCTATGGGTAAGATAATGTGGGGCATAGTATTGTGAACCATAACTGCTGCTCCCACACTACTCCCACAGACTCTCTCGTAACTAGCTGCCGGCTGGGCGAAATTTTTATGCAGATTGCATTTGCTTTGGTCTTAGTTTCTTGCAGGCATGTAACACTGGGATTAGTTCCCGCTACAAGTTGTTGCAGGAAGGGCCGACGTGAGTGAAAAGATCTGACACTCCACTGAATAATTTTTAAATCTAACATGAATTTGAAATAGATGAGAGACCTAGGTTGATAATGGAGTCATTAACTAGAACATCTGCTTGAAGTATTTGCCCTAGTTCTGTAATACATAGGAGTTTATCTGACAGATTAGTTGTCATAAAGAGTTTTATAATGATGGTAGTATCTTTACTTTAAGTTGAACTAATTTTGATGTGAATGAGACCTAAGATGATTTACAAGAAGGTTGATGAAGACTGATTGATGAGTATAGGGTTTTATCAGCACAAGAATTAGGTTGATAAGAAAGGATAGTAGGATGGGATGAGTGATCAAATTAATTAACAGAATTTACCTGTAAAGTTGTTGGATTACTATGTGGGTTGCGGGATGAGTGCTGGGGTTGGGCTGGCGTTATCCAAGATGAGGATTCCGGCAGATGATGGATGAGGAGGTAGAGAAGAACTTCCTTCGGGCTCCCTTGTAACTTGTGTGAGAGATGGGAATGCATTGGTTGATGTGATGTCATAGTTAGGGTGGCCTTGGTTGGTTCCCTTTGGAGATTGGTTACAAGGAGACTTATTTTAGAGATGGGTTTGAGAGTACTGCTTGCCTAAAGGAGCATTAGGTTGAGTTGCTTTGGAGTTTGCAGAAAGTTCAGTTCTGGCTTTCTCTCTGACTTCTGGAAAAGTGAGACCCTTGTCAGCAGTGAGGCGGCACGCTTGTTTTTCGGAAATGTAGGCTATGCAGTCCCGTGATGTTGCAGGATGATGGCCCTTGAGTTGATGCAGACTGGTGGAGATTCAGATGATGGGCAGGTTTCAAAAAGGTGCCCGCATTCGAAACAGTAGCTGCAGATGGGCAATTAATGACTGTATCTGCTGCGTGTGAGGCCATATCGGCAGCATTGGCCGCAGTGCAGGGGGCTAGGATAATATTGGTCAACATTGTAATAAACGTAGCGTATGCGGATTTTAGTGAGGAGGATGGGGTTGAGTTAGGTGAGTACATACAAAGGAAGGAAAATCGATTTTGCGAAGCAAATTCACAATGAAAGAAATAGAGAAGAAGTACTTTAAAAACATTTACTCTGAACGTTTCGAGCCTAAGCTCATTCTCAACAAAAAGTCTGCGAATAATATAATAAACAAGTTAGTACACCCAAAAATTACAGAAGCGCAGAATATAAGCACGATATAAACAAACAAACAAAAATAATAATAATTTATCGGTTGACTATTTTCAGAGGGTATGCACTCTGCATTTCGTTGAGGGAAGGTTTAAGTTTATGAATGAATAATGACTCTAAAATACGTAGGTCTAAGCTCGCGGTACAAGTATCTAATATTTTAAATTTGCTAATGTCAATAATCTGTTCACAGGAATTATTACTACAATGTTGTCTGATGCTAGAATGACTAGGAGAGGTAAGCAAACGACCTGTTCGATGACTCCGACCTGCATGTTCAGCAACCCTGACGTAAAGTGTTCGGTGGGTGGAACCCACATACTGCGATGCGCAATGCGCACAACTGAAATTATAGACGAGGGAAGATCGCATGCCGGTCGGGAGCACATCTTTAAATCTAAAAAATGATCCAATGGTACGCTTGTTCACTAAAATAATACGAAAGGAAATGTCCGGGAAAAATTTAGTCAAAGCATTAAAAGATCTTTTCTCAACTTTTCCGATTGATATCCAAAATATGGCAACACACAATAACTATAGTTTAGAGCTTGAACACGAGATTTCGGAATAAATTTACTGTTCAGGAATTTATTAATGGCACGAAAAATAACAGAATGTGGATAGCCATTAGCTGTAAAATAAGACTGTAAAAAAGTAAATTCCTTTTGGAGGTCAGTGTAATTTGAACAAATATTATAGGCACGAGTAATAAGGGTGGAGATGCTATTCAGTTTAAATCTCTTGCAACAGAAACTAAAGTAACTTAGACCTAACCCGGAGAATGTTTGTTTTCTGTAGACTGAGGTTATGAATTTATTACCCGATCGGTGAACATTGATATCAGGATAATTTAATTGGTCATAATTTTCCAGATCTAAAGTGAATTTGATATTGGGATGCCTGGAATTGAAATATTGAAGAAAGGAATGGGCATCACATTTGTTTTTGAAAAGAACAAATGTATCATCAATATAGCGCCTATAGAAAACTGGTTTGAATGAAGTTGGACATTGATTTAACCATTTCTTTTCATGGTGACACATGAAAATGTTGGCGAAAGTAGGGCCTAAAGGGAGACCCATACCCAACCCTTCAATTTATTTATATATACGACCATTGAAAATAAAGAAAGAATTTCGCCCACAAAGTTCTAAAAGAGACCTAAAATAATTATTTGTTATACCTATAACTGAAGATGACGGAACAGAAAACAGTGAATTTATGCAAATATCAATGGTTTCGTCAAGAGGTACATTGGTAAAAAGATTCTCAACGTCAAGGGAAGCCATAAAATACTTATCAGCGTCAGGTTGACTAGATATAGTTTGTACAAAGTCATGAGAATTTTGAACAGTGAAATCATTAAGAGTTAAATGGCTAAGCAACGGAACTAAAAATTTTGACACATTATAGGTAGCACAATTATAAGCGGCGAAAATCGGTCTGAATGTCAACGTAGTTGCGAAGTTAGGTTTATGTATTTTTGGTAATCCATAGAGAATACCTGGGCCTGTGCCTTAACAAATTAGTTTCTTATAAATATCTTCTTGCAATAAATTTAAATTTTTGAGTTTGTGCAAAAAGTTGTTTACCTTGTCTTCTATTTTCAAAGAGTATTTTTGCATTGGCTCAGCAATTGGGAGGAAGTTACTAGTATCAGAAATAATTGATTGCATGCGCTCAATATAACTAGTTTTGTTCAGAATTACGACGGCACGGCCTTTGTCAGGTTTTGTTACAATTACATTCGGATTGGTTGATAGTTGTTTCAGCTCTGAAATGTCGGTCTTCAAAAATATTGGCGAGAAAATTTTGAAAGGTTTGAAGCCATAAAAGTATTTGAATGAGAGCGATTGCAATTGTTCAGTGAAGTCGATAATTTTAGTCTGGTTAGGAAATTTTTGCTGCATTGCTAACGCCAATTTTTCAAAATTAAGGAAGTACTTATAAAAATTGATCTTGTAAACGGGTAGGCAAAAATCTAGACCAAATGCCAATAAGAATTTGACACGATTGCTTAACGGAAAAGAACTATAATTATGCACAACTTTGTTTGGATCACAGGGCTGAAGATGGTTAGAAATTCCTAAATTACACAGTTTTCTATCGTGAGTTCTCTTAGTTTCTATTACAAAATTTTTCATTTTATCTTTTACAACACTATAGATCGCGGCACGGGTCACTCTAGGAAAGGCTTCTAAGATTCTGCTGCGGCATTCAGATAGATCGGTGGTTAACTTTGCCATGGTCTTCTTGAAGTTGATCTCCCGAGAAAATCATTACGTCAGGGTTGCTGAACATGCAGGTCGGAGTCATCGAACAGGTCGTTTGCTTACCTCTCCTCGTCATTCTAGCATCAGACAACATTGTAGTAATAATTCCTGTGAACAGATTATTGACATTAGCAAATTTAAAATATTAGATACTTGTACCGCGAGCTTAGACCTACGTATTTTAGAGTCATTATTCATTCATAAACCTAAACCTTCCCTCAACGAAATGCATAGTGCATACCCTCTGAAAATAGTCAACCGATAAATTATTATTATTTTTGTTTGTTTGTTTATATCGTGCTTATATTCGGCGCTTCTGTAATTTTTGGGTGTACTAACTTGTTTATTATATTATTTTCAGACTTTTTGTTGAGAATGAGCTTAGGCTCGAAACGTTCAGAGTAAATGTTTTTAAAGTACTTCTTCTCTATTTCTTTCATACAAAAGAATATGTGCTTTCAAGGGGTCGGAGAGAAGTTTTCTGATTCCAACTACCCTGTTGGCCTTCATAATTTCTAGGAGAAAGTCTAAGGACTGCTCAGGAGCAAAGATTGTGCCATAAGTAAATTGGGTGCTCCAATCAACACTCCAATAAACTCCAATAAACACTGACAGGGATGATTTCACTATCGAGTTTCATTTCTTTAGTTAATAAGAGTTTTTTCACTTGATTGAAATTTTTGGTTGTGATGAGCAGTGATCCAGAGCGCTGATGTTCAGTAGATTCGATGGGATCACACATTAAATCCATGGCTAGCCCTGTACGGAATGGATGCTTCTTTGACAGTTGAATTCTGGTGTTGGTGTTGGTCATGATCACTTGTCTAGTTGTTTCTGGGATATTTTCAATGTTCTAGTCCGAGTTCAAGTCAATCCTTGCACTAGACTTAATAGGCTGTACAGGACTGGGCGAAGTGTTGACCTCACTCAAGCTAACACGAGCACTGTGAAGTAAATTAGGCTTAGGTAGGTAGGATGGAGTTGGAGGAATGCTTTCAGCATTCAGGCTGGGCCAAGAATCTGAAATTATCCCACTCAGGTCAGAGTCACAGTCTGAAAGGGGCAGGTTACTGATGTCTGGTGGCTTTTTAGAACGCACAGTACTAGTTGGAGGAGAGATATTTCTTCGTTTGATCCCCGAAGTTTTTGGAGCAGGTTTAGTTTTTTTCTCACGCAACTTATCGGGCGGTTTTCTAGGAAGTAAGTTTGCCGCACTCTCGCGATTAGACTTAGTCATGGTCAAAAAAAAGAGGAACACAAATACAAGAGCTGTGTATCACTCAAACGCCGGCACTCGCTACAGTACGGAACGATGAAACGCCCTGAGCGTAGTACTCCGTGGAACTGATTTTATTTAACAGGGTTGCCAGATAGCTACATGAACTTCAAGCCAAATTTTATGAGGAGAAAGGCCAAGAAAGGTTAAATTTATTTTAGATAAGCTATAATAGTAGGTACATACCCTAAAGATAAGGAACAAGGAAAAACCGTTTATTTCCAAAAAAGTTTATACATGAGATGCATAACACATTGAACGTTAAAAATTTCTTAGCATAAAGGTCCTTAATCGATAGACAACTTTACGATGCGTACTATACGATGCGGGGGCTAATTGTGCTATTGAGAGTAACAGTCGAAATATCATCTCTTGGATATTTTATACACAAAGAGATGGCTGACAACTTACTAATAATGTGAATATTACTAGAGAATTATTCGGTATTCCTTACTATGAATTGAAACGAAATAAGAAAAGACAAAAAACGCCTTGCCGAAACAGACTGAACACAGTCGTAAATGATTATCAAGTAGTGAGAAAAGATTAGTCACAGAAAAATAAATAAAAAAAGCGCAACACAACACGTACATCTAGAAATACGTAAACAAACATACACGCAACATAAAGTTCATAGCGTGTTCAACGTAGGGGCAAAAATGAAAAACGGACATAATTCTACTTACCATTCAAACTTTTAAATACAAAAAATAGACATCACTTACCCTATTCTTCGAAGAAAAGTATGAATTCTTCTAACTCTTCATCCTCAGCTGAAGTTTGAGAGGTAAAAGCAGCACTAGATATGTCCTTCCTTTCCGTTTGATACAGGATGCTCAATTTGAAGCTAGTTAATGTTCATGAGGTCACTTTGAAGTCTTCACAACAAAGCGAACTATTGCTGAGATGAGCCCGGATTCGCACTATCGTATCCAGCATTCTAGTTTGTACCCTATTCGGGGCTTAGTTTTGACCCCCGTCACAAACGAGAACATTCTTCCGACAATAGCATTGCTAGCGGGAGTCACCAGGCAATTGAGCGCATAACCCGAGAGCTCATTAAAGTTTGAGGTATTCTGTAGTCCACGCTAAAATTGTATGGAGTCCTTAGGAATCACAAAACCTTCAAAAATTCCCTCCTGCCTCCAGTCTATGATACTTCTTTTTCGATACTGCAGCACAATGATGTCAATACAACCTTGAGCGAAATGCAGCCTAGGCAAGTCTACAAATTCTCCTTTGCTTACTTGATTTAAAATTCTTGTTGGATTGAGAAGTACAAGATTTTCAAACACATAGGTTGATTCACATATTTTCGAGCTGAGTTCTTCTATTGCTGCCTCAATGAATGCATGACATATTTTTTTCAGCTCTACAGTTCTGAACTCTTCTCGTTCATCACTCTGTGTTCCTTTGTACTTATTTAGGTGACGTTCTACCTCCAACCTAAATTTAGCCCCAAAATTCATTTGGTCCATCGACTTTTCACTACCATCTTTCCTCCAAATTCTGTCTCTCAGAAATCTTCTGAGCATCTCCAGTTATTTGGACAGTTTATAGGGATCAATATTGGAGGACTGAAACATTGCATTTACTAATTCAAAATCTTATACAATTGGTGTTGCAAAGACAAGGTACAGGTGATTCACTTTATCATTTAGCCCTTTGCTTCCCGACGGGAACTTCAGTTCCCAGACTGACTAGTTCTTCCAGTTTAGGAAAATTGACAAAATTTCAGGGTAATTCAGCTAATATGGAAATAATTTGAAGTAAATGACAAATATCAGGGCAATTAATGATATTCGTGCACCTATGTCTTATGACACTCCAGAAGCTTGACACGTGCAATTTGCTATTGATATCCACTCAATGTTAGCTTCGTAGTCTATGCAATACATTTAATCCTTTTTTTTACCTTGAGCAAGTTTTTCGTACGTGCATGTATTTACAGATAAAATTAAGGAGAAACTAAATTGATATATTTTCTCAGATTTTTCTGCCATTTTTTTGGCGTCGAAGCATACATTTTTAAAGCATCATTTTTTCCAATTTAACACTTTGACCACGGAGTGTGACAAATGTTTACCACTAGGTAAATTGTTTATAAACGCATCAGTGTAAATGTATGGCATTTCAAATTATTTTGCGACCTTTTTAGAAGAAATTTTATCATACCATGAAAATATTATCGAGCTTTTAGATTTTGAACGTTTCTTACAAAGGACAGAAACTCATTCAAGCAAATAATTCGATTTTGCCAGTCTGTTTTTTACAACCTAACCAAACCAACTTCACAACACGCGCAATCGTAGTCAACGTGTCGAAAAGGAAGTAAGCACCTGCTTATGCAGAAAAAACATGCTAGGATAATTTTGCTGATATTTCAGGGTAATGACTGAAATTACATTAGAAAATATTTCCCTAAAAAATTAAAGTGCTGGGATGGAAGGGGTTAACATCTCTTTCAATAATCGTGCTTTGTATCTTGCATTCACGAAGTATCTCATTTCTGTTGTAAAATACATTTTGAGTTCCTCCCAGTCAACAAGAATATTGTACATGACTTTGCCTCTGACCAGCTATCTACACTGTAAAAAAACTGCAAAAATACAGACAAAAAAAGACGAATTATCTGTAAAAATGACACAAATTGTTACTTCTTGCCCGTTTTCTGAAAATTATCTGTTAAATCAACAAATTCATCCGCAAGTCGTTTCCATACCGGTTAATTTGGCTGATTTCTGTTATTTTCACGGGTGAAATGAAAATTACGGGAGTAAATTAAATTCTTCATTGTCGTAACGGAATCTTGGAAGTTGTCCGTTGATCCAACGGCTTTTCTTTACATTTAGGAGTAGTTTTGCCAGATAAACTGAATATTAAAGATTCGACTGACTCTTCAGGGGATTATACGGAATTCGATTAAATATCCATAGTTTCAATGGTCCATAATAGTAAAAACATGATAAAATTTCTGTTACAATTGCCGTTAACGTTGCAGTATGTCTCGTATTACTCTGTTGTTGTTTTACTTTTTGTTCAACCAACACATTACCGATTTGTGTAAGCCAAGTATGAGATAACAGTTTGATAATTCTGGCGGAACAGCTGCATTTAAAAAAATAATTATTCTCTCAGAATAGAATTTACTATATTAGCGCTACTTAAAGAGTTTTAAGTTGCAAATGCATCAATTTGCCTACTAGAAATATATGATGGTCATGGCAAAAAGCGAAACGTTAATAATAGGCCTGTGCAAATTTATTCAGAAAATGTATCCATTCCCTCTCATTTGCGATGCAGACAACGCAGGGTAAAGATGGTATACAATTTGACGTATTTTGCCTCAGAATTGGATAGCCCGTAAATAAGCTGGCAAATAACCGTACTTAAACATGTATATTTTTATTCTCTTCGGATGTTGGGAACATAATGCAATATTAGGGGCTTGTGCGTTTATACGTACATACATACATATATTGTCCATTCACTTGTGTGTGTGTATATATACGTAAGTACATACGCGTAAACATACATACGAATAAGTGAAGAATACTATAAAAGTGTTCATTGCAGTCTATATGAATTTGCAAATACGCTTAAATTACAATCAAAATCTCAAATTAGTGGTTTTATTTTTGAATGAGTGACTTACTCTAGATGTACATTCATTGTTTATAACATGGTTCTTTCAGTTTGCTTGCAAACAAACAATTTTCAAATTTCTATGTATAATAAATATAGCTCAGTGAAAATAATATTAGTTATAGCATTTTAAAAATGAATAATGTATATTTATTATGTAGAGTATTCACAATTCCATCTAGATTTCACTAGACAACCATGCATAATCCATTTCAAAAATTATTTTGCTTCTAAATTTTAGTTATATTTCCTTTACTCGTGGCTTAAAATATAATTGTGAATATAACATCATGCAGGCTTCTGCACTTATGCAGCCTTGTATAGAAATAAAGTGTACCTACTCTGGGTATACTTAGTTGTAAAATGAATGATTAGGCTTTGAGTATACCGGCTTCCTATCCTATATCTGGTCATTGGAAAATGTTAAGGAGAGGACCATAATTGATTTTCCAATTTTCGGTGGCATAACATTGTTCATCAGATCTAAATAGAAAATTTTTCTTCTATGCACTTTCCGTTGCAAATGAGTATTTAACGGGTCATCGCGGTAAATAACTGACCTCAACTCAAGTGTTTGAAGCGGAAAGAAATTGGACGGAGGGGAAGACTACTATGGATTCTCACTTCCAACGCGCTGGAATGATGAGCGCAAAGACGAAAGTTGATACACCGCTATAACTCAAAATTTTATAGGTGATAACCTTTGTTGTGTTATTAACTAAAAGATCTTAGAAATGGATTCAGGCTCTGCAGGGTCGGCTAAAAATGAATTGAAAAGTACCCAAACGTACTTTACCCAAACCAAACAAACCGCTATAACTCGGTTTAACACGTTAAGTACGGCGTGACCCAACGGTGGTCATTTAGGTAATTTTCATAATGCTGCTGGCCGACCAGTAATCATTGATTCAATTTTTATAAATACTAAATGAAAGCTAAATAAAGGCATGATCCAGTCAATGTTTGCTATTTTCAAAATTTCTTACTACAATTGACTCTAAATTTGAGCTGGATATTGAACTTCAGTTTAACCCGCCGCACTTAACGTGTTAATACCAATTTGCGACAGAATTTGCATAGATGAAAAGTTGTTTATTTCGATCTAATTAATCATGTTTAAGCAGCAAAAATTGGAAAATCGATTATGGTACCTCTTGTACAAATACCCTGGTCACTTTCAAAAGTGGCCTTTAATGCAATGAAAAGCGATCAAAGTTGTCCACGACAGGCAGCCATTCAGAATTGGCCACCAAAGGTGACATGCAAAGTTTTCATAGAATTTCTCTTAGTTACTTCAAGGTAAATATAATAATGGGATCTTTCTGCAAAGTCTTATTTAGGGAAAATGGAATTTCCATTTTTATGAACTTAGCTGCAAATTGAAATTTGATTATAATTGAATGAATTGAAATCCAGTTGGAATAAAAAAAAATTACTGAAATAAGAATGTTCTAACTGAGAATGGTAATTGATATAGTGAAAAAGTGAAATGATTTTTGAAATCAGATCATGTTAAAATTGAAAATGACATTAACTTATTGTGCACCACGTTCCATAATTAAGAAATGTCACTTTTAAAAAATGTTGTGTAGGCAGTGATGGGTAGTTTTTAATGCATTTATATCTAAAAATTTGTGTACTCTAATGCATTGAACAAACACTGAACAGTATTTTTAAGGAAATCTTATCTGTACTATTATTGCCTAAAGAGAAACAGCAAATATTTGGTTTCAAAACATGGATGAACATTACACAAAATAGCCATAATATGGCGTGCAATTCAATGACATGTTAATCAACTTTTGTTTTCTGCGAAATTAAATTGTTAATGTTTTCAAGTGTCAGCTGTGAAATATTCATAAAGATGTGAACAATGGTTCTCAAGATACAGAAGTTAGGAGCTGGGTAATAGGGTGATTTACCTGCATTATTAGGTATTCTATGGGATTAAATTACATGTGAAGTCATAAAAATAACTTGTTTCTGGTGTCTCAAAGGAATATGTTTTAAAATGTTGTGGGTGTAATGAAAGGCTAACACACCTTGAGACGTGCATTGTGTATGCATGCATTGAATAATTTACAAGCATTGCAAGATTATTTTTGAAATTATCCAATAACCCTTCCCTGTTATTGTAAGTTATTGACAATAAGATCAGCAAAAGCTCTGTCCCTCTTTGTAGGAACTTGATTCTACTCTCATTTGATGCAGAAATGATCTTTTTACATAAATAGAGATTAAAATTTAAAGTTCTACTCTAAACTTGAGTGTTGCTAGAAATTTGTGTTCTTTCAAAAATTTTTATTTCGAATATGTACCTTTTTTCCATTCAATGTTGATATTTGTTTCCATTCGTTGTATATTGTTTATTTTGGGGTGTGAGCAAACCTGGATCAAGTTTCTGCGTTGAAAATCGATGGATCTTTTGTTGCTGTAATAAATGCATAAATGGTGCATTTATGTATCGAAATTTTTCTAGTTGCATACACAAATAACAGAAGCTAAAAAACTCATATCCTCACCAGTAAAAGTACTCTTTATTTGACTGGTGTTTCAAATTGGCTGTTTACCGTTTGCACCAAGCAATCAGAAAAAAGACAGCTTGTTATTTGTTTAATATTAGGATGTTTACTATTGTAAATGAAATATTTGGATGTATGCAACCAGCGCTGCTGTAACATTCTCACTATGATGTCATTTGTATTTTTTCTCTGATGCAGGAAAGGAATTAAAATCTTTAGAGCCTATCTTAAATAATTCTGGATATCATTTTACACTGGAATTAAAATATCATTCTTAAAATTTCAAGATGGGAGAAATTAATTTACAGATGTAAAATTAATGAACAACGCTTGTTCTCAGTAAAATATCAATGGTTTAAAATATGATCATTTTTTAAAATGATTTTCATAAAAACGTCATGGTGAGAGAATGCCAACAAATTACTTTTGTGCTGTAGCATTTTCAAATAGTTAAAACTAAATGAATCAAGACTAATAATCTCACAAATTTGTATATATGTTTATATGTATTTGTCTACGTGAATGTGTATATGCATACATATATATATGCATATTGGTACATAACATTTTAAGGTCAGAGAGTTACATACTTGCATGTTCCTGCGCATTCCTTTGCCGAACATTTACTTGAGGTCAAGCTGAGAGTTTCACATATATATAATTTCTGTTGGCTCGTATATTTACAGTAGTATGAAAATGACTTCACTAACTTACAAACGCTAATGTATTTTTAACCATTCCAGATACCTACTGAAAATCAACCCCAAACGAGGCTTCAACATTAAATCCACGAATGGAAGAAAACGCCACTGCTGGATACATCCGAATGTCCTATCGTTGGTCGGGTGTCTCAGCACGGAAAAGATCCTTGGCCTCGACCCTGCCACCCTTGCTTGCTGATCTATTCCACAAGCGTGATTGATGTCTTCATCTTTTAGTGACACAATTGATTGTCATGTTAGGTTTAAAAGACGGCTAATTCAATTTTCCAACAAGTTTTTATATTTTGAACATTATATAGGTCTTTTCAAGTAAGATTGCCGGCAACCGAGGCTGCCAGTTCATTCATAAATTAATTGTGATAAATTGAACAACTCATTATCACAATACAATTAAATATCTGAAAGTAGAGGGGTTTTATATGTCATGACTGGAATGTGGGCTATGTGAAACAGGTGATTCATTTTAATCTTGTTTTTTCATCACTGCCCCTCCTCCCCCTCACACAAATGGGTAATCCTCATGCATGCTTTGCACTTTGAGTTATTAATAGGCTGTGTAGGCCCTGACTTAAGGACAAGTTGGCCTTCCTTTCTCTTTGCAATGAGTTGAGGGCTTCTGGACCGTATTGTCATTTTCACCACCTCAACTTGAATCTTGATGCTTTTCTTTCCCTACTCTTATTTTTTCTTATGGCTATGCTTAAGACAATACTTCATTAGAAAACTCTTAGTGCATTATAGATTCGTAGTTCCCACATGGCCAATGCGCCTTTTGCCGCATACTTGTCTTGAATAGTGTCAGTGCTAATTACTTACAAGTAGTATTATGTAGCGTACCCCTCAAATTTTGTGTTTTTTGAGTGTTCCTGCGTTTTAGTTTTGTTTTGCATGCTTGTAGGATTTTCACTTCCATTCTGGTTTTCAAGCTAAGGTTCTTCAGATAATAAAAGATGGTTAAAATTTTTGACGTAAGGCTAAGTAAGTGCTGATGGGCTCGTGTTAGTTGCTATATTGTTTGGATGACGATTTTTCAAATCGGGGTGCGATTTTCAAATAGTTTCTCAATTCCATTTTAAATGCGTCGGATAGGCTTGCATAGATCTGCGGTATGTTTGAGTCCTAAGTTGTACGTGAACATTCTGTGTATCAGGTCTCCTTCATGCTTTCTCATTGTCTAGGCGTTAAATTATCTTCGCCAAATAAGACCGAATGGACTACGCCTCAGCTAAAACGAAACACTCGCCACTTTCGAGTTAGTTATTACGCCAAATGTTACGTAATTGATATAGCATTGAAATCTGTTATAAGGTAATTGTGACTATCTTGGGCGTAAAAAGCAAGGCGAAAGTCGCTACGTGCAAACTCATTTTTATTAAAAATGATCATATATAACAACGTTTCGGATTAACAGTCCATCTTCAGCAAAATTTCTGTAAAACGAAGCCAAAAGAGGGGACCCTAGAGGAAGTCCAGTTCTGCAATTTCACCCAGCATGCTCAGACACTCTAATCATCAGGTTACGGCAGGTAGAACCAACGCACCGCGATTCACAACGTGAACAACAGTTACTGTATTGGTACACCAAAGATAAGCACAGTGAGGATGGTAGTTTGTCTTTGAAACAGAATAGAGAACCAATTGTAAAATTATTCTCTAAAATCATTTGAATTTTGAGTTACAGGAATACTTATTAACAAGGGAATCAACATCCTCGCTTAGTTCTAATGACTGATGGCCAAAATACGGCAACTTCACAAAGAAAGCTTGTTGAGCACAAGGTTGAACAGATTGAGAGTTATCATAAATTTTTGTCAAAGATTTATAACTTTCAATCAGTTTAATATTATGCTCAACAAGCTTCCTTTGTGAAGTTGCCGTATTTTGGCCATCAGTCATTAGAACTAAGCGAGGATGTTAATTCCCTTGTTAATAAGTATTCCTGTAACTCAAAATTCAAATGATTTTAGAGAATAATTTTACAATTGGTTATCTATTCTGTTTCAAAGACAGACTACCATCCTCGCTGTGCTTATCTTTGGTGTACCAATACAGTTGTTTACGTTGTGAATCGCGGTACGTTGGTTCTACCTGCCGCACCCTGATGATTAGAGTTTCTGAGCATGCTGGGTGAAATTGCAGAACTGGTCTTCCTCTTGGGTCCCCCCCCCCCCCACTGTCCTCTGTTAGATCTTATGCAGAAGAGTGCAATGTTACGGTCTCCCTAAACAACTTTACAATCATGGCCGATACCTCTTTCAGAACAGATCTGCACCTTCTCGAATCTTTGCCTATTTACAAAATGAAACCTACTCTGAATAACACCCAATGTGCTTTCCCGCTTCATGTTGCCAACACATAGTTCAGTTCAAGTTTTTCGTTTACCTTTTATTTTTTTACCGTTGTTCGTGTTTTTCAAAGTTTAAACTGTAATTACTTCATTGTTGAATTTTTTCTTCTCCTTTTGGCTTCGTTTTACTGAGATTTTGTTGAAGATGGACTGTTTATTCGAAACGTTCAGTTTTATTTGATCGTTCTTAATAAAAATGACTTGATCTGTAGCGATTTTCGCTTTGCTTTATATTCTCAGTCTTAGAAGCATCAATGCTGGAGTTATTTTAGATTATATCTTAAGCATATAGTTTCTGAAGTTTACTTTTTTCATCCATTGGGAACATTTGGGGGGACTTCTTGTTAACTAGCTTGCATGAGACACGGCGCCATTCGAGAATCAATCCCCTAGGGGGATAGAACTATGGTATCAATGGGAATCAGCACTCCTAGGGAGACAATGTGAGGGCCCGAGCTGAGAGTTAGGTAAGCCTTCTTTTGTTCAAATAAAATGTTTTTGTTGTGTTAAGATCCTTTTTTTTCGTTTCACTGCTGTCCATTTTTTCAGCACCTACTACTTTCTTCTTCAACTTTGATGTTGTTTCATGAACCTCTTTCTTACCTTACTGTTTCTATGCCTTTTCTGCATAGTTTCCGCGTTCCCTTAACTCCATACTAAATGGTGCCGTCTTCCTTCCTCTCTTTGGATAACCTTAGTTGCGGATAGGGGGGCTTAAACTAACTAATAATCTAATCTAATCTCCGAGATTCAATAGTACTCTAACTGACGTCAGAATAAGTTTGTTCTGAACCATATACTTTCATTTCATTAATGAGTCCATCGCTTTGTTAAACTTATTTTATTATTCGGTACAGATTCATCATAGAGTGAACCAATGATATGTATTAGAATGTTTGTACACTCCGCGTAATATATGTTGTAGAAAACCTAACGATTTTTTTCTCAATTTTATGGCAAATTTCATTTTTATACAAGACTCCCTTAAAAATTAAAAAGAATTGAATTAAAACGTCACTAAAACTTAATTAAAATGAAAGGCGCAACCATTCGGTGTACTGTACAACAAAGTTTTCTTCTTCTCGATTACACCGAAGAATAAGCTACCTCTGCAGCCTTTGCCATAGCTTCAGCGTTGTTGCCTACCAGCCTTCCACCGCTCTTGACCACCTGTTCAACTCTGCAATTGACCTACATTCTCGTGAGTGTGGCCGTTGTCGTGGTCGCTGTCTTCAGCTCGTCGTCTCTCCTACATCGAGAGGGCCCTGACGGTGCCATGATCGGCTAGACGTCTCCGCCGACCTTCTGCCTCCCTACGCTTCGCTTCTGCTTCGCCACTCGTGTTCGGCTGCTTAACTGATGTAAGTCACCGTAATGGTTAGCGCCACATTTTTACGCTAGTGACGTCAGTTGCAGTTCTAAGCAACCTGCCTTGCTTACCTTAAAATTAAATGGGAGATAGAATTTCTTGCAATATTGCCATAGCTCAATTCAATTCTTGAATATTATCATTAATTAATTTAATTCTTATTACACACTAATACGGCAATTGTTACCGCAGTTTACTAATTATTAAATTTCGTGTTCTACACTTAGAGCGATGAAAATAATGTCTATAAATTTAATTAATATACTAAAGTTAGGATTTAGCATATTTACCGAGACTTGACTTGGTCTCAAATCGCTAATCCTATAAATTCCATAATAATTACTAAAGCTGAACGCAGTAGCCCTGCATTATTTTCTGTAGAGACTCTCGTTCACCCAATACTTAAGTTTCACGTCGCCATTCTTTAATTTAACTTACGCGGTCTTGCTGACCCGTCCAATTTTGCGGCGTGACTTAACTAAATATCGAATAAACATTTTAATTACCAAATTTTTGAGCAGTCGTTTTGACTCTATTTTCTTGTATCTAAATATTTTTTCTCCCACGACAGTGAGCGTGGCACGGTGCTGGAGGGGCGCTATGGGCGTGCTGGTGTCCCAGCTCTTCCGTCTTCCAGCCCACTCGCGGGATAGAACAAGGGTCACTTATATACTAAATGAAATAAATTAACCTAAACTTTTGACTGTTTCCAATCCCTGCGTCAGTGCCATGTTTCGTTTTTGTCATATGTATAACGTTATTCATGTATAGCAATGAGTTGATTTCTCTGTAATTTCGTGCTTTTATGTAGGTTTTGCTTCTTTCCTGTCTCTAAGAACTGCTGACTAAATTTCGTAAGTATTACGAACCAAGGCAATGTTTTCAGTTATACTTATATTTTTCGTTGAACGCTAAAATGTTTGCCTGGTATTTTGATGAAGCGAATCGCATCACCATTGACAGCGGCCGTTAACATTTTTTCTGTTAGCCGAGTGTCGCCATACCTCTCGAATAATACTACTCTGGATACTCAGTTTCATGTACTATATTTATTTCATCCTGGTGTAGTTTTTCGTTCTTAGCAACAGACGAGGTATAGTCTTTCACTGGGAACATCGATAGATTTTTCAGTATGTTTCATTAATATTGCTTGTGTATTATATGTTCTTTGTTTATATAGGTTTTTGTTTTTTCAATTGGAAAATAATATTATACTTGATAGAGGTACCCAACGGTGTAGTATATTTTATTCATAATGCTCCTGCGGGGATAGAACAGAGCTGCGCTATGGGTAGGGCTATTTCGCAGAAAACAGTTTTCAAAATTTCAGCTCTCGATTCTTTCCGGCTTCTTTCAGCATGCCTTATCTTGTTATACATGTCTTTCATCATTCGTTCCCAGGTGTGTCGTATGTTGTGTGAAAACCCTTTTGTAAACCAAATTGTTTTTCAGTACACTTTTTAAGCAAGTAATTCGTTTTTGACCAACCCAAGAAGTATCCGTGTGAATTTTATTATATATACGAAGTGTACGAAAATCTTTCATCAAGCAGCTTGAATCGTCAGCGGTTATGAGACTTATAAAAATGCAGACTTGAACTTCTGTTAATTCAACAGAAACATAAAGAAGCCTTTGGGTAAGTGACAGTTTCAAGAGATTCTGTTACTACAACAGAGGAACCGGAAATTGGACGGTACTCTAATGCATCTGCCACCTGCAGATACATTATGGAGCCCAGTATATAAATTACATGCGATGTACTATTGTTACATAGAAGTATAGCTGCAAGGCTATGTGTACGGAGCGCAGTGAAAGATGCAATAATAGAACTAGTAGAAACTTCCTATTAACGCGGGAAGCCTTCCGCGTTAATAGGAAGTTAAGACTAGTTCTTTTATTGCGCCGTTCACTGTGGTCCGTAAATATTCTCGGGATTCAAAGTATCAAATACAAGTCCCGGTGCATATTACTATTTGAGAACCACAGTGGGATCTTTGTGATTAAAAATCCAAGATTGGAGGGAAACTTCTCACATGCGTGTTGGACGCATAATGCCAGGGAATTGCAGACACATTTCATCTGTGTAACACAGTTTGGCACTGCATCCTTCATCCTGGTCCATACTGAATTTTTATTCCCATCCATAACAGCACAGCCATCACTTGCCAAACCGATACAATTCTTCAACTACATATCATATTCGTTTAACTTTGTGAGTAACGTGTCATAAATACTTTGTGCTGTAGCTGCTGAAAGATCCAGCAGACTCAAAAATGAAGTTTGGTTTGATGGGGTATCAGCACTGTCGTTGAAATAGCGCACTACAATACACAGGTGCTTCTTAACTGAAATCTCAGTAGATTCGTCAAATATCAGAATAAATTTCTTGTTTTTCAAAGATTCCTTCAAGACAGATTCTAATGTTGGGCTCACTACATTTTTAATTATTTGAGAACACTTGCTCCTATACAGTTTTAATGCCTTTTCCGTGCTCCTTTATAACTTTCCCCAAGTGATCAACAACCATTACGGCACAATGACAGGTTACTGCAATTGCAGGCCTTATTTCAGTAGTTTTGATACCGTCGTCCGCTGCTTTATCCCTGGGAGTAATAAAGGAGGCCTAATAACTTTGACCCGCTTGCAGTACATTTGATTTGTGCTTTGCTGATGATTCGTGTTGAGAAAAGTTAGAAATTTTACACTTCACTGAACATTTACACAGCTTACAATAACCGTCGTCACCAGCGCCTTTCGTTAGCCAAAAGTATTTTTTTTCACACTCCGGCTTATATTTGCGGTTCATGGATATTTCCGGTACGACAAGGTACGTTTAGGCTAAGAAACTGAGCCGGGAACTTAGGGTAGCCTTGAAACACTGCATTTTTTCACTAACTGAGGGTTTTCTTAGTAATGCTACACGACCTACTAACTGTATCCTAAACGTATTTATTATAGCGATATCATAAACGCTTTACACTTTACACATATGAACTTACCCAGACGATCGTAATAGGAAAGGGACTCGGAGTTTTGCTCGGCACTACAGCAAGTGGAAGAATTACTTACTTTGTTTACTTTGGTCAAATTAGGCAAATCACCAGTTACAGGTAAGAGTGCCAGATGTTACAGCAACTAGAACGTGGGGCATTTAGATTTGATTCATCATCCCAGTATTGGCAATGAATTCAAGGACCAGCTCAGCGCTGAATACCCCACCCAGCACACTACTTGTATCAAGAGTTGCTTTTTGGTCTCTGGCAAGATCTCTCATTGCCTTCCGCTGAAGTTCAAACGCAGGGCAATCTATCAATATATGACAAATGTTCAAGTCACACATACAGTGGCTGCGTTTGGGTTTTATTTCTTTGGTAAATGTTAATGCTTTATTTGAGCAGTTAGTAATCTTTGCCTTGTTAGAATCACCTAATCCTTCCTTGAGACCTCAGTATTTACGGTAGGTTTTAACATTGGTTTTATATTGCGATACATGAATGGTTCCCTATCCCATTATTTTTGCCATTGTCCATTACAGTACAAGTTTATGTATACTCCCAGATCTGTGTATTGAATTAGATTATCACTATTGGTATTTAAAAGACAAGCTGTTCTTACCAACGGATCTGCCTTGTTATTTCCCATAATTACCACATGGCTTGGGATCCATTCAATGAGTAGTTTTCGGGGAGGAAGGCTTGAAGCAAATGTTAAATTTTGGCATCCAGATGGTATTTGGATGGAAGCATTTGATTTATAACCTGAATTGCTCTGAGTGAGTCTGTGTACAAAATAAAGTCTTCTATTTGGGTAGCTGCAAATTTCAATAAATAGCGGTAAGCTCTGCTGGGAGAATTGTTGACCTATCAGGGATTATAGCCAGCACACTAACCTGTTGGGACCAAATTCCTGTTCCAGCTTCAGGACCTTGAACTGAACCATCTGTGAACAATGCTTTTATAACTTTGTATCCTTCGTGCAGTTGGTTGTATAGTTGAATCCACTGGCTTTCCGATAGGCAATTTTTTTGATAGTACCCCAGATTGAATACAACAATTTCCACTGATAGTTTGGTTTCACATTTGTTTGATATGAGTTCAATGTCTTCCGTTTTAACCTGTATCTCCTGAAAGAGGCTATATGTGCGACTAGAAACTGGGAGAGGCTTTTTACTGTTTTTGAATAACTGGTATGGGTAGTAGTCTAAACATAATGATCGAACTGGATGCTTTGGAACACTAAGAACCCCCAGTGCATATTGACACATTTGTTAAGTGGTAGTAAGTTTGCTTCTGCTTCCACGTTACTAACATTTGTACATCTCAATGCACCCAGCATCAAGCGGGCAGCAGTACACTGGACTCTGTCCAAGGAAAACAGGTGGGTTGCACAGGCAGTGTCAAACAGAAAACTTCCATATTCTTGTTTTGGCATTATAATAGTATGGTAGACAGTTTTCAGTATGTTAAATTCTGCTGACAATTTCAGATTGGATGAAATGCGCAAAAGCCTCAAGTCTTTTTGACAATTTTGTGTGACCCATCGACCCATCTCAGTTGTGGGTCGAGGGTAAGTCACAAGAACTTTAACTTCTTCACAAATTCTATATTTGTGTTGTTATATTTTAGTTGGAAGGAAGGTTTTGTATGTTTATGAGTAAACACCATGCACTTGGTTTTTTCAACCGATATTTGAAAGCCCCAGCATTGCGTCCAACTTAAAAGAATGTCCAACGCATCCTGCAAGACACTGAGAGCCTGAGCCAAGTTTGGACGAGTAATCAAAAAGGCTCCATCAAACTGCATTAAGTTGTTTTCAGCATTGGGGGGAAAGTCATGAAATATATCATTAATCATAACATTGAATATCTTAGGGCTTATGACTGATCCTCGAGGGACACCAGTTTTAATGTGCATACTTTAGATCAAACATTATTTATTCTCACCCTGATGTTGCGATTTTTTACAAAGGCTGTAATCATTTTTGGTAGATTTCCCTGAAGACTCATAATTTATAATTTATTTAGCAGTCCATTATGCCGCACCGTATCAAAAGCACGCTTAATATCAATAAATATAACAATACAGTAGTCCTGAAGCATGAGGGCTTCACGCATTGAATTTTCTAGGCGACGCATTCCGTCAAGCGTCTGGAGTGGAGTATCTGGCTCTGAAGCCACTTTGGTTTTTATCAATTAAATTATTATCCCCTAGATGAAAAAGGAGTCTCTAATTAATGATCTTTTCAAATATTCTGCATAATGCATTTATTTAACTCCGTCAACTGGCCTATATGACTTTAGATCCGTTGGATCTTTGACAGGTTTCCAAATGGGGCAAATTACTGCTTCTTTCCAAGGCATGGGAATTTCTGAGTTCCACGCTATCTTGAATAGCTGTAAAACTTTTTTTTTTGCTTTCATCCATATTTTTTTATGAAATCTACTGGGATTGTATCTGGGGCTGGTGTTTTGGCCTTGGAGCTTTTCAGTGCTCTATCAAGTCCACAATTGATAATTGGACAGTTATTTGGATGATGAGGAGCGGGAGTGAAATGTATTGGTGAATGTTCACTGGTAACCTTACGTTCAAAAAATAAAGGATACTGAGTCTCGCCAGTGCTACAGGATTTATATTGTTCTACTAGAATGGCAGCCATATCATTAGGAACTGTGACCACCTTATTACGGATTTTCAATGTTATTAGACATCTGTTTCGTTTCCCATTTATTGCTCTGATTTTTCTCCACACCTCTGCTGACGAGTTTTTGTCATTTAGGCTGGCTACGTAACTTCTCCAACTTTCCGTTTTTGCTTCGAGCACTCTCTAAAACTAGCTCGAGCCCTTTTAAGGAGATCATCCCAGGCCCCTGCCAGGCCTCTGTCGGTCCGGTGAGCTTTTTTTGTTTTGTTGTTCAAAAAGGACCCTTAGGTGGTGGACTATTCGGTCCTAAAATTTTATGGCGCTACGGACAATAGATCCCCTCCCCCCCCCCCCCAGAGTGGGGGTAGGGGGTCAAAAATCTTGAATTTTTGACCCCATTTCAACCCCATCAACCCCACATTAAAAGAAAACAAAACGGGAAATGGATAATTTGAAAATTTACTTTTGTTATATATGTTCAAAGGATTCGAAAACTGTCTTTATTTTTGTTCTAGCATAAAAACTCAATGAGGAGATACGGTTTGAAATATCCATAAAAATCAACTAAAAAACCAATATGTCCAATTTTTTACCAAAAACTAAAGCCTGAATAAACAAAGTGAATGGATGAAATTGTGTTACATATTATAGTCAATTTCATAGGAATCAGACTGAAAATAAGAAATTTCATAATTGTAAAATAAATTTTTTTTGTTTTGAAATCACAATTCACAGTGTGAATATAAAGTTATGTAAGAAATTATCGAAATGAAAATTAAAACTGCATTCAGTTATATAAATTGTCCATTATATTACACCTCAACAAAAAATTTTGTTATGGCTTATACCCATAGGCTATTACTGCCATTGATATCTAGTCAGTGTGGGTTCGTATACATTCAAAGTGACTCAATAAAATGTACTTACACTTCAAACGGCGAGAAAACATTATTTATAGACATAAATTGAAATAAAAAGACTTCGAATACAGAAGACAAATGTAGGAATAATTATTTTTACAAATATTTAAATTGATGACCGATTTTACCCAGACAACACAGATAACGCGCACTAAGGGATTTGCAACCGACACGAAACAAGTCTTTATGAATATCGCGACGATGTTTTCCAATTTCTTATTGGAATGCAATGAAAAAATAGTTCCAATAGCATTTCAAGACAAACTTCCTATTTTCCAGGCTAAATTGATTTTTTGCCTGGCTGTGGTGAATTGAATACCTGTGCAATCTGAAAATCTGGAAGTTAACGGCAGTTATATTGTGAATACATTTATTTAGGACACCCTGTATCTATATTATGCTTATGAGTAAGAAATTTAATTTTCTTGCATGAGTGATAAGGCATATTTTTTGGTTAAAAAACAGGAATTACTCATTGAATACTTCGCAAATTCTTTATTTTTTGTCTCGTTTACTTCCCCGTCAATAAATATCGAGAAAGAAGAAATTAGAAATAAATGCGGTGCAAGTTGCTCTCATGGCAGCTCAGCTGATGAAATACATTTTACTCACACACAGAGTGGCAACTCTGTAACCCTCCCAATCTACTGGTGTATGTACACGGCCCGTCCAAAATGAAGGGATTCGATACATTCCATACCTAAATTCTCCAGTTGTGGAGGTCAAACAAATATATCCAGCCTAATAGTACCCGTGATTAAAATATTCTTTTACTTGTGCACTGGTGAAGCTCGACGGGAAAATATCACAAGCCGAAGACACATCATCGGCAGATTCTCAAGAGAAATCAGAGGCCAACTCCGAAGCCGAATCTGAACATCCAAACTCAGAAGAAGACGGGAAAATATCATAAGACGAAGACACATCAGCGGCGGACTCTCAAGAGGAATCAGAGGCTAACTCCGACGCCGGATATGAAGATCCAAACTTAGAAGAAGACGGGAAAATATCACAAAACGAATACACATCATCGGCGGATTCTGAAGAGGAATCAGAAGCCAACTTCGACACCAAATATGAAAATCCAAACATAGATGAAGAAGACGAAAACAAATCACCAGTCGGCTGCTACGAGGTCGAATACAGCACTGAAAATATTTATGGGAAAAGTTACGAAGTGTGTCATGCTCAAGGTAATGAGGACTATGAAACTTCTTTCATTCAAGAAGGGAAACTTGCGTCGCAAATAGAACAGTAGAAGAAAATCTGAATTATTTCTTGGAAAGAAAAATAAATCATTCATTGTCGGACAGCACAAGTGGTGTAGAATCCAGTCTGTATTAGTTACCCATAATCTTAAACATTTTCTTTAAGTGTTCAGCTCCTTGTACCTCGCCTAGGTCTGATTCCCTATCCCGATGGTGAGTCTGTTCATTTATTTTAGTTAGCCTTAAGTATCATTTGTATTGTATTTCCATAATCTAGCATTAGTCTGATTACCTAGCTGAATAGCATAAATATTTTACATGTAGTTTTACGCGTAGTTATCGTTTTATGCGGTAGCTCATGTTTGTACACACTATTTTTGCAAAAGGATATATATCATTGTCTTTGCTAAAAGGCAGCTGTGTATTCAAGAGGCACTGTAAAGAGATGCTGCAATAAACAACTTACATCCTAAGGTCATAGAAGTTTCCTTTCTCCTTTAGATACATTCTTTAGGGAAGAGTACCACCAGAATGTCGAATTTTCTTGAGATATTGGGTTTTAGCTGCCACAGGAAGGGTAAGATGTCAGGTACATCCTGTGAAGAAATGAAGTTTGGACGTTCATTGGTTCGCCCGCTACGGGGGTTTGAATTATGGGTGAAGTGATATTTTCTCATGCTACACCTCCCCCATGGCACTTTCTTCACGGCTTGACGTTGCTATGTCATCTTCTATGTCTCTTTATCACTGTATAATGATATCAAGGGTCCTAGCTGACTCAATAAAAAATAATAAAAAAAATGAGATTGTTTATGTTTTTTGGTTTACCTCTTTTGCCTTATTTTAGAGGATCGGAATGTTGGGGTTTCAAAATGCATCTTCTCCTTCAGTTTTAAAGCGACGGTAATGATTTTGGTATCATTGTATGCGGAATAACAAGGGTTTTCCACAAACGAAATTTATTTTCGATATTCAATTTTGTTCAAAATTTGTGACGTCATAAATTACGAAATTTGACGAAATAGGACCGGCCTTGGAATTTCTTATAATTTTTCATTTTAAACTAAAAGTATGAAGGTATGAAGAATGCCGAGTTAGTTTTTGGAATCTACAAGTATTTCCGCATCCAATGACACTAAAATCATCACTGTAGCTCAAAGAATGTAGGAGTAGAAGCATTTAAAAAAAACCTAAATCACGTTTTCTATGAATGTCTCGTTTTCTATGGGGAAAATCACATTTTTTCATGAATGGCAAATGATTCCAAATTGTATTTCCTGTGTGTATACTAAATTTCATTACTATAGGTTCAATAATAAAGAAATTTTTTTGAAAGGGTACTATTCCCTTTAGTCTATTGAGACATCTAGCCTTACAAGGGCGTAAGGAATTGCTTTAGGAGGAAAAACTAATCTACATAGCTTGTCGCAAAGGAAGGCACTGTCGTAGTTCAATGAATCAGAAATTTCCTGAGGAGCCCTAACGGACTAATTATGGCGCAGACAGTTGCTCGTCTTCCTAACTGTACCGCCGTAGTTCAGCACAGACAGAAACTATTTCTGTTGCTCTAGTGAACTAATTACGGCGTAGGCGGTACCCACACACACCTCACCCTTACGGTACCACCGTAGTTCAGCACTAACAGAAATTCCTATCTGCTGCTCTAACGGACTGAATACGGCGTAGGCGGTACCCACACGAACCTCAGGAAGGGCACATACGCGGAAATATTAGCGCCCCGGAAAATCGTAGCTCTACAGGAGACAGCCCCTTTTCCACGAACCCTAACGTCGACCGCACGGTTGTATCGACATTCATATAATTTGAAGCAAAGATTTAAGGTCGTGATAGATAATTGTAGCCCTAGCAATATATTTGAACCATAACATGAAAAGCAGAAGGCTCTCCTGAATGGAGTACGGAACGTGAATAT
Source organism: Morinoia aosen (assembly GCA_030386875.1). Taxonomy (NCBI): domain Eukaryota; kingdom Metazoa; phylum Arthropoda; class Malacostraca; order Amphipoda; family Talitridae; genus Morinoia; species Morinoia aosen. The sequence goes on from CM059567.1 coordinate 103,480, forward strand.
TGATTGCGTTGTGAAAGTTTATGCCAGAGAGAAGCATCGCAACTCCATTTTTGCAGGGGATCGACTTTTCAGCTTCCTGATTAACTGGCAAGAGCCATCTTGTAAGCTGAAGCAAAAAAAATTGTTCATATCCTTGGTCTCGAAGAGAAGGTAAACATATGTACCATTTATTTGCTGGAAAAGATCGAAGCTGAAAAGAACCATAAACTAACTAGACTACAAGCCAAACATGATGAAAGAAGAGTTATTGGAGAAATGGTTTTAAGAGATGGACTGTCAAACGTTTACCATGATCAACTTGCCAACATGGCAGACAGTAAGAATATCAAACGGAAGATTTTCTCTCTGAACAATTTGAAAAAACTTGGGCAGAGCGTCATGAACGCTTGCAAAATGCCTCAAGATAACGATAAGGATCTGCAATTAACTGTTGAGCCATGACATAGACTCAGCAGAGAACAAAATCCTCACAGGTTTTGTTTCCGAATTCGATTCGCTTAGGTCTAGGTCAAAGATTCTTTTGCAATATGAAGGAGAGCTGCGCAAACTATCTAGGTGCCCCGATGCCACTCTGCATTTACATTCAACAGGAGGTATCATCCAAGGGTCTGAAAACCGAAACTACTTATACCACGCGATTGCATACCAGTGACAAACCGGAGGCCATGTTGTCAAAACAAAATTCGGACAACGGCATCGAAAGCATGCTAGCCAGCCTCTTGCACAACTATCGCAAAGTAAACGGTAAAGAGCTCACACCGAAGTGTGAGCCACCGATTGAAATTGGTTTCATTTGGTAGGTATTGAAGCCTCCGACCCAGATACGCCCATAAAACACTTATATGGAATAATTTCGTAAAAGTTTAAAAATTTTTAAATATTTTATAATGTTGTAAATATTTAGAAATAGTGTAAGTTCTGAGATAACTCCTTGTGTTTTAAATTCTAACATAATTCCTAATGCTTAAAATTTTTAGATGAGACGAAATGTTTTAAGTTTTTCGAATGAAGGCTTCTTTAAAGCCCAAATTATAGCCTCACTATAGCGACAGACTGATTTTGGCAGTTTTCCACTATAGTGGGGTTGTAATGAAAGGCCTAAACATCTCAAAGCCTTGAAGACGGGAGCAGTAAATGAAACTGTTGTATATTAAAATATGCGACGTTATAATGGGGTCCTGGTTTTGGGAGTAACAGCTCCAGAAGCTGTTGTTACGCTCTTCCTTTACGAGGTCTGGAAGCTGCTTTTACGCTCTTCCTTTACGAGCTCCGGAACCTATTGTTACGCGCTCTTGCCTGACTTCCGGGTACGGCTGGTTTTAAGAGGAAACCTGTAACCGACAGATGACAATAAACAATTTAGACAATTTAAACAAATTATTTACCACAGGTGATAGAGAGATAGAATGTTTCTTAAGTCTAGTACAATGGTCAAATTTGTGTGTAGCTACCTGTGGGCCCGAATAAGTTCAGTGACTTCTAGGGCATCCTACCATCAACTTTAGTCTAAAGAGTACAATAATGTTTCACCTAATTCACTTAAACAAGGGACGCATTAGACTGATCAATGAGATAATTAACTCGAAATTAGATGCTTCATTTTACAATATAGTTCAAATGAACTAGATTTAACAGTATATTCGACAAACGATTCAAGAACAGACTGAAGATCGGCGATATTAACCATGGCAAATATCATTATTAGGACCAGTTATGTAGGGGACAAGATTTGACTGGGTAATCTTACACGACTAGTATTCAGATAGGAAGTGAAACTCAAGATTTCTTTCGAATACCTTATAAGAATTACTTGCACGGATCTCCGCAGGTATTGAGTTCCAAGTTTTAGTTCCAACGAAAAGGATACTGTGTTGTGACCGGGCCTTTGAGTAATAAAGAAGTATGAATTTACTTCTATTTCGGGTTAAATGGTCGTGATGACCAGTTTCCGCAGTTATTCATTGTTTTAGGCTATTGTTGCCATCATTTGTTAATGTTTTGTAAATGAAATTGCAAATGGAGATTTTGTAGAGATCCGAACGCTTAAGTATTCGAAAATTTTTGAATGAATCATTTGTGTGAGCAATATATTCTAGATTCTTTTCCGCTCTCTGATGGCTCTTTTTTGCAGAGTAAAAATAACATTGGTTTTCGTTTTATCAGTTCCGTGCCATGCTTCTATTCCGAATTGCAAGTATGGTGAAATGAGCGTTCGGTAGAGCATTTTTAAGGCTGTTTCAGGCATAAAATTTTTAACTTTATTTAGGATTCCGATAGATTTTGATAATTTAGAACTAATATGAGAGATGTGCTCTTTAAAGGTTAGATGTTTGTCTATTATGATGCCGAGGAATTTACTTGAGTTGGTTTCTTCGATTTCACCTTCGCCAATTTGAATGCGTGGGAGAGATATATTTTTCTCGTATGAGAATGTAATATATTTTGTTTTATCGATATTAAGGCTTATTTTATTAGCTTTAAGCCACAATGAAACCTTACGAAGTTCATTATTTATACTCTCCGCAATCTTAGCGGGATTTTGGTTCGGAAGGACCGCAGAGAAGGTACTGTCATCGGCGAAAAGTATGAATTTGAAGAATGATGTAGATTTAATAATATCATTGATAAAAATCAGAAATAGGAGAGGCCCAAGGACAGATCCTTGTGGAACTCCATGGCTAACTGTCTGTGAGTCTGATTTTGCGTCGTCAATGACAACGTATTGCTTCCGATTTGCTAGGTATGATCAGAACCACTCATTGGCAGCCCCTTGAATGCCATAACACTGTAGTTTCGTGAGTAATATGTTATGGTTCACACAATCGAATGCATTTCGAAAGTCAAGAATTACAGAGAAAACAAGCTGTCCTTCATCTACATTAGAATAAAGGTATTGCAAATGATTTAATACATCTTGTGTCGTAGATTGTTTAGAACGAAAACCCTATTGTTTGTCGTAGAGGAAAGTTTTTTGTTCAAAATGCGAATACACTTTTTTATACACAATTTTCTCGAATGTTTTGCTTATGATTGGTAGTACAGAGATAGGTCTATAATTATTAATGCGATTTTTATCACCATTTTTATAAATAGGGGCCACTCTGGCCATTTTGAAAGAGTTGGGGAAGATACTTTGAGAAAGGGATTGGTTGATAATATTAAATATGCACGGTGCTATTAAATCAGCTATAGCCTTAAGAACTTTAGCCGAAAATTTTTTAATCCACTTAATTTATTTTTCAAGTTTTTTATGCACGTTATTACATCGGAGGGATTAGTTGGCGTGAAAAAGAAAGAGTTTGGTTCACGGACATGGTCCATGTATTGCAAGTGGTCTGTGGGTTTACTGAAGACACTATCGGCTATATTTTTTCCTATGTTTACAAAAAGTTGGTAAACACTGTTGCAATATCTTTTTTTCTCGTGGTATTTTACATTTTCGTGAACGACGGACTCAATTGTTTTTGTAGTATTATTATTCGGTTTATACCATGAATTAAGCAGGCGCCAAGTTTTTTAATATTAGTTTTGTATTCAGTATATTTGCGTGTGAAGTAGTTTTGTTTTGATGTTCGTATATGATTTGTCACACGATTCCTGAATCTGTTATACGTTACTTTAGATATTCGCCCTTCGTATAGTAAGGCTAGGTACGCTTGACGTTTCTTTATATTGATCACGATATCTTCAGTAACCCAGGGCCTTTTTCTATTTTTCGGCGTAATTGTGCGGGTGATTATTGGACGACACTGGTTATATGCGGTTGTTATAATTAAAGTTAAATTTAGTATCGCTTCATCAATGTTAATCGCAATATTTTCCAGTTCATAGATGTCTAATGATGGCATTAATTATTCTAGAACAGTTAGCATTGTTCGCAAGTTATAATCGTTCACACAACGATATGAATAAGTATTAGCCTGTGGGCTGGTACAAGGACTATAGACATTTTTCTGGGTGAGAAACACCGGGAAATGGTCAGATAAGTCAGAAATTATTATTCCGGTAAGAAAATCAGTCGCATCTTACATAAAAATTTTATCGAGTATCGTAGCCGATTCAGATACAGCACGTGTAGTTTTCTTGATGATTGGAAGGAAGGAGTTCGACTAAAAAATATTTATGAAGTTTGAGATTTGCTCACAGCTATCATATTGTAGAAGATCGTAGTTGAAATCCCCTCAGATTATTATGTCATTATATAGAGACTTGTTGAACTGAAATATTATGCTTTGAAGCTCGTTCAGGAAAAAGACGTTACAAGCTGTTGGGGGCCTATATACTGTCCCAAACATAATCCGTTTATCATTTTTCGTTAGTTCTATAAATAAAGTCTCAATATGTTCACGATTCATGGTTGCACTTAAAATGACTTTCGAAGATATGTGTTTAGATATGTACGTACTGATGCCACCACCACGTTTGTTACTACGGAATGAATGATGGCTATAATAGTTTTGAATTTGAATCAGGTCTTTGAATGAGTCATCTAGCCAACTTTCGGTAAAACTGAGACCATCAAAATTGCTGTTCAGCTAAGTGATAGTACAAGATATTTCATCTATTTTCGGGTAAATGAAACTACAGTTCTAACATAATAAAGAAAAATCGTTACAGGTCTTTCTCATCGGTTCATTGATTTTTTTAAAATATAGGTATTTACAGTTTCCAGTTTCATTTAGGTTTGGGTGCAGTCTATTCAAATGATTGAGATCTGGATCAATATTATCGAATATATCAACATGGTCAGTCATTAGAATTAAGAAACAGTAAGTAAAATGTGACGTAAAAATTTAAAATGATACAGGATCAAGGTAAAATAAACATGTGCCTACTTAAAAAAACACATAGAGATTATTAGTCTAAATTGTCTAAAATCTAGTATGATTTCAGAAGAAGAACGCAAACTCAGTCCATGAGCAGGAGCATTAGGGATCATAAATGGCAAATAATGTAGTTACAAAGCTGTCATACCAGTGGTATCCGCATATAACACATAAGATGTAGCAAAGGACGAAATGGATTTAAAACCAAGTGACAGCGAAGTTATTTTTGGAATATAAAAATCTTGACTATCTAAATTGTTTCCAGATTTAGAAACATACGTAGAAACACATGAGTTAATTCTTAGCAGCAAGTTCGGTATCAGCATTCGATAAAAAATGAGAAAAGAAAGAAATTAAAAACAATTTAGTAAGCAGCAAAACAAAGCTGCAAGGTCGACGTGGATGCCATGAAGAGGAAAAGGCAATTCAATCGAAAATCAAGAAGAAAACATGTGGACAGATACCAAAACAATTTTAAATCCATTACGTCAGTCCAAAAAAATACTAATTACGAATTATTTCGTCTGAGGACTTGCCGACATGTTGCAACAAGTACTTGTCTAGTTCTTCAGGCGTATTGATGGTTAGAGGTCTCTGAGTTGCTTGTCCAGGTATCTTTGGAGAGAAGACGTTGATATTGCCATCCAAACTTCTTGCGAGTCCTATTTGTTCCGGAAATTTTCGTTTGGCCAATCTCAGAGTGTACATTATACTTGCTCGCGAAGGTACTAAGTATTCATTCACGTAGAATTTCGATTTAGTCACACGGCAGGCTGTCAGAACTTCTTGCTTCTTTCCGTATTGTTGTAGCTCAAAAGAAATGTTTCTTCTTTACTCCTGTGTTGGTAGTCTAAAGCTACTGAAAGTGTAGTTTGCAGCTACAGCTAAATAAACCTCATGTTGTGCTGAGAAAAACTACACAACATTATTTGGCGACGAGGATTTCGAATCTATAGCGGGAATTTGAATTTTAAAAGTGCTCTGAAACCAAGATGGCGCATTCTACAGTTAGCTGTCCTCCATTCGACATTGAAGTGGAAGCAGTAGGTAAATTTTTACAAAGATTTCAAGTGCAATGTTCAGACTCTCTTTAGAAGGCGGGAAACAATGGCGGTAAGAAAGCTGGTATTTTAGTTGAAGCTTTGCCTGTAAAAATCATTACTGATCTATAGCGAAGAATTAAAGCTACGTTACTCACTGATGCTATGTAGGATGAACTAGAAGAGAAGGTAATACAGCAATTTGAAATCAAGAAATCCATTGTCGGCGCATCTGTTATATTTCTGAACAAGAAGCAAGGTGTTAATGAATCCATAGAAAGTTATGCTAAAACGTTAAATGACTTAGAACCTGCGAGCAACTACGATGATTATTGTCGTCATCGTCTCTTGAGAGATGCTTTCGTTGCAGGTATACGTTCATCGCAAATTCTCAGTGAGGTTCTACAGAAGTGTGATCGAAAATCGTTCAACGAGTGTGTTGAACATACAAAACTCATCGAACAGTTAAGTTCCGATACTCACAATATTATTCGTGAGGATTTACATCTTCATCGTATTTCATACAGAAAAATTACAGTCGAACTACATATGCATTCGTTGCGGAGCTAAGCAAAAGTACCTTGCAAAGAATTGCTATGCTTCGATACTGAAATCTAACACATGTGGAAAAATAGGCCACATGTTGTGTCGTTTCTTTTCAACACAACATGAGGTTTATTTGGCTGTAGCTGAAACTACAGTTTCAGTAGCTTTAAACTACCAAGGCAAGAGAAGTAAACACTCTCGAACGCACGTTTCAGTGTACTAGTCTCTGTCGGTTACACACGTCTTCTTAAATTAGCCAGGCCCGGAAGTCAGACAAGAGCGCGTAACAAAAACTTCCGGGTCTCGTAAGGGGAGAGTGCAACAAAATCTTCCGGACCTCGTAAAGGCGGAGCGTAACAAGAGCTTCCGGAGCTCTTACTCATAAAACCAGTGCCACATTAAAACGACGCATATTTTAGTATACAACACTACATTTCTAAAGTTTGCAAATCTACGAATGCAGCACGGCCTCTTCCTGCTGAGCCTCCGCGTGAAGACCTACATTTGGAGGACCTACACGTGGAGAATTTTACTCAGCCCGCACTTACATGGTGCAGCCTGAACGGTGCGGTTGTCATGGCAACGTCGGAGGAAAAGATTTTTCAACGCAGAGTTTACGCAAGTCTCTGCAGCGAAAAAACGAAGTCTCTCTACAGAAACCTAGGAACGATGATTGCGACGGTAACTCTGTTCATAATTTCTCTGATGTACAATAAAATTACTCTAATGATTCTCATTTTTTAGAATAAACACCACTGTAATTCCCGTTACTGAAGAGCCTACGATATTGAAATGCCATTTAAATGGTAAACCTGTTGAATGTTTTCTTGACGATGGCAGTGCAGTCTCGACTATACGTAAAAGTGATGCACTCGCTGTTGGTGTTATAAATCTTACGTGTAGTAAAGTGCTGGGATACAGTGGTGGCTCTGTAAATTTGCTTGGACAATCTTCAGTAATCATTAGCTATGAAGACGTTAGATTTAATCATAAATTTCTCATTGTGGAAGATGATAGAATCAACTTACTTGGCCGAGATATTTGTTCTAAAGTTAACGCAATTGTTATCATCCCTGATCAATGCGACGCTATAAACAAAACAGATTCTCAAAGTTTACCGAGAAGCTTGTTTTCCAAATATGATTCGTACTTGTCATCTGATTCACAGTCTAACGTTAAAGATACCGTTCATCTTGATGTGTTGCCTAATGCAGTTCCTGCATTTTGTAAAGTGCGCTCTGTTCCTGTACGACCCAAAGATTGTCAAAACCGAACTGGAGCGCTTGCATAGTATGGGTAAATTTCTAAAGTGTATGATAGCCAATGGGCATCTCCTACCGTTAAAGTTCTAAAGTTTGACGGCAGTGTAAAAATCTGTGGAGATTTTTCAGCCTCCATTAAAAATTGGTTGAATTCTGTTCAACCCGTCTTACCTGTTATTGATGATGTAATCAAGTCGGCGACGCTAAGTATTTTTCCAAATTGATTTGTCAAATGCTTTTCTGCAAATTCCTTTGGACGAAGAATCAAAAAAGTTTACGACCATTAACACCTCGGAAGGTCTATTTGTGTACAATTACTTACCTTACAGTTTGCGTGCAAGTCCCGGCATTTTTCAAGCGTTCATGAATAAAATTCTTTCTGGCATCGATAGTATCATTTTGTACCAGGATGATCTACTCATTTTCATTTCTTCTTATGATTCTCATTTGGAAGTTCTTGACAAAGTCTTGTCTGTCCTCAAAAATACTGGAATTCACTTAATCTTTCTTAATGTGCCTTTATAACCGATCATGAGTCTTATCTAGGGTACGTTTTCGACAATAAAGGTATTCACTCTAATTTTGAGAGAGTATATGCAATTCTCAATGCTCCTGTTCTTAAAAACCTCAAACAGTTGTGGGAATTCATTGGATTGTGTAATTTCTATATTCGTTTTGTACCTAACTTTTCTCAGGTTATGCATTCTCTGCATTTGCTACTAAAAAAAGATGTACATTTCCAGTGGACTCCAGAACAGGATAGAAGTGTCCATATCATCAAGGATATCTTTCGTTCGCATAAACCTCTAAAATTGTTTGGCCTTAACCATGAAATTCTTCTTATGACTGATAGTTCTGGCTGTGGGGTTGCTGCCGTACTCATGTAACGCGTTGATTCTTCTCGTGATTGGTATCCTGTTCAATTTGCTTCAAGATCTCCAAACAATGCAGAACAAAATTATTCTGACATCGACAGAGAGAGCCTTAGTGTTGTTTTTAGCGTCGAAAAATTCTAGAAATTTTTTCTTTGTGTTAAGCTCCTTGTTCATAACGATCAAAAACTTTTTTGTAAACTTATTGCACATAACAAAGGCGTACCTCTCGATGGGCTCTCATACTTTCCCAGTTTGACTAAGTTTTCAGCTATTCGAAAGGTAAATGTAGCGTAAATAGCGGTTGTCTTAAGCCGCGTACTTACTTGTAGACATGTTGCGCGACGTGTCTATAGACCTGGTCTATAGACCGTCTATAGGCATTTCTATACACCGTCTATAGACATGTCTATCGACCGTCTATAACTCCAGTTTTGCCTCGCCTAGCGTCGACACTACGATTTGAATTTCTCGTTGAGTCTCAGGCGGTACGTCATGGAGGATATTGCTTTGTGTGGAGTAAGTTCCTGCTTAGTGCTAATTGCTAGTGAAAGAATGAGAACACGTAAACCTTGGTGGAATCGCGAAGTGATTGCAGAAAGACTTATTTTCGGAATTTCATTATTAAATAAATTAAGGCTGGAAGACGCCATGGGTTTTTGAAATCTGACACGCCCAACCCCTACCGATTTCGAAGATTTGCTGCTGATGGTTGAAGGACTGATAACGAAAATGAATACAAAATTTAAAGAATCTATCCCAGATTTTTCTTCGACCAGCAGTCACACTGCGTTTCTTAGTAAGTGGAGACTCTTTCACGAGCCTCATGTATACTTTGAGAATGTCTAAGCAGGCAATATCCCGGATGGCACTTGAGGTTTGCGAAGTAATTATCTCATCATTAAAACATGTAAATGTATATATGAAATATGAATTTACATTAAACGGAAGTATTTATTTAAGTTTTGGACCTCCTTTCGAATAATAATGAAGGCATCTACGGATGCTTTATTTCAAATTTCAAGCCTGATACATATCACCTTGTACATTAGACTTTTAAATGCCTTATAACTAACACCAGGACGCCATGACGCTTTCCCCCGGTCAAGACCGGTACCCATTTCAGACACCTGGGTAGAGTGGGGTATTGTGCTTGGAATTTTTCTCTATACCCAACAGAGAAAATCGCCATCCAGCGCCGGGAGTCGAACACGGGTTTCCCGCACGGCGGGCAGGGCCTATAGACACACGGCTATACGCCCCGCACTCGTGCATAGGGATGAATATCTTACAGAAAAAACCTATGGCCCACGATAACTCACGTATCTTATTAAAAATATATTATCCAGGGCTTAAAATAGATGCCTCTTACTGAAATGATTTAATGGTAACATACCGTTGGGTATTAGAAGTACAAAAGATTTTCCTGTCTATACCTGTTAATTTTTTAAAGAAAAGCTATGAGTTATATTGACATGTACTGCTTCCTTGTTCATATTATTCCAGTACAATAGTAAATCTTGCACAAGAAAGCAAGCAAGATAGTGTTCGACCACAAAAAATGGAGCTAATTATACTCTTAGTACGTAGTAATGAAATGAAAAAAGAAGAAAATTCGAATGGATGAATCTTACATCAATACTGTTGTATGATGAACTAAGGTCCTTTACTTTCTCATCGAAATATGCTACTAACGACTTTTCGAACATCGCCTTTCATGAACAAACTCATAAGTTTCAGGCATTATTGTTTCTGCTACTATTTCATATTGGTACTGGTGTTCGTGAACTACAGAAATTCTTGGATATCATTGATACCGTCAACCCTTGATTTTGATTGCTGCTGAAATGGAACAGGTGATGTATTTGGATTTGCAGAATAACTGTCATGCGAATCGTCAGACAATGGGGAATGTGATGGGTTGGAGGTGGAAGATGTATGGGGTCACATTTTACGAGAAAAAGTAAAACATTGCCACTTAAAAATATATAGATGTTTGTTAAATAATACCTCACAATATTAATTAACTTGATACATTGACAATATTGTGTCACCAACCGATAGTCGTACGATATAGGTAAAAAATTGCCAAGTATATTTTCTCATGGCTAATGCATTTAAAATATTTTCAATTATGTGTAAATTGGCCATGAAATGACCAATCCGGCAACACTGTGCGTATCGTCTATCGTTACAAATGTCGTATATACTAGCAAAACGTGGCGCAACATGTCTACCGTTGCACGCAGTCTCCCATTCTGATCGGGAGACCATAGACCTGAGACTTTTGGTCTCGCAACCGACTCGCGGATGACGGTTGGTCTATAGACGACTCTAGGTAGACTGCGCTTGACAGGTCTCAGAGACCAAAATCGCGCAACATGTCTACAAGTGAGTATGCGGCACGGTACACATAAGAAGGTAGGAGCATTCAAGTAATTTCTCGAAAGGGCCCTGGGTGTGGTGACGTCACGGGCCTAGAACGAATAGCAACCCAGGAAAACGCCACCTGGCGACAGTATGTGACATTATCGAGTCAACTGTACGACAAGTTGGACAACAACAATACCACATTGGCGGCCATTGAATCGGGCGCAATGGCGACTAGATTTTAAAACAAAATCTACGTATATCTAGAAACTGGTGTATGGCAATTGCCTCATAATTATTCAATGTAGCTCGAAAGTATAAGGTGTGAAATTGAAAATTTTTTATAACTAGTTCGTTATCTGGGAATTTATTGGAAATTTCTGGGGGCATTTCATGTGGTTTGTGTATTTATGGTAGTATAATTTAGTTGAAAGTTTTTCTGAATACGTTGCTACGCTACAATGGAAGGAATAATGCCAGGCAAATTTTTATTAGAAGTGCTTAATTATATATGTTTTTAAAACATTTCTTCATAAATTGGAATTATCCGTGCCAATTGAAAGGGTGGTTGAAGATGATATTTTATTCAGCTGGTATGCCAATTTGCTTGAATTTAACAATTATAAATGTCTGTCGTGAGGTTTTTAAAATTTCACTTTATTGAGTGATTTATTAATGATAGTAACCAGAATTGTTTATTAGTTCAATTATGATTATTGATCATAATCTGGATACTTGGCAAAGATGGAAAGACTATGAAAAATTGATCAACAATAATTCCACCTATGAATTACATGACTGAACTATCACATTACTTCAAATTGTAGTTCTAAATGAAGTGCTAAATTTGTAGATTTGTAGCAGTTAAAATACTAAAATCAGATTTCATTTAAACAGAAAGACATGTATCACACCACAAATTGCAGTCTAGAAAATAATTTTGCAACAAGTAATACAAAGATAGATCATACTAAATTAAAAGGTTAATCTAAAGGATATGACAGTAATCGATTTTACACTTTTCGTTGCCTAAACCTAATTAATTGAATCAAAATAAATAAGTTTTCTTCTATGCACTTTCCGTCTGAAATGAGTATTTTACGAGTTATAGCGGTAGGTTTAGTTTCGTCTTTGATGACTAATGCGCTTGAATAAACAGCTACTCATTGATTTTTGAATTTTTGTTGTTTGAATCATGGTAATAACATCAAAATAAACTACTTTTCTTCTGCACATTTTGTTCGTCAAATTAGTATTTAACGTGGTAGAGCGGTAGGTTTGGCTTTGTCTTTGACGATGAGAGCGCGGTCAGCAAAACTCCATTGCAGTGTTGCTATTCCGCGGGGTTGATAAATTATTTACCGCTTCTAACACTAGAGTTGTATTAGTAATTTACTGCTTTAGATAATAAGGTAAATGTTGAGGACTTGACCATAATCGATTTTCCACTATTTGATCAACAAAGATTGTTGATGAGACCAAAATAAACAAGTTTTCTTCAATGCACTTTCCGGCGGAAATGAGTATTTTAAAAGTTATGGCGTTAAATGAGTTACCGAAACTCCAGTGTGCATCACCCTATTACAAACGTAAAGAGGTTGGGTGGTGAGGGGTAGCCACAGTTCTTTTAGCTTTATAATTTTCACAAAAAGAACTGTTGCTACCCCTCACGACCCAACCTCTTTACGTTTGTAATAGGGGGTTTGCTCTTCGTCGGCTTGGTTGGCGCGCGGGAACGCCTGTTTACTTTCACGTCGGACCGTGCGGTATATTTTTCCCCGCCTCAAACACTGGAGTTACGGTAACTCATTTAATGCCATAAATTTTAAAATACTCATTTCCGCCGGAAAGTGCATTGAAGAAAACTTGTTTATTTTGGTCTCATTGTAGTGAAGAGACTTCACTACGTATTGTGTACGGCAACTGTACCGCTGGCGTGCACATGGAGCTCCGTCCTACTGCTGCTTGGCTGCAGCTAAAGTGGGCGGCTGCTCGACTGGAGTAGGCAGTTGCGTCGGAACCTTCATGGTGTGCACTTGTCTACGAGCGGGCTAATAAAGCGGGTTGCCTGATGTTTGTAAGTGCCCCATGTAGTGCTTGCTCTATTCCTATGCCTATTTTACTGGGTAACGCCTAAGGTGTTCTGCCAGGGTGGTCAGTCAGCGGTAGAGCCACGGTTTCGTGTACGAAAGACGGCTATCGCGAGACCCGCCCTGAGTCTGTTCTGTGAATTGTCATTCCCCTGTTTTAATATATACTCTTGACTTGTCCGTGCCGTATTTTGACCTCGTATCTGGCCTTAGCTATTTAAGCCTGAGTAGCTATTCCCTGTCTGGCCGGCATCCTGACAGGTCGGTTTCCAGTAACTAAACGTTATCAGGCTCGTGGTCGTTACATCATCAACAATCTTTATTGATCAAAGAGTGGAAAATCGATTATGGTTAAGTCATCAACATTTACCAATAATAAAATACTCATTTCAGACGGAAAGTGCATATAAGAAAACTCGTCTAATTTCATTAAATTACCTATGTTTAGACATTGAAATTTACGAAATTGATTACTGTCATATGCGTCAGATTTACCAATTTAAATGCAGATTTGTCAATATTGATTTTAGGTGCCTCACAGAAATTAATAATCCGTTCCAAACAATCATTAAAGGAATACATTTAAAAGCGTTTTACACGAATGTCATTCTGCTCGCTGATGCATTATTTTCAAATTATTCAACTTTAAAGTTGGCTTTTGCATGCCAAAGAAAGAGAGCGCAACGGAAGCTAACCCCCTATTACAAACGTAAACAGGTTGGGTCGTGAGGAGGAGCCACAGTTCTTCTAATGGAAATCATAAATAAAGGTTACCTAAAGGCGTTTTACATGAATGTCATTCTGCTCACTGATGCGATATTTTACAGTTATTCAACTGTAATACTGTTCACGTTGTACAGAGAAACAATCGGTTGAAAGATGGGTGCTATCGTAGAAAGATGGCTGCCATCTATAATGACTGCCCCCCCTATGGTCGCCTGGTACGGTGTAAACGTAATTGCAGACGTCACCCTAATGGGTGGGTTAGAACCTTTATTTATAATTTTTACCAGAAGAACTGTGGCTCCCCCTCACGACCCAACCTGTTTACATTTGTGCTAGGGGGTTAGCTTCTATTATTAATATTCCGCTTGGCAGGCTCGCTTCCTTTGGAGTGCGAAAGCCAACTTCAAAGTTGAATAATTAGAAAATAACGCATCAGCGAGCAGAATGACATCCGTATAAAACAATTTTAAATGTGTTCCTTTAGTGATTGTTTGGAACAAAATTATTAATTCCCATGAGGCACCTAAAATCAATATTGACCACAGATTTTGACAAAAACCAGGGTAAATGTGTAGCGTTAAGTAGTAATTGATTTTTCACTTTTGGGTGCCCAAATATAGTTAATTAGATAGAAATAAGCAATGTTTCTTCCATGCACTCTCCATTGTAAATGAGTATTTTACGAGTTATAGCAGCAAATTAGTTACGGCAACTCAAGTGTTTGAAGCGGCAAGTAATTTATCGACCGCGTCGGATGGCAACACTGCAATGGAGTCTCGCTTCCAACGCGCTAGTCATCAAAGACAAAACTAAACCTACCGCTCTAACTCGTAAAATACTCATTTGTCACAGAAAGTGTATAGAAGAAAAGTAGTTGATATATGTGTTATTACCGTGATTCAAGCAACAAAAATTAAAAAATCGATGAGTAGCTGTTTATGCGAGCTCGTTTGTCATCAAAGGCGAAACTAAACCTACCGTTTTAACTCATTAAATGCTCATTTGCTGCGGAAAGTGCATAGAAGAAAACTTCTTTATTTTAACCTAATTAACTATGTATAGGCACCAAAAAATGGAAAAATTGATTACTGCCAAGCGCTACACATTTACCAAAACCAGAAGTGTTGATATGAAACTAATTATTCAAATAAATGACAATTCTACGCAGATAGCATGTGTCATAGATTTTTAATTTCAAGTTTCATTATAAAGGTAAATTTGCAACTGAAATTTTAGATGAACAAGGGCCAAATGTTTATTTAGTTGTATTGATTTAAATTATCAATTGCAGGAGATTTGTAGAAAGAATAAAGAACCAGGTTGTGGGGATGTTTTCTAATAATAAGAAAATATTGAAATGTGTAAGCCTATAAATGTATATTTGTTGTTATTAGTATCAAAACTACACAGCCTTTGAAGAGCATTTTGAATGCAAGCGTATGTTTGAATGCAAGTTTATGTTTGAATGCAATAATATTGCTGGCTTGTAGAGATGTCTAAGGGTATGAATTTCAATGTGGCTATGCTTGAAGGAAAGATGTATATGGTATTTGATATCAGTGGGACATTTTTTAAAATCACAAATTTTTATTGTCTATATTTAGCTGATATAAAAGAAAAAGGGGTTGAAAAGAGCAATTGACTATGTTATATGGATGATTGAAACTAGAGAGAGTAAATGTGAAGGAGAGGACCATAATCTATTTTCCAGTTTTTGGTGCCTAAACATATATAATTAGATCTGAATAAACAATTTTTCTTCTATGCACTTTCTGTCAATAATGAGTATTTATCAAGTTATAGGTGTAAATTACTTACCGCAACTCTAATGTTTGAAGCGGAAGGAAATTGATCAGAGGGGAAGACTACAATGGACTTTCCCTATCGATGCGTTTGAATGATCAAGCCCATTTCAGCCATCAAAAACGAAAATTAACTTACCGCCATAACTTGTTGTTTATGGGTGATAACCTTTATTGTGTTGTTAGCTAAAAGATCCTAGAAGTGGGTTCAGGCTTCGCGGAATTTGCTATTGATAAATTTCAAAGTACCCAAACGTACTTGAACAGCTCAAGCGTGCAACGGTTTCTGCTGTATGGAACACAAAACTAAACCTACCGCTATAACTCTTAAAATACTCATTCGCCGCAAAAAGTGTATAGTAGAAAAGTAGTTTATTTTGATGTTATTACCATGATTTAAGGACCAAAAATTCAAAAATCAATTAGTAGCTGTTTATTCAAGCACATTCCAGTCATCAAAGACAAAAAATTAACATACCGCTATAACTCGTTAAATACTCATTTACAACAGAAAGTGCTTAGAAGAAAAATTTTTTGTTTCATCATATCAACTACGTTTAGGCAGCAAAAATTGGAAAATCGATTATGGTCCTCTCCTTCTCAAATACCCAAAAGAGAGAGTAATGACACAGAATATATGGGTGAAAATGAGTTTTAAATTTACATTGACTGCCTGATGTATGTTCTAAAATATAATTAGGGTAAGGGAAAGTGGGAGAATATGAGTAGTTTATTAAAAATCTCTCAAGATGAAATGACAAGCTGGAATGGAAAGAATTTAGTAATGGATTGAGTGATTGAGGGAGGAACACTGGAAACCAATCTTATGGGTCATGAGGTTACATCCTACTATTTATGTGAATGAAAAAAATTTGTAAGGCTTTTGCAGTCTTCAACTAATCTCAGCCCTCTTTGCTTCCAATTTCCAATAGGAAAAAATAAATTTCCCAGCTGAAACAGAAATGCTTCAATCAAGAGGCATGTACAGATCAGTTATTACACATTGTTGTTGTAGTATGTTTATTGTTATAGTCCAATTAATTTTATTCTTGTACTAAGTTCTGGTATCAGTAGTATCAAGATTTTGTTATTACGGCCGTAGGAGCAAATAATATTAGTCATGATTGATGATTCTACCAACTTCCTGTACCTTGTCTAATTCTTTCTCATTGTCCAACAGGAAGAGTGTGGTCAAGTTAATGGATGCTACTTGCCAGTCACTGCCTTGGGAATGTTTCACCTTTAATAAATGCTGCATCATGCCATATACCCACTTCAGTTGGACATGAGTTTACATTGCCTGTTCAAATAATTGTCAACTGAGTTAGGTAATTCACAAAGTGTCAAAATATTCTACTTCTCAGACAGTAACTAAGTAAGCATGCTCAACTCCACGAGCAGCTTAAAAGAGAGCCTCTCAATCTCCTAAATTGGCAAGCATTCAAGCTTGCCAGACTGTTTATGATGTTACTATGACATCCTAACTACTGTAACTCCTGAAAGTGTAACTAGAAGAAGTTTTATTTTTTAAAGCATCTCTACAACTTCCCCATCTGGAATTAATAGAAGCTGTCAAGAACCCTGGGTCAACCAGATCTTAATTTTGATGAATGTCTAGTGGCAGAAAATATCAAGGCATTTTATGACCCATCTTGTTGAAGGAATTTATTTTCATGCCCCATGAGGGTCAAAAGGACATCAAAAAACAAGGAATGGCAGAAAAAATGCTGTTAGAAAGAAAAGGACTCCTGTTCTGTATAAAAATTTCAACATTATATCGCAAATACATTCAAAGGTGGGACCCTTTTTGACAATATTTATTCTTCTAATTCATGATTGGCAGTAATGGATACTGGAATTGCAAAGTGCATTATGGAAGCTTTAACATTTACCACAAGGCTCGTCTACTGCAGAAACTCCAAAATGTTCGTCTTCATCTTGAGATATATGAAGACCCCCGTGGAGTTTCTCATCCGTACCCCTTTTGCCTGCAATTGCAAGACTCTCTGATCAGCAGCTGCGAGAGACACCTTGGGCTTCTTTCTAAAGGTAAGATGATTGAACTCTAGTCAGAATGGAAAAATAAATGGCACAATGATAGTCAGCATGGTTCAGGTGATGGTTTGTGTATATACGTTTAGTATTTCAGGCGAATTACGTTGAGTTAACATGTGAGTTGCTACATTAATTATTTTGTGAAATTTAGGCTTGCTTTGAGAGAAGTGTTTTATTATTCATGATGTTATGGTAATTTTTTGGTAATGAAAAGCTTCATATAACATAACTCCTGTCAACTTGCTACAGTGTTTGTTAGAAAGATGTATGTCCTTTTCCTTTCCATTTCCTTTCTTTCTATCTTCTTTCCATGTCTCTCTCCTCTTATTCCCCTTCAGGGGGAGACAACTTTTGTATCCATGGGAATTAGCGTTCCCAGGGGGACAACGTGAGGGCCCGAGCTTAGATTTAAGTAGGCCTTCTTTTTGTTGAAATTGAATGTTTGGTCATGTTAACTGACAATCTTTTTTCGGTTCACTGTTGTCCTGTTTTTCAGCACCTACTACTTTCTACTTCAACTTTGATCTTGTTTCATTAACTTCTTTCTCAATTTAGTGTTTCTATGCCCCTTCTGCACAGATTCAGCGTTCCTTTAACTCCTTACTAAATAGTTTCTTCTTCCTTCCTCTCTTTGAATCTCATTTGTTGAGGATAGGGAGGTTCAAACTAACCAATAATCTAACCTAATTCTTCTCATTCCCATCCTTTCTCCTGCTTGTTTTCATGGAATTTCGGATTCATTTGCATTTCCTGGTGTACATTTTTGGTCCTGCTCACCATTTCACGGTTTGCAATTTATAGTCATCCTCTTCATCCTGTTCTTACTACAAGTCTCCTTTCATCACACAGACATCTCTTCCAAGTTCCAACTTCTCTCACTGTGGTGATGAATTGCACCTACATCACAGAAATGCTGTTTTGTTGTGAGTTTGCTAATTTTTTTTTGCCTCTCAGGTTCCGAAACAGAAGAAAAAGGACCCTCAACCCATTAGCAAGAAAAATACGGATAAGAAGAGGAAATGTCTCCAGTTATGTGCAAGGGAAGTATGGAAAAACGAAAATTTTTTGAAACAGAAAAAGTGAAAGGCCGTACGTGTGTGAAAATGAAAATATATTTGTTGCT
This sequence comes from Morinoia aosen, assembly GCA_030386875.1. NCBI lineage: Eukaryota > Metazoa > Arthropoda > Malacostraca > Amphipoda > Talitridae > Morinoia > Morinoia aosen. The sequence continues at coordinate 122,192 of CM059567.1, forward strand.
GAAGGAAGAATTCTTCAACGCTAAATTGTTATCACAATAACTTCAACTTAAAAGCACCCCTGGGGGGAGACAAGTATTTTATCTGTGTGAATTAGTGCTCCAATAAGGAGCATATGAGATCTCGAGCTGACGGTTAAGTAGCTTTTTTTTATAATGAATAGGTTTTTGCTATTTACGGACTCATTCAGTTCTTGGTTTTGTTAAGCAGAAATAAGTCATTTGCCTAGCTTTGGTAAGACAATTCGTGAAGTAATCGAATCAAACTGTCCCAAGCCTAACACTTGTTGCTCGAAGATTACATTCTCCCTCATCAAGTTTTATGTGAAGTGTAGAAATGTACAATCAATCAGAGTACATCATTACGAAAGACATGTGTGAAAGAAAAAGGGACAAAATAACGAACAATTAAGTTTTTCCCCTCGATGAAACTTGGTCTCTAAAGTGTCCCATTTTGGTAAGACTGGTATGACCCGTGCATCATGCACAGTCCTGCAGCGCTACAGGAGCGTTGAACAAAACATAAATTATTGCGTTTACTTTATTAAGTTGAATTTAATTCGCATGTCCTCTAAGTATTCTGGGGTACAGCAGTGCATTGCAGATTTTTACAAATGTGTATCTAACTATAACTTTCCATTTTTTATGATGGAAAACACGGAGCACTTCTGTTGAAATGAAGAGGGGCAAATTTTTCTTAGAATTCTATTATGCGATTATTAAGCTACCAGAAGATTTGAAGTAGTTCACATTACTAATTGGTGTCAAGGGGTTTAGGACCCAATATATAATTAATCATCAGGGAGACACAACTACTGTGTCAGAGGAAATTAGCTATCCCAGGGGGATACGAGGGGTAGGCCTAGTCAAAAAGTTCTCAGACAATGCCATAATTTCTTTATTTAACAACTCATTACTTTTATTTTTCTGCATAAGCTCCATTGTGGTCTATACACTTTTGTAATTTATTTTTCCACCTGTAAATGCCTTCCTGATAAAATTGGGGGGAGGGGGAGCTTGTTCCAGTAGGTTCTTTACGAGAGAGATGTTTTCATTTGTTGCTGTTGTGAGTCTTCCTCCTCGTGGGTCGTCATCAAGTTGGGCTCTTCCCTCTTTAGAGCGTTCAATCCAATCATAAACGACTGCTCTACGTGGTGCAGAGTCTTCATAAACCTGCTGTTAGCAAAGCTTCGATGATTTCAACAGGTTTCCAATTTAGTTTGGTTAAAAATTTGATGTTAGCTCTGATCTCAAAATTTGTCATTTGAAAGGTTGAAAATTACTATTTTGAGATGCAACCTCTCTCGATGCTGACCTGACACAGACTGATGAGACAGCTGCAAGTTATCAAGGAAGCTATAAGGACAGGTTTCAACTTGTTAATCTCTGTTCAGTTCAAAATTATGGCAATTGTCTGAGAACTTTTTGACTAACCCTCGTATTCCATGTTGCACTGCTTGAAGAGATTTAACGTCAAGCCGCGCTGTAACGCATTATAGCCAGACGTCATATCGTCTTAGAAGTTTGAAGATGAAGAAACTGCAATATGGCCGGGCGCGCTACGTTGGTACATCGGGGGTTTCAGCGTGGGTAAGTCGTCCGGCCATAAATGGGTGGGCAGCTGAAACCCCACTACGGGGTTTGGATGCCCAGTGCGTTCGACTGTACAGTGTTGTGAACAAATTTTAATGGGGAGACACTTGTAATCTTGAGTTGCAATTATAACCACGATGCTCATATAATTTTGATGTTTCAAATAATAGTGATGTTCATCTTGTGTGGTGATTTGGAAGAGTCTGGTACGAATTAAATTATGTGACCTTCGGTGTGACATAGTTTGAGTAACTGAAGCGCTAGCTACTACTACTACTACAAATTGTCCCATTTTGGTTAGACCGATATGACCTGGATCCAATACATGTACAGTTCATCATAAAAGGGGTACAACTTCTGTATCCAAGGGAATTGGCGATCCTAGGAGGAATATGTGAGGTCCCGAGTAGCGAGTTAGGTAGGCTTTTTTTGTTGAAATAAAGTTTGTATTATGGGATGAACAATTTTTTTTTTGGTTCACTGTTGTCCTGTTTCTTAGCTGCTACTACTACTACTTTTTCATTAAACTTTTATCTTGTTTCATGAACTTCTTTCTGAATGTACAGTTTCAATGCACCTTGTGCATAGATTCCGCGTTTCCTTAATTCCATATTTAACAGTCGCTTCTTCCTTCCTCTATTTCGAACGTCTTTGTTGCGGTTAGGGAGCCTTTAACCTAACATCTGATCTCGAATCAACGTTGCGTAAAATATAGACATAACTTTTTAATATCGTAAATCACGCTCTAAGAGTCCCTAGGGCTTTGCAAGTTCCAAAAACGTTATTTTCACTTTACAGCTTGCGTGTTAATGTTTTAACTTTTTTTAGCATTCATTTTTATCCTTTCACAGTTTCTGATTTTAGCAACGACAGTACTTCTAAGGTGTGGTAGTAGCTGTAATGTGTTCCAAAATTGTCCAGCCCATGCTAATTGTCTTTTGGTTTTTACAGGGTCGGCCAGAAGTAACTTACTCTTGTAATTTGATAATATAAGTAAAACTATGAACGCTAGGAAGTTGAAATTGATTTATTGAAGGAAAATTTTTTTTATAGGTTAACAACACTATTGTTATTAACAGGAAGAGAAAGAGTATTGTTGGGAGAGTGCTTTCCAAATAACTTAATTTTACGATTTGGTAACATCCCTTGGTCTCCTTGTTCTCCAGATTTGTCCCCATGAGACTTCTTCTTGTGGGGCTCCCGTAAGTCACGAGTTAATGTAGCCAATTTAACAAATTTACAAGAACTTGAAAATAAAATTTTATATGAAATAGCTCAACTCTCGCCTGATACACTGAGGAGCGTTATGGAAGCGACAAAGAAAAGAGCTCTAATTTGTCTAAACAGTCGTGGCACTCATTCGAACGTATTTAAAATTTAGCCTTGATAAACCATAAAAATGTTATTCTTTCAAATTAAACAAGTTTCAACTCCCTAGCGTTCATAGTTTTTCTAGTATTAGCAAATTAAAAGGCTCGGTTACTTCTGGCCCACCCTGTATATGTATAGCGATTGGTGTTATTTTTATATTTATAGCATTTCTTTGAGAGTTATCTTCACGTTGTTCTTGGTGTTATAACGGAAAGGTATTTCTATGAGATTTCAATTCTGCAGGATAGATTTCACAAATTGTGTATTTTACGTTTCAAGCTTCTGGTTACAGCTGAAGTCTTAAAATTTGTTATGTCCAACAGGAAAGGAAATGAGATTTGTAATTTCTAAGCGGTGACAGGAGGAAACATAAGCGTGGCCAACCTGTTATCTGATGGGGGACTTATTCATAAAGTTATGGAATTTGTTAAAAAAGTGAATGTATTAGGGAATATATGATGTTAAATCTGAGTGGACCCACCCAGTTCAAGAGTGGCGAGGTTGTGTTTTAATGTTTTTATTACGGTTTGCCTATGTCTTAGTCTTGTAGCAGTTGGTATTGTCTGCGGCACAGTTTAGAACCTAAATGGCCGAGCGTACTGCGCTCCTCAACGCTGAGTTGAGGTAAGTGAGCTGGAGCTCTTACCCAGAGCGGGTAAGACGCTCAGCCAAAGTGAGGGTGTGAGCTGGAACCTCAACTTTGGGGTCCTAGCTTCAATCCTTCCACATTCATTGTTCCATTGCATCCATGTACCCTGGTTCTTCAGGAAAAAATTACGAGTTTCAGCTATATTGGCCTCAATCTTTGTTCATATGGTGATTGAATCCATATGATGACTGGTAAAAAGAAGCAAATGTTGTGATAAGTGTTAGAATGTCCATGACAGCTCCTTTTCGGGTGGCTCATGCTAAACGGTAGTTATCGACATTTGTGTAATACTATATTGCTGTGTAACGAATGGGGGTGAAGTTCTGGAGAATTGTTGTGGCCCGACGAAAGGAGGGCGTACTTAATGTGTTATGCCAGTTATTGTTGAAGTCGGACATGAGTTCTGTTTTTTGCTGAAACGTGTATTGTATTGAATTGCATCGTACTTGACTGAGTAAGATGGAATATGCGAACAATAACGTCGTAATTGAAGTAATCTGTATAGATAGCGGAGAAAGATGGAAGACACTCATGACCTCAGTGTATCACCGTACAACAACACAGCAACTTCGGTAGAAATGCCAAAGCGACAACTAAATAGTCTATGACCGAAGTTGTTGTTAAGTGAGATTATTATTCATTTATATATATATATATATATATGTATACATAAAACCGGAGCTAATGGCATATTATAGGATGTGTGCCGTATATGTCTGTACACATATATATATATATCTGTATATTTATTAATTAAAGGACGTAGTGTTCACTATAAAATTGCTACAATAATGTATTTATCGAACCCCTCAGGGGGATACAGGTATTGTATCTATGGGAATTAGCGCTCCCAGGGGGACTATGTGAGGGCCTGAGCTAAAGGTTAGGTAGGCTTCCTTTTGTTGTAATAAAATAGGTTTTTGTTTTGTTACGGACCATCTTTTTTCGGTCCACTGCTGTCCTGTTTTTCAGCACATACTACTTTCTTCAACTTTTTTCTTGTTTCATGAACTTCTTTCCTAGCTTACTGTTTCTGTTTACCTTGTGCATAGATTCCGCGTTCCCTCAACTCCATACTAAATGGTGCCTTCCTCTTTCCTCTCTTGGAACATCTTTGTCGGGGTTAAGGGAGGCTAAAACTTTCTTATATAATAATAATAATAATAATGTATTCATCGAATAAATATGGATGTAAGGCTACTTTTTCCATGTAATTGCATGTTTTACTGTATTGAGGGATTTTCACTGGGAAAAGTGTAGCTACTGGAATGACTACAGCAATACTGCCAATATTCCTGGAGTTACTCAAAGCTATACTTTTAGTTCAACAATGCTCTTTGTTCAAATTTTCAACTATTTAGACGTTGATCATGTACAGAGCAATTCGAAAATTAAATAATCTAAGCTAACACGTTCTTTATAACGCAATATGATGTAGCGGTGATTATTCAAAATCGTCTGAACAAATCGGTAGGTAAGAGAAAGACAGCACAGCAGATTATGAAAGAGGTGCAAGAGAAAGATTTGTGCGGAAGATTTGTACTTCGGGAGCCAATTCTTATAATATATAATTTGAATTTATACGATTCCCGTAATATATTTATGTATATAAATAGTCCGAAATAAATGTGAATTAAAGATGATGGACATCGTGAAAAACTAATCCTGCTTCCTATGCATGTCGTTCAACAAGTATTCTAAAAGAATTGAAGACTTTCTAGAAGCGGAAAGCATTGTTTGCCAGACTAATTTCATCCTGTGGTTTATTTACGTTGACGAACTATGAACTCTGTGTTTCTTTCTGAAAATATAAAGTAACATCATGAGGACTTTCATTTGATTTATCCTTTAAACACTCCAAAAAAAACATCTGAATTTTAGAATTACAATGAGTATGCAAGTCCTAAACGGAGCTTTGGATTGATAAATATGAAGGTTTTACTCAGTATGCACACAAATTTTAATTATTACATGGCTATTAAGCATTGCATACAAGATTATCAAAGTTATTCAGTATCATAGTTTCCAGACTTTTTAAATATTTTTCAATACGAATGTGCGGAAACCCGGCAGTTCCTGCCATGGTCCAATCGTACGTACGACAGCCAGTGCATCGCTGCCGCGAGTGTGGTGTGGGTCACGTGGTATGGGTGTGGCAACGTCATCAGGTCAAACGTCTCCTATTGGCTGGCTTGTCTAACGGTTGCGAGCAGCTGTCCCCTTTGAAGTGGACCTACCTGTCTTGTGTATATCGTGGTATGCGGCTTTACTATGCTCCCTCTACCCACAACTGTGACAGAACTAGAATCGTACGAACTGATCTTTGTAGTGAACTCTCTCGATAAAACTCCTTTAACGTGTGAATATATAAAAACTCATACTGATATGGATAGTAAACTATGTCAACTCAAACAATACATAAAGTTTGGCATGTCTCCTGAACCTAATCCTAAGCCTAATTTGTCCAAATTCAAGAACCTGCAACCTCAGATGACTATCATGAAAGGTTGTATACTCTATAAAGATAGGGTTTTCATTTCCAAGTCATCACGTAGTTTAGTTCTTGAAACATTTCATGATGGACTTCCTGGCATTTGTGGCATGGAGTCGTTGGCCAGATCTGTTATTTGGTTTCCCGGAATGGATTAAATTATTGAAGACATCGTAAAATTTTGCCCTCAATGCCAATTAAATCGAGCAAAACCTAAGTCTAGAAACGGAGAATGGCCTACTCTTTCTCATCTTTTTGAACGTATTTCTGTTGATCACTTTTTGTACGAGAATAAAATTGTTTTCATTGCTGTAGATGCATTTCCTAAGTATATTGAATGCACAGTTGTACCATCCACAAAACAAACAAACAATCATCGGCATCTAAGGATGCTTTATTTCCAGTTCAAGCCTGATACATATCACCTTGTACGTTGGTTTTTCGAATGCCTTATAACTGACGCCAGAACGCCATGACGCTTACTCCGGTCAAAACCGGTACCCATTTCAGACACCTGTGTAGAGGGGGGTATTATAGTTTGAATTTTTTCAATATACCCAACGGAGAAAATCGCCCCCAGAGCCAGGATTCGAACCCTCGATGCCTTCACGGGAGGGCAGGTCCGTTATAACCACACCATAACCACACGGCTATCACAAAGCATTGGGTCAAATAATTCTAACAAAAGAAAAAAAGAAAGAAAAAGAAGAACATTTTAATTTCAATAAAGTATTGCATGAAATGTTGAAACAGTGGTTTTAAAAACACCTTAACATTAACTTCCTTAACTGATAATAACACATTGGTATCGAAATACCCGTGTAGAATGTTGTATAAAGATATGAATGACAGAAAAACAAAACAAAAATGAGTTTCTTTCCTTGCCTAATCTGATTTTGACAGTACTTTTAAATATACGTAACTAAGAAAACACAATCCTCATAACGCTTTTTGAAAAAAAATTTCGTTCGTGCGCATTTAAATTGAAATAAAAGTGAAAGTCGCGTTCAAATACCTTAACATAAAGACCCCTAGTTGCTATTCATACATGGTTATCGTAATACCCATGATAATTGTCGAAACATGATTCGGAGAAAAGCACGAAAAAAATGCGTTCCTCTTTATCTCGGTGGTCGGATTTTGTAAATGCATTTAAAATATAGGTGACTAAGAAAAGCAAAATTCAGGTGGCGCATTGCTAAAAACCCTCTCGTTAGTGCGTACTCATTTTGAATTATGAGCATAAGCACGTCAGAACTAGTGATACGAGTGTAAGGGATTGATGTTAGAAGTAAAATGGGCAGATTTGATTTATTTTGCGTCTAGAACTATGAGGTAGACAGTCAGGCTTTGGAACAATTTTTCACACGGACGCAACATCTAGTATGCCATGTGGTGAGCTCGGAAAGAATATAGTATTCACTATAGCAAAACAAAAAATTGTTATATTTCTTACTTACGCTGATAGTGCTGGCGCAAAGAGTTCATCGGAGTCAAAGACATGAAAAGGATAGTTGTACAATGCTAGCCGTCAAATTTTCAACATAGGTGGAACCGTACAAAAAGTTAACTAACCAAAATAGTGTTGCCATAACGTATTCACGAGATTAAGAAAGTAAGAAGAGTTACCACACAAAACTAACACGAGCAATTTAAGACCAGAACAAGAAGATTGAAAAATGATGTTCTTTAAAGTTATGACATTCATCGAAATCTTGGCCTTTTTAAAATGTTTTAATAAAACTAAAAAAGATAAAATAGATGGTAAGATACCCTCACATTAACATATTTTCTTTGCAGTAATAATTTGATTTTGAAAATGCTAATATATATATAAGTAACTAAGAAAACAATTCCCTGTGACACATGGCTTAAAACACTCTTGTTAGGGTGCGCATATATTGGATCACGAGTACAAAACATTTGTAGCATAGCTGGAGCAATACGAAAAGTTAGCTACCGAATTTCGTCTTAATGCACTCACGAGCATAGGAAAGTAAAAATTGCCGATGAATTCGGTCACACGTTAAAGTGTTTAAATATGAGCGTGTACAGAAAACTTATAGGATTTCCTGTAATCGCTTAACGTTTATAACTTTAAGGTTTTTTCGTTCATGAACTTAATTTTAAGACTAAAATTAATTATTAATAAACCATAAGTAGCACTCCAGAACTTAAAATAAAATTTAGTTACAGATAATTTAGCGAATTCATAACCTTAATATGTAACGATTTTTACAACCCAGCTCTAGCGGTGGCTGGTCTTTGGTTTGAACTGTAGTAGACATTCCTATGAATACAACTTAATGAACGCACCATTCGAGCCAAGCCGCACTTACCTCCTAAAATTTCGGGATAGCAGTTCTGATCGCCCACAGCCCTTGGCCAGACAACTTGATCCATCAACTTCATTACTTGTAAAACTTGAGCGTACTCAGCCTTTATCTCGGACACCGTGCGGAACCCCCCTGCAACTAGCTCATGGACGCCGGTAGTTGTTCGTCCGCTTCGCTGCGCTTCCCTTCCCTTCCATCGAGGACCGAGCGGACGGATGATGAGAGGCTGAGGCGCCTTCCTTGCTGCTGATTGCTCCGCTCATCGTCTACTCGCCTGACTGCGCTTCCCGGCATGTCCTGATGCTCACAAGAACTTTGGAGGTTCGTAAACTATAAGTTCATGACCAATTACTTGCCATGCCGTGAGCTGGGAACTTTGGACAACTTTTCCCCATACATTCTTAAAAGCTTCAACTTACCTTATAACTTATAAAATTATGACTTACCTTATAACTTATAAAACTATAGCTTACCTTATAACTTATAAAACTATAACTTACCTTATAACTTATAAAACTATAACTTACCTTATAACTTATACAACTATAACTTACCTTATCAACTATAACTTACGATAACGATAACTGTACTAAACCTAAGATTAAAACTGAATCTCAACTATCTCAGCTAACCGCAGCTAACTCCACACAGAACGGCTTGCTTCCTATGACGGCACAGTCGCAGACAGCAAGTCAAACGCCCCCCTGTCTACCTGAAGTTCGGCTCTGAAGATTTACTAATCAGGTACATTTTCTGGAATTTTCTTCAATTTCAACAAAAATAGGAGAGCAAAAATCACTGAAAAAAATTCATTATACCGAGAACGTTTCGGACAAATACCCATCATCAGCTTATTAAAAGAATCTGACATATATCACTGAAACAAAAAATGAACGTAAATGTACAAACAGACATAAACACGGATTTTAAAGTTCAAAGAAAAAAATGTATGAATGTTAAAATGCAGTAAATAACACGAAACAACTAACAACCTATGATGCTAAGAGGATATGAACTCAATTGGTTGTTAAGAGAAGGCTTACATTTAAAAATGAAAAGCGATTCTAAAATTCTAAGATCCTAAACACTTGAAGCTACACGTACTACCTTAAAATGACTAGAGTGAGGAGGTATATTGCACGTTTCAGTATGATCGCGAGCAGCAGAGTGAGATGGACGGGTCAATGGAACCCCAGTACGGTAACTAACTCCAACATGTTCGGCCACTCTAGCTCCGAGAGTACGTGTGGTCATGCCAAAGTACTCGGATGCACATCGTGCACAACTGTATGAATACACTAGTGATGCCTGCATGGTAGAAGGAAGTTTTTTGACAAACTTCCTTCTACCATACAGTTGTGCATACAGTTGTGCACGATGTGGATCCATTAAAAAACATTAAAGTCCCGTGAATTGTGTTGCAGGTTTTATCAACGTGAAATTTGAAGGACATGTTTCTATCGAACCAAATACCTAAACTTTTTACTTTTTTCGATGGGTGAATTTTATCATTTCCAACCGTAAGAGTTAGATCCAGATTTCGAATATTGTTTATTGCATCTTTTGACCCATAAACAATGAATTGTGTTTTACTCGCATTTAGCTTGAGACCATTTTGGTCATACCATGACTTGAGGCTGATCAATAGGGCTTCGGCTCCATTTTTCGTCTGTGGTATTTCTGATACAGAGCTTGCCATTGCAATTTGGACATCATCCGCTTACAGAGAGATTCGAGTGTTAAGAAGCATTGGAGGGAAATCGTTAATGAAAATTGAAAACAATAGTGGACCCAGAATGGACCAAAGTTATTTTGAAGAAATTGGGACAACTTTTTATCTAAGAGGACTGCATGAGATCGATTTGATAGGTAGCTTTTAAACCATTGCATATCAACTCTTGAGTTCAGTATTTTTCGTAGGAGTCGATCATGTTTGACGCTGTCGAATGCTTTAGAAAGATCGAGGAGCAGCAAAAGTGTTACATTTTTTATCCTTAACGCTGTATATTTTTCAGTGATATTGAGCACGGCGTCTTGAGTGCTGGTCTTCCTCCTATAGGAATATTGATTTCGATGAAGTAAATTTGACTCGTCCAAGTGAGATGACAGTTGATTCGTTTCTACTTCTTCCAATATTTTGGATAGGACAGGTAAAAAGCTTATGGGCCTGTAATATGACGCTGTGTTTATGCCACCAACTTTGTGCAACGGTCTAATTATGGAATGTTTCCATTGGTTTGGAAACTCTTTAGTTGCTATTGATGTGTAGATGATCAAACGAATCAATGGTGCTGTGACTGGAAAACCACAAATGTTTCAGATACTATTGATGCTTTGGGAATGATTTTCAGCAGAAACGGGTTGTGCGATGTGCTCGTAAGTGATAATCCTTCTAACTTTTCATCTCAAGACTCTAAAGATTTTCTAATTTCTAATGTCATTGAGCACCTCACACCTCCGTCCTATTCTCCAGCCAGCAATAGTCAAGCTGAGAGGGGTGTAAGGGTCATCAAAGACCTGCTGAAAGAGCGAATCAAGCCTTGGCATCTATGATTCAACTACAGAAGAACAAATGGGTCGTGGTCGTCGTCTTCGCTGTATGCTATCTCGAGAAACGCTCAGAAGGTAAGCGCTAAAATAAATGTAAGGGATTTATTCAGTTAATGATTCACGTCTATGTTTTGCCGTTTGCAAAGTCTAACTATAAATGAAATAGCACGGATAGTCACTTTTAAAATGGACATTATTACTCAACGAGTTGATTATGTAAGAACTAAAAATACACGAAAGATGAACGTTTCGACCACATGGGTCATCTTCAGCATCTGAGGAAACACAGTTTCTTTTATTGAGAGAAAACAAATAATGTACTTGTGCATAGGTAAACATTTGTGAATACTAACAAGGAATTTGCAAGGGGAAGGAAGATTGAGCATCATTTAAAATTTGTTTTTCTTTCATGATGTAAAGAGACTCTAAAATTCAGAGATAAGTTTGACTAGAAGAGGTTGCAATAATTTATCTGAAAATCGTCTAAGCGAACAGGCAAGTCGCACTTTTCTGCATGGGTACGTACAGAGGATTAAGAGGGAAAAGCAAGGTGCCTATTTGCGCGAAAGCTCCGTCCGGCATGCTCTGCTACACGAATACGCAAGGCCCTTTTTGTGGACCCAATATACTCAGACGCACACAGTGCGCAACGATACTTGTAGACGATTGAAGAGAGCAAAGCCTTCGGAAGCTTATCTTTGTAATTTAGAAAAGAATTAATTTTGGATGCGTTCACTAAAATTATCTGATAATCAATATGCATGAAATGTCTTGATAAAAGTGTCAGCAAATCTTTTTTCAATTATTCAGATTGGAAACCGAAGTAGAATATAACAAAATAGAAATACTTTTACTTTACAGTTGTCATAGGTGGGCAGTCACAAAATTTTGAATTTAAAAACTTCTTGATTGAGGAATGTATGAGCCAAGCAGGGAAACCATCATTACGGAAAAAGTTTATCAAAAATTCAACTTCACTGTGAAACGACTGAAAACTTAAACACACATTATACGCTCTACATAACAGAGTTTTGATTCCATTCAATTTGAAACGAAAATTTCAACAACTATAGAAACTTAGACCCAACCCAGTAAATGTTTGCATACGATTGACAGAGTTATTAAATTTGTTATTTTGACGAGTAATCATAGAATCCTAAATTGGGAGACAGTTTTCTTTTTCAAGTTCCATTGTAAACTTTAGATTCGGATGTTGAGAATCAAGTACGACAAAAAAAGGCTACAGTGAGAACTATATCTAAATAAAAGGAATGTATTATCAATGTACCGTTTACAAAATACAGGCTTATATTCAACCGGGCGCATTTCCAACCACCTATTTTAGTGAAAAGCCACGAACATATTAGCAAAAGTGGGTCCTAACGGGAGGCCCTTTAATGTTCTGATTTTTGCAATGTTACCCGATACATTAAGTTATTCAATGATTATGAAGGTCACCAGTATTCCTGGGGAAAGGCATACATGAGAAAAGATAAGAATTGGCCACTATGACTCAGAAGGAGTGGGAATCCAGACGCACAACTGGCGTCATAATCAAGGCGTTTTTCAACCCTCACATGAAGGTGAATGAAAGACCAGAATATGCTCGCCTTTTGAAATATATTGAAGGTTGAGGAGCTGCGGTGAACTTCTTGTCTCTTGATTCTTTGAGGAGTTCTTGGGGTCCAATCCTGGTAGCAGAATCTTCAAACGATTTCTTCCCGGCTCGGGCTCGTTAAGCGGGGAGGAAAGTGTGGTTGGAAGTTGTGAAGTTTCTTTATATGTTCGAAGTGGTGTGCTTCGGCTACAAAGTAACTCGGGAATGGACAGTATTCAAGAGACTAAGCCTTACATACAATGTCACATGGAAGCCACGTGGTTAGGGGCTGGCTTTGTGGATTTTAGGTGGCAAAATGGATTTACCACTAAATATACTCATCATAGCTGTATTAGTACATTGCATGCTGGATTTGACACATGGGGTCCGCGTGTAATTTCCAAATAATATATATATAATAAAATTGCTATTATACGTGTTATGATAATGTTTTGAAGATATATTTCAGTGCACTGATATTAAATTTATAACCAATTACTCGTTTACACATCATATTAGTCCCAAATTTAACTGCCTTTTCCTACTGGGTCAGAAGTACATACTTTATAATCTGTAATATTCAGGGTCAAGCTGAGGTAAAAAAACTCCGTATCCTGAAAAATCTCACATACGACTTTTCAAGACTTAGTTGTGTCTTATTCAGTTGCAATGCTCATTTTAAACATGTGTAAAATCAATAAGGTAATCACTGTCTATGAAATACATGCTGATAATCTCTTTGAACCAAAAATTGGGATAATTAAATTCTATATGTGCGTCTGGTGCGATTTGAAAAGCTTTCGTAAAATAATAGTGGATGACAGAACACACCAATAAATCAATTGATATACACACATGTAACTATTTGGATAAGTTTTGACGTTTCGATTTCGAAAGCATGTGCATCTGGCAACTACCTCTCCTCTCGACGCTGCGGCGCCGTATTCAACTTCCGTGTTCCGTGACCGTTACTTAGTTCTGCTCGAGACGTGATCGGTGTTAATTTTGCTTCTGTATATTTCTAGGAACATCATTCAATTGACACTATTAGTGAATCTTGTTGAATGACAGGGATAATTAATAAAACGACCTTTTCACTGCCAACATTAGAGATATTAAAACTGAGCATAGTTCTCATGCGCTGCTGGTTAAGACGATATGGCTCGTAAATTACTCATTACGTTCTGTTGAACTGTATCTAATTTTGGTACTGAAGCCCACTTAAGTGGTCATGAAAAATAATCTGATTTTAATACAATATTTCTCTCATAAGCACGCCGTTGGGATGGGAAGTGATAAGTCGCTGGAAGTCGTGTAAGATTATTATACAGATTCTAATTCTTATATATATGTGAACCTTTCGACGCTAATGATGACTTTAATTGCGCCATTTCTCGTCCTGCGCCGAAAGAGTATCTTGAATATCTTTTAATTCATTTTGTTGTGATCCACTTTGTTTTTCTGTGGTATTTGAGCAAAAAAATTTCTTAACGTAAGCATTTCGATTTAAAATACTCCATTAGAAATCCATCAGTACAATTAATTGCTTGGTAAGGTTTTGTTTCTTATTTCTTACTTCATAATTTATTTTGTTGACCTTTATTTTGAGGGATTATCAGTCCTCACAATTTGCATGTTTGTTAGTGCAATTTATTTTGTCAATCTTTTGACATGATACAATAGAAGTGTACGACGAAGAACAAATTTACACCTTATAATGCATAAACATGTATTAATAATCATTACATTTGAATTAGAATGTATTGGAAGTGAATTGCTAGAAAATGTTAACGCATTTGAAAGTTAAATTCATTCTTCATAGTTCATCTTTATAGAATCATGATGTGTCAAATTTGAACATTGAAGTTAGCGCTGTCATTTATTTAGGGGAATTTTATTTGCTTTTAAGAAATGTTGACGAAATCCAAGAATGAACAATTCTGCCAGTACAATTTCTCGATTTTGAATTATGAAGATTGAGCTGCCTCTTTATTATTGGAACTTGATTTGCTTTAATAAAAAACTTACTATTCATTACCGAACAATTCATCTACTAGCATGATTTTTTAAGTTTGAATATTGAAGTTCGCTGCCGTAGTATTAGTGGACTTTAATTTATTCTAAAATTTGTTGTAAAATTAAACAAAAAATTATTTCTTGACGTCCAGTATTTTCCATTCCCAATTAATGTGACAGTACCTGCTCCGGAAAAAATTGGTGAACGTACTTTTACCACGAATGCCTATTCCGGGTAGGGTGACACTTATTTTTCGACTTGTAAATTTCAACTGGGACTGGCGGCCATATTTTGAGGTTCTAGTCAGAAACAATGTGCAAAAAAATTTGTGGAAAAAAAATTATATTTAGAGGTCGCTCAAGGAGCTCAAAGTTTGACGTATTAGGACTAATTAATGTAAAAATCCCAACTTTTCCATATTTTTGCAGATATCTTTCAAAGTTTAATATATGGAAAAGCCAGTCAATTCTAAACTCTGTGAATGGCAGAAAGGAATACCGAAATTGTAAACAAGGCTTTATGGCGCAATGTTATGGTTGTTGCAAGGAGGTTTATCAGTAACGATGTGACCATTGGTAAGTGAGGTTATGGTGGGAAGAGCTCTCCGGATATAGCTAATTATTCGTTCCACAAAACAGATTCAAAATTGTTTCTAAATTTAACGAAAACATATTTGCATGTCTCTTGCTTTGTTTATTGTGGACTTGTTATTGTTTTTTTTTCAGATACTGAATAATAGGTAATAGCTATATTAGCTAGATATTAATTGTTCATTCTGGATGTAATCTAGGATGGCGTCAACAAGATCTAAGACAGACATCTATTAACTTGGCTCGCTGGAGAAAACCATATCAGGAAGTAAGCTGCCTTCAAGAAAGCAGGTGCTGCGGGTTTTTCTCTATTATCATCTGGAAGAAAAAAGGACGGGGAAGGCCGCAGCAGCTGATGCATTGAAAGTTTTGGGAGATTTGAGACACCTTCAAATAAAGAAGGAACAACACCGTAAAACAAAGTCTCTTCAAGAAAAAAAGAAGATCAATGAAATAGGCCAGTTGGCATCGATCTCAAGTTCAACATCTTCTCCAGAACGAAAATCTGATGAAGACTATTGCGTTGGTCCATCTACGTCTCAGATGCCTCCCTACGAGGGCGTACGAGGGCGTCCAAGAGGCATCGAGGGCGTCCAAGAAGATAATGGATAGCGAATTGTCAGCCGCAAAGGATCGTACCTTAACTACTGATCGTGATGCAGTATTCCTTCTTAGTGCTGCTGCTCGAAGTATCGAACATGATCCCAACAAACTTGTCATAAACCGTGAATCCTTCCGGCGGGATCGGCAAAATTTCCGCGCTGCTACTGCTGCTGAGATCAAAAAATCCTTCAAACCGTCTGTTCCACTCACTGTTCATTGGGACGGTAAGATTGTTCCTGCAGCAGACGGAGGACCAGCCGTTGACCGCCTCCCAGTATTGGTTTCAGGAGCTGGGGTTGCAAAGATCTTTGCTGTGCCCAGTCTCCCCAATGAAACCGGACAAGCTGCTGATGACGCAATAATGACGTCACTCTACGATTGGGGCATTGAAAAACAGGTGGTTGCTCTATCCTTTGACACCGCTGCTTCGAACAAAGGTTTGACAGCGGGGGCATGTACTATCGTCGAGCAACGACTAGGGCATGAAGTTCTCCACCTAGTCGATCGCCACCACATGTACGAATTAGTCTGTGAGAAAGCGTTCTCCACTTCCTTTGGACCCTCTAGTGGTCCTGAGATTCAACTTTTCATGAGGTTCAAAACAACATGGGCTGAGTTGGACAACACAGCACCAAAAGCAATGGAAATGGATAACATGTCAGAAAACCTACTCAATCGACGTAATGACCTTTTAGTGGAGTTCCAATGCCTACTTGATGGGAAGCACCCAAGAGATGATTATCGTGAGCTACTGGAGCTGTCAATTATTGTTCTTGTTGGGCAGCCAAAATGAGGAACAAACATTGCTTCCCCTGGTGCTCTACATCGTGCACGATGGATGGCAAAAATAATATATGCCATAAAGTTGTTCTTGTTTCGTCACCAAGATAAATTAGTGCTAACACGCAATGAGCTTTCCAGAATCAAGCGATTTGTGGAATTCAGCGTCTCTACCTATGTGACTCCTTGATACGAAGCTCCATGTCCAACATCAGCCCCAACGCAAGACCTAGCTTTATTGAAGGAACTAATAGCATATCCGGATAAGGAAGTAACTAAATCTACATCTACTTCATTGGGGCGCCACTTGTGGTACTTGAGTGAACGATTGGTTGCTTTGGCGTTCTTTGATGAGAGTGTAAGTTTGGAAATAAAGCGAGACATGGTGAAGTACTGTAATAATGAAGAAGTTTCAGAGGATCCTCCACGTCGAGTCACAGTTGACACCAGAGACTCATCCTTTACCCATAAAACTCTCGCAGACTTTGTAAAAAAAGGATCCATGAAGCTTTTGCAGTTATTTGGTATTGACACAACCTTTTTTTGCCACTGACCCAGCTGCCTGGAATACTGACCCAGCTTACTCGGACGCACAACAGCGTATCAAAGCTCTTCGAGTGGTCAACGACTTCGCAGAGCGTGGAGTGTCAATGATGCAAACATACAACCTGGCCTTAACTAAGGATGAAGGACAAAAGCAGTACCTATTGCAGGTTGTAGAGGCTCACCGAAAATCCTTCAAACTGCCAGCAGTCAAACTTGAATCCTGCAAACTAGGCGACATGAGTGGGAGATTGGCGCCTATGAGACCGCTGCCTTTGAACAGCTAATACTCACGACATACTGTGAGGGGGACCTATGAATTATTCATCTTCAAGCTTGAACAATTCAATTAGGCAAAAAAAATCGTCATTTACTGGTTTCTAATTAAAACAACCAAATATTAAGCATATATGACGAAAAAACTCATAATATATTTTATTGCGATTTTACGAACTTTTACCTCCTTGACCGACCTCTAAATATCGATATTTTTGAAAAAAAATTTACAAACATTGTTTTTAGGTGGAACCTCACAAGATGGCTGCCAGTCCCAGCAGAAATTGGAAAAAAAGTTTTTTACCCCCATATAAGTCTCACCCTAATACCGGGTGTCCCACCAAAATGTCCTGACTTTTTAAATGAATATATCTTCGCTTTAAATTAACATATTTGAATTTTTTATTTTCACAATGTAGTAAATTTTGTTTCCTTTCCGAATAATTCAAGTTTTTGAAAATCGTTTAATAACCACTTTACAATGACCGATTTACTGAAAGAGGTGAAAACTAATTGTTCAAAGACAAAGTTTTAAAAACAACACTGGTGTTCTTCTTTATTTCTCAATACCTACTGTTAATAATAATTTCACAACGATGTATCCTACATACCCCCGAGTATTTAAACCAACTGAGGGGTTATTTACATCCTTATTTCGTCATTTAAAGACACCTAAAATACAGCTCACTCACGATCAAAGAATTTTTATTGCATTGGAATATGAAGCAACGAAATACTATGAAAAAGTTAGAAGAGCATTTAATAAAAAATTCCCATGAAGGAACTCGCCCGAAAACCAGACTGTGTAACGATGCAGAGTTAAAAAATTAGAAAGAAAATTAAATGCTCTCCTTACCTTTTCACAGATTTTGTTGCTTTATAGTCCTATACAATGAAAATTATTTGATCGTTAGTGAGCTGAATTTTAGGTGTCTTTAATAGATGAAATTAGGAAGTAAATAACCTCTCCGAGGGTTTAAATGCTTGGTGGTAAGTAGCATACATCACTGTGAAATTCTTTTTAGCAGTAGGTATTGAGAAATGAAGAACACCAATGTTGTTTATAAAACTTTTCCTCTGAACAATCAGTTTTTTTACCTCTTCCAGTAAATCGATCACTGTAAAGTGGTTATTAAACGGCTTTCAAAAACTTGAATTATTCGGAAAGGAAACAAAATTTACTAGATGATGGAAAAAAGACATTCAAAATATGTTAATTTAAAGCGGAGATGTCGATTAAAAAGTCGAGGACATTTTTGTTGGACACCCGGTATAGCGGGGTATAAGTAATGCCATGGAGAGTTCATAGCTTTTGTTCTTTGAAAGCCTTAATTCTAGAAAAATTGAATTTTTAATTTCTCATATTACAAGTTTATAAGTACGAAGAGAATTGGAAATGTTGGAATAATGGAATTATTCATTGCATCTTGGCCAAGCTGCTAACCTACTTTCTATACTCTGGATAAAATATCTCAATTCGCAAGCTGCTCCGAGATTGTCGGTTGAAGGTTCATTCACACTGCATGTACGCCTTTATGAATTAACAGCCTTGTGACATAAATATGAGTATAATACTTGTATATATGTCACTAAAACATGGGACAACGAGTGTGGAGGCTGCCGTGAAACCCTATGAATACTGAGATGCAATTCTTTTCGCCACTAATAACTGCACCGGCTGATAAATTATGTACAACAAAGCAAATCACGAAACATTTGCAATGAGTTAACGTAAAATAACCATATACGGTATCTATGATTAGTGCTTGATGAGAATGGCATTTTGGGGGACGTGTTTTAACACGTTTGATTGCAAACAGGTCATCTGATCCAAGACATGACAATGCAACGGCACCGTCCCACTGGAGCCACCATCTAACTTTGAAAACCATATGGAAACGGTGTATAATACACGTCGGTAGAATTCAGAGTAAGTCTGCTTGATTTATAGATGGACCCATGAGTCATGGCCACACGGATCCTAGCTGGCAGAAGCGAGGGATAGCCAAGAAGCATATGGTTTCCACGTAGCCCCCACATCCTTTACACGTGTCCTAACCATGTGGGTACCAGGTGGGGCCACTTTCCAAAAGTCCATGTGGTTTCCATATAGGATGGGCAGGTAGAACCCATATGGCAAACATGGACAGTACATGTCGTAATCATGTGGTTTCCACGTGACCTTGTACGTAGGGAGGTGGGCTGCCAGCCGTTACAGTCTGAGACAACTACCGGTTGGTAAAGCACAGCGAGGGTGATAGGGCTAGAGCCAACTCGAGGGTTCAACCTGAGGTTTCAAAAGCTTAATGCAGGTATGCAGGAGCTTACAGGTTTAATATAGTTGCCGAAGAGGTAGTCTCTAGGTAATAGTGCTGAGTTTGGGAGCAACGTGGCTAATAATCTAGGTGCAGAATGTTACTGACACAAAGATATTCAAAAGTAACATCGACCATGTTAATATCCGCTCATCAGGAAGCTTCAGCAAAAGTGAAAATGTGAGCTAAAGGGGTGACTGAGGGGCATGGTGTTGAAGTGTGAAGTGAGTGTTGTGTCTCTTGGATCCCGTAGGACTAAAAAACAATAGCACCATACACAATGCAGGATCGCGTTCGAGTGAGCGTCATCCAAAATGGAGCCTCCTTACTCTTGCCATCACGAGACGGAACCGGTCGAAATTACATTTTCGGTGGAAATATTTTCGGGTAACATTTTAATAGATTTCGGGGTTTTATTGATGGGAATTAGTGATAGAAAATTATGAAAATGTTTGTGTTGATGGTATTAGATTTTTAAGTGATGATATTAATAATTTGTGAGATTTTGGCTTGTATGGACCTTAAGGTCCACTACAGCTTGTAGTGCGTTCTCCCACAGGCTGCTTTACACTTCGGGCAGACTTGTGAATATCTATAGACTTCGGAACATCGCTAGACTTGTGAAATATCTTTGCCCGAAGTGAGTGCCTGAGGTACAAACGAACCCGGCAAGGTAAGGAAAACACAACTGGAGAAACGCCGTATTATTGTGAAGATCGCCGACAATGATGGCACAAGGGAATATTACAGTCGAGTAAAACAGCAACCGAGGACGTCTTGGCGGACCGACGGTTGTCGGGGAGGCGCGGCGTGGTTGGAAGAAGAGAGCAGACCGGTGAGGCTGCTGCTGACAGAGTGTCTCCGACCAAGGAGTACCAGAGACGCTAGCAGGGGACTGGCGCGTCTAGGAAGCAACGAAGCGTGGCGGCTGGCAGTCGAGGCGGCGGTGGAGGTAGCGAAGGAGGTGCTGGTGGGGAGCGTCGAGACTTAGATATGAATACTAGGGACGCTGAGAGTGTACTGAGGCTGCGCGTGCCGCGCGGCTGTTTATATAGGCCTTGGTGGAGCCTCACTGTGGCTGTCCAGGTCTCTGATTGGTCGAGACGGAGTGGGCGCTAATCGCCGTCTAGGCTTGTGCTAAACTTACGGAGGTTTCTATCGACGTTGCCTGACTGTTCGAGGCAGGCTGCATATAAAGCTTGGTCCGGCACCCCAGCGCCAGACTTGAGCTCTGATTATTGGTCGTTTAGTACTGGCGCTTTGAGGCTGTGAGGTGGCGCTTATAAGCTTGTGTGGTGGTGTGTGGGCATAGCTAGTTCATACCACCACAGGTGCCCTTCCCCCCGTTGTTTTTCAAGTTTCTGAGTATCTCAGTGGAGGTTTGATTTTTTTTCCGTACTTTGTTATGGTTCCTTGTTCAGGCGCCACCACCGTCTGGGGAAAGGGGACTCCTTCGTAGACATCGTGTACTTTCGTGCTTGTTGATTCCATGTGCTCCGTTTCTGTTTCGCTGCTCTCGGGTAGGTGCGCTGCTTTCACCCTGTCAATTGTTATATTGGTAGGTTTTCCTCGCATGTCTATGGTGAAGTGCTTCGGGGTCCTTTATAGAACACGAAAAGGGCCGTCGTGCGGTCTCTGCAGTGGTTTTCTGACCCCTCCATGTTTAACGAAGACATTGGTGGCCGTTCGCAATACGTTTGGGACATTGACATTTGTAGGCCCTTGCTGCCTTGAGAGTACTGGCTGTAATCGTGTCATTGTCTCTTGTAGCCCTTGCAGGAATTCTCCCGCTGGTAGAGTTTCGTTTTTCATTGCGGGTGGTTCTCCGGTTAGGCGTAACGTCTGCCCGTACACCATTTCGGCCGGCGAAATGTTGGCATCTGATTGCGGTGTGGCTGTGATGTTGAGAAGGATGAGAGGCCACCCAGTTCGCGTCGGTTACCGTAGCTTTCAAGGCATTTTTCAGTCGTCGATGTAGCCTTTCTACCAAGCCATTGCTTTGTGGATGGTAGGCTTTAGTCCGGTGTCGCTTTGTGCCCAAAGCTGCTAGGAGGTTCTTCCACAGTGTAGATTCGAACTGTACCCCTAGATCTGATATGATCGTCGTCGGAGCTCCAAATGAAGACACCAAGCTCTGGAGAAAAGCGCGGGCCGACATTTCTGCCGTACAATCCATCATTGGTATAGCCGTGCACCATCTTGTGAAACGATCAATGCACGTAAGCAGATACCGGAAATTCTGCGATACGAGCAGCGGTCCGACGATGTCCACGTGTATGGTTTGGAATCGTTCGTTTGGTACTGGCATTTTTCCAAGTGGACTTTTGACGTGATTCGTAATCTTGCTCGATTGGCACGGGATACATTCTCGTGTCCATTGATTGCCGACATCTTTGTTGAGGCCGGGCAAGATTACCCGTTGTCTCAGGTGGTCCCGCGCAGCTTGAATGCCAGGATGACTGGCTCCGTGAAAATGCATGAATATTGTTTTTCGGCAACTCTTGGGGATGTACGGCCTCTCCTGGCCGGTGGACACGTCGCACCACAGGGGTTTTTTGCTGCCGTGTGTATTGATAGGTCGTATCTTGAAAACACTCTTCGATGCTGGATTCAGGAGCTCTTCCAATTCTTTATCTTCATTTTGTTCCTTTATTATTTCCTCGTAGTCGATTGAAGGTTCTTTTGTTAGGATTGCTGACACCATACGCAATAGCGCGTCCGCTACAGTGTTGATGGTTTGCCACTGATGTGGTTGATCTCACGGTCGAACTGCGAGAGATACGGCAGTTGCCGGGCCACGCGTGAATTGCTGCCCTCCGTAGATTTGTGAAGAGCGAAGCACAGTGGTCGGTGATCCGTTCTGATTTCAAAACTCCGGCCCTCCAAGAAATGTTCAAAGTGTTGGACTGCTAAGAAGAAAGCCATTAACTCCCGGTCGTAGGTGCTGTATTTGCGTCGCGTGTCGTCCAACTTCTTTGAAAAGAAGGCTTCTGGTAGTTGCTCTCCTTCGATTTCCAGTTGTAAGACAGCCCCCACCGCGGTGGCAGAGGCGTCCGTAACTAGGATTGTCTGGCCTTCTTGAGCTGGGTGCGCTAACATGGTGAGCTGTGAAATCTCGTTCTTCAATCTCGCAAAAGCTGCATCTTGTTCAGGTGTCCAATTGATGATTTTCTTCGAGTTCTGTGAGTAGCCTTTCGTTAGTTCAGTGGGGGATTGCATTTTTTCTGCCGCAGATGGAAGAATTCGATGATAGTAATTGACAATTCCCAGAAACCATCGAAGTTTTTTATCGTCGACGGTCGTGGGAAGTTGCAGATGGCTTCTATTTTCCGTGGAAGCGGCGAGATCCCCCGAGCTGACACTCTGTGCCCGATGAAGTCTAGTTCGGGCACTCAAAAAAAATGCATTTTGCTGGATGCACTCGTAGTCCCTCCTCTTGCAGACGACGGAACAGCAGTCGTAAGTGATCCTTATTCTCTTCGGCGGACGTAGAGGCTATCAGCACGTCATCTATTTATGCGGTGACGAAATCCATGTGTCTGGTGATTGCATCAATATAACGCTGGAACGTTTGAGCAGCAACGGCGTGGTGATGGCCGTTTTCTGAATGTCCTCGGCTTTCACCGGTATCTGGTGATAGGCCTTTACGAGGTCAAGTTTTGAGAAAATTGTCTTCTTGTGCAGCTTGTAGTGGAAGTCTTGGCAGTAGGGGATTGGGTAACGATCGGGCTTCGTAACTGCGTTTAGTCGCCTGTAGTCCCCGCAAATTCTCCAAGCCCCGGGTTCGGATGGCTTAGGGACCATATGCATGGCGACGCCCAGGCACTTTTTGACGGTCTGATGATGCCTTGATCTAGCATCTTTTTGAACTCGCCCCGAGCTGCTTCCAGTTTTTTTGGAGGGAGTCTCCTGGGTCTCGCGTACACCGGGGGGCTGACCGTTTCGATGTAATGTTCTACATCTTTTCTTCCGTGCTGAGGAGTGCGTCCGTGTGACGTCAGTATCTCGGGGAACTCCTTGAAAATGTCGTTGAACTCCGGTGATGCTTTATGATCGATCCTGTGAATTTTTGCTCTACTTAAGTTTGCTCGCTCACAAGAAATTTCAGTTTGTGAAGTTTGGATGTACAACCTCGCGTTTGCTGCGTCGACGTTTATTTTGTTCGCGTTTAGGAAATCAATGCCTATAATAGGTTGACCGACGTCGACCACCGCAAAATCCCAGCTCACGAACAATTGAGGGGCGAGCTGAATGTTCCTTCCTGCCGTCCCGTATGAGGCTATTGGAGTATAGTTAGCTGCTAGCAGATCGTAGGACGGAGGTCTGGTCGAACTTTTTTTATCGGGCGGGATTAGACTGACCGCCGGGCCACCAGATATCGGACGTTGTTCGCGTCTTTAACGTCTTGAACCACGTAAAGCTTTCACATTCATTTTGGCTCAGCATGCTAGTTCAATCCAGATTTTTCCTCGTTTAGTACGCGTTCAATGTTGAGCAACTGCTCGCTGCTAGCCGGCACCACATTAAGGGGGGCTTACACTAGAGGACATTTCGGGCATAAGGCGCGACTCCTGCATACGAGGCTCACCACTGAGGCTCATATTTGTGTGTGACCGAAGTTCCCTATTCGCTCTGATCGAATTCGTGAGGCGCGGCGCACGAGAGCCTCGCAACTCTAGACCGGTCAGTGTGCAGTTGGCAGTCGTCAAGTGAAGTAGCGCCTCTCGCTCATCCGTTATGGCTGACTTAACACTGCCGCGAGAAAATACATTGCTTTTATAATAATAATAATAATGAAGGCATCTACGGATGCTTTATTTCCAATCAAGCCTGATACATATCACCTTGTACATTGGATTTTCAAATGCCTTATATCTAACGCCAGGACGCCATGACGCTTTCCCCCGGTCAAGGTTTAATTGAAATGTACTACGCCCATCAGTGCCTTTGGCAGATTAAACGCTGCGAATATGACGAGGCTGCTTTGCATTAAATTTTATTGAAAATAAACGAATATAGTATCATTTCGCTCATGCAAATAAAAAAGAGATTACGTAACTTACGCCGCAACAACAACATTCACACAAGCTCGTCGACAGCAATCCATATTTCACAGCAGCTGGCCACACACTGACTAGTTTTGAGCAGCGCGCTCCGTGGCTCGCTCAATGTCTAGTTTAAGGAGATCATCCCGAGCTGAATTGGGCCCCACCGGCTCCCCCCACTGAAAATTTTTTTTGTTGAAAAAGGATCCTTAGGGGATGGGTTATTGTGCCATGAAATTTTATGGCCCTACGGACACTAGAACCCCCCCAGGGGAGTGAAAAGGGGACCGAAAATGACGATTTTGAGGGCAAATTTTTTACATTCAAAACGGGACTCGTCCTCGAGTTTTGATGCTAGAACAAATCTAAAGACAGTTTTAGAATCCTTGGAACATTTCTAACAAACTCAAGTTCGGCTTTTTTCAAATTCAAATTTTTTCTATTTTTTCAAAAAATTTTGAAATTTCAAAAACCAGCAACAATTTTTTTGGGTTTATAGCTATATATTTCTTCAAAGAATTCGAATTTGAAAAAAAGCAAACTTGAGTTTGTTAGAAATGTTTCAAGGATTCCAAAACTGTTTTTGGTTTTGTTCTAGCATCAAAACTCGATGACGAGTCTCGTTTTGAAATATCCAAAAAAATATACCGAAATACTTTTTTATCGTCAAAAAAATAAAAACTAAGGCATAAATCGAAAAAGTGACACGAATAAAAAAGATTTCCTTTCACGAAATACATATACTGGCCAATTTTCAAACAAATCGGACGGAAAAAATAGATAAAGTCTCATCATGGTGATTACTGAAATAAAATGTTTTATTTTTATTTACTCATAACTACGATATTTCTTAGGTCTTTACTTGAAATTCAGAAGGAAAATGGTGCTCATTGTTCGTACATCGAAATAGATCATCGAAACTGCATTCATGTACAAAAAATTTTCGATATATTCAAATTCAATAGACATAGTTCAATTTTGGGCTTTAGTGAAAAATTTTCCTTTTTTACCATTCAAAACGGAACTTGTCCTCGAGTTTTGATGCTAGAACAAATCCAAAGACAGTTTTAGAATCCTTGAAACAATTCTAACAAACTCAAGTTCGTTTTTTTTCAAATTCGAATTCTTTAAAGAAATTTATAGCTCTAAACTCAAAAAAATTGTTGCTGATTTATGAAATTTCAAATTTTTTTGAAAAAATAGAAAAAATTTGAATTTGCAAAAACCCGAACTTGAGTTTGTTAGAAATGTTCCAAGGGTTCTAAAACTGTCTTTTTTTTGTTCTAGCATCAAAACTGAAGGAGGAGTTCCAATCTGAAATATCAATAAAAATGTACCAAAAAACACATTTTTCGTCAAAAAAAATTAGGCCTAAATCGAAAAAATGACAAAAGTAATAAACGGTTACTTTCACCAAAGACATATACTGGCCAATTTTCAAACGAATCGGACGAAAAAAGGTCTAAAACTGGGATGATCCCCTTAAACGCTCATGGCTCATGTGAAGCGCCACACGAAGCGTCTACACGTGAGCCTGGGACAAAATGTAGACCAGTGTAAACAGGGCTTTCGTCACGCTTCCACGCCGGCCAAGGGCAACCGCTCGAGGGTCGATACGTTGCCTGTTCGTAACAAAGACGCGTGCAAGTACGTTAAATAAGTGAATAGTGATTTGTCAAAGGCACACTGTAGCCTATGCAAAATAAATTTACGGGGGACCTCCGGGGAACTTCTCTCTCCGATGGGTCATTTTTCATGTTTTTGTTGGAAAAAGACCCTTATGTGGTGGACTATTCGGTCCTAAAATTCAATGGCGCTAGGACAATAGATCCCCCCCCCAGGGGGGTAATGGGACCAAAATCTATAATTTTCGACCCCATT
Organism: Morinoia aosen; assembly: GCA_030386875.1. NCBI lineage: Eukaryota > Metazoa > Arthropoda > Malacostraca > Amphipoda > Talitridae > Morinoia > Morinoia aosen. Next base: position 148,826 of record CM059567.1, read on the forward strand.
TCGACCCCATATAAAAAAAACAAAAGAAGAAATGGAAAATTTGCGAATGTATTTTTGTTAGATATGTTCCAATGATTCTAAAACTGTCTTTTTTTTTGTTCTAGCATAAAAACTCAATGAGTTCTATTCTGGAGAGGACTAAAAACCAATATGTCCATTTTTTTCAAAAAATAAGGCCTGAATCAAAAAAATGTATATAAAAAATTGTTTCTTTTCAAAAGTTACATGCAACAGTCAAATTTCATATGAATCAGACTGAAACCAACAAATTTCATAATTATATGATACATGTAAAAAAAATTAATTTTTTTTGTAAATTACAATTCACAGTGTGAATATTATGTTATGCATGGAGATTTTCGAAATGAAAATGAAAACAGCATTCAATTACATAAATTTTCCATTATATTACACTTCAACAAAAAAATTTTTTTGGCCTATACTGTTGTCACTTATTTTCAAAATTCAAAAGAATAGAAGTCATTGAGTTTTTATGCTAGGAAGAAAAAAAAGACAGTTTTGGAATTCTTGTAACATTTCTAACAAAGTTATATTGCCACTTTTTCCATTTTTCAGTTTAATTTTTTTTTATAATAGTTCAAATCCCAAAAATTTCGGGATGTATGATATATCGCATATATTTAATATAATGCAAAATCCCTGAATATATCTTTGTTAGAAATTTTCCAAGGATTCCAAAACTGTCTTTGAATTTTGAATGAATGAATGAATGAAATATCCATAAAAGTGACCCAAAAAACTAATATTTCAAATTTTTCGGAAAAACTAAGGCCTAAATCAAAAAATTTCATGAGCTCTAATTTTATGTTTTTCTTGCAAAAATATATATAATGGCCAAATTTCAGACCAATCGGATCAAAACTCAGATTTGACCGGAGGACCCCCTAAACTGCATATACAGTGACTTAATTAGCCACAATAAAACTAAGAAACATGTTAATAAGAGTGATGCTCCCGTGACTGATATAACTCAGTTTATTGTCCAGAAATGTAATGGGACTATATTACTGGAAGCCAATCTCACATTTTATTCAACTTTCCATTCCGCCATTGTAAATTGTGATCATCTGACATATATGTTGAAATCCACAATCGATGGCAGTAAGGTAACGTCCCAATTAAAGATGGTCAGAGATTTTCAAAGTTAATAAAGAAAAAAGTTTAAAGTCCTCATTTTCAGAATGATCTGCTGGTGATGTTGGTTAGGGCAAGTACAATCTACTCTTGGACGAGTCGAATAACATAACTTTTCATTAAGTGCTTTGTATTATTGAGTCCTTTCCACTTATCTAAATCTTGTTAAATTGAAAACTTGCAATGCCCAGTCTAATGTGAATGCACTAAAATGTGAGTGGGAATAAAAATGCTTGATATTGGTAAACTTGTAGCAATAAGCACTGACAATTCCAGTGTCATGGTTTGTGTAACCAATGGAGCGTATCAAAAGCTGGAAAAAAGTTCCTTCTCTAATACTATTTAGATGTGTGTGTCACTCATTGCAGTTTGGTGTATCTCAAGCAGCATCTGAATTTCTATCTCAAAATTTAGAATTTCTTTTGTCTAAGACATGCAAATGGTTTTCTGTGTCACCATCAAGACAAATATCCCACAAAAACTGTACGTGAAAATTATTGATGGAAATTCTCTTATTAAAATACCAGCAAACGGTCAGACAAGGTATCTCTCGATCGAATGTGCAGTTTGTAAAATTTTGGCACAATGGATTGAGTTGAAATCGCATTTCCAAACAACAAAATCAAAGGAGAAATAATCTGTGATGTATTCATCTTCTTATCAAATTAGCTCTACTTATCAAATACCAAGAAGTGTTTTTCAAAAAATTGAAACTTCATAAGCATATTCAAGTTCTTCAACGGACCAAACCCAGAGTTTCATAACTGATTTGGAACCTGACCCTGATGAAAGAAAACGGTGAGTTTAAGGGTCATAAATCATTCAATATATTATACCAATGATATGCTCACGTAAAACAATGTGTAATAACTTCGTTCTTCTTAACAAATGTCTGAATTGGGTAAGCGGGAATTTTAGCATAACGTAACTAAATTCTCGTTCAAGAAATTTCTGGCGGTTTTTGGTCCAGTGGAGTTGGCAACACTGCGCGTCAAGAACTCACGCCGCCAATTTCATGCCGGTCGGGCTTTTTTGAAGGCGGATAGGACGTGGTGGCTATGAGAACTATAATGTTTTGGCAAGTACCAGTAATTTTTTACCTTAAAGAAGGATAAATATTTTTTCACTTTACTCTTTAAGGTAATATTACAGGCGCTGAAATCGCTGGGGCCTTGGGCCCTCGTCATTTACCTGATTACACTGAGTAAGTTTCAGCCCCCGTTAATTTTCTCAAGTTAGCCTAAAAACCCTATTACTTTAAATTCCTTTTTTTGCATAAATAATTAGGTAACTTTGGATCCAATCAAAAATAAACTGCTGAAAGTCCTTAAAAGATTGACCTACCCAGGGGCCTCTGAAGAAAAACCCCTTGGAGGCCCTGGGTCTAGCAACACCAAGGGAAAAAAAGGAATGCATCCTTACTCACAACCTATTCCAGGGAAAAATGGAATTATAAAATCTTCCAAAAAAGGTTATCCAAAAGGCAGGAGTTCAACCCCCAAAAGTACTTCCCCAACTCAACCATCTGTATCAGAAATGCAAATGCACAAGAGTCTTGACAGCAATGCAATATTTGCAACTACAAATGAAACTGAAAAGCCCACTAATCCACAAAAACGAACTTTGGACCAAAGCCCTGAACCTGTAGAAAAAGCAGCTTATGGAAAAAAGATAAGAAACTTAAGCAACAACTTGGAGTATTGCAAAACTGACTTGTCCTTTGAGAGCATTCCATCTGGAGTGATATCTAGGGATAGGTTTCCAAATACAACTATAAATACCATTCCTAACAACCAAGAGCAATATAGAAACAATCAAACAACTTTCTCACAACCCAGATCTGCTAAAATTGATTTGAACCTGCAAGAAAATATAGATAAAATACCTGATTCTTCGAGGCATGTCATCATCTCTGCCACAGATGAACAGATCAAACTAACAAAACTGAGTCCATTCAGAGTGCAGAGCCTAATCAATCAAATTTGTGGCCCAGCGGAAAAAGTGGAACACAAAGAAACAGGAAGCTAAATTATAAAAGTAAAAACGTTTGAACAAACAAAAACATTACTTGCAGCCAAATCCTTGGATAAAATCTCTATTAATACTCAAATAGCCTGGAGAGCATCTACTGTATGTGGCAAGATTTATGCACCTGAATTTCTTGGGGAGTCTCTGGATGAACTGCTGCTGCATCTTGCCCCTTCAGGAATAGTAGGTATCAGGAAAATTTATATGGAGACCCAAAGCGAGCCGACTCTCCTATGTTCGTTTTGACTTTTCTAGGAACAGAATGCCCAAAGGAGATTAAGGCAGGATATTGTAATTACAAAGTAGATCCGTTCTATTTATTCAAACCCAATCCGTTGCACAAAATGTTGGAGGTGGGGGCATACCGCTGCTATCTGTCGGAACAAAAAAAAATTGCAGAAACTGTTGATCAAAAGAAGATGATGAAGCAACTTGCAAATCAGAAAACTACAATAACCTAACAGCAAAGGTAATCATTCTGCTAACTCAAAAGACTGTCCAATATATGTCCAAGAACACGAAATTTGTAAAGTTAAGGCCAGCGAAAATATTTCTTTCAATGAAACACGTGCCGTCTACTCTCAACGACAAAAAAAAACTAGAGATGAATTCAGAAGAATATATAGACCTTGAATCACAGCACGTATTCCCAGCTCTGACTCAGCCACAACAGCTAAATTTCTCTCAGAATACATGTACAGCTGTAACTCGACCTTATAGTACACATCCACTTGCAAACCATCTCACAGAAGATTTTTGCTAACAAAAAACACAAGAAGGTGATAACCAGCCAAAGCTGCAGGAAGCAATCTAAACCAAAACAAACCCCTACAAGAAGCCAACACGCTTCCCTGGGCTCAAATACATTGCCCGAAACTGATGTAGACTACGGGTATCCTCCGGATCACAGTAACATACTAGAAAGACAATCCCAATTAAGAGATGCAGAAAACTCAAATGTAACACCACATCTGCCGAAAATCACCCAAGAGAAACAAATGGTGGGCTGCTTTAAAAATCTAATCGCCCAACTTCTCCCTACTATTATCAAAATCTTACTAGCAAACACTATAACTGAAAAAATAGAAAGCCTAACAGAAATAGGAAATATATTAGAAGCTGGTGAACTAATTTCCGAGTTACTCACAATATTAAATGTTGCCTCCCTCACCAGTTAAGCATGAACTTAACAATTCTACAAAGGAATCTAAGAGGATACTTTGCAAAACTACCTTACCTTCACTTGCTTATTGATCAATATCAGCCAGGAATTATATGTATTCAATAATCAATGTTACAATAACGCCATAACATAAAATTGAAGAATTACTGCAGCCCTTTCCGATATGAAAGAAGGGAAGGTAGAGGAGGTTGAGTGATTACTTCCATTCACTCTAGCATACCAAACATAACAACACAATTGACCATTCCATTAGAACTTGTGCTCTGCAAAATATTTATCAACATAAACCCTATCAATATAATAAATATGTATATTCCACCCAATTTAGAAAGTAATGGATTAATGCAGAAGTTACAGGACATCAGTAATCAGATTACAGGATCAAGTATTATTATGGACTCAAATGCTCACAGCTATAGCTGGGGCTCTGACTTCAGTGATACAAAAGGTAAAATAATAGAGAACTGGATGACTGAAAACAACCTAATATTACTGAATAATACAGCCCCAACTTTCTTGTCCTCCAGAGGTACATATACACACATAGATCTAACAATAGCCACTGAGGATCTGCACTCCAAGTTTACATGGAACACTTGTAGTGACACATTTACAAGTGATCACTTTCCACTGATTATTGATTCAGCTTTATCAATTCCCAAGGCCCAACTACCAAGAAGATGGCACTTGCGGAGTGCAGACTGGACAAAATTTGAAACTGCTCTAGTGTTCCCAAGCTGCTCAGAACTGACAATTTCTGATGCCTATCAATCCATAACCAAAGCAATATTGGCAGCAACTGAAGGTAAAATCAAGGCTAGTCAAAATTTTTCACCACAAAAAAGAACAAACTGCTAGTGGACTGATGAGTGCAAGATAGCCTGTAGAAATACCATAAGTCCTACAATCATTACAAAAGTCACTGTGGGATCACTGATATATGGATCGCATTCAAGAATGCAAGAGCAATTTTCCGAAAAGCAGTACTAGAAGCTAAAGCCATCAGTTGGACGGAATTTGTGTCAGGCCTTTAATACCTCTTCTCAAGCGGAGGTCTGGCATAAAATTAAAGCCATAAAGGGAAAACAGAGCCAGGGACAAATAGTGCTCAAAAATTTAAACAATGAATCAAGTACTTGCCCAAATGAAATTTCTGATACATTGGTGGACCAATATGCCTCACATAACAACTTAGATTCTCATAATCCAATATTTGATGAACGCGAGAGCATCTGTGAACTAATTCCTTTCTCATTATCAATGGATACAGACCATGATTACAACCGTCCTCTCACTGTGTTAGAACTCAAAAGAGCAATACACAGCTCTAAAACTAAAGCACCCGGACGAGATACAATATCTCTTGAATTCATTAAACACAAGAATGAAGATCTAACAAAATTCATATTAAATTACTTCAAAAGAGTTTGGGCCTCAGAAATTTCAGAACAGTGGAGGGAGATTATAATATGCCCGATCCTTAAGCCGGGAAAAGTACCAACAGATCCAAGATCATACCGCCCAGTAGCACTTACTAATGCACTATGCAAACTTTATGAGAAAATAATAAACTGGAGTCTTCTGAAATATGAAGAACAAATCAAATGCTTGAATGAGAATCAGAGCGGGTTCAGAGTAGGACGTTCCACTCTCGATGGACTCGCACGTATTGAAAACTCCATTCGGAAAGCAATAATCCCACAAGATTTTTGTGTTGCAGTATTTATTGACATAAATACACAAATACTTTGATTGACATGCAGTATTTATTGACTTTTGACACTGTCTGGCATTATGGGCTATTGCAAAAGCTACAAATTTTAGGACTTGAAGGTAACCTACCTCAAACCATAATGTCTTCATCAAAGAACGCAAAATAAGAGTCAGAATCAATGACATCCTATCCAAGCAATGTTCCCAGAGGTCGGGTGTTCCACAGAGATCAGTGATCAGCCATACGTTGTTTAACATAATGATAAATGATATTTTCCAAGACTGTAACCCACAACTGCAGATACCCTTTAATGCAGATGACGGTGCTGTTTGGGTTACTTGCTCTAAATTGACTGAGGCGCTTTGCATGCTGCAGGATGTCTTTGATTCAATTCTTGTTTGGTCCCAGACCTGGGGGCTTCAAATCTCTCCAGAGAAAACCAAGTGCATGATTTTCACTCATAAAAAAACTAAGCCCCCTTTCCACTAAAACTGTCAGAATGTGAACTGAGAATTTGTCACTAAGTATAATTTTCTTGGACTGCTTCTTCACACACAACTTCGTTGGGACCCACATATAAAATAAATAACACAGAAATGTCATAAAGACCTAAGACTGCTTCGTATCCTTTCATATATGAAGTGGTCAGCCGACTTTGATATATTACTGAAAATATACATCTCCTTAATTTTGCCAAAGTTATCTTATGCAAGTTTCCTCTTTGACACTGCTTGCAAATCTCATTTGCTGTCGTTAGACAGAATCCAATATGCAGCACTGCGTTTTATTCTTAGTGCAATGCGTTGTACTAAGGTTACCAATTTAGAAATAGAAGCAAACTTGATGCCACTGAGTTACTTACGGAAGAAACAGTTGTGTCAGTATGCTCTCAGAGCACTTATAGTGTCCCTGGTCACCCAGTTGGGATGATAATCCAAGATTACTACCCGTCCCATGTCTTTCAACATAATCCAAATCCTCTTCCAGTGGCAGGCCGTATATTCTACTCACTGCAAAAATTGGGCATGAAGTAAAACTGTGCTGGATCTATTCAGACCTCTGATAAATACGAAACTTTTGATTCCATGATATTATAAGTGCCAGGGTAGATAAACCAGGGTGGAGGTGAGTCGTTTACTTTCACTTCGAGGTTGGTACAGACAACGCGGGTTAATAGAGACGAAATGCGGCGATTAAAGGCCCGCACCAGTATTTATAAGAGAACATTGCTGATTCAGCGTGCGCATTGCGGACACCCGAATTGAGGACAACAGGAATTGAGGACAACAGGCAGCGTACTGAGAAACACAGATGCCTACACACATCTCCCCCCACCCATCGGATGAACGCAACTTTCAAAAACTTCCATCAAAAATCAAAATCAAGAAAATCCAGTTCAAAATAACCCACCAACACGTCAAAACCAAACAGCTCATTATTGCTCAAACCAATAAAATAATTGCAAAGCAAAAATAGCGAATAATATGGAATAGTAACGCAAACATCAAAAGATAAGAAAACATACGAACTCTCATAATGCTTAAAAATTACTGGTATAATAGAACCAACACCAATACCAATTTCTTACGCAATTGTTTCTTCTCTATATTCGTAAAATTTGCATCGCGTAATTAATACAAAAAAACATGAAATACTAATCCGAAAATTTAAATAACCAACATTAAATAGTTCTACCATAGAAAATAATTTTTCAACTTACCACAAAATTCAACCCCTATTCAGACAGTCGATTCAGATTACGCTAATTCGCATTAACATAAGAACGACTCGTAATACCAAACAAAAACACATCATAACCGCATTTATAAACAAATAAAACGCAAAATAGAAATATAAGTAATAAAAAAAATATCGCACACCAACTTAACAAAACTCTGTGCATAAAATTTTAACTGATACCAAATAAACATTAATAACGCAAATTAATAATTAAACGTAATTAAAACAAATTCAATTAATAAATTTCACACATTTCCACACCATGTTAACACCATGTGCTCGATCGCACTCGCTCGCTCACTCGCTCGATCGCATAGTGAACGTAAAACACATACATCATGATTAAATAGTGATTACATAGCGAGAAAAAGATTAAATAAAGATTACAGAATAAATAGTGATTCTATAGAAAACACTTCCGACCTACACTTCGGTCGCCAGACTTTTCAAAGCTGGTTTCGACCGTTTAGGACCATTCACAAAAACTCGAACACCTTCCACAATGACAAATTGAGGGGTATGGGCAACACCGCAGAATTCACTCCTACGGCACTCCCATCTTAATTGTTCAAGATGCGGTGAACGTAATTGCTGGCGACGGAGGATGAAATCCTCCGAGCGTTATCGTTCAGTCATCACGCTCACTTCTCTACGCATGTAGTACACGGACACTCCTAACCCCAAGGTAAATAGGGTTAGAAATATCAGAGCAAGATCCGAGACCCTATCCAGAAGTAGGTCGATCTGGGCATTCGCCCGGATCCAATCTTAGGAAACTCTTCCCTGATGTTGCGCCAAAGCGTTTGTCAGTGCGTCCACCGAAACTGTAGTCACGCGGTTTCCCAAGATGGATGTTTAAACCACGGTAGTAAATGAATCAGCACTGACTGCCCACGCATTTCTTGACCGTGAATGACAACTGTGGTGACCTTCGCCAAGGCCAGCTGACGTACTCGATAACTCGGGCACGCGAACTGCTGCGTCAGCACCACACGCGTCCTTGCTCTGCGAAGAGAACGATACAGTCCGATCAGCATGACCCAAAAACACAGCAACAAAAAATCCTAGCTTCGAGCAGCTAATGAAACACAGCGTAAGCAATAAATATCGCTGAGTCAGCGCTGAGTAAGCAGTAACTATACCGGAGTCAGCAGTCTTGCTGCACCGCTTGCAAATTCCGACTCCGTATCAATGAGCATCAATGATGAGGGTACAATGAACCTAGCAAACTGAGCGCATCTTACAATCACCTTAACACCATTTAAACTGGAGTGCAAAGCAAACAAAGTGAAAAGGTAAGATAAATGCACAACCATTCATTACAGTTATAAATTAAACTAAACACATATAAAGCGGAAAAATAAATAGTTGCATCACGACGCAGACATTTATAGACCCTGTTTTTGAAACTTTTAGGTCATTTGTCCTCTGAGACTCCATATGGTGAGGATGTGCGTTGCGCTCGCTCCGCTCGCTCCGAAACAAAGTGCCTATTGTTAGAAAGAATGTACTTCTAGCCTGAATGGGTACCCTCTCTCGCCATGAGGATTCAAATGTGATATCAACATATAAATCATCAAACTAAGAATATAATATTCCCTCATAAAGTGTGAAGGTGTTCAACCCTCGTTTATACAAGGAAGCCAACTCTCTAAACCTACAAGATGGGACCGAGGAAGCAACGCAACAACATCAGCAGCTGCAATAACAGCTGTGAATATCAACCAAAGTTTGGTCAATATCCTGATGTGTCTAGCCTAACGCAAGACTGCAAAGAAGTGGTATCTGTTCTAATAAAATATTTCGACTCAGTGATGACAAAATTTAATAGTGATATTGACGAAATGAAAAATGAAATAAGCGACCTTAAAACACTATCTGAAACAATAGCAGGAAAAGAAGCAGAGCACAAACAAATTATTGAAGAGCAGGATGAAAAAATACAAAGCTTGGAGTCACGTCTCGATCGCTTGGAAAAAAATGATCAGCGCCGAGACCTGGAAGATAGAAAATGTACTCTCGTCATTTCCGAGGGGGGGGGGGAACTACCTCATTCACACAACAATGAAAATTGCAAGAAACAGTCTGCAAAATTCTGAAGGACATCAACATAGACCTCAGTGATGCTGACATCACGTCAGCTAACAGAATGGGAAGAAAACCACTAAGTGGAAACGAGGATCGAAGAAACATCGCTTTCGAACTGAAACATTACAACAAAAAACGTGAAATTCTCTCTGCCTGCCGAGTAAATAAACCAACGTTCTATATAAATGAATATCTAATACCTTCACGAGCCAAGATCATGTACACCTTGAGAGTAGCCAAGAGAAATTTCCCGGAAAAAATCGGAACCCCGAGGACCCAAGATGGAAACATCTTCGCATTCATCCCTGGACAACCGGACTCGAGACGTCAGATTAACACGCCAGAAGAGCTCGACCAATACCTGATGCGGCAACTGGATAAATCATCGAATCAGGTCTTGGGTGTTCACCTCAATTAGGTATCAAAACATGTACCTGTGTCAAATTATATACTCGTATGCCAATAACGCCTAGAATTCTATAACTTTACACTAGATCTTCAAACTGCATAACTTCATGTCATGAATCAGTTCCAACCTCTAAAGATATATACGGCAGTTTTACCTCAATTTTGACAATCTTATGACAGATATATATGAACATTTATGACAACTGTATTGGAAATTGCAACAACACCATCAGCAATTTGTACCTACCAATATTATGATGGAATATTGATATCCACCTTGTTCGCCTTTCCTCGTAAATTGTATGTAATTTTTAACCAACAAACTATTATTATGTGTAAAACATATTAGCTGATTAGATTATCATCGTCGCTAAATTTTTTCTATTTATTTTTTTTTTTTTTAACTTATTACCTGTTGTATGTGAACTTTGTAACAACGTCTTCAGCAATTTGTACGCATCAATTTTGTATATTGAACTCCAATATTAATCGCTCTTGGCTGAGTATTGAGTGTACTCACGAAATCACGCTAGATTTCTTACTCTTTTCTATACTTTCTAAGCTAGTTTTTAGATAGATATATCCTTTTAATCTTGACTCTGTATTTCGTTCTGAGTTGTACAATAGTACTTACTGCCTACTGTTTACTAATTTTGAATGACTGATCACGCTGATATATTAGATGAAATCGACCCGGATCTCAATCATTTGAACAGAATATTTCCAAACCTAAACGACTCTGAAAACTGCAGATATACTAATATATCAAAATTCAACGAATCTATACGAATAACCCGGCAGGATTTTTCGCTACTGTGTTGGAACTGTAGGTCACTCTATCCAAAATTGGAAGAGATACAATGCACTATTACTGAACTTAAGTATACCTTAGATGTGATTAGCTTCACCGAAAGCTGGCTAGATGACTCGACCAAAGACATGATTAAATTTGAAAATTATCATAGTTACCATTCGCTACGAAAAAACAAGCGAGGCGGGGGCATCAGTACATACATTTCTAAGCACATGGATTCGAGAATCATAGCAAGTGCAACACTGAATCAGGATCATATAGAATCATTATTCGTAGAACTGTCTAGAGATGGCAAACGAATTGTGCTTGGAACGGTGTAGAGGCCGCCTGCAGCCTGTCCTATATCCTTCCTTAATGAGCTTAATCGAATTATTTCTCAGTTCAACAGGTCCTTCTACAATGACATAATAATATGCGGTGACTTCAACTATGATTTGCTGAAACATGAAAGCTATGAACCAATCTCTAATTTCTTAAATGCATTTCATTCTAAATCTTTCCTTCCGATCATCACAAAGCCAACACGAATAACCTCAGAATGTGCCACGCTGCTTGACAATATCTTCATGACAGACCCAAGTGATTTTCTTGCTGGAATAATTACTTCTGACTTATCAGATCATTTTCCAGTTTTTCTTATTAAGAAAAATGTCTATCTTGCGTGCACCAAAGCACGGGCTGAAACTTACTCATATCGTAAAATAAACGAATCAAACTTAGAAGAAATGCGCACCGTTCTAGAAGATTTAATGCCAACATTGCACATCACCCAACAAAACAATTATGCAAGGAGCATTGATGAATCAGTAGTAAAGTTGACTGAAACTATAATGAACGCATACAATCAGTGTTGCCCAATTGTAACTCGTACAGTTACCCCGAAAAATAAACAAAAGCCCTGGATTACTAGAGACCTCGTGATAAATATAAAGAAACGCCAAGCGTACCTAGCCCTCCTTTGCGAAGGGCGAATATCTAGAGAAACATATAACCGATTCAGAAACTATGTGACAAACCAGATAAGAACATCAAAAATGAGCTACTTTACCCTCAAGTTTACTCAATTCAAAGCTGACGTTAAAAAGACTTGGCGCCTCCTTAACTCTTGTTATAAACCGAATAACGCCGAAAAAAAGAAAATTGGATATATCACTCAAGATAATGTGAAATACCATGAGAAGAATGAAATTGCTAATCTCTTCAACAACTTCTTTGTAAACGTAGGGAAAACTATAGCCAATGGTATTCCAAGTGAACCTACTGATCACCTGGAATTTATGGATCATATTCGAGAACACAACTCCTTTTTCTTTACGCCTACAAACTCCTCCGATGTAATTGCGTGCATAAACAACATGAAAAATAAATCGAGTGGGTTACAAACGTTTCCAACTAAAATACTAAAAATAATTGCTGATATTGTGGCCCCGCTGATGTCCAATATTATTAACCAGTCTCTCTTACTAGGCACTTTCCTGAACTCCCTCAAAGTTGCTAGAGTTACCCCTATCTTTAAAAATTGTGAAAAAACCTGTGTAAACAATTATCGACCTATCTCCATGTTACCAATTATTAGCAAGGTATTCGAGAAAATTGTGTATAAAAAGTGTACTCTTATTTTGAACAAAAAACATTTCTCTATGATAAACAACACGGCTTTCGCTGTAAAAAATCAACAACACAGGCAATATTAAATCATTTACAATTCCTTTATTCTAATATAGATAACGGAAAGACTGTCTTCTCTGTATTTCTTGACTTTCGAAAGGCATTCGATTGTGTGGACCATAACATATTACTCTCGAAACTTCATTGTTATGGCATTCGTGGGGTTGCCCATGATTGGTTCAGATCATACCTAACAAATCGGAAGCAATACGTTGTCATTGACGACGCAAAATCGGACCCACAGAAAATTAGCCAGGGAGTTCCACAAGGATCTGTTCTTGGGCCTGTCCTTTTTCTGATTTTTATCAATGATATTATTAAATCTACATCATTTTTTAAATTCATACTTTTTGCCGATGACAGTACGCTTTCTGCGGTCCTTCCCAACGAAAATCCCACTACGATTGCGGAGAGTATAAATAATGAACTCCATAAGGTTTCACTGTGGCTTAAAGCTAATAAAATAAGCCTCAATATCGATAAAACAAATTATATTACGTTCTCATACAAGAAAAATATATCTCTACCATCCATTAAAATTGGCGAAGGTGAAATCAAAGAAACCAACTCATGTAAATTTCTGGGCATCATAATAGATAAACATCTGACCTTCAAAGAGCACATCACTCATATTAGTTCTAAATTATCAAAATCCACCGGAATCCTGAATAAAGATAGAAATTTCCTGCCTGAAACAGCCTTACTAATGCTTTATCGAACGCTCATTTCACCATACCTGCAATACGGAATAGAAGCATGGCATGGAACTGATAAAAATAAAACCCATATCATTTTTACTCTGCAAAAAAGAGCCATCAGAGCGGTAAAGAACCTAGAATATAATGCTCACACAAATGATTCATTCAAAAATTTACAAATACTTAAACTCTCGGATCTCTACAAAATCTCCATCTGCAATTTCATCTACAAAACATTAGCTAATGATGGCGACAATAGCCTTCAACAGTTATTAACTGCGCAAACTGGTCATCACGACCATTTAACACGAAATAAAAGTAAATTCATGCTTCCTTATTATTCAAAGGCCCGCTCGCAACATAGTATACTATTCGTTGGAACTAAAACCTGGAACTCAATACCTGCGGAGATCCATGAAAGTAATTCTTACAAGGTATTTAAAAAAAATCTTGAGTCTCACTTCTTATCAGAATACTAGTCGTGTAATGCCGGGGCCACACTACAATTTTTCGTTCGTCACTGACGGACACTCGTCATGTCAAACGGCCGTTAAGCAAGTCAGGCCACATTATGACTGTGTGTCGCTCTGACTAAGCTCTGTGATGAGCGTCCGACGTTCATCGAATGTAAACAAACCGAAGTACGTACGCGATATGGATGAGCAGGACGTGCGAATGTGTGTGAGCTCTAGAAATTTGCTGTCGAAGGAACTTTTGTGACTGCAACTTTTTATGAAAGTACAAAAAAAGCGAAACCTAAAAGCAGATGTTGGGTAAAACCATGGCGAAATAGAGCTAACAATCCGAATCGATTGAGAGAAGATCTGCTTGCTGATGTAAACGATTGCAGTTGAAGTGAGATTGTTCCTACGGAGAAAATTATTTTTGAACGTTTCTTTTAAACGGATCATAAATGATTTTATTTAATTGAGTGTAAAATTTAGAATTTACCGCTGAAAATAGCTTGGTAATATGGCTGAGTTAAGCAATGCTCTCTATTACAAGAATGAAAAGGGGATCCAAGAATGTTAGCAGTTTGATGACTTTCGCAGGTGTCCTCAGCAACCCTCAGATAGAGCGAATGGGGAGGAATTGAAGTCATTAAACTGTCAAGGTTTCTCCATTTATGTTTTGCATGTTTGTCTATTGTTATCTGTTAAAGTTGTGCAATTTTTCCTTGTTGAAAATGAGCTTAGGGCATGAAACCTTAAAAAAATTGATTCAAGATAAGTCTTCTCCATCGCCTTCATTGAGAATAATATAATGTTTCTCCGATCTATAATTTTGGTGTTCGTCATTTATACGTGTTAATACACAAGAATTATGCAAAAGTTTTCTTATTCTTTGCGGAAGGTATAAGACATACTGGGCAAAGTTGGCTCGGTAATCTGCAAGCAAGACACCAAGTTCCAGAAATGCTTCCCTGCTTTTGATCGACTCGGAATTTCCCTCTGATACCTCGCTACAATTGATCGAGTATCATGACGCAGGAGTGTTCAATAACTCATCCTTTAGGAAATCATTCGATTCTAACTGCTTGAACATGCCCCATACTCGTGAACTTCTTGTGACCAACTTCCTTTCTCCACATGTCATAGCGGCAGATGATGCGTTCTCATTGCCAACTCGTTTCATGAAGCATTATCCTTGTACTAACCTTTCTCACGACCAAAGAGTTTTCAGCTGGTCTTTCTAGAGCACGAAAAACAGAGACAAACGCATTCGGCTTACTGTCAAGTACGATCAGAGTTTTCCGTACTGATACAAACATCACAGTCAAGAGAATCCAGTCTACCACTCTAGCAACTTACGCTCTTTATTATTACCTAAAGATCATAAAGACTTCCGTTACATCAACCCGCTTGCTCTTGAAAATAGGACATTATCACTTGATCGTGCATAACCCGCAGTTGGTGGAAAACACTGGACATCATTCTGTTCGTTGTGTTGAGGCGGTCGATCGGCTGTGTCAGCTACAGCCATCAGAAACCAGCTGAAGAACTACTTCACAAGCGGAGGAGCTGTAAGCTTGCTGGATAAAGTGTTGGGACTCCATGCACTAACACTACTGTGGAAATGCATCCTAAAAGTGTTAGAAATATCTGAGAAATAATAGTTCCTCATCATTTTCTGGTATTACTTGTTGGAATGAATGTATTAGGTCAATCAACAAAATAAATTGTTTCAATAATATCATGTATTTTATTCCAGCTTTTCATCGTTAAATAAAACATTGACAAATCATTATTTGACTTAAGAAGGCTAACTAAAGATCTACATCAACAGGATTTAGGAAATGTATTACTGCAAACTAGATTACGTGTTAAGGTTAGGAACATCCATAATCTGAATTCACAATCACGCATTGTCGCACAATCCGTGTGCAGAGTTTCAACAAGTATAAAAATCCGATTTTTAATAACAACAACGTAAACCAATGTTACCAAATAAACAGTTTTGTCCACACTCATATCTAGTTTATAAATCTGCCACTAACTGAAATAGTTTCATCCATTTACTCGTATGCCCTACCATCATGCAGATATGGTGCATAGCTATAGTTCGCATCCTCACAAGTTAAATTGAATAGTTTCTTTGTTCACCTTAGATAAAATTATATTAAAACTCAACAGCGTATTGAAAAATTTATGCATACGTGTTCTTACAGATGATTACGCGCGCATAGTAACGGCGGATAATAGATTAGATTAGTCGTTAGTTTTAGCCTCCCTACCCAGCAACAAATGCGATCCAAAGAGAGGAAGGAGGAACGTACCATTTAGTATGGAGTTAAGGAAACGCGGAATCTACGCAGAGAGGCATAGAAACAGTAAGTTGTGAAAGAAGGTCATGAAAAAAGATCAAAGTTGAAGAAAAAAGTAGTAGGTGTTGAAGAAAAGGACAGCAGTGAACCGAAAAAAGGTGGTCATTAACATACCAAAAAAAAACATTTTATTTCAACAAAAAAGAAGGCCTACCTAACTCTCAGCTCGGGCCCTCACATTGTCCCCCTGGGAGCGCTAGTTCCCATAGATACAATAATTGTATCCCCCTGAGGGGAATAATTACTAGTTACTAGTATAATTATTTAGGTTAGTTAATATCATTTTAGTCACTACAACGACGTGATCAAGATAGGAATAGTGAAGGGACCATCGAGTACGGACACGTACACTGGAAATCTAAGCACAATGTGTGTCTCACACAGGCCATCCTTGTGTGGTAAAACGAGTGTCTTGCCACACAGGATACAATGGGTATTTAAACAGGAAGTTGGGAAGAAAACAAACAAAATAAACATGCAAGAAGGTAGTAGTAGGTGCTGAAGAAAAAGGTGGCAATGAGCCGAAAAAACATGATCACTAAAACAAAAGCAGAAACACTATTTTAACAAGCTCGTGCCCTACCATTCTTCTCCTGGAAGTGTTACTTCCCTTAGATACAATTGTTTTTTCTCGTGATAGAGAAACAGAAAATCGGGAGATTTATGAAGTCAGATGAAGGTTGAGGGTGAAGTATTTGGAGTGGAAAAATAAGTCAAAGAGGAGCAAAAAT
Source organism: Morinoia aosen (assembly GCA_030386875.1). NCBI lineage: Eukaryota > Metazoa > Arthropoda > Malacostraca > Amphipoda > Talitridae > Morinoia > Morinoia aosen. The sequence goes on from CM059567.1 coordinate 165,877, forward strand.
ATTAGGATGGTCCGTAACATATTATAGAAATACATTGTACTGACCCTATACTTGTAACATTGTACTGACCCTAGATATGCTATTTTACCACATAAGGTATAACTTAATTGATCCTATCATACATTGAGATAAAAAAAAGGAACAATTTCACAGTCAGGCAGGGAAGCAATTTATAGATAAGTTCATGATTATTATTAAAGAGGCCAGTAAATGACTTCTAACACTTGTCAATTCTTAGAACAGAGTTTAGCAAGTTTCGACATGAACTTCATTTGTTCTTCACCCGCAAGGCCATTCAGTTTATCAAGCACAAGTTCACAGCAAGTTTGGAAATGTAATTATCATTTCCAGCACTCCTTTTTCATGCTAATGAGCTCTCAACATGAAAAAAAATTTTCAGGAAATAACTCTACCGTACTAAATTAAAATGCTCTTATCTTTCTTACTCCTTTTACACTTACAAAATCCCCCACTGCCCATGACATCAGTACATGTATCTGCTGCCGGGAAAGGCTTGGTGCAGGCGAGACAATTTTGAGGCTTGGTTCCACTACTTACATGAACGATATCGTTATCAATTTCGGCTGAAGTGCCCATTAACTGAATTTCTACAGTATTTTTAAGTTCTTCCTGAAACCAATCTGTCGACCAACACAAAAATACTCTCTATAGGGTTCTTTGATTATTTGCCTTTCACTTGAAATGTGGGTAACCAAATCATCACTTGAATTAATATTCACGCTGCTTATGCTACAGTCTGGGGGCCCATAATCCGAAAAAAAGGCCGTAAGGTTAGTGCGCATCCAAGCCTTGCTCTCCACAGCTCCAGACCCTGATATTTTCATCCTTTCAGAAGCGAGGAGCCGCAAGAAATAGAAACATGGGAGGGATGTCCTCTTCTTTAGGAGATCTGAAAAAAATAATATCAATTAGAATTATTCTTACACCATTGATAGAATAGTCCCCTATATAGTTACTAGTAATATAAATTCTTGCAATAGCGTTTGTGACAGACTTGATTATTCAACTGCATAGAACATATTTGTTTGCTCCAGTACATGAGCTTTATTGAAAATAAACATGTTTTGTTAGGGAATAACACAAGAAGTAGAGATATGTGTAGTGAAATGTTTGAAAATTGTATGTTGAAAGAAATATCATTAGGTATTGCTAAAATAATGTCCAGAGTACGCAGTCGCACAATCTGGTACTGACTTTCATCCAACACTGAAAATTATTAGCTAATGAAGGAAAAGTTTTCCATGAGTTTCATTGAGAACTCAAATGAGGAACAATAAAAACCTCCACTTTATGTTACATAAGGGTCACACACGACTACAAAGATTCATCTATGTCATAATGATAGTTTTCATAAAGCCTCAACTGTATGATCGAAATTAGAAATTGCCCTCCTAGCAAAATATTCACATTGATAAGAAAAAAATACTACCAAGCTATGTTTACTTCGCTTCTAAATCTGTCAGTAACAAGTGCACATTTTTCCACAAGCTTCTCGCCTAAATTCAGAATAATTTGCAGAGAATCTCATCCATTTTCAAAATTCTAACTTTTCTGCCAAATACTTTAAAACAAATGTATCAAACTTAATGCACAAATTCCACTGACATTCAGAATGGCAACAGCTAAGACATCTGTACTAATTTTCACATTTGCAATAAGGTACAAATTTAAGAGTACAACAACATTGAGCAGACTAATTTCATCATAGATGATCAGCAGCTTCAGATAAATAGAATATTTACAATTCAATAGATAAAACAACAAATTCAAAATTAAGAGCAAAATTTCAGGATCTAATGTGATACAAATAACAGGCAGTTTAAATAGGTCACCACTAACATTTATACTACTTGTTGTACTCCACAGAACAACAATACCATTACAAACATTATCTAAACTCATAACCTAATGTCAATAATGTTTGTCTATCAACTCTGGTAGGTAATAATGGCCCTACTTATCATTATTGTTGTGTTCAACATTGACATGCTCATGCTCATTGTACAGAACTTGAAAGTTAAAAATAATTATCAAACACCATTTGCTTAAACATAAGATTATGCTTTAATCCTGAAGGGAAATATATGACTAATGGTAATCACAAAAAATAGTGGATTTTTAAACCTGATCAAGTCTTTGTTAGTTGTAACGGTCAATTTTTACTTTAATGTTGTCAACGATTTTCATAATTTTGTTGCCATAGATAGGTAATATAGTCGATTTTAAGACATATTACATGAATGACAATGTGCTCGCAAATGCGTTGTTTTTGAGTTATTTAAGTTTGAAGTTATATGAGCGGCGCTCCTGAATGGCCTTTATTGCGCAATTTCAGAGTTGAAACGGACGCTAACCCCCTAATACAAACGTAAAGAGGTTAAGTCATGAGGGGTAGCCACAGTTCTTCTAGTGAAAATTATAAATGAAGGTTTCTAGTGACGTCCGTTTACATCCGCTCCAAGATGGCGGCCGCCACCTTGGGTACCGGGTGGCCGTCATTGGAGATGATGTAAATGGACGTCACTAGAAACCTTTATTTATAATTTTATAATTTTCACTAATTAGAAGAATTGTGGCTACCCCTCACGACCCAACCTCTTAACTTTTGTGATAGGGGGTTAGCTTCCGTTGTTAAATAAATTATGCTTGGCACGCTCGCTTCCCTGGCACGCACTAGCCAACTTCAAAGTTGAATAATTCAAAAATAATGCATTAGTGAGCAGAATGTCATTCATGTAAAACGTTTTTAAATGTGTTCCATTATTAATTATTGGTAACAAAATTATGAAAATCGTTGACAACATTAAAGCAAAAACAGACCGTTGTAATTTCCACTTAAAGAAAAAGTGTAACATGAATCAAAAATACTTTAAGATATTTTTTGCTAGCATCCGCATTTTCAATTACATTCTTCTTTTCATTATCAATCCCTATTTGATTTCAGCCAATGTTTAACCCTGCATTCTCAAAATGACCTATTTCATTGTTGAATGAAATAACTGCTCATTTAGAATATTTACATAATTAACTCACTTTTAACACCTGCACAAAAAAAAAAAGAAATGAACTCTTGAGGCATTCTTGCACACCATTCACTTACCTAGAAGTATAATGCTGATTGGTGGTTCCCAAAAACCTGAATACACTCACGAAGTTTATTAATCACGATTGTTTTTTAAAGGTCTTCATAATTAATGCAAGATTTAAGCTATATCTACCTTCTGCTTGTCTAGGATCTGTAAATCCAAAGACATTAAAATTTAATGGATCTTTTTTATAGAACACATTAAATAAATTTAACACTTTAACATGAAATATAATTCTATTCAATTATATTGAAACTTTTATAATTTAATAAACAAGAAATACATTTTAATAAACTGGAAGGAACTGCAATAAAAACGCCTGCAAAACAAGTTGTTTGACACATTTTTCTGTGAATAGCATTCATGAGCAATGCTAAAAAATTACAAAACCAAAAGTTTTTCATTTACCACATTATCATCCATGTAAAACATGTCGACATTGTTGGAAATGAATGCTAAATTTGATTGGTAACAGGCTACTTGCTTTTTCACTAAACTGCAAGACCTAGCACTAAATTTCATTGCTTTACATTATAATAACACCACGAAAATAGCTAAAAACCATATCTTATATATATCTCCTACCAAAATTGGCCACAATCATCATTTAAAGTCAACATAACAGTTGCGACACTTGTCAACACTGTCCGCCATCTTTGTTCTTCGTAGTTCATTTTTTGACTGAAAACCTCCGACGACCTTTCACGAAATGACGAGCATCCATTCATCAAATGATGATCGAACGGGCCTTCCAGCGTTCATTTGACATACGGAGTTCATTTGACGAACGGACGTTAGACTAGTGTGGCCCCGGCATAAGATCACCAAGTCAAATCCTGCCTCCTACATGTCTGGTCCTAATAATGCAATTTGCCATGAGTAATATCGCCGATTTTCAGTCTGCTCCCAAATCGTTATCGAATATACTGTTAAATATTGTCCATATGACCTATATTGTAAAATTAAACATCAATATCGAGTTCATTATCCTGTTGATCAGTCTAATGCGAAACTAGGCTAAGTGAATTAGGTTAAACATTATTGTACGCCCTAGAATAATGTAATGGTAGGATGCCCTAGAAGTCGCTGAACTTATTCGGGCCCACAGGTAGCTATACTCAACTCTGACCATTGTATTAGACTTAAGAAACATTCTACCTCTGTATCTCCTGTGGTAAATAAATTGTTTAAATTGTTTAAAATTGTTTAAATTTTACTTAATGGAATAACATGGTTTTTGTTACTCTTATACATCTTGTTTCCAATTTTCAATTCCACATAATTTCTGTTAACTTTAGTTACCTTCGCAGGACCTAGCCAATTCAATTCTAACTTGTTTTTTCTCAGATGGTTCCTTGATAGGACTCTGTCTCCTACGGTGAAATTTTTAACCTTACGTCTAATATTATGGTACATCGTTTGTTCAGCTGTATTGTTGACAATCACAGACCTAACATTTTCAACAACACGAGCCGCTTCTTTAGCCCTAAATTTCACCCGATCCACGTCGGTATCGTAACTGTAAATAGTTTCAAAAGTCTCCGCCTGGAAGTTCGGACAAGTGTCCCTATTGAAAAGAATGAAACTAGGTGTGTCACGCAACGTAGAATTTAAAGAATTATTTATGGCATTTTCAGCCGTTTCTAACCACTGGTCCCATTCAGTGTGTACTAGGGAATTCACGTATAGCCTAAGTAGGTTATTGATTTTCCTATTATTTCTTTCCACAATCGCGTTAGCATGCGGACTCCATGGGAGAACTTCCTTCTTTGCAATTGCATGAATTTTAGCAAAATTTTTTACTGCCAAGGACTTGAACTCAAGGGCTTGATCCGACAATAAAGTTTTCGGAAAGCCAAACGTATTAACCCTTTAACGTCCAAATTTTTGTACTCATATTACCGTTAACACAACCACCGTCACTGAACTGGCGCTGGCATCAGGCAGTCACCATTATCAGGATGGGATAGGAACTGCCACCCGGCAGAGAACTTCAAAGAACACATTAGGGAACTAATTGAACAAGAAATACAATATATTGAGGGTATTTTTGAAAGAGGACACTGGTGTCCTCTGGGGCGTTAAAGGGTTAAAGCAGCTGTTTAGACATGAAATAACTGTATCTGCCAACCGATATGAGGGGGCATAAAGTTTACAATATCTAGAGAACAAATCAATAACCACTAAGATGTACTTATTCCTTTTATCCGTCGAAGGAAGTGGTCCCAAAAAGTCCATTGACACAATTTCAAATGGCTCTTTGGCTATAGGAGCATCTAAAATCTTAATGGGCACAGTAGTATTTGCCTTCAGAATCTTACATACTTCACACATACTAACAAATTTCCTTATCATTGTTTTTTCTAGTAAATTAAAATACCGCAGCTTATATTTGAATAAGGTATGTACATAATCGGTATGATACAAAGAATGAATTCCGAGCACTGCTCTATTCATCAGCGACGTCGGCATAACTACAGTTAAAATGGTACTGGGTCTTGAGTCAATCTGTCGCCGTTTGTACAGCACATCGTTTAAAATTAAATAGCTTTGTAAATCGGGAATCGTAGACTTATTAGAATTTAGTAAAGCGTCCCTGACCTCGGAACAAAATGGATCCTTCTCCTGCTCAGCCCGAAACTCTTCAAGTCCCCAAGAAACTTCTGACAACTTAGGAATGTATTCTGACAATCTCGGTACGTCCGACCCTGGCAACACCCTGTCTGCTTGCATCAGCGCATCGCCAGAGTTCGTTGCACCTCGCCTTGTAGTCACAGCACACACCTCTACCTCTCCAAGCTCAGCACAATCATTTAGGTCAGATGCAGTCAATTGCTCAGGTAATCTACTCAAACAATCTGCTACAATATTTTGCTTACCGGGGTAATACTTTACAATTGGCTCAAACGAATGTACTGTTGGACACCAACGCGCCATGGTCGAATCGTCAGGGAGTCTTTTTTGGAATAACGGACACAACGGTTTGTGATCCGTATATACATATATGGGATAACCTAAAATTAAATATCTAAACGCTCTAAGAGCACAAACTATTGCCATGAATTCCTTCTTCGTAGTGCAGTATCGCTTTTGCGTCGATTTTAAACTCTTACTAAAATACGCTATGGGATGCATAAATTTCTTTGCATTGTTTCCGTGCTGTAAAAGCACTGCTTCTATTCCAAAATTGGAAGCATCTGTAAAAACATGGAATGGCTTAGTAAAATCCGGTTGCCGTAAAACGGTATCCGATGCCAAAGCAGATTTGACATTATCAAAAGCTTCCTGACAATTCGCCCCCCATACAAACTCAACATTTTTTCGTAATAACTGATCGAGCGGATTCGAAATCGAACCAAACATAGGGATATGGCTTCGAAAATAGTTCGCTACACCCAGAAAACTTTGCAATTCCTTCACGTTTCGAGGAACAGGGAAATTTTTAAGCTTTTGCGACTCCTTACAGCGAATGCTGTCTGCTGATACAACATGACCTAGATATTCTATAGAATTTTTAAAGAATTTGCATTTCTCAAACTTCAGGGATAGATTGCCTTCGCGTAATTTCTCAAAAACACTTTTTAAATCTTTCAGATGCTGGTTCAGGGATTAAGAAAAAACTAATATATCATCGAGAAACACGAAACAAAGTTTGCCGATGATATTAGCAAGAACAGAAGAAATTATGCGTCGAAAAACGGCAGGACTCGAGGACAGCCCAAAAGGCAGCCTCCTAAAATGAAATTTCTCATAACCAATACTGAAAGCGGTATATTTACGGCTACTTTCTTCCAATTCGACCTGGTGGAAGGCCGAACGCAAGTCAAGACTTGAAAAAATGCTATTCCCACCAAGGGTGTATAGGATCTCGTCTACCCTAGGTATTGGATAGCTCTCTTTGATAACGATTTTATTCACTTCTCTGAAGTCGATAACTGGACGAATCTCGCCCAACTTCTTTTTTACAAGGATCAAGGGAAAGTTATACTCGGAACTAGAAGGTTCAATAATACCTTGATCCAGCATCTGTTTATTCGCTTTCACCAAATCTTCTCTATATTTATGCGGAATTCTGTATGGTACCAGATTTTGTACCGGCGCATCTGCTTGTACTACTATTTTGTGTCTCATTACATTAGTAATACCAATTGATTCGCCTTCCAACGTAATAACGTCACGGTACTCATTTAGCAATTTGATTAATAATGGTTTTTCTTAATTTTCATCGCTATCAATGTCTTTACTCGTTAACGGGCGTCGTTAACCCCTAACTGCATTCTGTACAATTTTGTTCCGTACATTAATTCCTAGTTCGTCAACCTGAGTACAATGATAACAACACCTTGTCTGATCAGCCCCCAACGCAAGCTCATTCCCAGTGATGGCATTGAAATTTCCACCATAACAGCTATCGACCTTGGTTGGATCTGCCTGCTCGTTGACCTCACATAGATTTGACTCCCTCACAGCTTCTTGCACAGTAGTCATGTATATCTCTTGCTCTACGTCAAGTTCGTCTACTGCCTCTATATCACTTAGCATGGTATTCTCACTTAGATAGACCTCTTCTTCAGAGACATTCAACAGTAAAACAGGTACAAAACCTTCAGAGTCTATTTTCACCAATGATTCGGCCACATAGATTCCATTGCTCAACACTTTTTTCTTCATCAGATATTTTCCGGGTTTCGCCCTTCGCACATAGCCATTTACGACTCGTAGAGAGTTACTCGGTATTTCCACTGCTCTGCAGTGCACAACAATTCGTCGGCTTACCCTTTTTTTTCTTTTTTCCCCAGACTCTCTCTCTGCTGCTCAACAGATTTTTTTATCTCTGGGCCTTCTTCCCTCTCGCCATTTCCTAGGCTGCTAGTTTCTCTTTGCTTCTGCCAATACTTCTTTTTTCGCATGCTCTGAGCAACTACTTCTGCCATAAGACAATCTGTCTTATTTATGGTATTCAGGAATACTTCTCTCTTACTTTCCCCATGCATCCCATGCACATCGTGAAAAGGCACTTTTACTCCGTTCAGAATAATGAACCCTTCTTTAAAATCCAAGACTGAATCCTACAGCACGTCTCTTCCTAGGATCACATCATAATTAAATTGACCATCTTTTAAAATCAAAGCGCTAGTATTTTATTTTTTATTATTAAGCAGAGTGATACATAAATCAACCTCCCCTGTGACTTGGCTTTTAGAATTTATGCCCGACACACGTAAATTACTAGGCTTAACTTGCTCGTTCAGGCTCTATATATTATTGTAACTAATTAGGCATTTGTCACTGCCGCTATCGATTAAGGCACTCAGAAAATTGTTATTGCTTTTTAGAATTATGGTAGGCTTCTTGGATTTCTGTAGGGAAAAAAATCCATCGCCTTCCTGTCTCAGCCGTCCTGCTGACATAATTGTGGCTGCTAAACAGACCTCTGCTGGTTGTTCCGATCTTGCACCCTCACTAAGTTCTTGTTCTTTTAAAATTTGAAACTTGTTCTTACACTCAAAAAGCGGATCAACAACCTCGGTCGACTTAGTTACAGTATCTTGTTTTGCTACCACCACATTAGGATTAACGAGAGCTGCGGGCCGAACCTCGGGCATTGTCCTATTGTACTCCCCCTCAACTTCAACCCTCACACTTTCGTCAGTTGTTATTCTAAAAAATCACTGCTCTCCCGGGCCTCAGAGTGATGCACTTCACTTCTACCCCTGCTACTTCCGCGCACCTTACACTCACGAGCAAAATGCCCGTACTGTCTACATCTGTAGCAGGTTCTGCCCTGGAGACCTGGTTTGCTCTGAGCACCTTGCCTACGACCGGTAGTTTCTACGTGACCTGGACTATTGCAGAGAGAACAGTAGGGCTTTTGACCCGCAACATGTTGCCCGGAATTCTCTACGATAGCTTCATTACACTCAAGAGTTCCTAGATTTCTATCGCCTACATAGGCACAAACTCTACCTCGCGAATATCTCGCTCCAGGTCTGAAAAATTGTCTCCGACCGCGCCCCTGAAAACGCTGATAACTATAAGGAGAAGCATAAAAAACTTCGCCCGACGCTTCACAAGCGCCGCTTTCTGCCGCGTCCACGAAGTATGTTTCTCCATGCGAGGACTGCGCACTGGTCTTTGTGTCCGCCATTATTGGCCTGCTATCCGGATGATTACGGACCGCAGCTACTAAACGAGCTAACAGCTCTTCTGAGCTCAAGAATGGTCGCGAGAAAATTTTTTTGCGAAGTTCTCATCCAAAAGCGGAGCTAAAGTTGATATCGCTAAACTAAATACTATCAAGTCTCCCGTAAATTTTGCTAACTCATTGGGATTTGGACTTGCTGCGACAAAGGGATGCCTTTGAAAAGCAACCTCCGAGCTTGTAAGGATATGCTCACTCAATTTTCTTATCTTAGCAAGAGCTGTTACCAACTGAGCTGCTAGACTATCATTTCTCAATAATTTTAGTTGACTCAAATCGCAAGCAAGAGCATGTATACTCTTCTCGCCTTTCGATATATAAATATCGTCCAGTATATTCACTACCTCTTCAAATGAGTAATTTAAATCCTGATTTACTAACTTAGTTACCACTGAATTGAAATCTCCGACTTGTTTATGAGCACTACGTACCAACAACTCTTTTTTAGCCTCATCAGAATTTGCATCTGGAAGCATGCTGATGTATGCACGAAGGTTGGAAACATGAGTCCGAAATGTTTTCGTCTCACAAAAGCTCGGGTCTTGACCTCTCTTACGACCTCGGAAAAGGGGCAATTCGGCACCAGAAAGTATAGTACTTCCTCGCACCAACATTGTTGGTACGGGGTTGCTCGCAGTCGCCACTGTGGACGTACTGGGGGAAGTGAACGTTACTGTTTGCGTAGACATTACGCTAGGACCAGCGGTCGTTGTCATCGTTGAAATTATATTATTCTGATTTTTAAAATGCGGAACCGACACACGGCCACGACTAGTTTTATTTGCTACTGCACGAATATTTTCCTCCTCTGAATCCGACAAGGACATCAATTAAACAGTACCTAAAATATTTAGAACAACACCAGAAATAGTACTGCGCTAGAATCAATAAAAATAAACGTCTCACAGTAACATACGAAGTATAATCAACAACTTCTTCGCCACAATAATGAACAAAACAATTTACGCTAAACTCAAACGAATCTCATTAAATGAATTCTTTAAATCGAACAATGGAAATCAACAATCAAGTCCAAGATCAAATTGACAATATTAACAATTTTTTCAATTAATCACCGTAATCCGAATATAAAACCGTCCGTTCTAAATCAACAATATCACTGCAAAAGAATTAAACCACTACTGCAATAGTACAAAAAACGTCAAAAATATGCTTACTCAACTCTCTGAGTTGCAGGGATGGCTCTCGGCGCGCTTTGCTGTTGTTGCTTTCTGGATGTGCTGATACTTCAAACTGATGTTTGTAGCACTTGGGACTTAAACTGTTTATGTTGAAACTGTTTATATATTAAGTTCCTTGTTAATAATAAAATAGCGTAATATTCACACAGTCCCAAAATTTTATTGCACTAGCACTTCACAATAGAATATGCTTGCTAGAACTCTTATTCCTGCTTCCGATGAAAGTTCAGGCAGACCACGATGTTAAAGAAATCCTCTTCTTTGCACACGGAAAACTTCACTTTGTAGCCTTCAGGGAGAGGAAGATACAATTCCACGTTGAACGGTTCCCGGAGCTGTTCGGAGACTCGACGAATGATGAAACGAAAAATGTTGGGATATTCTTCTGCTTCCCTTACTTCTCGGCCGCTGTTTGTTCCTTTATTCATAATATTCTTTAGAGACACTCAGGCATAACACAGCGTGGAACTTCTTCGGGTTCTCTTGATCTTCTTGCAAAAATATTTCACTCTCTTCAGAAAATCGTAACTTCTTCTGCCGCAAAGAGCCGCCGAATTCGAACACTCACTTGCTCCCAGATGTAAGAGCCAGGGTAGATAAACCAGGGTGGAGCTGAGTCGTTTATTGTCACTTCGAGGTTGGTACAGAAAACGCGGGTTAATAGAGACGAAATGCGGCGATTAAAGGCCCGCACCAGTATTTATAAGAGAACATTGCTGATTCAGCGTGCGCGTTGCGGACACCCGAATTGAGGACAACAGGAATTGAGGACAACAGGCAGCGTACTGAGAAACACACATGCCTACACACATACCCATCTAAAAACATGCCCAAAGGATGCGCTGGGTGAAAACCAGTGGAAAGCTCTCTTCAAACATATTCAAGCACAATATACCACACGACAGGAAATGTATACAGATCACGATATATATAAACACGACCACAGCGTTGGAATTGGCATTTGGTCGAGTGAATCAAATATCATGGCAAGACTTCAAGATAGGGCCTTCGTTTTCACAGCAGAACTCACAGCTATTTTATATGCCATAAAATACATTGAAAGATACCAGGAAATTTTGTCTTGTTCACTGACCAGGAATTAGTGCTATTCAGGCACTCAACCAATTACTTCCCTCCAACCACTACTTGATACCTAAAATCAAGAGGAGTTATGAAAGTCTACCCCCAATGAAATTAATCATTGAATGGGTTCCCAGCCACATGGGTATCACGGGAAATGAAAAAGCAGATCAACTGGCAAAAGCAGCAAGTAACTTGGAAACAATCTGTTCACCCCATCTTTCATACCTTGATCTCATACCACATGTCAATTACCCTGACAAAAGGGGTAATTTCTGAACAATAAGACGTACAATCTTGAAATTAGTACCAAATTAATGACCGTGACGAGTACAACATTTTTATGTAATTAAAATACTTTTACGCCCCTGTGGGGAGCAGGAAGCGGGGCTCTCGTGGCTCGTCAATGGTCGGCCGATTTTCTCTATAAGGCTCATTTTAGACGCTTTATAATTTCTGAACTATTGCACCTAAAAAATTGAAATTGGTTTCATTTTAAACATCAATTCATTCTCCTACTGTGAGTGTAAAATAGAACTCTCATACTCTTCCTGGAGGGATGACAGAGAGCAAGGTTCTCATACCGCCATAAGCCGCGCTGGCGATGCACTTAAAAACTGTATTTTCATTTGTCTCCCCTGTTTCTGATATTTTTTATACATCTCGCGTTTCGTTTTCTTCTAAACCCAGGAACTACTGTTAAATCGCACCTCGGTTAAGCCAAATAATGACTCACAACTATTATGTTTTCTCATCAAAGATTTTGTTATCCTCGTTTCTGCCTATCCATTTGCTTTCCCTACTTTTCTTGGTAGAACCTATACGCTGCATCATTATGCCTATTACGAACTCATCTAATTACATTGACGATACAATGATTCACATACTTTGCTTTTCTGCGCCCAAAATACGGAAGCACTTGTGGATAAAGTGTCCACAGTTTTCTTCCCCTTTTCGTTTTTATTTCCCTATCCTTCTCATACAATGTTCTTGTTAGTCGTGTCGGACAACTTCCACTTTCTCACGCTCGTGAGTGTATTATCACAACTTTATTTTCGTTAGTTAACTTTTCACACTGTTCCAGCTATATATATATGATTCCGAACCCACAATGACTAGATATCAATTACAGTGTAAAGTAATAGGTAAAAATATGCTGTTTCGAACTTCGAAAAAAATAATCAGCCAAAACATCGCGATTTTTTTAGCTTTTCGGTCAAGTATTTTTACTCTGTTTTGTTTACTTTCTGTTTTAAACAATTGCAAATAATTTATAACAAAAATTAGAATCGAAGACACAAAAAAATCGCGACTCCAACCTCGACTCCACCACATTCGGAAAATCGACTCAAACTCCGACTACATCCCAAAATACGAGACTGCGGAATTTTATTCAACCGGTGGAGATGGTGGTCATAACTTCAAGGTAAATAAAAATATAAGGTTGCAAAACCTTATATATATGGACAGAACATAGCCACTATTATGCCACAATTTCTGTGAAGGCGGTAAAAAAACCGTCGAGTGTATAGCGGCAGTGGGCGGCTGCATTGCTGCCATCGGCGTTAAGTAATCCGCTCGTTAATTTTTCCGCCTAATGTTTCCGAAACAATCTAATCCTATGCGCTATACTGGTACGGCTGCAACGGTAACAAATCCAATCGAAAACAGAACGCCAAGTGTGTCAATGGCCTAAGAGAGCTGATTCATGTCACTTACATAATCAAAATAGTTAAAGAAAGTTGGTTTAAAAAATATTACCAAAAGATAACACGTATATGAATACTCTTTACAAACAGGACAGTAATCATTTAACGTAGATGTACCTGTAGCTGAACAATATAGAACAGAAAACTCAATAATAGCGGAAAAGGGAATGATATACTGACGAAAAAGATTTATCAGAAATGCCTTCTATATGAAAATGGTCAGGAGTTTTTGGAAGAACATATGGGATGACATCATTTCCTCTGAAATTAAGAAAAAACTCGTGACAGTTTAATAGTAACATCAGCGTATCATTATGGAAGTATATTGAGCACAACTGAACTACTCTTAAGTTCCTAAGAAATCTTTTGCGCTCGAAAGAAGAAAAACATTTTATTTTCTATTCTATTTCCTTTTTTAAGGATGAAAACATGAAGGTATGCATCCCATTGCGGTGTTGGGTTCAAATATTACTTTGCAATGAGTATTGTAATGTTCATCAACTAGAAAACTAATTTTTGTAGAATATTGAAACCATTGAGAAATTTGCAGTAGGTTGAAATCCCTTGAAATATGGTAATGAAATGAGTTAAGTGACCCGGGTATCATCATAAATACGGCTGAGCACTATGTTTTTGCAACACTGTCTGGTCTTGGGGTGCTACTTGGGTGAACTCTTGCACAAAAAAGTAGTGGTGTGCAAAGTACATATAGATATTTCAATTGTTCTCGAAGTTGATTGTAACCTACTACAATTAGAACTACTTTGAAACCAAACTAGTTCCATTATTTGTGAACTTTCAGGTGCATGAGCGAAATGTATATTGTGTGATGTCTAGGGGAATCTATATAACCACTGTTTTCTTCCAGTAATATTGTTCACATCTCATGAAACGATAATGCATAAGCCATCAAAAAATGCTGCGCTGGACTTCCATCTGTAATTCCCTTTGTTGTACTCATTTACAGACTCCACAAGCGCAAGCAGAGTCAGAATCAGCAGCCAGTGATTTCTTCCTGAAGTGAAACTTCCCATAAAACTTCTCGAATTTCTTGAACTCTTCTCTAGAGATTGCATGCCACTTTAGCATCACTATAATGGAGTGAAAAGAGAGAGCTCCTTGGGCTGGCGGCAGCGGTGGGTGCTGCAACTGTGCTGCTCCGCGATGTGGTGCTGCTGTGCCGCTTTTATCCGTGGAGGCTAGACTGCTACTGCGTCCTAGAGCTATTATGAACTATGGACCGCATCGACTACCTACATTGGCATTGCACAAATAGCGTCCTCGTGAACTTCCTGTGGACGACTGCAGCGTTGGCTTTTGAGGTCGAAGTGACACGTAGCGCTGGGTTCGGTCGACCTTTTTTGAGAATTTCCCATCAAAAATGTTAATCCTCCATTCCATCCCTTTCCATAATTTCTGTATTGGTTGGATTGGAGTTTAGGGTCTTCAATGATGAGAAGGGATTAGGTTTTTTGTACACATGCTAGTATGGCAGGAATTAGCATTTTAAACATATTCTGGTATTCAAACTACTCTAATTATCGTAATAATCTTTTGATTTAAGGAAGCTATGGTTCAATCTAAAAGATATTTTGCAAAGTAAACACTGCTATAATATCGCCAATGTTTTAATTTATGAATAGCTATAATATTGCATTTCTTTATTTATAAACTTAACTCCTCTATGCTTGAAATTCTTCACTTTCTTGGGACCTTGTTTGACGTTAATGTTTGTTCACAGCCCGAGCTCGACCCTCCTATTCGTTTGTGCTCGTGGGCCAGCCGTGGTCCTGTCCTGCGCTGCCAAACCTTCCTGGTTTGGTTTTCCATGACTGGCGAGGCATTTGCGCTACTGGTGCTAATGATTCATGACTTTACAATACTATCAAATCATATTGCACTAGTGTCTAAATACTTTATTTCACCGGTCATCATATCATCATGCACATTAGTTTTTCAAATACTTCATGATTACCATTAATATACAATGACGGTTACCAGGTCAAGTCTGTACCCATTTCCGATACCTGGGTAGGGTGTATCTGAGTTCTCTCCTTCCCCAACGGGGAGAAATCACTGCATGGCGCTGGGATTAAAAAAACGACACCTACCCATGAAGGGTGCGTTCTTAATCACTTAATTTCGTAAAATCATGTAGTCCTGCATTCAAGCGAGGGGAAAAACAGTTGAATATTTTTGTGTATTATCCCAAACGTGCAGGACATCGATCAGTTACCAAGAAGATGATAAACCTGTTCTGAATACAATTTTGTAGGTCCATTACCTAAAACCATGTTAGTTAAAGAATGCATTTGCATGAAACTGATTAACATAAGGATAACAGTGAACCCAGAACAGGTGCTCTCAAAGAGTAAGTGTGTGAATTTATTTTATTCAATATATACAATGAAAATAACTGCAAGAATAAAAACAGTAATTCAAAGGTTAAGGCACCAGAAACAAGTCATAGAGATACCTTGAAAGGTAAAAATTGGCAAAGGTGACTTGTTTTATGCACAGATCTTGAATATCTAATCATCCATTGACAAAAAACTATGACTAAACAAAATAATGTGCTATCTAAAATTAATTCACCAATAAAGATTTAATTTCTACACTATTTCAAACGTTTTCATAAGTTGCTAATGGTTTCTTTCAGCTTTGATTGCAAGTTTGTTGTTCCCCATACCTTGCACTATTTTTATTACCAGTGAAGAGAACATGTATGTTACTTTGAGCCTCCTTAACCATAACAACGATGTTCCAAAGAGAGGAATAAAGTAGGGATCATTGAGTACAAACACGTACACAGGGTTTGTGCATTGTTTAAAAATCCACTAACAATAACATATTTCTGTAATACGTAATCAACAACAATCCATCCAATTTTGACATAAAACTGATGAAAAGTATATTGCAAATAAATATTTCTTATGACAATCATCACTATACAACATAACTGACATTCTGTAAATAATTAGTGAACATTTAGCTCAATGGAAAAATCTGAATAGAGATGCACACCCCTTAACCACAGTTTCATCTTATATTTTGTATGCAAAGTAACGTCACGGCGTAGAGCGACTAGTATAGACTATCATGGTGCGCTTGACGTGCACTTCGATGGTTTTTAATGCAGCCTTGACCAATTCTCGGGAATGAAATTGTACAGTTTACTTCAGCTTGAATTAAATTAGACAGGTGCTTAATTTCTACGCCTCCTCTTTGGACACAAATGTAGCGTAAATCGTCACCATACAACCTAACTGGCATTCTGGTAAATAATTGGTGAACATTTAGCTCAATGGAAAAATATTTCATAGAATTATGGCATTTATATTCTACATATCTATAATACAGATAATTTGTCTTGTTGATGACAAATATAAAAGTATATTAAAGCAATGTTTAAATACCCTTTGGTATTGTAATGTCGAAAAGTGCCTATTATATTTATTTGGGTAAATAGGAGGAAAAAATCATTAGTTTTAATTACGAACACTTCAATAGTACACTTGACAATTATATATCATGCACCCGGCATAGCGACCCGCACTGTCGACATTTTATTCCTTGCCTACTGACTTTTTCTCAAAACAACCTCAGATCTATTGCGCACATCAGAATTAGACCACCTTCAGCCTCCATCGCTAGCACATCTGTGTCGGACTCTTCACCTCGTCATACGGTACGGCATAATTCCGCCGTTCTTCAACTTTGGATCCGTGCCTGGTTGAGGCACCCCGGGCAACATGAGGGGAGGCTGCTAAGCACCCTGTGAGTGCGAGTGCGCACCCGTCATCTCCTCATCGCCTCACCACCGCATGAAGACACTTCGCTTCGCCATTAGAGCAGTAAGTCACAGTGCTGTCGTGTGTCGTGCGTAAGCATTAGATTGTTCGGCTGAAGCTCATTGAAGTGTTCCGTTCCTTCCTGTTAAATAATAGCGCCTAAGGTAATCAATCTACATATTGTCGATACCGTCGTGCGGTCGACGTTAGGATTCGTGGAAAATGCTGTCTTCTGCGCAGCTACCTTCTCCGGGGCGCTAGCTTTTCTGTGCAGCTTCCCTTCCTGAGGTTCGTGAGGGTACCGCCTACGCCGCATTTAGTCCGCGAGGGCAACAGAAGTAGTTTCTGTTTGTGCCGAACTACGGCGGTACCGCTAGGGTGAGGTGTGTGTGGGTACCGCCTACGCCGTATTCAGTCCGCTAGGGCAACAAAAGTAAATTCTGTCGTGCCGAACTACGGCGGTACCGTAAGGAAGACGAGCAACGGTCTGCGCCGTAATCAGTCCGTTAGGGCAACAGAAGTAAATTCTGTTAGTGCCGAACTGCGACAGCGTCTTCCTTTGCAACAAACTATGCGGAATAGTTTGTCCCCCCAAGGCAGTTTCCTTAAGCCCCTTTATAGGCGAGGGTGTCGTATTAGCCTAAAGCCTGTGGCAAAAGGAGCAAGTAAAACTCTTTTGACCTTATGATGTGAGTTGTTTATTACCGAATCTCGTTACAATGCCTCTTAAATAGACAAATACATTTCAGCAAAGAACATGATTTTATTTACTTTCTGTGAAAACAGCGTACATACCCAGTCGGAAATAATGGTTGTGATTATAGTAGAATATAGTGGTGTATAAGAGATTAAAGACGATTATGGACGATGAAATAATACGGCAGATATATCGACCATAACATAACTTTGATTTCAGTATATTTCGGCCGATATTGGTAGAGGTAATATTGGTTGTTTATGGTTTGTTAACATAACGTAGATTTTAGTTTATTAAGGTCGATATTGGAGGAGGCAACAATGGTCGAAAAAAGATTGCTATTACATGGATATTTTAAGACTATATATGGTAGAGCATAGATAAATGTAGCTTTAACTATGCTCCGTAAATTAGGTACATAAAAATGCAAAATGCAAAATGTTTTGTTTCTTCATTTAGCACCTACATAAGCTAAAAATTATTGGAATTACGCAATATATTTCTATTTACTTCAATTATGCATATACGGTATTGTCAATTCAAGTTGTGTCTTCTTATAATGCATCAATTAAATGTTCTATGAGTGATGGTCAAATGACTCCTAGAGAAAATGAACTGTGAAGTTACTCTTTATATGTTCAAGTTACCTGGAAAGCCATACTTTAATAATAAAATGACATTTGAGACAGTCCAGTCTATTTTCGTTCTTACGTTACGAATTATTATTATCATTATATTCCTGGTTTTACCACCTCAGCCGCACAAGCGTTGATTTCAGCAGTGATTCTTAGTTATATTGGTTTGTTGCGTTAAATTTTTCCCTGTCGTTTCCGTATCAGGGCGAGTTGGTTCTGTAGTAGTTAATCCACTGCGTAGGCAAGTGTGAAGTCGTTTGGCAGTCGGGCCAGGCCCTCTGGGTTTCAGCTGTCCATCCATACATAGCTGGGCGTCTCGCCCGCGCTGAGACCCTTTCCGGTTACAACGTGGGCTGTGCTCGGCTGTTCTTTACACATTGAATTGTGTCCGGTACCAGGGTCAGTCTCCACGGTCCTCCAGAGGGGGCTCACGGTCACTTTCATATGTAGTTGTAGAAGTTTACTTGTCTGATAAAGTTATACAACAGTCCCCCAAACCTCACCTGGTCGCCATCTCCAAGGTAACCCTCCAAGGCGTACGGGGGACGTCCGACAAACCAAAGGTTCCGCGCAACATCGTGACACCGACACTCGACAAGTATGTGGTGCACTGTCAGTGGAGCCCCACAAGCCCCGCACGTCGGTGCCACGCCCCCCTCCATCAAATGTCCATGAGTGGCGTGCGCGTGGCCAATGCGTAGCCGGCATAATTTCACCTCCCCTGGGCGGTTCTGCTGGTAGCTGGTAGCGAAGGGCACTGTTGATTCTTTTACTGATCGTAGTTTGTTGTCCACTTGGGCTGCCCACTCCTCTGCCCACTTTCGATTCACCCTACTCTTTATTGTTGCTTTGTAGTCATTTGAGGGAATTGGCTTTCGTTCGATGGTTTGCCGGCGAGTTGCCAGAACGGCGGCATTATCCGCGCGCTCGTTGCCCCTCACCCCGACGTGACTAGGTACCCAGCAGAGCGCAATCTGTTTCCCACTCTGCTGTATCGCTAGTTGGATTACATGGCTGAGAGGGTGTGGAGGTTTATATTGTGCAATCCCCATAAGCGCACTACGACAATCAGACACAATGGTCACAGATTCCGTGGGAGCGAAGCGGCAGGCTTGGACAGCAGTCAGGATAGCGTACAGTTCAGCTGTGTAGCTGGATGCTACTCGTTGGATCTTTTCAGATGTTTCACTATCCCCCTGTACTACAGCAAATCCAGTACCGAATTCATTGCGGGAGCCGTCCGTGTAATATATTGTTGACGCGCTGTGGGGTGCCAAGTGGTCCAAGAACACCGATCGAGCTGCCACTGGCCCCACCTGCGATTTTCTCACATTGTACATCTCCCTGCACAATCTCTGAATATCTGCTTGCCAGGGTGGGTAGACGTATGGCACCTCCACCAGCACGTTGTCGAAGCGTACGTCGTAGTATTCCAACAGATTCGTGGCTCTCACATAAAATGGTCGGGGTGTCGCTGATTCTGGAGCGTAAGTATGAGATGGGATATTTCTCATTTCTTGGAGGTATATGTATTGGGGTTTATTTGCAATCGGAAATTGTAGTTCATAATTTTTATTGCACGATATTGTTCTACTGGCTTGGTCCCGGTCTCGCTGTGTAGTGAATTTATGGGCGAACTTCGGAAGGCACCAGCTGCTATTCTCAAGCTGCATTTTGAATCGGTTGTATAGTCGCCAGTAGCGAAGGGCAGGCGGACCCATATGCTTCGCATCCATAATCAATTTTGGGTTTGATTAGGACTATGTAGAGACGTAGTAACTGTTTTTTGTCGGATCCGTATGACGAGTGGGCGAGGAACTTCAGGAGGTTCAGCCCTTTAGTGCATGACGTCTTCAGTTGTTGAATGTGGGGTCGCCATGTTAGGCTCTCATCTATGGTTAAGCTGAGGTATTTGTATGTCTGCACCTGGTTGATGTTTTCCCCTTGTATGACCAGTTGCGGTGCTATTTTGGTACACCCACGAACTCGGCAGATATGCATGATGTTTGTCTTGGCAGTAGAAAAACGAAATCCAGTTCGGTAAGTCCAGCGCTCCAGTCGGTTTATTGCGATTTGGAATTGTCTTTCCAGCGTGTCCGTTCGGTGTCCTGCTATATATACGGCAAAATCACCCACATTTACGGAGCTTTTTACATAGAGAAGTAAGTTTTCTGCTATATCGTTGATCGCCATCAGGAAGCAGGTGCAGCTTAGCACGCTGCCCTGGGGCACTCCTTCTTGTAAATATTTTGTGTCAGAGAAGGAATTCCCTACACGTACCTTTATCTTGCGATCGGTGAGAAAATTATTGACAAAGTGCAGTAGGTTTCCTCTGAGTCCTCCAGTGAGGAGCTTTTTAATTATATTATATCGCCATGCAGTATCATACGCCCTAGCCAAGTCGAAGAAGATGGCCAGGAAGTGCTGCTTATGACCCATTGCCGTACGGATAGCAGTTTCCAGGCACACGACGTTGTCGGTCGTACTATGGAATGATCTGAAGCCGCACTGCACGTTTGTAATTTTATTGTTTGCTTCTAAGAAGAACATGAGCCGTGAGTTGATAATTTTTTCCAATAATTTGCTCAAGCAACTTGTGAGGGCAATCGGTCTGTAATTTCCCACGCACTGCGGGTCTTTTCCTCGTTTGGGGATGGGGATTATTATTGCAGTTTTCCACTGGTCCGGGAATGCATCGTGTAAAAAGATATGGTTGAATAGGAGTAATAGGAGCTGGTGGAAAGATTCATGCGCACGTTTTACCATTGCATAGGTGATGGTATCAGGTCCCGGGGCTTTTTCTTTACTTTTTGATAGTCCTTCGTTACGAATCACATTCGAAATTTGCCTTCATACTTTAGGATAAAACACTGTTAGCCCATCCAGAGAATGATCACTGTAATGAAATGTGCAGTAAAATTAGAAAAGTTATGTGACGCGTTCAAAATTTGTTACCCGAACGCAGCGTTTCCAAGGTACACCCATGTTTTAGTACTTGTTCGATCATTGTACCTAACTCCAGATGTTGATTCAAATTTGTACAGTATCTTTTTTTGCAGTGGTATTTGACACTCTTGCACTGCAAAGGTTTTACTTGTACCTTTACACTTACAAGACGTTAAAATGCGAATCAAACCTATATAAGAGTTTTACTTCGTTCGTATGCAACGTAGCCTATGTTTGTACGAACTACGCAAAGTATAAAATATGTCCGATAAACTAATTTTTTTACTATATTACTTCTACGCAGCGAATAAAAGAAATTACATGAGAATTACAAGAGTCTATAGCGAAACAATGATTCGGAACACAGAAAATTAATTCATAGAAAAAATAACTTTTACTGGAATGTGATTAATTTCCATGTATTTGCATTACAAGTCTTGGATCTTACCTCTGTCAGCTCACCCAGGCACTAGTTGATGGTTAGTTATGACTCAACGGCCGGCGTGGCTGCATCTGTGCACTGAACTGTTGTTTCAATTGATCGTTTGATCCAATATGGGTAGAAAAAAGAACTTCGAGGATTTATCTCAAAGGCAGAAGCGACGCCGTGTAAAAATATCTATATTAGAGACTAATAGAGCACCTACTATCTGCGAAACTACTAGTAGTAATCTTTTTGCTAGTAGGAGTGATTGCAACTTGTGAAGTGACCTTAAGGAGGACTTGCAGCATATGACAGCTGGGAACTTATCCCAAGTAAACTACTGACACATTCAAGTAAGTTGTGTTCAATAAATTTTTTTCCACATTCATAGACCTGAGTGATTTTTATATTTATGGAATGCCCATTTTAAAATAATACCACTGACGTTATGTTTAATGTAACTATCCCCTGGGTTATGAGTAAAGTTCTAAAAAACATATTTTTCATGTTTTTGTTTTCTATTTTAATAAAAAAGTGTTTTTTATCCGTTTTTTTGTTATGTTTTTCATCAGTTTTTTGCTTTTATACTTGTTTTTTATTAGGATTGTGGTTTATCAAATAAATTAATTACTGTGCGTAAATCTGAATGCATAAACTAATAATAAATAATTTATTATGATTGAAATACCACAATGATATTATTTATTATCCATACAAGAAAGAAAATAGGGCAAGAAAAAAGGAAAGAAAAAAAGGCCTGTAGGTAAACAGCAGGATACAGTTGCAAGGACTATGACAAATACTTTGCAATTGGCCCTTGAGGTGACTCAAGTCACTCACATGAAAACGTGTTGGGGCCCCAAGTTTTTAAACTCACCAATCATCTTGCCCATAAACCTCGCAAAATTTCAACTAGTATTCATAATCTTGTCAGAATCTTTTGTGTCAGAAGGTGAGCGGCAACTGGGACAGGCCGTCAGGTCTATCAGGAGCAGGCTTTTTAAGGGGGTCCTCCCAGAAAATTTGAATTTTCATCCGATTGGTCTGAAATTTTGCCATTTAATGTATTTTTGAAAGAAAAACATATTTTATGCGGGAAATTTTTGATTTGAGCCTTAGTTTTTCCAAACAATTTGAAATATTAGTTTTTTCAGTCATTTTTACCCATATTTCAAAAAGATTGAAGTCAAAAAGTTTTTATGCTAGGAAGAAAACAAAGACAGTTTAGGAATCCTTGAAGCATTTGTAAAAAAGTGATAGTCCTTATATTTTGTATTTGAATCTTATTTCTTAATATATGCGATATTTGACCAGTATTAAAAATATACCGAATTTTTGGTTTGAACTATGATAAAAAAATTAAAATGCACAAATTGGAAAAAAAGGACTATCAGTTTGTTAGAAATGTTTCAAGGATTCTAAAACTGTTTGTTTACTTCCTAGCATAAAAACTTTTTGACTTCTATCTTTTTGAATGTTGAAAATTAGAATTTTTGGGTAAAAGCCATAAACAAAATTTTTTGTTGAAGTGTAGTATAATGTAAATTTTATGTAATTGAATGCTGATTTCATTTTCATTTCGATAATCTCTATCCATACCTTCATATTCACACTCTAAATTGTAATTTCCATGAAAAAATAAGTAAAAATATATATTTTTTCACATAAATCGTGAATTTTTATATTTTCAGTCTGATTCTTATGAAATCTGACTAACATATGTAACTTTCAAAAAGAAACACAATTTCTACCATACATTTTTTGATTTAGGCCTTAGTAATTGAAAAAAATTTAACCTATTGGTTTTAGTCATTTGGGATTGATTTTTCAAAAGAATAGAACACATCGAGTTTTTATGCTAGAACAAAACCAAGGAGAGTTTTAGAATCCTTGGAACATGTCTAACAAATTGATAGTAGCAAATTTTTTAATTTCCCTTTTTGTTTTCTTCTAATATGGGGTCGAAATGGGGTCAAAAATTAAAGATTTTGGTCCCCTTCTTCCCCCCTCCCTGGGGGGGGGGATCTATTGTCCGTGACGCCATAAAATTTTAAGACCGAATAGTCCACCATTTAAGGGTCCTTTTCCATCAAAAACATGAAAAATGACCATCGGAGAGACAAGGGGCCTGGGAGGACCCCCTTTAAACGCTTCGAGTATTTAGTACACACATTTGTGTTTATCAGAGAAATTTCATTTCACAGAAACGTTTACTGGATGTGAGAAGAAGCTGTATGCAGCTTCATTAAATGACGAATACACTAGCACAGACTGCGCTTCATCTGCAGAGGAGATTCGCAGTAGAAAACGCACACCGTCAACGCTTCTTCCTTGCTGCAATGCCATGCCGTCTGAAAAGAGGTAACAGCTAGCTACCTATATATTTTGCATGGATTATATCAATGTACATTAGTTGCATTATTATCGGCATAATCATTGGCAATCATGCTTGAAATTATTAGGGGTCCCCGCTATGAACCATTTTGATTTTGGCTTATTTTTTAGGTTCTTCTGTTTGGGTTTGGCTGTTTTTCAGTGTCTGTTTATCCGCCCGTCAAATTTTACGCTCATTTTTCTCAATTCACTCTACAGTTTTACTCTGGTCTCATCGAAAGTTGTTTTAATCGATGTGTCTCGACATACCCGACCGGGTGGTTGTAGCTGATTTTGCTGTCCATAATTTTGATTTAACTTCATCAAAAATGATATCAATTCATTTTGCCTCGTCTTAGCTGTCTGAAACAATTTTCATATTTGAGTTAGCCCTATTCCCACCCCCAAGCATTTAAAATTCCCCAGTTTTGCTCTGATTTTGCCTTAAGTGGTATAAATCAATTTGTCCCGTCAATTTCTAAAAATAAATGTGAAAATTTATGAATTTCTAGTTTTGACCATCTCTTACTCTTAAATTTTGAATGGTAACTCATCTCCCTACCCATCCATAATTAAAAAAAATGGTTTTGCGTTCATCTACTTTGTAATTTTGCTCCTATATTATCAATAAAGATATTAATGATTTCCCTTGTTATTCCAGATATGAAAACTGTATTTGTAATTTGAATTTTGGATTTATATTGAAGTTCAAAATTGAAGTTCAAAATTCGCTATCTATTTCACATCTATTTTTTGGAAGTTCAAACAAGAAAAAAGTTCAAGAACAAAGTAGTCGGGCTGAATGAAATATAGCAACGATTTTCAAGTTCATTTAGACTGTCCGAAGTCTTACAAAATCTCAATTTTAATTTCAAAAGATGCCTGGAAATTCTGCTACCCTCCTCTGGCTTTCAAGGACTTCAGCGCTACAGTGGCGACAGTTCTGAAATCGGTTCCCGACTGGGATGGTGGCCGCTCACGCTCCGCTGCATTGGCTTGCATAACGTGAGTTTTGATGTTCTCAACAATGTAGAATAGAAAATATCGTGACTACTAATCGACTTTAAAACGTCAAAAGGAAAGTAAAACTAGATTTTACAATTTATCAAAATGAGACGGAACGTATGTAAGTATTTTCTAGTGATGGTAAAGCTCACAAAACTTAAGGATTCTAAATCGCAACCTTTTTTAGTGCAGGAAATGCGCAGAACGCATTTCCTGCAGAACGCAGCAAAAGCATCAGCTGGGCCTTCAACTGACACTATAATGAGCTGCGCGCAGAACGCAGCAGAAGCATCAGCTGGACGTTCAACTGAAACCTTCAACAAGCTGCCCGTCTGAGAATTCGGCTACATCTCCCATTTTCTAATAATAATAAGTGTTCTAGTTATGCCAACAGGTAAAGAGGAATAAAATGTTTATGTTGCTTAAGTGTTCGTTACACGTATTCTACGAGTTCCTATTCATTATTATGCAAAGAGTTCCTATTCATTATTATTCATTCATTATTACGAATGACCATCTAGGTTTCGGCTAATTTCTCCATTTTTGGTTAGATTATGGAGACCATCCGGCTTTTTGAACTTTTTTCGTCCGATTCGTTTGAAAGTTGGCCAGTATATGTATTTTGTAAAAGTAAACCTTTTTTACTCATGTCATTTTTTCGATTTAGGCCTTATTTTTTTTTGACGAAAAATGTGTTTTTTGGTATATTTTTATTGAAATTTCAGATTGGAACTCCTTCAGTTTTGATGCCAGAACAAAAACAAAGACTGTTTTAGAACCCTTGAAACATTTCTAACAAAGTCGAATTCGTTTTTTTTTCGAAATAAATTTTTATATATTTTTTAAAATTTTTTGAAATTTTAAAAATTCTGCCAAAATTTTTTGTGTTTAGAGCTATATATTTATTCAAAGAATTCGAATGTCGAAAAAAGCCGAATTTGAGTTTGTTAGAAATGTTCCAAGGATTCTAAAACTGTCTTTGGATTTGTTCTAGCATCAAAACTCGAGAACTAGTCCCGGGATGAATGTTGAAAATTAGAAGTGTTGGGAATAAGCAAAAAACAAAATTGTTTGTTGAAGTGTAATATAATGAACAATTGATGTAATTGAATGCAGTTTTAATTTTTATTTCGATACTTTCCATACATAACTTCATATTCAAACTGTGAATTGTGATTTTAAAAAAAAAATAATAAAAATTTTTTTTTATTATCAAAAATATAATTTTTTTTCATTTTCAGTCTGATTCTTATGAAATTTGACTATGATATGTAACCTTTGAAAATAAACACAATTGCTTCTATTCATTTTTTTGATTCAGGCCTTAGATTTTGCAAAAATTTGACATATTGGTTTTCAGATATTGATATTTCACTAACATTGATATTTCATAATGGAACTTCTCCTTCAATTTTGATGCTAGAGCAAAAGCAAAGACCGTTTTAGAATCCTTGGAACATTTCTAACAAACTCAAATTGAGCTTTTTTTTCATTTCTTATTTGTTCTCTTTTTATGTGGGGTCAAAATCGGGAAAAAATGGAATATTTTGGGTGCTTTTCATTCATATTGATATTTCAAAATGGAACTCCTCCTTCAGTTTTGATGCTAGAAAAAAAGCAAAGACCGTTTTAGAATCCTTGGAACATTTCTAACAAACTCAAATTGAGCTTTTTTTCTATTTCCTATTTGTTCTCTTTTTATGTGGGGTCAAAATCGGAAAAATTGAAAAAATTTGGTCGCCTTACCCCCCCCGGGGGGGGGAAATTATTGTCCGTAGCGCCATAAAATTTTAGGAACGAATAGTCTACCACCTAAGGGTCCTTTTACAACAAAAGCATGCAAAATGACCATGGAATCGACAGCATCTGTCAAGGGCCTGGGACGGTCTCCTCAAGCGAAACTCGTTTTTCTAGACATGGTGACTGTAGTTGCATTTTTGATTTCGTATTATAAATAACGATTTTTATGTTCACCATTAGAGCCACCAGCTATTCCAGTTTCACTAAAAATAGGACCCATCTGCAGTCCCACTTGACTGCGCGTCTAATTTTTTGCTTTGTCTGGAACTTTACTATTGCTTTTCCCCGAGTTCATGTTGAAAAGGATTATCTTGTTATGGTTCACCTCACATGAGGGAACCATGTAGTAATCGGACATGACCCATAAGAAGTGGGCGTAGAGAAGTGGGGTTCAAATTTCTCGACGTATCGTATGTAATAAATTAATTATATATGTCTGTCGGTCAGTAACCCTATATTTTCTAATTTCGGCCACAGTTTCGAGTTGATATCGTCGAAAGTAGTATCATTCGCTTGGTTTCGTCAATGTCAATAAATGAACTGTTGCCGACCTTAGAAATTCAAATTAGGGACCCCCTATCATTACTTTTTGATATATTTTAGATTTCTAATTCAGACTTCATTCCTCAGAATTGTCGAATGATATATCAATAGATTCGTCTCGACAATGAAGATTAATGCTAAGGTTTTTCTTTTTATGAATTTGAAGTTACAAAACACCCGCCCCTCTTCGTTTAAATTTTTTAATTGAATTGTGAGCTCGTTCATTGGTCACTCAACCGCGTTGTAATTTTTTCATGATAGACAAACTGTTCACGTTACTTGAGTTTTTCTTTGCAGAAAGTGTTTTTTGCTTTCATTGGTTTATTTTGATTTAAATACGATAATAACGTTTCTTTTTGCGATATTAACGATTTGTTATGCTATGTACTCATACAGTCCATATCTAAATAATGATCCTCATCGGAATGTGCTTAGTTCTATGTTCCTTGCGGTTATTTGCAATTTCTTTATTCATTTTGAAACCTTACTGAGTTTCGCTAAAAAAGATATTTTTACTTCAACTCGTTCCGTCAAACATATACAATAAAATTGCAATTAAAAAATCTTTCATTGACATTTGTTTTCAGAAGCTCTGAAGATTAGGATTACCACTAAGAAAAACTATAATCATCTAATTGTTTTTAGTTGTGTATGGTAATGTTAACAGTTAAATAAAGTTCATCATGGTAGAATATAGTTGTATCGTTAGCTGCTAATGATACAACTATACCCTACCATGATCAACTTTATTTAACCGTTAACATTACCATATACTACTAAAACAACTATTTTCAGCTAATAGAACTATACAACTATATTCTACCATGATCACAGTCGATTATGGTTGTGAGTGGTGTTTCATACGGTTCACTATGGTTGAACATGGTTGTGGAGCCAGACCCTGACAGGTTGATATTGGTTTTTATGGAAGGGTATTATAGTTGGTAATGGTCGAGAAAAGCGGACATATCCCTACCATAATGCACCCCATAACTAGTTGAATATGGAGGATATTTCGATAATAAACAACCGAAGATCCCCACCATAATCACCGTTGCTGCATACCATAATTTCTGACTGGGTAGACATGAGTTACTGCTAACACAATACAACACGCAAAATTACATTTTAGACGTTTGTGCAATTCAGCTAA
Source organism: Morinoia aosen (assembly GCA_030386875.1). Taxonomy (NCBI): domain Eukaryota; kingdom Metazoa; phylum Arthropoda; class Malacostraca; order Amphipoda; family Talitridae; genus Morinoia; species Morinoia aosen. The sequence goes on from CM059567.1 coordinate 194,544, forward strand.
GAAATCAAAATAGTATGGGAATAATAAAATAAAATACAAATAAAACATAAGGAATAACTAAAGTAAATGCACAGACGTATCATCAGCGCAGAGAAACAGACCAAGTCGGCGTTCAGGGAGCTGGACACATAAAGAAAATACTTAAGATTATGAGTAACTAACACAAATGCCTCGACAACACTTGCGCAGCCTGACACGCCCGGGGGAGGGTGTCTCTGCTACGATAGCCGAGACAGGAAATCCGCAAGGTGGTTGTCGACCCCCGAAAGGTGTTCTGCTCGAAACCTAAATAGGCTGAAATACAAAGCCCAGCGTTTCAATCGGGGGTTCAACTTGTCAGCCTGTTGCAAATAAAGGAGCGGTCGATGGTCGGTCTGTAACACAAATTCGCGTCCATACAGAGGAACCTCAAACTTCTGTAGAGCCCAGTAGATGCTTAACGCTTCCTTTTCGATAGTAGAATAGTTTATTTCTGCTCCTCTCAGTCGACGTGAAGCATATGCTACCGGCGCGTAGTGACGGAAGTCTCGTTTGCTTGGCTGGAGGAGAGCTGCTCCAAGTCCAGTTTGGGGGGCATCTGTCCTTGGAATGAAAGGACATTTGGGATCTGGTAACTGTAAGACCGGTCTCTTGACTAACGCTGTCTTTAAACTTTCAAACAGGTCTTCTGTTGTATCGGTCCAAGGTATTTGTTCCGGAGAATTCTTCTTTAGAAAATCATGGAGTTTAGAAGTCAACTGAGAGTAGTTAGGTGTGTACTGTTGGTAGTACCCAACTGTACCGAGAAAACTTCGGAGATCCCGTTTTGTTTTTGAGAGTGGAGCTGATTTTAAGGTTCGACTCGGTTCTCCAGAGGCTGAATCTGATTACTGCTGAGTTGATGGCCCAAATACTGGAGGCTGTCAAATCCGAATTCGCATTTGGACGGCTTCGCTTTAAGAACATGTCGAGAAAAAGCTTCGAACAGTTTAGCTAATGCTGCACAATGATCTTCCCAATTAGTCGAGGCGATTAAGATGTCCTCCATGTAGACCTCGCCCAGGTAGCAAGAAATAATTAGGCCAATATTGGGTTGATAATTATTCATTGACCTGATATTGGAATCTTGGATTACAACAATAGGCTAATAACAAGACAATATCGAAGAAAGATATATTTATTTATGATATCAACTTGTTATTGGGACAATGTAGTAAATAGTTTTATTTCTAATAATAAACTAACAGTGTATATATATATGTACGACATTCCTATAAGTGGAAACTATCTCATAATAATTAAAAATCTCGCAATTTAATAAAATTTGTTAAAATATAAATTATTATTGCCCAAATATTGGGTTGATATTGTACGCCAATAATACGGAGTAATTTGTTTAAAATTTACCAATAAAGTTAAATTGCAGTCATTAATGAGTGCAGATATATTTGACAGATATCAAGAAATGTGAATACGTTACAATAATACGTATGTTCAGAATTACTGTAATCACAGGTTCACAGTTCTTGTTTTTTCAGTCGTCCAATTATTTTCGAAGGTCTAATTTTTTCAAAAAATGTGCTAAAATCGTTTTTCATATGTTACTATAGCAATAAATGTCTATACATTGAACTAAGATGATATAAAGTCATTTATTTAGATGACATAAATGACTTAATTTCGTAACGAAGGTATTGAGTAGGCCTATTCTTACCATATAACCCTTTTTGCATGCATCATTCTTTGAGTAAAGCGCTTTCGCGCAATTTTTCAATCACGCATATATATGCTGCTTAGATGAACGTATATATGCTGCTTAGTACAGGTTACCCGACCACTAGCTGGTACGTACGTGCAACAAAAAATTTGGACTACGATTCCAAAGAGGTTTGTAGTCATGGATTTTAGATAAATTTTGAATGCAGTTTAATTCATAGTCTTGTAGGTGTGTAGGTATGTACATAGGATAACATATTTATCAGAATTATATACATTTATCGTCTTTGAACCCTTCTGAATATTGGTGCAATATTAGAAATTAATTATTGAGCCAAAGTGTTGTTTAAGGAAACACCTCAGTATCAAGTCAATAGTGACACAGTAATGAGCTGATACTGGGTTAAAAATAAATTATTATTGGGACAATATATTCCACCAATATCCACTTGATGTTAGAAAATGAGTATTGGGCCTGTAGTACCCTACCTTAGTTACCCCTCAAACTCAGTTCTAGTCCATTTGTGTTCAGAAATATTAATATGTGTAAATTTAAAATTACCCACCAAAAAATTACTTACATAACCATAGCGTAGCACCGATACGAAGTGCAGGAATAGTACGAGTATATATCTAAGGTCGCTGCTTCACTCGCCGCAAGCGGAACTCAATTGCTAAAGCAGCAACAACACCAGGCCTTACAGGCATATATTTTCTAAGGAACACCTCAATTTCAAGTCCATAGTGACACAATAATTAGCTAATAATGGGTTTGTGAAATTATCATTATCGGGGCCATATGTTTTACAAATATCAACCTATCAGGAATTGAGTATTAAGCCAATGTCATTGTAGGGAACACTTCATTATCAAGTCAATATTGACACAATAATTAGCTGATATTGGGTTGATGATAAAACTGTTATTGGGCCAAAAAATTTTCCTAATATCAACCGAATTTTCCAAAATAAGGTATTGCCCCAATGTTCATTTTGAATATCCAGTCAATATTGAGGCTGTATATTGGCTCAATATTAAGTCAATAAATTTTGCTACCTGGGCGGTATCCTGCAGTCCTGCAGTGACTTGACGTATAAGGCGGGAAAAAGTGGCTGGAGCATTTGCTAGGCCGAAAGGCATGACGTTGAATTCATAGAGGTCCGACCTAGTTTTGAAGGCGGTGTATTGGCGTGACTCAGGGTGTAGAGGTACCTGCCAATATCCACTGGTCAGATCCATTTTACTGAAGATTGTTTTGCTAGCTAAATTGGTGAAAATAGCAGTGGTGTCTGCTATTGGCTCGGCATCGAATACTGTCTGGCTGTTTAGGTGTCTGCAGTCCAGGCAAAATCGGTGAGTACCGTCTTTCTTCCGGACGGCAAGGAACGGTGAATAGTAAGGTGATGTGGATGGCGTCACGATTCCCATCTTCATACACTTCTCTAAACTTGACTGCAGTTCAGGCTCCAGCGATAGGGGAAGTGGATATAAATGTTGAAGTTGAAAACTGGAAGGATCCTTCAATTTTATTTCATGAACTGCCGTGCTGGTTCTTCCGGGAGTGTCTGTGAAAAGATCGCGATATTCTCCAAGTAGTTCCTGGAGTTCTGAGCGTTGTGTTGTATTCAACGTAGAGGAAATGAGGCAGTCTTCAATGGTTTCTCCGACGGGTGACGGTATCTCTGGTTCTTTCCGGTCTAGCTCTTCTTCTTCGCCGGTAGGTTCTAGGGCGAGGCAAACCGCTGCAAAACCTTCCTCTACTCTCTCGTCGTCCTCCTCGCGATCGCCCTCGCTTGGTGAGGCGGAACTTTGCTGCTCCCGGTCGTAGTACTGGCGAAGGAGGTTGATGTGATAAACTTTGTTGTTTCCATCCACGTCCTATGTATAGGTATAGGTTCCCAGGCGTGATTTTACTGTATAGGGACCTTTCCAAGTCATTAGTAGCTTTTTCCGAGAGTTGGGCAGAAATGCGAGGACTTTATCTCCTTGCTTTAGAGTTCGCATCTTGGTGCGTCTGTTGAAGAACTTGGCGGTTTTCTCTTGGCTCCTGTTTAGATTCTCGCGAGCGATTTTGCATGTTTCTTTTAACCGGTGCTTCATTTCCATTAGGTACTGGGCAGTGCTCGTGTAGTCTTGCAAGCTTCCATCTGTCCAACATTCTTTGAGCACGGTTAAAGGTCCACGGACGCGATGGCCGTAGATGAGTTCGAAGGGAGAATACCCGATTGAGGCCTGAGGAGCGTCTCGATATGCAAAAATAAGGGAAGGCAGATACAGGTCCCAGTCTCGCGGTTGTTCTACGGCTAATTTCCGCAGCATGACTTTGAGCGTACCATTGAAGCGTTCGACTATGCCGTTCGATTGGGCATGGTATAATGGCGTCAATCGGGGCTGGATACCGACGAGTTTCAGGAAAGCTTCGAAGGTTGCGGCAGTGAACTGAGTGCCGTTGTCGCTCGTCAGCGTATTAGGGAAACCAACTCTGCTGCAGATTTTAAGTAGCTCCTGAGCAACCGTTTCTGTATCTATATGTCTGAGCGGGGCTGCGTCTGCGTAGCGAGTTGCTTGGTCCACCACGGTGAGAATATATCGATGGCCACGTGCCGAAGCTGGTTGCAATGGGCCTACTAAATCAACACTGAGCGCGGAGAATGGAGTGGTGATCGGTGGATTTGAGATTGGTGCCTTTCTTGGTCGAGAAGGAGCGTGCGTCTGGCAGGTGTGACAAAAGTGGCAGTATTGGACAACATCTTTTGCTAGGGACGGCCAGTACAAATATCGTTCTAGTCGAGCCTGAGTCTTCTTTTGGGAATAATGGCCAGCAAGTGGATAGTCGTGAGCCATTTCCAAGATTTGTGGGCGCACGCTTGCAGGTGCTACAAGTTGATGGGTTTCCTGACCGTCTCGTAACGTTTTCCGATGCAGAATACCGTCATAGAGTTCATAGGTAATTACTCTGCCATCCTTGTGCGTTTCTTCTTTGCCAGCGTCAACTTTTTTGAATAAAAACTGCAATGTTTTACAGTCCCGCTGTAATTTCTTGAAGTCTTCTTTGTTGTGTTGCAACATATCGACATTACTTGGTACTGCAGGGGGATTTTCGATCGCTTTTACTGCTGCTCTTGTGACAACATGAGAGACTCCTGCAGCAACTGGTTGCTCTTCATGGTCGGTCATCTGTTCTTCGAAGGAGGTGGTTCCGGGAACTCGGCCGAGGATGACATCATGAGAGAGCTCTTCCATGGCTACGGCTGTCACCTCTCCATGGTAGTAGGGACAAACGAGAGAGACCCGGGCAAGAGGCGCCTCGAAGGAGTGACTGCTTTACAATCGAACGGTAATTTCCTTCTTCAAAATGGCTTCAGCTGGGACGAGAGCCTTCTTGACGAAGACCGCCGTTGCTCCTCCATCGAGTAGTACTTGGACGGGTTGTTGGTTCACAGTGCCGGAGCATGTTTTCAGCTGTCCCAATTCGATCAGTTTGTTTGAGGCGATGTGATTGCATGTGACTGGAGGAATATCGTCATATTCATCTGCTTCTTCATGCGTTGTTAGATTGTTTACTCGAGCTGTAGTACTGGAGATAGGTGGGCTTGCATGGGCTGCTCCACTACTGTGGCTATCACCTTGCCTCCTCTGTAGCTGGTGGCACTCATCCCTGGAGTGTGATCGGTTGGGGCCATGGAAAGTGCAGTAATATCCAGTGTAAGATCCTCGTTGTTCCTCGCGCTGCGGAGTGTTGACCGATCTTGAGCTGGTGGGAACATCACGAGTGTTAGAAATTCTTGGTTGCGTTCCTCGAGAGTTGTTGCTGGAGTTGGGTGATCTTGCTGGGGTGCTCGGGGCTCGGACAGGAAATGTCGAGCGTCGCTCTGGTACTGATGATGCTTTGAGTGCTGGAAGGCCCGCATCCGTCGTTGATGTCAGTGTGCCACCCTTACAAAGCTGATGGAGCGATGTATGTGGTCTTGCTTGCAAGAAACTATCACCTTGCTCTCCTAGGCTTGCGACTGTGTTACCACCCCTGTCACGTAATTGAGTAGCGAGAAAGGGATGCAGGCTTGAATAAGCTCGGTCAACAAGAAGGAAGTCACGAAAAGTCTCGTAGTTGGCTTCGATGTTGCATCCTTTTAACCAAGCGTCGAAGGCTTGTTCTAGTCGCCGTAGGTAACGTGACATATTGTCGCTTTCTTCTGGCTTCAATTCGTAGTGGTTGGCGCGTAGTTTTGCTGGGGTGACTTTATGAGCATCTAGTGGAAGCAATTTGATTTCGGGAAGCTTGAAGCGATCTGCTGCGGGCAAGGTATCGATGAGTCGACGTTCCTTCGGTGTGATCAAATTATGGAGCATGACAACAGCATCGACTTCAGTAAATCCCATTGCTGTTGTGTGACTGCAGAAGCGTTGCAAAAATTCGTCCATCCTTTCTTTCGTGGGATCGAATGGAGCCGGTGGAGGTATCTTCACTCGAGCATTTTGAGGAGCGATTTGAGGAGCGATTTGAGCATCGAGCTGTCTGAGTCTGAGCTCGTGGTCTCGTTGTGCTGCTTCTCGTTCAGCTTCTCGTTCCGCTGCTCGTTCGGCGGCTTCTCGTTCCGCTGCTCGTTCTGCGGCTTCTCGTTCCGCGGCTTCTGCTTCTTCCAAATGCCTCAGGCGGCTGGTAAATTCTTCCCGGTACTCCGCATCGGTGGGAGTGAGGCTGAGGGCTTCGACGAATTCTCGATCTTGAGTGACGAGGTTCATCTTGTTTAAATGATGCGGTGTCTGCGTGGTTATTGAAAAAACAGAGTGGGGAAAAGGACGACACAATGCTGGTTATTAATTTAGTGATGCATATGCGAATTATTAATGATAATAAATAACAGCAAAGGTAGTCTTCAACTGCAGGCACGTCGGTGACTTCTTGGTAAGTATAAAGAAGTCGGAAGTTGGTGCATCCGACGGCCTCCCACATCAATTTTGCCAATAACCGTGATCTGTTGAGATAAAATAGGACCAGACGTAAATAATTTGACGGTGGTAAGACTGAGAGCTGTGGAGAAAAGATTCTGAGTTAACAGATAAGGCAATGCACTCAATCTGATATATATATTTTAAAGACATTAGAATTTACGTTTAAGTCACGGCTTTAAACTTAGGGTACGGCCCGAGTACGGGAAACTACAGCCAAATGTAGGCCAGTGAGGAACGTTCGGGACAAATGCACCTACTTATCTCCAAACGTACCCTCACAATGGATCCCTTGAAGTCCACGTGACGACGGTGAGAAGAGAAGGTCGATGACAGACTGCCCGGCCGCTGAAGCGCTGGACTGCCGTAGTTCCCATTCAGGCTGCCTCCGTAGTCCCAGAGACGAGAAGTCGGAGAAGCAGCTGAGTGCGGAGCAGTCTCGAAGCGGTGCGAAACCGTAGTGGCGTAGTGGCGTCACTATGCCTCGGCCGTTAACCACAAACCCTCTCCACGACGTCAAGCGTAGGGAACCGTAGTGCAGGTCACAGGAGGGTTTTAGCCGATAACGCACATTTAAAAACTGCTTCTTAGAATATGAGAAAAATTAAAGATGAACAAGAAAGCAGGGCTCCACAGGAGGGCGTGAGCAAGTTGTTAGTGCTGTGGATGTTGGAGCGTGTCTGCTGTTTGTCAGGCACGACATTCTGAGAACAGTTATGAGGCGTTCGTACGTAAAGGGTCGTAATTGGTTTGGCAATAAGGGCACACTGTACTGAACGTCCTCCAATACTTGAGATGGTTTCAAACCAAATTCTTAAATATAAGATTCCTTAAATTTATGACTCCTTAATACTAGTTCCCCGTGTAAGAAAATGGATTTCTTCAACAGTCCGGGGAAGGGATTGAATTTTCGTTAAGAATACAAAATTCAATGGAACTAATCTGCAATATCTAATGTCATAGATAAGAAAAGTGTGTGAAGCGATGTCGCACGCTGCACAATTAAATCTAATTAGAGAGCATCAGCTGATGCGAGCGTCCTATTGCGCTCAATGCAGCGCTCGGCTGCCGCCCGCCTCGTTCGAGGTTCCGGCGCAGCTTGATGCTGCGGCTGGAGCTGCAGCTGCTGCTCTGTAGTAGCGAGAGGGTTAGAGTCACAAGTAAGTAAAGGTATTAGTGAGGTGGAATGGCGCTTTACAGTCTCGCCATTTCCTTTTAGCACAATCACGCTGGTTACTTCGTCCAAATGATTAATAAAGACTTTCTCTACCCTGCCCATGGCATAGTTTAAAGCCTTTTGATGTGGCTCCTTTAGCAAGACAACATCTCCTGCTTTAAGGGGATGGTGTTTAACAGGCTTAAACCTGTCTTTCGAGTTAGTTGCCTGAGAAGCCAAGTTTGGGAGAAATTCAGACTGATAAAGATCACGAAGACGGTCCCGAACTTTATTCAAGTGTAGAAAACCCTGTCTGATTTTCCCAATGGGATCCACCTCTGGTGACCAGGAAGGGTCCGGCCGAGACTGACCACTGTCAGGAATAGTGTTCAGCGAGATCAGCTCGTGCCCCTTAACAATTAGTACAGGAGTAATAGGTGCCGGAAATTCGTTTGAGTCTGAATCTCTTAATGCTTCTTTAAATGCCACAGGGCGTTTGTTCACCAAGTGAACAGTTTGCGCTAGTATGAAGTCGAAATTCAAGAGAGAAAGCACTGCTTTACGCAAAGACCCGTTGATTAAGCGCTTAGTTAATTTTACACACGATTCGACCAACGAGCCCAAGACGCTGCAGCCTTTGAAGTACTGCTCAAATTTCACGACTCGTGAATTTGCTTTTTCTAAAAACATGGCAGTTTCAGAATCCTTTAAACGGTCGGATATTTTGTTTGCGCCTGCGAAAATCTGACTTCCTAAGTCAGACATTACGAGCTCGGGTGATCCATGGTCGAAGACATGGAGCTGACAAGCTCTGAGAAATTCACTGACGGACATGTCTAGGCAAAGCTTCAAATTAATTGCTCTTGACCAAAGACACGTGATGCAAAGCTCCCAAACTTTGACTTTGCGTCCATCTTTCTTGATCCAGTAAGGACCGAAATAATCTAGAAATAGATACTTGCAGGGTACGGTCGGAGGCTCGGCTCTAAACTCCTTATAGGAGGATTGGTTCAATTTAATTGCCCTAGCGTTAAAACGGCGGCAAGCCAGACATTTTCTGACAACGCGCTTGACAGCTGAGAAGTTACAGGACACATGAAATTCTTTTCGAAATTGAGCCAATACAGAGTAACAGCCAGCATGAGCCATGCGATGATGAATGTCAGAGATAATTATATCTGCTAGATGGCTGTTCTTTCCTAAGATTATAGGAAAGGAATAGTTAGCGTGATCTCTCCACCTGTCAAATTTGCTTCGTACCCTCAAAATGCCCTTTCTGTTTAGGAAGAGATTGAGTTGCTTTTGTAAAGCAGGCATTGCAGAGAAAGTTTTCTGCTTGCCATTCAAGAAATTTAGGCACTCGGCAAAATTTGATTTCTGATGCACACGAATCACATGATCGCTAGCAACTTCGTACAGGTTATCGCTTTCGTTACTGAAACACGATAAATGATTGAAACGTACCGGATCTTTAGCTTTAAGCTTCAGCTTGCAATTTTTAATAAATTTGATGCAAAGTCGATGCACGGCAACCTAGCGATGAAAGCTAGAGTAACGTTTCTCGTCTACTAGGAGAGCTAGATCCCCCACCGCCGGCTTGCTGTCCTTACTAGCAGGTTCGGTAGGATCAAACAAGTCGTCGCTCTCGCTGCAATGAGGCTCGTTCGCGCCAATGGAGCTCACAGCTCCTCGTGATGGAACTGCCACCGCGGTTGCGCAGCCAGTTTCTGCGGTAAAGGGTACAAGGAAATGAAAGGACAAGTCATTTACCGTGAAATTAGGCGAACGTAAGAAGCTCGGTCCTTGATGGTAATTTGTATTAATCAATTGCTTATAGCTCAAAGGACGAGTGATGCAATCTGCTGGATTCTCCAAACCGGAAATAAATCCAAATTCGATTGGGCACGATTCGCATTGCCGGCAAATGAAACCCAGTCTATTTTTCACGAACACGGAAAGCTTTTGCATTTTGTCTAGTTTATGCACGGCTGAGTTAAGCCAGGTCAAAGAGACCATGCTATCTGAGAAGAGCGAGAGCTTAGAGATTTTAATTGGAGTTACACATTTAGGTCCTCCTAGTTCGTTGCGCACATCGATCAAAGTCTCTACACCCAAAGATATCGCGTGGAATTCCAGCGATAGGATCGACTTTGTTTCGAGTTGTTTGTTTACGATTTTGTTTTTGGCCAGGAGAAAATTTACCTCTGCAGTTTCCACATTTTTTATGAAAACTACAACACCATACATCAAAGAACTTGCGTACGTGAATGCTACAAGTTCGAACGTGCTGTCGCGTCTTCCGACGAATCTTTTTATCGGAATAGAGGGCGATTTGTTCACTTGCTTGCAAATATTAGTCCATTTTCTCTGTAGATCAACAGAAATAATATCGTCCCAAGCAACAGACTGATCACATTGAAGTTTATGAATGAACAAACGCGCGCGGTTCAGTAGTGGTCCCGCGTACTGGCAAACGTCATAGTTATTAGCGATAGAAGCCAGGATTTTTCTCTTGGTATTGGCTGAATTCTCTAAAGTAAGAGGGCTAGCAGAGATTTCATCTCTAGTAAGGTCCCAGTTGAGACCTAACAATTTTACCTGGCTCGCGGTTTCCACAGCTTCACCTGCCTCGTCAATCGACTGCTGTAGGTCACTCGAGTTAGTGACAAACTGCTGCAGGTCAAACCGATAAGGGCGAAAAATTCCCTGTAACTGAGCGTAAGCCCACTCTAAGAAGGATTCATCGTTAGAGGTTACGGCTAAGTTATCCATGTAGGACAAGCTGTACATTAGTTCTTTTAGGTTGCGTAATTCTGAAGAATCATGACTAGAACCTTGCAAGAGAATTTTGTGCAGAGCCATCATTAGAAGAAAAGGAGAGCACCGCAAACCGAACATCAGTCGTTTGTGACGGTAAGCGACAATGGAAAAGTCTTGCTTAGCTACGTTACGGAACCAAAATAGCATTAGCCGATTTTGATCGACTTCCCTCAATCCTATGCTGAGAAAGGCTTTTTTCAGGTCGAAACCCAACAAGTACTTGTCAAAGCGCAAGTAAAGAATGGACGAGGCTATTTTTTGGTTTAAGTTTGGCCCGCTAAGCATAGCTTGATTGTGAGAGATGGTTTTCAATTTAGAGGAATCAATTTCGCACAAATTGGAAAGGTACACAATCCTACATTTGGTACTCTCACGCTCTAACTTAAAAATCCCCATATGAGGCAAGAAGCTAGCACTAGGATGTTCCTCCAAGAATTTTGGAAGGTTATTTATGCGTTCAATAACGCCGGAAGCAACTTGCTCTTTAATTACGTCATCGTACATTAGGAGACGCTCAGGGTTTTTTTGAAGTTTAGTCAAGTTACTCTTCAGAATTTGCTTTGGCATAGATACGTTACTGCCCAATAGATCACACACTTTGCTATTCCATGCGAGAGGCATCATTAAACGGCCATCTGCTTCCTGACGGGTTTCAGCAAGTACATGTTCAACAAGTCTACTGTTTTCTTCTACGCTGTCTTCCTCGTAAATTCCCTTTTCGTACAGGCAAGAATCTACGGGTTTTTCTGTCAAAATTGCGCGTACGGCCTCGTTCAGGGTAGCTTCTTCTGGCTCACAATCTGCAGAAAGTTCTAACTCTCCTAACTTAGGTTTGGCTACAACCCTCTTACTGACCTCTGTGACGCAATTAGTATCGTTGCTGGACGATGCTGTGATGCCGCTGGAGGGATTGTCACCGGCCGCTGCGGTGACGCGCATGGAGAGATCGTCCCCGGCTTCTGCGGTGACACCGCTGGAGAGATCGTCGCTGGCCGATGCTGCGATGCCCTCGGTGAGGGACAAGCCTCGTTTTGAGGCACGATTATCGAGCCTGTCTTTACGAGTTGAGCCGCAGGTGTAGAAGTTAACCCGTATTTGAGGTAAACTAGGAAGATTACGTATGATTCTACTAACGCTGCCACTCAACATCACTCCCAGAGATGTTTCTGAAAAAAGAGAACACGGTGACGAACCGAAAACTACATCTTTCTGGGGAAGCAACTGAGCATCATTATTCCCAAGAACGAAATCCAAGTCGGCAATTTTGGTTTCGCTTCTTGACAAGAATTTATCAGCCAACACGTATCCCTTATCGACAAAAGCCTTGGTTACGGTTGGCAGCTTCGGCAGCTCTAATGTCGTTTTTATAGTAGGAATACAAATTGCTACAATTGGTGGCTCTGAATCGAATAGGTCAAACTTGACCGTTCGGGTCTGATGAGTTAAGCTAGAATTAAAACCTTTCACAGTTACATTATATTCATGAAGAAGGGTTCCGAGGTTTAATTTACTAGCACATGCATCGGTAATGAAACTTGGCTGGCAACCGCTGTCACGCATTCCACGAATAGCCACACCGTGACGCTCGACACTGAAAGTAGGAATCATTACGTCTTGACCGCAGTCATTTTGAGCTGCTGCCAGTGCCTGTCCCAACAATGCAGACCCAGAACTAATTTGTTTCTTAGGCGTCAGCTTTGAATCGCTGCGAGGAGTAGACTCTGCAGTCGGCCCAGGTCGCGTTGAGGACCTAGGAACCTTTGATTTGGGACAAAGAAAGCTGTAGTGATATTGAGAACAAAAATAGCACCTTTTCCGGAAGCGAAATTTACAATCACCTGCTTTGTGAGAGAGGTTAGCGCACTTTAGGCAGCCTCCGAGGGCAACTAATTTGTCTCTCTTTGCTTCTGCCGTTTTATATACCGGACAGTTGAACGTGGAATGAGAGTCCCCGCTTTCAGATTGGTCGCAAAAGGTGCAACGCGGTGGCCTCATCACTTTCTCACTACGTGGCTCCAAGTCCACGGCGGAACTGGACACAAATTTTGTTGAGGAATTAGTTGGGCTGTCATAATTAGCTTTATCGAATTTAGGCTTGCGTTTCACAGCTCCCTGATAGCGTTCAGTTACGTCGAAGATTTTGGAAATTATATCTTCCAGGGACGGTCTTGTTTTATTAGTGACCTGAACAAAGTGAGACTGGAAACTCTCATTCATGCCGTGCCAGAAAAAGAATTGGAGCACGGTATCTGTGGTAACATTGAAAGTTTTAAATGATTCGACAAGCAGACGCATTTTCTCGATATATTCAAAGGAATCATCACCAACAGTCAACCTCATTTCGCAAAGACGTTTAATAGCATCGTATTGCTGAGACAACGGAGAAGTAAAAGTCTGCTGAAGAAGTTCCTTAGCACATGCATAAGTTTGTTTGCCTACTTCTAGCGACTTAACAAGTGTGAGTGGCGCGCCTCGCAGCTGCCTCTGGAGAAAGATAAACTTCTCATATTCCGACAAGGAGTACTTGTGGAGAACGCTCTCCAGATTAAGGAAAAACTTACCGAGATCTTCCCCGGCGTCGTGTCCGTACTCTGGTAGTGGAATTTGCGGGAGGTTCAACTTGCTGAAGCCGAGATCACCGCTGCGAGAATCGGCACCACCCACTGCAGCACCTGCACTAGTTTCGCAGTCTAAAGAGGACTGAAAGGAGGTTATGGCGAAGATTAGTTTTAAATCATACTCTGCAGAGGTATCGTATTCTTCCTTTGAATCTTTCTCCGCCGTGCCATCAGCAAAGAGAGCAGCACCTATTTGAAGGTTTGCATGACTAATGTCCTTCTGTAAGGTTTGCAGCCGTAAAATATTTTGCCTCTTAACATCGCTAGTCATGGACTCTAAAGCACTGATTGAATTAGATATGCGCGTAATTTCAGCGCGTATGTACTTCCTATTATGTTTAAGGAATTTCACGTCCATGGCTGCCAAGAAAGAGGCAAGCGCTGAAAAGAGAGAAAAGTATTAGCTTGAAGAACTGGCAGTCAGAGCTCTACGCAGTTCTCTGCTAAAATGACACTAATGCCCGATATAGGATTAACATCTATTAACTGCGCTTAGGTAATCAGCAGAGGCCAAAATTTAGTATATGTATACGCACACCAAATAGATTCAAGAATTAGGCCAAAGGCCGACAAGGTTGACATCTGCAAGCAGTGTTTAAGCAATAGCAATATTAGCAATATGTATTAAGAGAACAGGCTCCGCACACAAGAAATGAACACGAATTACAAAGAGAAAGATTAGATTAGTCAAGAAACAAATATACGTTTCAGAACTTAGCCCAGACCTGCACAACGGACACCCATCAGCCGACGTACTCTGGAGCTCTGGGCGGACTTCACTCGGGCCCCACGTTGGGCGCCATATCGAAAAAACAGAGTGGGGAAAAGGACGATACAATGCTGGTTATTAATTTAGTGATGCATATGCGAATTATTAATGATAATAAATAACAGCAAAGGTAGTCTTCAACTGCAGGCACGTCGGTGACTTCTTGGTAAGTATAAAGAAGTCGGAAGTTGGTGCATCCGACGGCCTCCCACATCAATTTTGCCAATAACCGTGATCTGTTGAGATAAAATAGGACAAGACGTAAATAATTTGACGGTGGTAAGACTGAGAGCTGTCGAGAAAAGATTCTGAATTAACAGATAAGGCAATGCACTCAATCTGATATACATATTTTAAAGACATTAGAATTTACGTTTAAGTCACGGCTTTAAATTTAGGGTACGGCCCGAGTACGGGAAACTACAGCCAAATGTAGGCCAGTGAGGAACGTTCGGGACAAATGCACCTACTTATCTCCAAACGTACCCTCACAATGGATCCCTTGAAGTCCACGTGACGACGGTGAGAAGAGAAGGTCGATGACAGACTGCCCGGCCGCTGAAGCGCTGGACTGCCGTAGTTCCCATCCAGGCTGCCTCCGTAGTCCCAGAGACGAGAAGTCGGAGAAGCAGCTGAGTGCGGAGCAGTCTCGAAGCGGTGCGAAACCGTAGTGGCGTAGTGGCGTCACCATGCCTCGGCCGTTAACCACAAACCCTCTCCACGAGGTCAAGCGTAGGGAACCGTAGTGCAGGTCACAGGAGGGTTTTAGCCGATAACGCCCGTTTAAAAACTGCTTCTTAGAATATGAGAAAAATTAAAGATGAACAAGAAAGCAGGGCTCTACAGGAGGGCGTGAGCAAGTTGTTAGTGCTGTGGATGTTGGAGCGTGTCTGCTGTTTGTCAGGCACGACATTCTGAGAACAGTTATGAGGCGTTCGTACGTAAAGGGTCGTAATTGGTTTGGCAATAAGGGCACACTGTACAGAACGTCCTCCAATACTTGAGATGGTTTCAAACCAAATTTTTAAATGTAAGATTCCTTAAATTTATGACTCCTTGATACTAGTTCCCCGTGTAAGAAAATGGATTTCTTCAACAGTGGTTGAGTAGAACCCAGAAATCACAGGCAACGTTGGTAGTCGCGCAAAGCTTCTGGGTCCTTGTTCGGGCACCAGAATATGTCGATACCGTCGTGCGGTCGACGTGAGGGTTTGTGGAAAAGGGCTGTCTTCTGTGCAGCTACCTTTTCCGGGGCGCTAGCTTTTCTGTGCAGCTGCCCTTCCTGAGGTTCGTGAGGGTACCGCCTACGCCGTATTTAGTCCGCTGGGGCAACAGAATTAGTTTCTGTTTGTGCCGAACTACGGCGGTACCGTTAGGTGAGATTTGTGTGGGTACCACCTGCGCAGTAATTAGTTCGCTAGAGCAACTGAAGTAGATTCTGATTATGCCGAACTACTGTGGTACCGCTCGAGTGAGGTGTGTGTGGGTACCGCCTACGCTGAATTCAGTCCGCTAGGGCAACAGAAGTAAATTCTATCGTGCCGAACTACGGCGGTACCGTAAGGAGGACGAGCAACTGTATGCGCCGTCCCTAGTCCGTTAGGGCAACAGAAGTAAATTCTGTTAGTGCCGAACTGCGACAGCGTCTTCCTATGCAACAAACTATGCGGAATAGTTTGTCCTCCAAAGGTGGTTTCCTTAAGCCCTTTTATAGGCGAGGGTGCCGTATTAGACTAAAACCTGTGACGAAAGGAGAAAGGAAAACTCTTTTGACCTTAGGATTTGAGTTCTTCATTGCCGAATCTCGTTACAATGCCTCTTAAATAGACAAATACCTTTCAGCAAAGAACATGATTTTATTTACTTTCTGTGAAAATAGCGTACATAGACATGAGTTACTGTTAACACAATACAACACGTAAAATTACATTTTAGATGTTTGTGCAATTCAGCTAAGATATCAAAATAGTACGGGAATATTAAAATGAAATACAAATAAAACTTAAGGGCTAACTAAAGTAAATGCACAAACGCATCAACAGCGCAGAAAAACAGACCAAGTCGGCGTTCAGGGAGCTGGACACATTAAGAAAATACTTCAGATTATGGGTAACTAACACAAAAGCCTCGACACACTTGCGCGGCCTGACACATATTAACTAGTTTGAAGAAGATCGGTCTGTAGATCAGATCGGAGTGTGTTTATTCATGGGTTTAGGTGTAGATCAGATCGGGGTGTGTTTATTAATGGGTTTAGGTGTAGATCAGATCGGGGTGTGCTTATTCATGGGTTTAGGTGTAGATCAGATCGGGGTGTGTTTATGCATGGGTTTAGGTGTAGATCAGATCGGGGTGTGTTTATTCATGGGCTTAGGTGTAGATCAGATCGGGGTGTGTTTATTTACGTTAATTTAGGTGCAGATCATATCGGTGGGTGTTAATTAAGTTCAGGTGTTCAAGATCAGATCGGTGGTGTAAATTTAGTTTCGGTGTTTGTTGGTATATCAGATCGGGTTTAGTTTTAGGTGTGTTTGACTATTTATAACCAAGCAATTCAGATCACTGTATTTCTCATTTACTGTTTGTCTTTAAAGTTGCTAATTTTTTCGCCTAGGTGCATTTAATTAATGGAAGGCGCGGGGTTTGCTCCTGGAGTCAAGACAGCGGCTCCGACACTTCGGGCTGAGGCCCCGATGCAACCATCGAACGAAAACCATCGTTCTCCATCACTTAATTCATTTTTCATTGCACTATCATTTAGTTATATGCCGGCCTTGTTGAATATTTGGGTCATATTATTAAACTTTATTTCTACTGTCTGTATTTCATAATTCCCCCGCTCGCTTTTTTCGTAATGTAATGTTAAATAATCATAACTAGCACATAATATAGCATAACGAAAGTACGAGTACAATTTGTAATTACTGGTCAAGTACATCATTAGCAAGGTACAAAAATACTAGAATTTGATCTATCGAGCACTTCCCTAATTTCATTATCTCAACATTATTTTTTTGCACTGCAGGAACTTTTTTAATACTTCATACACAATTGATTAACATCTGTACTACCAAAGTAAATACTCACATTTTGTTTCAGCTCATCAGGATTTTAATGGCTACAAAATTGTTTACTTTATGATTGGCTTATGTTCATCAGTGGAAAAATTTTCTTTGTGGAATTATAATCAACAAAAAATTCAACAACAGCCAAATTATTATGACACAATAAAGAAAGGGCACCCTGTTTCATTCTTTTAACACGTTCCCTGCGTACTGGGCCATATGTGTACCAACAGGTAAATTGCCCATTTAAGTGCAGGTATAAATGTACGACATTTCAGGTTTCCTGACATTTTAAAAAATAATTGAAATCATACGAGGTAAAATGTTATTGTGCAATTTTAATTTTCATATTCATTAGGAAAAATTAAAATATATTCGAGCTGGAAAATTGACTCGCTTGTTCTGCTACCTACAAGCTAACCAAACCAACCGTCAACAGTCGCGGAAACGCAGGGAAAGTGTTAAAAATTCTTAACCTTCACTTTTCAATTCATGTAGAGTCTAATCAAAACATACCCAACATAAGTCTGTTTAAAGACTTGTGTTGGGAGAAGAGGACTACCAACGAAAAGGACAACGGTGATAGTGGTAGGGATTCATCAGAGGTGCTTGAACTTGAAGGCAGAGTCTTTGTAATGATCTGTAGAGATGGTAACCAATTCGAGGAAGACCCGTGAATAGTCTTCAATGATTTCAATTGCTTCTTGGGTGGCAATGGACTGAAGGACTTGGGTGGCAATGGGCTTCTCAACCTGACGGAAAAGAAGAATTTAATTTGCTTATTAACCATAGGTGGCTCTCTAAAAATGATAGAAACTAACCCAGCTCTGCAGTTCCATAGTAGAGACACCTTATGACATTGAGTCACCACTGCTCAATAACTACTTTGAAGTACTACAGCGGCAACCTAAGGCAACTGCCTTAGTTTTTATTTAAAATAAGTTTTACAATAATTTATTTTCTTACACCATATTATACGCAAAATAGCAAATTGTTCGTTAAACAATCTGAAAAACACACAAAAAGGGGTGAAACATTTGGTTTAATTTCGCAGACTGCGCCCATGACACATGCCAGTTAAAAAACAGCCCTAAATGTTAATTATCACTGTTACAGCAAAGTCTACACAAACATACATCAATTCAATGCAATGATAATTGATGCTTCTACTACAGCACACACTTTACCATTAAGAATGGCATGTTGGATGAATTTACTTTTCTATACAGATAACAGAAATCTTTTGAATTCAATTTGAGACATAATCGTTTAGAACAGCTAATTTACCCCAATTACAATAGAGCCACATTAATGATATAACAAATGAAAATAATACATTACCCAAAGCAAAAGATTTTAAACATGATTTAAATATGATTAACTGTTACTAAAATTGTAGAAATAGCTTAATTTAAATCAATTTACTTTTGGATCCGCAAGCAAAAGTTGTTAAAATTTTCAAAAGCCTAACAAGTCCCACCAAGCAGTTTCTAGAAATGCAAAGAGAAACATAGATAATAAGAGTTTCCCCAATGATTTTCCGTAAACAAAAATATTCATATTCTGAACAAATATGTAAATGACTACACATAGCTAGTGCTTTTGTCCAAATCAATGGGTCAACAGAGCAGGTAAATTTTTAAAATCAGTGGTAATTATGCTTTTTCAAACTACAAGTTAAAATGTAACAAAAGATTACATATTTCTCCCAGATGATTTTTTTATAATACAATTTCTAATATAGGGACTTGATTCTAATGTCAGTATCAGGCTATGAGGGAAATAAAGTATTCTATTATAACCGAAAAATGTTATGAAGAAATACAATGAATAATAGCCACAGATTGTGCTCATGAATTTTTGTTGCAATTTTATCAGCAGCAAATTAGGAGCTACCATTCGTGAAATACTTCTGAAAAATATCCAAAATTTTATTTAGATGTCAACATAACTAAACGGTAAATGTGTACCGTTTGGTAAGAATCGATTTTCCAGTTTTCGGGGCCTAAACATAGATAATTAGATTGAAATAAACAAGTTTTCTTATATGCACTTTCCGTTGCAAATGAGTATTTAATGAGTTATAGCGGTAGGTTTAGTTTCGTCTATGATGACGAATGCGCTCGAATAAAGAGCTATTAATCGATTTACGAATTTTTGTTGCCTGAATCATGGTAATAACATTGAAATAAACTAGTTTTCTTCTATACACTTTTTGCAGCAAATAAGTATTTTACGAGTTAGAGCGGTATGTTTATTTTTTGCGCGATTGAGCTGTTAGAGTACGTTTGAATACTTTGTAATATATTATTAGCTCACCCCGCGGAGCTTGCGGAGCCTGAACAACTCACTTCTAGGATCTATTATTTAATAACACGAGAAAAAAGAAAAAAAGAAAAACATTTTATTTCCAATAGAGATGGTACATAAGTACCATCATTGGTTTTTAAAATATCTTAAAGTTAATACACTTAGGTGATACACACACATGAGTATTTTAATACTAATGTCACTAGTCGAAAAGAATTGTTTGAAGGCTATTTAATCCTAAGCTTGCTTAATCTACATTTGACGATACACATAATGAAAATTATAGGAGACAACACAATTTCATGGACGAGGCATTTTCATCGTGGGTTGAGAACACCTTTGACAATTTACGTATACATAATATAAAACTTCGCAATTCTTGACGCCAGGAAAATATTTGAATTGTTTGTTGCGGAAGATGTTCAAAAATGTCATTTTAAGGAAGCACGAAATAAATAAATATACATATATATACGCGTGAGGACCACAAAAATTACAAGATTTGTTTTTCTAATAAAGCAATTTTAATATAACGGTCATTAGTTGTTAAGCACTTTATTTAAATATAAATGGATGATCAAACAACAAATGTATAGTTATTTTACGTGAATGCTTAACAATAATAAAGAGATGACGAGTTAGGTAATGTTACAAGTTGAGAGTGAACAGGAAAAAAATTATCTCTAGTTAAAATGTCAGTTGTCAGTTTAGTACACACAAATGTGCATATATACATGTGAATATATACACATATACATGCACATACATACCTACGCATACCTACGCATGCATACCTACGCACATACATACATACACCTAACACGTAAACATACACAAATACATTTCTATGCATCGAGGCAATCACTATATATGCGCGTTCTATAAAATGATGTGCGATGTTCTGAAATATAGAATAATGAGCAAATGAAATTTGTGACAACTCTTTTAGTATGTGTTGCTGCTTACAGTTTCTAATGAAATATTGTAACGATGTTTTATTAAATATTGTATCGAAAAGATCATTGGTTGATAAGCGTCTTATTTATCATATGTGGGTGATCGCACAACAAATATATTTGTATATATAAATATATATTTTAGAAATGCTGTACAATAATCATGTGAAATGAAGTATTACATTGTGACACATTCACCTATCTACGCACGCATAGCGTGCACAAGTACACATATATACACAAGTAAGCATGTGCGCAAATATCAGCGTAGACTAATCAGTATAAACTAGCATTCCAATCGAGGGAATTGGAGAAAATATCTTTTATTATGGCATGAATTTTATAAAATTTCCGTCTAAAAACGTTGGCACAAAACAGTCTACCGTAGTCAGAAACATGAAAACGATTGTTCTACAACTGTTCCCAAGTACAGAATATTTCCAGACGTACGCGAGGCTAGGCGGTTGTTATAATATACTCTAAAGCGTACGAGATGATATGATAATTTGCACTACACTAGCCTACCAAGAGTATTTTTGGACGTGGAGAAGAAAGAAACATGAATGTTCTATAAGGGTGTCATATTAGGAAAAAATCACATTATCTTTGAAATATGGCGCAAAATGTCTGTAAATGATAAACATACATAGGTACCCCATTTTACATGTACAAGACATTTAAGCTTTGGATTACCTTACAATAATAAAATAAAATGATGTGTTGGGTAGTGTTAGAAGTTGGGAGTGAGAGAAAAGTCTGGTATTTATAGCTTATATACCAGTTGCATGCATGCCTGCAAATCCCAGCGTATAGGCGATCAAATCATAGTACATACGCGTACTTCGAGACTGTTGTGTGATGTCTTGAATTGTAAAGAAAATGAGCAAGGGAGAGTATTAAGCAATGGAGATACCAGGCAAAATGAGATTCGTCAATACGTGTTCAGTATGTTCTGTAACTAAGAATTATCGTTGAGACGAAAGATGACGAATTATTTTGGCTTTAAATTCTCTCGGTCTTTGAGGGATTTTAATACTCAGGGGAAGTTTGTTCCACAGTAAAGCGCCTGATATTGACAGAGCCTTCTGCCCTATGTGAGATGAACGATAGATGTCTAAGACATTATTGTTTCTGTTCGGCTTTTGGTTTGTTACAGTGGGTGTATGGAAACGCACTATCTCAGCATTGCTCTGAGGAAGATACAACGAGGAGAATACGTATTGGACCCTCTGCATGAGGAGCCTTCCTTGAATAGGAATCCAGCCGACTTTATTAAGGAGAGGGGTTACGTGATCGCTTCTTTTGAAATTACCGTTGCATACCACCTTGGCTGCGAAGTTTACGCATTTTTGTAAATCCCTTTGAAGGTATTGAGGTAAGTCTCCCCATACTAGGCTGCAGTAGCCAATGCGCGATAATACAAGGGACTAAATGGCTAATAATCTGGATTTTTCGTCTAGCATGCTTTTTAGACGATGAAAAAACATTAAAGTTCCGTAGATTTTGTTGCAAGTAGTCTCAACGTGAGATTTGAAGGACATATATCTATCGAACCAGATACCTAGGTTTTTAACTTTTCCTGGTGCATTAATTTTATCATTTTCAACTGCGAGAGTAAGATCTGACGTTTTTTAATAGCATCATTGGATCCGAAAATAATACATTGTATTTTATTAGCATTTATTTTGAGACCATTTCGGTCGTACCATGATTTCAGGCTAGTCACTATATTTTCAGCTTTAATTTGCGTCTGTGGTATTTCCGATACAGAACTTGTTATTGCAACTTGAACATCATCTGCATACATTGAGATCCGTGTGTTAGAAAGCATTGGAGGGAAATCATTAACGATAATAGAAAACAGTAGCGGACCAAGAATGGATCCTTGGGGAACACCAAAATTGTTTTGAATGAATGGGGACAATTTGTCTTCTATGCGGACTGCATGAGATCGATTTCACAAGTAACTTTCAAACCATTGTGTGTCTATTCCCAAGTTCAGAATTTTACGTAGAAGTCTACCAGTCTACCTTAGTCGACGCTATCGAACGCTTTAGAGAGATCGAGTAGCAGCAAGAGTGTCACATTCTTCTGATCGATGTCACTGTATATTTTTTTCAGATATATTGAGCAGAGCATCTTGAGTGCTAGTGTTTCTTCTATAGGCGTATTAATTTCGGTGGAGTAGATTTGACTCGTCCAGGTGAAATGACAGTTGATTTGTCACCACTTTCTCCAATATTTTGGACATTACAGGTAAAAGACTGATTGGCCTGTTGTTTGATGCTGTATTTAGGTCACCACTTTTATGCAACGGTCTAATACTGGAATTTTTCCATTGGTTTGGAAACGTGTTGGTTGCTATTGATGCATTAATTATCAGACGAATCGATGGTGCTGTGACTGGGAAACTGTCTTTGATATATTGAAGACTGATACCATCATGTCCAGCTGCCTTTGTGTTTTTTAGTGAGTATAAGATATTTCTTAACTCCGGTAAATCGATAGGACGTGGTCTCCACCTGACATCAGCCCTCGGGGATGCAGTGGGGCATGAATTTTCAATTGACGTTTCACCTGGATCGGTACACATCTCACTGAAAACTTGAGCCCTACTTTTGAAAAAAATGTATTGAAAACCGTGGCTGTTGCCAAGGGATTTTCAAAATTACTTGTACGGTCTAAATTTTTATATGGGCAACCTCACTAATGATTTCCCAAGTTCGTTTCGGGTTATTTTTAGCCGTTATCAGTTCTTGGTGGAAGTGAGTTTGTTTCGCTGCTGTGATTTTCTTTCGAAGAATTTTTTCATGTTCTTTATAACTTTTGTATAAGGTACTGTTTGATCTATTGTTTTTTTACTCTCGCAAGTTAGCTTTCTTTATTCTGCTCATCTCTTTAACTTCGTCAGTAATCCAAACAGTGCATTTTGGCTTGTTTTTTTTGGGGTGACGTAAAGCGCGCATTCGTCAAGAGCTGCTCTGAAGTTCTCGTTGAAGATGGACACTTGAATGTCAACATCGTCAGATTGCAACATATTATGGAATTCGTTGGACCTATTGAGTAGTTTTTCTTAGTTTTTCTTGAAATAGTTCCGCAGAATAGTGCCTGTTCGAGCGATAAGTCATTAAGCGGTATTTTTGTCTTTCCTTTGCAATATTAATTTCACGTTCTATAGAGTGGTGATCGGAAATAGAAGGTAATATTACTGTACTAAGTATTGTGGCGGAATTATTTGTGATTGCCAGATCGAGGATAGTTGCAGAAACTTTAGTGATGCGAGCCGGTTCTTGGACCATTTGTGATAGGCTTAGTTTATAGAACAGTTTGCTTAGCTGATTGTTCTTGTCCGTTAAGTCAACATTAAAATCTCCGAAAGCAAAGAATGATTTTTTTGCCTGAAGGATTTCTTTGAAGGTTTCCTCAATGAAATCTAGTGTTAGACTTAGGGGAGACGATGGGTGCCGGTAAAGGCTGATGGCTTATTTATTTGCACTTCCAACTAAACCATTTCAATGCCTTCGCAAACTTTATTCGCTGGAAGTGAAGTTGTTGAGTACATTTCTTTCACATAAATACTAGATCCACTACCTCGGTTGGTTTTAGCGCCATCGTAGCGGTACAACACGTAATCAGGAATGTTAAAAAATGAACTTTGGGTTAGTAAATTAAACCAAGTTTCTGAAACACACAAAATATCAATTTCTTCAGTGACCAACATTACTCTGATGTCATCCAGTTTCCCATTCAGGCTTTGAGCATTTATGGGCTTTATTTTGATTTTACTTGTACTAGGACTCTTTTTGAGGGTAGCAAAGTTACTATCTCGATGGGATCGTTTCGAGGATTCATCGATCTTGCCTACCTTGCCCAGGGTGTTTGGCCCAGAGTCTGCTTTGTAAGAAAGTCCACTATTTATCTGGGCAGCAGCAGTTTGTTAAGATGAGGTAACTCCAGTCTGAATTTTGCCTTGTGTGACAAGGGCACTGTAGTGATCGTTTTTACGATGGAGCAGTAGTGGAGAGTTATTATTTGATGACTCTGATGAGGGATTGACTAGTATTTTCAAGACAAAATGATCCTGCTCATCCAGGATGAGAAGTGTTTGCCCGGCACGTTCGAGATGATTAGTGGTATAAGGTCTACAGCAGCTTGATCAAAATGTTTGTCGTCAATGTAATTATTTATGAGGTTTTGCATGTCTCGGCTGTTCTTGTCAACAAATTTAGCATGGGTGCTTTTGTTTGCTTTGTTCTCCGTTTTGATTGCAGTTTTTAACGAATTGTAGTTCTATTTTGATGCTGGTTGTTTTGTAAGTATATGAGCTACTGTATGAAGGAGGCAGTGTCCATCAGCTTTGTGGGGAATCAGCTCTATTTTCCAAGATCGTCTCAATTCATCCATTGTGGAATTCATGCGTTCGCAAATGGGAGTGGAGAGGTTTTTTTCGTTCTTTTCACATCATTTGAAGGTTCGGAGAGGTGCGGGGAAATTACGTTTTTCTGGCTCTTAATGGGCCGGCTGTGGTGATTTCTTGTGTGGGGTTCTGCAGAGAACTGAGAAAAGCCCGTGTCATTTTTATTTTTCTGGTGATGATCGTGGATGCAGTTGGACGGTGGATTTTCCATTGATTTTCGACTACAATTTTGCAGCGATTTCTCTCTTTCTGTTGATTTCAAGGCTTCTGAGTATGTGATTGGATGTTGATTTATACTCGTGTCTGAAAGGGGCTTTTCATCCGCTATATCAGCATCGGATAGCAATGAAAACCTATATTTTGTAGGCACTCTGCAGTTGTTTGTGGCAGATGCAGGAGAGGGCATGTTATATGAGGGCAAAGATCGGGAGGAGAGGGGAGGAGAAGGTTTGTTATATGAAGGCAAACATCGGTTAATGCTGCTTGAGGTTTCACGGGGAAAGGCTTCACGTGGAAAGGCTGTCAACTTAGAGCAGTCATTCAACTCATTTTGCTGTTTTGAATATTCATTGGCGTATTCAATTTCTTCATTCAGGTTATGGGAGTTTCTGACACAGGAGGCAAAATGTGAAGTTAGTCTCACAGGTGATCTTAGAGCAATTTTTTGAAGAAAATGATGAGTGTCTTCTCGCGTAATAGGCCAAGTGCGGACATTGTTGTAAGCTTCATTAACAGTAACTGTTTTTGCATTTGCTCGCAGCGGAATCAGTTTACGACCAGTTTTTCTGCACAGACTCGATGCCATGTGAAATTGCTGGCCACTGCAGGCACTCACCACATAAATATGAGAAAAAAAATTCTTTTACATGATGAGATTTTTACCTTAGTAAGGTTATGGGACGAAAGGCTCAAACCTTTGAAGCTAATTATATAGTTCCTGAAAGGAGGTGCGCGTTCAATCACATCATAGAGATCATTTAGACGTTCAGTAGATATAGTTTGTATTTTACATGCACTATCTATGTCATATCTGTTGATTTGTGTGAGACTATTGTCTCCAACAAGAAAAGTGTCTAGAGGGGATTCCGCATTTGGATGGTTACTCACACCTACCACCGACGTAAGATCATGAGCGCTTATACAATAATTTAAAGCAAAAAGCTGTTCTGTAATCATTTGAATATTTGATACAGTGGAAAAAATCGACGCTGGGCTCGGGGGACAATTTTGTCTCAAAGCTTTATTGAGAAATGCAGCTGTAAGGGACAGCGTGTTATTTATTTCGTGAATAGTTTGAGTACTGGTCATTGGTAAAGGGTGTAAGTACCCATTAAAAGCAGTAAAAGGTCTGTTAGTATTGTTCTCCTCTGAAAATCTTACGTTATCCTCGCATTTTACGCTCTGAGGTATTTTACTGCCAGTGTCAGCTGCTGCGCATGCATTTTCAAACATAACTTCGCCGCTTGAAAGGTTTACTCACAATTTATCATTAAAATTATAATTAAAATTACCCCTTTTACTTTCTGACTGGTTGCACAAATCTGAAATTTCATCGCGTTCTAACGATGGCGTTGGTGTTGGTGTCTTCATCGGTGGTGAATAATTATGAGCTTTCTCAGTGACGCAGGGCAGAGGAGATGTCGCCATGACGCAATCGTTGAGACGAGACGAAGCTGGCGGTGGTGCTGTGGCCGCTCCCGCCAGTGATGAGGTACCTTCTGTACTCGAGATGGTTGACTTTGTGGGAGAGATGAATTTGCTCGAGCACAATCCAAAGTGTGGGGCTGCAAGTCGAGTGTTGCTTGCGTGCAATTACTTGAAATCGCTTCGGGTGTCTGCGTGGTTGGTGTCAAAACTTGGGAAGCTATGTCGTACTTTGAATTATTGCTGGCGGCGCCTGAAAGATTTTCACCCGTGTCGGATGATTCTGATTTTGAGGTCGTCACTGGTGGTGCTTTAGACGTTGAGAGGCATTTGTTGATGTCTGACTTCATGAACGTCTTAGTAGCCTTTGTTGTTTTGAGCGTTGGAAACCCTTGAATTGGTATTTTCATGGGTGCGGCTTTTCGTTTCCCCCCTTTCCGCTTTATTGTCGGTGCATTCGGCTTCGTACTAAAGCTTTCGTTCGAAACTGCACTGGAGGATGATTTATTTCCAGATGGGGCAACCGTCCAATTAGCTGATCGAGTTCTAAATTGATATATTGTGAAATTGACAGAGAAGAAGAAAATTGAAATCTTTATTCTCTGAGTTGATATTGGGTGATTAACTTTCAAAAGGAAGGATAGCAATTGAATGATAAATGAGAGCTTGCTGTTCGTAAAGGTTAGAAAAATAGGAGACGTCACCTTTAAAATGAGATGGGAAGAAACCGCCAGGCGATGGAAAGGAACTAGATTCAGAAACACTCAGAAACATCGCCTTTTGATGGTCAAGGAAAAAGGGCATCGTAAAGCTAGTAGAGCTGGGCTGCATTCATTTGTCCTCAGGTTAGGCACAAGAGAGTGAGGAGGAGAGGGTGGGCGGGGGGGAGGGGGTGGGAGGAAGGAGTGTGGGCGCAGGCTTGGCGAGGCAGAGCCCTCGTAGAGGTCTATTGTTTCAGACATGTACAGGGTTTCACATTTTACTCGCTCAGTTTCACAACGTTTCACATTTACTGTAATTGTTTTCCCTCTTCCACGTTATACGTCACTATTTCAACAAAGTTTCTCGATAAAACAACAGGGTTACTTACAGATAAAGTAATTTGAACACATTTTGTTAATTAAATATCTAAATTAGGCGTCATAAACACTCAACATAAGAAATCGAATGAAAAAGAGATGAGAGAAATCGAAGATGAAAAATTTTTTTATCCTTCTCAGATTTTTCGTCACTAGTTAACCAAAATTTTTCATCAAAAGAACAAGATAATAATGTTCGCTAATTTGGTGAATCATAAATTGATGCGTACGTTAGAGATTTTTCAACATTCATGCTCTATTGTAACATAAAAATTGTTCACGAATGATGGTCACTGTTATTTTCCCAAAAAATGCGAATTTTCATGAGGAAACTTTCTATTTTTTTTTGACGTTGGAGACCACGGGACTTGTTTGTTCCACGTTAGGACGAGAGGTAGTTTAGAGGGATGGATCGGGGGCTTAGGGGGCGAGGGTGAGCTTGCTCGCGGTTCACCTCACCGCGATGGCAGCAGCATAGCTCCACAAGTTTACACATCGCGCCACTCTGATCTACTTGTTAAAATGATCACAACTGAGTCAATTCGACACTGAAGTTCACTGTCAACATTTAGTTAGGTAGAAGGCACAATAACGGGCGCTAGATTTAATTTTGCACGTCGTGGAATTTTTCCTTCCCTCACATTCTTAGCAATTTAGCTCCGGTGACATAGAGCGTGCGTTCACGGAGAACTCCGGAGAGAAGTTAGAAATAGAAATTATCAACTAAAAATAACGAATTATAGCGGGGTTGGTGTTTGGGTTCGTTAACTTCCGTCGTCAATGGCGGGAACCGCTCGAGCATTCGAGCGCGTCGGATTAGAGCGTCCATGACAGTATTGCCAGACGCGCAGTCGATGAATTACTTGCCGCTTCAAACACTAGAGTTGCCGTAACTAATTTACCGCTATAAACCGTAAAATACTGATTTGCGACGGAAAGTGCATAGAAGAAAACTTGTTTATTTCGATCTAATCAACTATTTTTTGGCATCTAAAATTCAAAAGTTGATTCTTACCAAACGCTACACCTTTACCAACTAAACTTTGATAATTATATGGATATTAAGCTTCAATTCAGGCAATTTTCATTTTAATTACATTCAAATCAATTAAATTCAAACCTTACGTATTCAGTAATTTCTGAATAACATGAAATAACAGCGTTACGTAGTTCATTTTGATAAATATATATCCGTGCTGCCCTACAATTAACTTAATTTGCACCAAAATCATAATTGAATCTGTAAAATAGGAAAGAAGACATAGAAACCAAGTAATTCACTCGCAAAACCACCTTCCACAATACATAAAGAAACGAGTGTTCGCTGTTTGACTGAAAGTGTGCGGCATCTCCGCACATGTTTATCAGTAGTAGCACTTTCTGTATCTGGAGGACACCAATAAAGGGCCGCACTTATCGAGGCCGGGTGCTCAATCCATCAACATCTCGTCTTCTGTCAACACCTAGCTAAATAAACTCCGCCAAGCTTCACAAGTGTTTCCCTGCCCGTACATTTTGGTGACCGACGTATGTGGCGAACAGAACTCACCTTCGCATAAGTGTGCAGTGGATAGCAATTGTCCAATTACTGGCAATTTTGAACAGTATTAAATCCTGATGTGTACCGGGAATAACAATCAACTGTGGCAACCGCAAGAAACAAAAATTGTTTTCGGAATAGGTGTACCGAAAAGAGTGTTACAAGAAGCATACGCCCAAATCAGCATTTTTCTACATCACGATTTACCGCTGCGTACACGAGTTTTGGTATATGAAGCCGGCGACGATATCGAGCTGGTGTTTGAGGTGAAAATCGCTGCTTTTCCAGCGAATATCCAGTGAAGAGACAATCGTGATACATCGGTGGAGTGCTACGAACAATTTTTATTGTGTGGAGATACATTACTACGATTGCATCACTAACAGTACCAGGATAAATTGTGTTAAAAACAGTACGAGTGTATATGGTATCAAAAACTGTAACCAGTGATAAGTGATACGTACTACGATTTAAAAGTATCATTAACATCGTGCAACATCAGTCACTAATATTCCCAGCTCTTCAAGCAGCACCAACATCGCAGTAGCAAGGCGACGTGAGCTGCAGCTGTCTTCGGTGTTCACAGTTAAGTCTTTTTTTAGAAATTTTTTCTTTTTAGCGCTGGCTCGCTCTGTCTCCGGGCAGCTGGTATTTTTTTGTTGCACTTCTTGCCGCGGATATTTTTTTTGCCGTGCCATTTCCTGTATTGCTCTGCATTCTGCATGCAGAGGTAGCGATCAGTCTCATTCTGGGCATTGTGAGAGGCAGCCGTGTCCGTCGTATCTGGAAGTAGCTGCTTAACAACTAATTACCTTCTTATCGTCGTAAGTTTCAGATTTTTTTTATATAATAGAATAGGAGTGTTAGTGGAAGTGTCTGAAACACTTTGATGTTAATTTTTGAAGCCTTAAATTGATAGAAATTCACGTTTTTGCTGTGGGGCAGCAATATTTTTTTTTAACGCCTTGGCGAGAGTTTTATCGTGAGCTGAAGCAGTCACGTGGGCACTGTGCGATATTGTTGACCAGTAACAAGTTTTGTTGTGGCGCTAAAAATTTAAATTTTCAGGATTAGTGACGCTACTCTTGTATTTCAATTAGATTATTGGTGATAGAGTATTGATATTATTGATGTTATTATTTTATGTGTGCAATTCATTAATTTTTGTGTATATTACTTGCATTTCTGTGTTTATTATCATTCTCGGAGTGCGATATTAATTTTTGAATGAATTTTGAGTGAATTCTGGTATTGAATTGTTGATTTTTAGTGGAATAGGGAATTTCTAAATGACTTAAGGAAATACGACACATGTCGGATTATTCTGATTCTTTGGATAGTGATGAGGAAGTAGTTCGAACAGAGGCTACGGTAACTAAATTCGGACGTATTTCTAAACCTAGAGTAACTAGTGTGACTCAAGTACCGACCATGACGACCCCGACGACAGCAGGGCCTAGTTCTAGTGTTCCTAGTAATGTTAACACGACACAGCTTGCACGTGATATTGCTGCAAATATAGTTGTACCACCTGTCGGAACGATAATGACAAACGCAGAGCTCCCCATATTCCGGGGAAGAAGACGGGTCCATGATGGAGAGTTCCTAGAAAATAAGAGTTTTCATACTCATATACAGAATCTCAAGGCATACATGTCCTTGTTGCCTGGTGCCACTAGTGACGAGCGTCGTAAGGAATTTTTAGTACGCTCGGCTAACAAGAACGTAGGAGATTTCAATAGCGTCGTTACGAAATTAGTTAACGCAGACCTCAATTATTCTTTTGATCAGGTAGTTCAGATTCTTGAGGACATTTACGTTTCGCGTGGAGAGAAGAGTATTCATGCATTGGCTTGCGACCTAAACGAGTTGCAATTAGTTAAAAATAATGCACTAGCTGCTCAGATCGTCAATGCTTTTTCGAAAATAAGGAAGCTAACCGAGAGTATTCTTAATTCAAACTCGCTAGGGTGGCAGCGCCACGCGTATTTTCAGAACTGCACGAACCAGGCTGAGTTAAAAAAATTCGTGGGCGACAGCATGTCGTACAGTCTGGCTTTATCAACGTTAGGTCCGCTTTTTGATGAGTCGTTCGCTAGGAAAATTTTTGAAACACAATTTTCCACGGCAGAGGAATTGCTCGCTAGGTTAATTTCAGCTGTGCGCAGCCAATCCGAGACAAAAAAGATACTTGCGCAGAAAGTTCCTGTCAGACACGAAAGTGAAGTTTACGTAGGTGAGGTAAACAGTGAATTGGAAGAAGTTTTTGAAGAGCCAGATCACAATGAAGTGTTCTATGGTAGTGTAGGATGTTACCGGAGGAGTTATCGACCAGGAATGAGGAGGATTGTTCCTAGACCTTGGCTAAGGAATCCCCGAATTAGAGGTAGAGAGTTAAACAGTTATGTAGGAGATCGAAGTAGCGGCTCCTTAGAGTGCAACATGGTTAAATCAGATAGCGGTAGTTCTGGAAATTCAGGAACGAAAAAAGCGGGATTTCCGTACTGTAACTCATGTTCCATGGTAGGGCACTTTGAATGTAGACCGCAAAGAGGTCAGTTTCCGAGAGGATGTTTTGCCTGCGGTGGAACTCATGTAGTAAAGAATTGTAGAGCGAGCGGTACGGAAGTCCGTAATTATAAGGCGTATTTACGCGGTAGAGGTAGAGGTCAAAGTGAAGTTCATTGGGCGGAGAGCACGTCAAGCGATTTTTTAAACTAGGTGAAGGTAGTAAGGGGGATTTGAAACAGATTGAGCCCGAGGTAATTAGCGGTACCAACCTCGTTAAACTAGAGACCGTGGCAAAAATTCCAGATACCACCGAGATAACCAAATCGTATGTTGACCCCTTGTTTCAGTGTAAAAATAGATATAACTTGTTGCAAGATGAAGAGCTTGAGAATGATCATTATCAAGGCAAGACTATCGAATCCTATTTTTCGGTATCCGTTGTAAAAAATGTTAATAAAAATGCTGGGTTAGTATCATTCAAGGATTGCAACAAACCGACCATTATTCTGAAAAATAATGACCAGTATTTAAGCGCGTTGCTTGACAGCGGCACAGAGAAATGTCTTATCAGTTACAGACAGGTAAAAAATTTGAGCGAAGAAGTAAAACCGAGTAAATTGAGAGTAAACGGCATTAACGGGAAGAGTGACGTCACAGGTGAAGTAGAGTTATCTATCAAAATTCCCGGCACTAATAAAGTAATTAAAACAAGTGCACTCGTTGTAAAAGAAGCTCGATTTAATTATGACCTGATACTGGGTCGAGATGTGTTAAAAGATGCAATCATTAACTTTAAAGATAAAGAACTTCTCTGGAATAATGTTTCAATTCCTTTTCAAGATTTAAATATGGAACCTTTGTTAAGCAGAGAAATAGTGATGCGAAAAATAAGGAATAGTGACTGTCTATTGTCAGAGATCGCTGTTGAGAGAAAAAGCAAGAAGCAATTAAGAACTGATGACTGCAGGAAAAAGAGTCCAGCGACGGCTGAGGCACAGTCAACGAGTACGAAGCAATTAATCGTTCATTGCAATCAGGCTGAAGTGCCTGGGAATTCACTTAATGTCATTTATGGCTTCCTTAAGAAACCAATTGCAGGAGAATACATGATTCAGAAAAGATGTCTTGATAATGGTGCTCTTATAGCTGACTCAATTGTTCAAATAAATGAAGACGGTGTGGTACCGATTATGATTTTAAATCCAAGTGATGAGACTGTGTATCTCGCTGAGAATTCGATGATATGTAATGTGGAATTCATAAAGGCTAATGATATTGAGAGCGAAGTATATGTAACAAATGTGGAAACAGCGCTCAGAGATGCAAGTGATGTTGAGGTAAATTCTGTCGCTGGGTCAGATACGACGAAAGTTAAATCGACATGTGGTGGAAGGAATGCCATTGTCAATAGAAAACTGGCGTTGGATGCTGATACTCGTGGCAGAGGAGTTAGATTAGAATTCTTGTTAATGACAAGGAGTTAGATTTCAATGCAGAAGTAAATGCAGGGTTAATAAGTGGAGAAATCAATGCAGAAGTAAATGCAGGTTTAATAAGTGGGGAAAAGGAGTTAAGACGTGACTTGACGGTAAATGATATTTCATGCAAGGAAGATGACGTACAATTACCTTTAGTTAAATTGTTAAATAAGTACCGTGATGTAGTAACTTTAGAGGGCGAAAAAATAGGTGTAACGAATATCTTGAAGCATCATATTGAGTTGAAAACTGATGCGCCTGTATTAAATTTAGCTCCCTACCGAATACCTCATAAGTACCAAGAAGAGGTAATGAGAATAACTAACGAGATGCTCGATCAGGGAATAATAGAGGAGTCATCTTCTGAGTTCAATTTCCCTGTCATTGTAGTTAAAAAGAAGTCAGGAGATTTGCGTCCCGTGATAGATTTCCGTTCCTTGAATAAGGTTTTGATTAAACATTCTTACCCAATTCCCCGCATTGACGACATTTTATCGACGTTAGGTGGTAACACGTGGTTTTCTAACCTTGATCTTCGCTCGGCATTTCATCAGATAGAGTTAGAAAAAGAGAGCAGGAAATACACGGCATTTAGCGTAAATTACCGTAAATATCATTTCTGTCGTGTACCATTCGGACTTTCTACGTCTCCGGGAATATTTCAAAGAGTCATGACATCTGCTCTTGCACCCATTCTGGGTAAACTAGCTTTCGTCTTCCTAGACGATATATTGGTGTTTTCAAAAAATAAAGATCAGCACTTGATTGATATAGAGATTGTGCTTAACCCTTTCGGTCCTGACGGCTACTCCAGTGCCAAGTTGGCTAGTGCTTCCAGTTTAGGGCATCTAACCTAGTTTTAAACTAATTTAACTAGTGAGGGAATATTTTGGAGTAATAACAAAATTAGGGAAATTACAAACATTCATTAAACTAGTTTTTAAACAATTCCAGAAATCTGCACGCGTAAATTACCATAGGTTACCATAGGCCCCTGTAATTACCATAGGACCCTGTAGCACGCGTAAGTTCATGCTACAGGACCCGAGCAACATATTCAATACCCTTTCCATTTAACTTGAGCAAGTTTTTTCTGAACTTTGTTGATTTTTGGTAAATTCGGGCAAAAACGTATGAATAATTTCTTCGTAAATACGAAAACTTTATTATCAACATCAAAAATTTCTGTCGCCAAGCATCGAGCTTCAAAGATTCAAAAAATTTTTAAAATTAAAATAATGAAGAAGGCACTTACTTAAGCTAAAAGCACCACACTAGGACAATTTCACTGACAATTCAGGGTAATGACAACTTTTTCCCCAGGAAGTTTTTACCCAAACAATTTGAATTATCGTACCGAAAGGGTTAAGATGCTGCGATCCGGTAAATTATCCTTAAAGCTTAAGAAATGCCATTTCTTTAAAAAAGAGCTCGAATATTTGGGCCATACCATTGCCGCCGACGGTATTAAGTGTAAACACTCACAGAAATTACAAGACTGCCGAGCGCCGACCAATGTGAAGGAACTGCAACAGTTTTTAGGTTTAGCGAATTATTTCCGAAATTTTTTACCCAACTTTGCAGAAGTAGCTTACCCCTTGTACAACCTTTTGAGGAAAAATGTAGTTTATACTTGGACAGACGAGTGTCAGAGAAGTTTTGATTTTATGAAGTCGTTACTAACTTCTGACACAGTTCTAAGACATCCTGACTATACTAAGGACTTTCATGTTTTTACTGACGCTTCCAATACAGGAATTGGTGCTGTATTAATGCAAGCGGATGATTCAAGCGACAAAATTCTAAGACCTATAGCTTATTTTAGTAAAAATTTAAATTCGAGCCAGCGAAGATATGCTACTACCAAAAAAGAGTTCTTCGCAATTCATTCAGCTCTAAAACACTTTAAGTATTTAATAACTAGTTACCCAGTCCGGGTATACTCAGACCACAAACCTTTAGCGCCACTTTTTAATAAAAATCTCCCTGACGACACGAACATGGCGAGATGGTGCCTAAATGTACATTCCTTTGATCCGGTTGTAAAATATCTCCCTGGTAAAGAAAACGTTGTCGCAGATTATTTAAGCAGATTAACTGTTAATAACGAGAAGTTAAACCTTAAAGAACTAAATTCTTGTGATGATTTGGAAGTCGCATTTGAATCAGAAGTTTGTGTGGTGGAGACTCGAGCACGACACAAACACATGACAGGAAGCGAGGTAGTTGACCTGCCTCCGACTCGAGACGATGCTGACAGTGCAGCAGACACAGACGCGCGACCGGCGCTGATAAATTATGTACCGACAGAGTCTGAGATATCTTGGACGATTAAGGAGTTTATCGACGAACAAAACAACGACGCATTTTGCATAGAAATTAAGAATGCTTTATTACATGACAGTATTTCGACTATCCCAGACTTGCAAAAATTTTTAATTCTGAATGATATTCTTTATCGACGTAGAGAGATTGATAATCGACCGAGTACAATACTCACAGCAGTTGTACCAAATTCTTTAATGAGTAAGGCCATTCTGGCCATACACACTCTATACCACACGGACTACAAGCACACTTTATTTAAATTTAAGTTAAAATATTGGAATCAGTTAGAGAAAACCATTGTGCGCAAACTTGTTCAACATTGCGAGGTGTGTAAAATTATTAAAGCAAGACCATAAGTTCCAATTAAAATTTTGACATCTCCGATTGCTAAAGAGCCTTTCGAGGTCGTTTCAATGGATCTTTTAGGGCCACTTAAAGTAACTGATAATGGGAATAAGTATATATTGGTAGTAATTGATTTGTTCTCAAGATTTTGTCGTTTATATGCAATCTCAAATCGAAATACGGAATCAGTGATTTCTTGTTTAAGCAATTGTTTCTCACTTTTAGGTTATCCTAGGACCCTGATATCAGATAATGCCCTTGAGTTTAAATCAGTGGCACTCAAGCAGTTTGCAAAATTACATGCCATTGCAAAAAAGGAAGTTTTGGCTTACAGCCCACATTCTAATGCCATTGTAGAGCGCAATAACAAAAAAATTACGAATCTTTTGAAACTATATGTCAATACACTCGTCCATGCAGAGTGGGACCAATTATTAGAAGTTGTAGAAAATGCCTTGAATAATTCTTTAAATTCTACTATTGGCGAAACACCAAGCTATGTAATGTTTAATCGCGATACGTGTGCTTACTACCAGCCCGAGAATTTTGATTCAGTCATTTACAGCTTTGATGAAGAATTAGATTTAGTAAATATCAGAGCTATAGAAGCCGTGCGAACCGTGGAAAATATTAGAAATTTGATTATTAACAACACAACAGAGCGAAATCTCTATAGAAATCTTAAGCGGCGCAACAAGAATATTAGCGTGGGAGATAGGGTTCTTTTGAAAAATCATGGGAAAAAATTTAATTTAGATCTAACTTGGATAGGTCCTGCGGTAGTCCAAAAAGTGAAACGTAATTACGCTGACATTAAAATTGGATCGAAAATTATTAGAAGTAATCTTAATCATCTTTTACCACTCAAAAAGGTACAATCTGTGAGTTAAAAAAGACGAATTCATTGGAAAATATGACGTCCTAACTAATCGACGAGTAACGAATTATTATTTACTCCGTTTTACCGTTTTTTTAACTTTTTTCCGTTGTTCGTCGTTTATCAATAATGTTAAGGAATATAATCATAATTTTAGAGGCATTTATCACTATATGCAAGATGTTTGCGTTGATGTTAATCTCAGTAATCTATGTGTTGTACTTTTGTATGTTAGTCTTACTGTTGCTGTGCTCGGGTGATGTGAGGTACTGTTTAGGTATTTACCCCAGAGGAATTTGTACTGTCTCGTTTAGCTGTCGCTAAGACGTTTCATAATTTTTTTTTCAAATTCACTCAGACATTCGTATTGCTAAATTGACATTTTAATTCGTGAACGTTTGAGCAAGCGGCGAATTGAGTTCGCTGAGCTTGTGGATTTTGCTGCGAGATGCGCTGCTGCGATCTTGCTGAGCTATTTTTATCTGATCCGGAATGTCGCTGATCTAGAATGTCGATGATCCAGAATGTTCGACGATCAGCAAAATTTAAATTAAATCCATCAGGCAGGTGTCTTGTGACTAGATTTTTTTGTTACGGTCAGCGTTCATTTCTTTTATGCGAGACTATCGTGGTTGATTAAATGACTCTTGTCAGACAACCGAGATCTGATACCAAATTATATGTTGTATTTATTTTTATTTTTGTAACGGCCATGCTAATATTTTCTGTATCTGTTCCTTGCAGGAGCTGTATGGACGTGTTCTATATGGGCAATCAAGTGTCGCTCGTCGATGTGGAGACACTCTCCACGGCCATGGCTAACAACCAGGGAGCCAATGAAGAACTCTTCAGGGAGTTAATCAAAAGCAACTCCAAAACAGATTACCTACCTGACACCGTCACAGATATAGTGACGATGTTACTCGTCGTAATAACGATGTTTTTAGGGGCAATGGTGTTTTACATCAAAAAAGGACTGGAGGCCTTGGTTGATCGAGCGGATAGAATAGAAGACTATCAGCTCCGACGCGGCCCTCGGGGTGGACCCCGGGGTGAGCAAGCTTAAAGGGAATACTTGAAAATGTTTGAAGAATAACCAAAATTAAGGGAAGTGAGAAAATTAATTAAAATTGGAATGGAAAAATGATTAAAATTAGGGTGGTTGAAATTACCACAATGGTGAAATATTGGCGCGCGGTTAAATGAAACGCAAATCGCATGAAACACGCGATAAAATATGCGCGCAGTGTTCTCTTTGATCTATTTTTAAATCTATTTAACCCGTGTGTTTAATTTAAGTATACTAGTATTAATATTGACGCAAAAATTTTAATTAGCAAATGCTTTATTTGTTTTTGGTGTTAGAAGTGACATTACTAATTTGAATATATTGTGTTTTGATTGCATTATTTTTTTAATTGTGTGACAATTCGAAATTCGAAACACTGCGCATTTTTTTTTTAAAGTGATTCATTGCGAATTCTTATTTTTGTTTTGTTTAAATTTTTCTAATAGGAGTATTATGCGAAAACACAAAAGGTATTTGCGATGATGCAACGGGTAATTATTGTTAATTGATATGGCGCAGGTTGTTTTCAAAAATATTAAAATGGCGTTTCAATATGACCCTTTTTACACCGTTCTACATGGCTGTCGACGTGCTAGTTATATTTAAGCACGGTAAGTCAGTTGCTTTGCTTCTTTGCATATTTTTCATTGCTTGCTTTTTGCTTTTAGTTATTAAGTTTTTTTATGATGACATGCCTTAAATTTTGTGTTAAAGTCGTACTAAACGTGTTTGAATCCTTCTCTTAGGGGTTGATTGAGGTAATATGTTAAGAATTTGAACGGGTCTTGAAAAAAAAAACAAAGGGGGTTTTTAACATTTTTATTTGAATGCGGTTTGTCTCACTGTTGGATTTTTGCGGTGTATTAAGTTTATTTTTAGGGTTCTAAAAATTTTTTTTTTTGGCTTATTCCTTAAGCGGGTTTTGGCATTCTAATTATTTGCCATGTGGATAACCTAACTGATTCGGCAGGGGGTGAATTGGTAAAAAGCATTTTTTTTATTTTTATTTAGCATGCGTTTTACCGTGTTCTAGTTTTTTGGTTCTAGCTTTAGTTGTGCGTTTTATTAATCAACGTGTTTGTTGCGTTACCCTATAATCATTTCTTGGTAATGCAACAGTTTTAGGTTCCGTAGTGTAGTAAGCGTAAATGTTTTTTTTCTTTCTCCTCCGCGTTCTAAATTTTAATGCGTTAAATGCGTTGCCTATAATCTAACTGCTTTGCGTTTATACTATATCTTTTTGGGTGATGTAATCGGAGCTTGTATTTTTAACTATGATTTTAGTGACGTATCGAAGTTTTTTTACGATAGGGTACGTATATATAATGTTCGCTCGAGTTACCCTCGTGATTGCTTGTTTTGCTCGAAACTATAATAAGGCTTGGCGTGATAACAGTTGTTAATTTTTTTTTTGCTTTTGATAATACAAATTGCGATACGGTTAACGTAATTTAATGTACAACGGCTACGAGCGATTTCATAATAGTTCTTTTTCGTTTGGAATTGTCGTTTAATTTTTTTCTCAAATAATTTATTGTCAATTCATGAATTGTACTTGCATTGATTGCTTTATTTCTGCGAATTCTTGAATTTCGTTTAAAAGTTTTATTATTTTTGTGTGTTGCTCTCTCAACATTCGGGAGGGAGAGCTATGTGCGGCATCTCCGCACATGTTTATCTGTAGTAGCACTTTCTGTATCTGGAGGACACCAATAAAGGGCCGCACTTATCGAGGCCGGGTGCTCAATCCATCAACATCTCGTCTTCTGTCAACACCTAGCTAAATAAACTCCGCCAAGCTTCACAAGTGTTTCCCTGCCCGTACAAAAGTTCGTATTAGCCAGATAATTATTAGCCGTGTTAGCCAAATAATAAATAATTAACCAAAATAATTTGTCATCTTTCGTCTCAACGATAATTCTTAGTTGCAGAACATACTGAACACGTATTGACGAATCTCATTTTGCCTGGTATTTCCATTGCTTAATTCTCTCCCTTGCTCATTTTCTTTATAATTCAAGACATCACACAACAGTCTCGAAGTATGCGTAGGCATTATGATTTGATCGCCTATACGCTGGAATTTGCAAGCATGCTTACTTGTATATGTGTGTACGTATATGGGTGTGCATGAGTGCACAATACACCTGTGTACACTGGACTAGCAACTGGTATATAAACTATAATTACCAGACTTTTTTCCCACTCCCAACTTCTAACACTATCCAACGCATCATTTCATTTTATTTTATTATTGTAACGCAATCCAAAGGTTAAATGTCTCGTACATGTAAAATGTGGTAACTATGTATATTGCTCTCCGTGGCACAGTGGTTAAGAGATCAGCCTTGTATGTTGGAGACGAGGGTCGGATCCCGGCGCTGGCGCGGAGATTTTCCCCGTTGGGTAAAAGGGAAAGCTCAAGCACAATACCCCACTCAACCCAGGCGTCGGAAATGGGTACCGGCTTTACGGGGGAACTGTCATGGCGTCCTATATATAGGGTTAGTTATAAGACATTTGAAAAACCAATGCTCAAGAACATATGTATCAGGCTTGATTGGAAATAAAGCATCCCAAAGATGCCGATGTTTGTTGTTTGTTATCAATTGCAGACATTTTGCGCCATATTTCAGAGATAATGTGATTTTTTTCTTAATATGACACCCTTATAGAACATTCATGTTTCTTTCTTCTTCACGTCCAAAAATGCTCTTGGTAGGCTAGTGTAGTGCAAATTATCATATCATCTCTTACACTCTAGAGTATATTAAAACAATCGCACCTAAGCCTCGCGTACTTCTAGAAATATTTCTCTACTTGAGAACCGTTTTAGAACAATCGTTTTCTTGTTTCTGGCTAAGGTAGACTGTTTTGTGCCATTATTTTTGGCACGAAAATTTTTATAAAATTTCTGCCACAATAGAATATATTTTCTCCGATCCCCTCGATTGGAATGCTAGTTTATACTGATTAGTCTACGCTGATATTTGCGCATATGCTTACTTATGTATATGAGTGCTTATGCACGCTGTGAACTCCTCCCCAAACCGTCAGCCGAACCGGACCCCAACACATGACGAGGGTAGATGTGGAGAAACCCTGGGCGAAGAGAACCCTGCTTTTTTAGAGCTGAGCCGCCAGGTCCTGAATATCCAGGTCCAGGTCCAGAATCTCCTGAAACTACTCCTGATGGACAGAGAAGACAAACCGACGCCACAGAGGGGACAAGCGTGCGCCTGTCGAACAAAGTGGAGAGCACTGGCTCCGACACTGCAATACTAAGCTGCAACATAGAGGGCCTGAGCACATCCCAAAAGAAATACAAAGTGGGCATGTTGCGGGAAAGAGCCATGGAAGAAGGTGCTCTCTTTGTTGTACTGGTGGAGACTCACCTCCACGAAGACGTGCTTGACGCGGAAGTGGCAATGGAGGGCTACACACTCCATAGATCGGATAGACGCCATGGCAGAAAAAAGGGAGGTGTTGCAGCATACATTAGGAATGACTTGGCAGCCCAAACAGTAGTCTTGTCTGCAGATTCGGATGGTGTGGTTGAACACCTCGTTCTGTGGCTGGATCAGGTGAGACTAGCCCTTGCGGTCGTGTATCGCCCTCCTGTGTGCGAATTGGAAAATTTCCTACCGGTAATGAGGCATGTTTCCACGAAGTTGGAGGAACTGGGAACACCATTGCCCACCATCATAGTCGCGGGTGATTTCAATTTCCCCTCAATGTGCTGGTCGACGAACCAACTCTATGGGGGCTCGAGGGAGTTGAGGGCACAGGCGACTCAGCTTGCCGAGTTTATGGAGAGATTCGCCCTGGAGCAATATGTAGTGCTCCCGACTCGGCAAGACAACCTCCTCGACCTCTTCCTGACGAATAATGACGAAGTGGCGAGGGAAATTGGGGTAGAGGACACTGCCATGTCGGACCATAGGCTGCTGATAATAACTGCGGATATAGGTTGCCAATGGTTCTTGCCCACGAGGCAACCGAAGCAATGTTGGACTGGGATCGCTAAATTTTATGAGCGATGCGATAGATTGGGACAGCATACGTGAAGAATTGGCGGCCGTAGACTGGGCCCTCTTAACACTCAGTTTGACCGTACAGGAAATATATGAAGTGTTGTTGAAGACAATCACGGATATCTGCACGAGACACACACCAGCGAGGAGGATAAGGTCGAAGAGACTTGTCCCCACAGATCGCAGGATCTTGATGAAGAAGCGAAGCGACTACTGCAACAGCTGACGGGAGCATCCAGGCCAGCGGCGAGGCAGCAGATTACCGAAAGAGCTTTGGATTTAGAGAACCAACTAATGAGATCTCACGACGCCGAGACCGAAGCTGAGGAAGTAAGGGCGGTTGATGCGATAAGGACTAATTCTAAATACTTATACGCCTTCGCAAGGGCTAAAGCTGGAACCAAGTCACAAATAGGACCGTTCCGCTTGGAAGACAACCTCATAGGCAATCCCAAACAAAAAAGTGAAGTGCTTAGGGAGCAGTATGAGTCTGTGTTCAGCGCGCCAACCTACACAAATCTGGAGGACCTACTGTCAGAGCCCCTTCAGTATCAAAACAACAACCACCTCAGCAGTGTGTCGTTCACTGAGGCGGAACTGGCTGAATGTATGGACGAACTGTCACCCACATCTGCACCGGGGCCAAACCAAGTACCAGCTGTTCTACTTAAGAAATGTCAGGACCAACTTAAGACACCCCTATGGATCATGTGGAAACTCTCGATGGACACCGGAGATATCCCAGATCAGTTGAAGTTGGGAATTGTCACACCCATATTCAAGGGTGGGGAAAAGCACCTACCTAAAAACTAAAGACCAGTAACATTGACATCCCACATCATCAAAGTATTCGAGAAGGTGATCGTGAGGAAGATGGTGAGGTTTCTGGAGGATTCCGGCAGACTGAATAGATCACAGCATGGGTTCCGTGAGAGAAGGTCCTGCCTCTCGCAATTGCTGGAACATCAAAGAACCATCACCGAGGCTTTGGTAAATGGCCGCACAGTGGACGTTGTCCATCTCGATTTCGCAAAGGCCTTCGATAAGGTGGACCACGGCATACTGCTTGGTAAGCTCAAGGCCCAGCACATAGGAGGCCGGCTGCTGACGTGGTTGGCTCACTTCCTGACAGACAGAAGGCAGAGGATAGCTGTGGAAGGATGCCTCTCGTCGGAGTCTCTGGTAGTGAGCGGCGTGCCACAGGGATCGGTGCTCGGACCACTGCTGTTTCTGGTCCATATATCGGACGTGGACGCCAACCTCCAATGTTCCCGTGCATCCTCCTTCGCAGACGACACGAGGTT
Source organism: Morinoia aosen (assembly GCA_030386875.1). Lineage (NCBI taxonomy): Eukaryota > Metazoa > Arthropoda > Malacostraca > Amphipoda > Talitridae > Morinoia > Morinoia aosen. The sequence continues at coordinate 237,509 of CM059567.1, forward strand.
GATGGTGGAGATAACCGATACGGAGGACTGCAGAGGGATGCAGAGTGACCTGGAGCGGATATACCGGTGGGCTCAGGTAAACAACATGCAGTTCAACGAAGCTAAATTTGAACTGATAAGGTATGGAAGTCACCCAAATGATGCCTTCTCCTACGTAACAGAGGGAGGACTGGACATAGAAAAAAAGCCCTCTCTTCGAGACCTGGGAGTCATCTTGAAGATACTGGGGCCTTCCGTGAGCACATTGACCTAATTGTGAGCAGATGCAGGCGGCAGATGGGATGGGTGTGGAGAGTATTCCGCACAAGAGAGACGGTGCACATGCTGACGCTTTCCAAAGCACTCGTCCTTCCCCTGGCAGAGTATTGCTGCCAGCTCTGGAACCCGGGAGTCTGGGCTTACATTGTCAAGCTTGAGGGAGTCCAGAGGTCTTTCACGGCAAGGATTTCGGAAGTAAGGCACCTGGACTATTGGCAACGTTTGAAACATCTTACCCTTTACTCCCTCCAAAGAAGGCGAGAGAGATACACTATTATCTACACCTGGAAGATTGTGAAAGGGCTGGTTCCCAACTTTGTAGAGGATGGTTTGAAGCTGAAAACCAAACATCACGTGCGTTTTGGGAGGCAACGTGTCGTGCCGGAGTTCAACAACAGAGCTGCGGCCAGCATTCGCACAAGGCATGAACGGTCGTTCTCCGTGATGGGCCCACGACTCTTTAACTGTCTCCCAGCCGAGCTGCGTGAGTTTGAGGGGTCAGCTGAAAGCTTCAAACAAAAATTGGACATGTTCTTGAGATTGATTCCGGACAAGCCACCTCTACCACATTACTACCAGACCGCCTCTGGCAACAGCATCTTGCAGCAGCTCGCCGACCGGAGAGCACGAGCGCTGTAGGAGGCGTGGCGGCACGAGGGCGGCGCAACGCGTGGCCCGGGCGGACGACCCGAACTCAACCTCAGGAACCTCAGGAACCTCAGGCTGTGCTTACGTAAATAAGTGAATGTGTCACTAAGTAATACTTCATTTCACTTGATTATTGTACAGCATTTATAAAGTGTATATATACAAATATATTTGTTGCGCGATCACCGACATATGATAAATAAGACGCTCATCAACCAATGATCTGTTCGATACAATATTTAATAGAACATCGTTACTATATTTCATTAGAAATTGTAAGCTGCAACACATACTGAAAGAGTTGTCGCGAATTTTCCTTTGCTCATTATCCTATATTTCAAAACATCGCACAGCATTTTTATAGAACGCGCATATATTGAGATTGCCTCGATGCACAGAAATGTATTTGTGTACATTTACGTGTTAGGTGTACGTATGTGCGTAGGTATGTATGTGCATGTATATGTGTATATATTTACATGTATATATGCACATATGTGTGTACTGAACTGACAACTGGCATTTTAACTAGAGGTAATTGTTTTTTCTGTTCACTCTCAACTTGTAACATTACCTAACTCGTCATCTCTTTATTATTGTAAAGCGTTCACGTAAAAAAACTATTCATTTGTTGTGTGATCATCCATTTATATTTAAATAAAATGCTTATCAACTTATGACCGTTATGTTAAAATTGCTTAATTAGAAATACAAATCTTGCAATTTTCGTGGTCCTCGTGCTTATATATGTGTATATTTTTTTTTGTGCTTCCTTAAAATGACATTTTTGAAAATCTTCTGAAACATAAATTCTAAAATTTTTTCCTGGCGTCAAGAATTACGAAGTTTCATATCATGTATACGTAAATTGTCAAAGGTGTTCTCTACCCACAATGAAAAAGTCATCGTCCATGAAATTTTGTTGTCTCATATAATTTTCATTACGTGTATCGTCAAATGTTAAGCTAGATTAGAAGTACATAGCCCCCAACCAATTCTTTTCGACATGAGTATTACAATACTCATGTGTGAGTATCACCTAAGTGTATTAACTTTAAGATATTTTAAAAACCAATGATGGTACTTTTGTACCATCTCTATTGGAAACAAAGTGTTTTTCATTTTTTTTCGTGTTTTCCATCACGATGGAAAACACACATTCGGTGTGTCGCTGCGATCAGTGGTGGTTGTAAGTAATCTTGCTGATAATACTCATCATCGTTTTTACGCCTCGTTCCAAAGTGCATCAAAACTAGAAAATCGAAAATTTTATTTCAAGATCTGAAGCATTAGCTTTTCCCTTACTATTAAAACTTCCCAGCCAACGGCCAACAGATATGAGGCCCTGATGGAGTCTAGTGGTGACGAGAGCGAAATCTTTGTCGCAGGGAGACTAATTGTGAGTGGGACTACCGTCAATGGAAAGAGCAGCAACTCGGCCGTCGGAAATGCAACAGGCACCGAGGTCGAAATGACCCAACTGAGGGAGACTTCAGATAGTGTTATTGAAGGATCTTGGTTCCCCAAAAATAGAAGGTCCAAAAGATTGAGAAACAACAATGACTCTACTTCATCTGACTCTGCCACTGAACTCAGCAAGAAACGCATAGCTGCTGACAGAAGCAACAAGAAATCAGAAGTGAACTTCCCTACTAATAAAACCCAGGTGTCAATGGGCAGTGAAAAAACCGTCATCATTACTCTACTACTAGACAATACTAATAATCTCATTGGATCTTTGTAAAAAAGTTTCCGTATGATTCCATTGCCCTTTCAAAAGGATCGAAAGAAATCCTCAACTATGAGGTAGTCAAAGATGTTCGAGTAAATAAGCGCAGAAATCTGGTAGCAGTTGAATTTTGTCAACCTAACCTTACTGAGAAACAACAGCTCCTACAAGTTACCAATGTGAGAAAATTTGCCGTAACATGTCATATACCAGCTACAGATTGAAAAGATACTGTCTGGGGAGTCTTTGGTCCAATTGATCAAGATGCTGGTCTTGAAAAGGTTCTGACATCTGCTTCTTGTAAGAATGCTCCAATTTTAGCTATGCATCGTCTTCAGCGATTTACTCAATGGAGAAAAGAGCCCTCATTATTCATTAACCCTTTCGGTACGATAATTCAAATTGTTTGGGTAAAAACTTCCTGGGGAAAAAGTTGTCATTACCCTGAATTGTCAGTGAAATTGTCCTAGTGTGGTGCTTTTAGCTTAAGTAAGTGCCTTCTTCATTATTTTAATTTTAACATTTTTTGAATCTTTGAAGCTCGATGCTTGGCGACAGAAATTTTTGATGTTAATAATAAAGTTTTCGTATTACGAAGAAATTATTTATACGTTTTTGCCCGAATTTACCAAAAATCAACAAAGTTCAGAAAAAACTTGCTCAAGTTAAATGGAAAGGGTATTGAATATGTTGCTCGGGTCCTGTAGCATGAACTTACGCGTGCTACAGGGTCCTATGGTAATTACAGGGGCCTATGGTAACCTATGGTAATTTACGCGTGCAGGTTTCTGGAATTGTTTAAAAACTAGTTTAATGAATGTTTGTAATTTCCCTAATTTTGTTATTACTTCAAAATATTCCCTCACTAGTTAAATTAGTTTAAAACTAGGTTAGATGCCCTAAACTGGAAGCACTAGCCAACTTGGCACTGGAGTAGCCGTCAGTACCGAAAGGGTTAAGGTATCTTTTTGCGGAACTGAACTGCCACAGACAATCAAAGTTGGATTTATGAGCTTCAAAGTCAGGCCATTTGAGCAACCCCCACTCAGGTGTTATCGGTGCCAAAGGTATGGACACTTTGCCAGTGGCTGTACTGCTCCCATCAGCTGCTTAGTTTGCAGTGAAAATCACCTAAAAGAAGATTGTTCATCCAATGTGATTCCAAGATGTGGCAATTGTGGTGCAAGATGTGGCTCTAGAGATTGCACCATAACACAAGATGCACTGAAAATTCGCTCACCACAACAAGACAGCTTAAGCTTCACTGACGCCCGTATGGAAATAGTGCAGCAAAAAATGCAAAGTACAACCAAAGACCACTGCCAACAGCATGGACTAGTAATCCTACTCCTAGAAGCCTACGTGGTAATCGAGCGCAAGATCAACTGGCTACCAACTCTACAGGACAATAACTGTCACAAGAATCTCCACAAGAAGGCAATTACAGAGGACTGACAACAGTAGAGGTGGAAGCAGATGTCCACCAGACATAAGGGTCTTATTATCTGCAACGGAGAGCCCCAGGGAGAAAAAGTACTTATGCAGAGACTATGTACAAAACTACCTTACATAGTGACCTCCATAGCACAAAGCCTTCCTTACAGCCATCAGCTATTGCCAGCATAGAATAAGTTATATCAGAGAAGCTACAAAAAACAGTTGTTGAGAAGTGTCAAGAAGCAGTGCAAGCAGCATTAGAGGCTATTTTTTCAAAAATTAGCAAATTCCTCCAAGAAGCTCTCTCCGCAAACCAGATGAAAGAAAATCAGAAACAACGTGACCTGCTTCTGATAGGGATGGCCTGCAACCACTTAGGTCACAAAACTGGTGAAGCACTTTTAAATGAACTTCACCACGCAGCAGAGCCGAATCAAGAACAAGCACCTTATCAACATCCTTATCAACAAGCAGCAAATCAAAAAAAAAATAAAGGTACAGTAAATAAACAAGGAAAACTACCAAACATGATCAAAGGACCTGCGGAAGTTCAGCCAGACTCAAGACAGAAATCCTTGACTCGTTGGAGCAACTCCCAGATGAATTCCCGCAAGAAATGAGAAATAAGTTTGTCCTTACTAATCAAAATTTGAAGCAGCAAATTGTAGGGAAAGTCAATTTATATTAATTCAATTTAATTGTAATGGTTTAGTAGGTAAGCTGTCAGAGCTTAAACTTTATATTTATACAAAAAAGCCTGATATAGACAGATTATGTGAAACTTGCTTACATTTGTGTGAACCCAAGTTTGTTGGTTATCAGGCTGTTTGGCTGCATCGCGATACTGCCCAAAGGGGTGGTCTGGGCATTCTTATTAGGAATGATATTTCATACTTGCAATAAGCTAGATGCTTTTCCAGGTGGTAAATTAGAGATCATGTCTGTTAGAATAAGTGCAGTGCTGTGAGATTTTGATTTGTGTAATATATACAATCCTAATGAAAATGTTCAATTAGAGGAAATTGTCCACTATTATACTCAACTTCTAAACCATTGTATCATGATAGGCAACTATAATGCTCATTCTTCCTTGGGGGACGTTAGAGAGAGACATAATTTTACAGGATATAGCATTGAGCAATTTATAGATTCCCATTCCATGGGGATACTAAATCCTCCTGACCTCCCAACATACATTGACAAAAGAACTGGCACTGCTGCAACCCTGGATCTTTGTATATCATCCAATACTTTTCTTACCAGAGGAGTGCTGTGTAGAGGTGCTGATTTGGGTAGCGACCACTTTCCAATTGAGTGCAATTTTGGCATGTTTTTGCATAAATCAGAGATGAGCTGTCCAAAACGTTGGATAGTAGAAAAGGCTAACTGGAATGCCTGGACTGCCTATTTAGACAAACTAAAATGTAACATTGTCTACCCTGCTTCAGCTGAAGAGATAAATTCCATCCTGATTAAAGGGATTCTGAGTGTGCAGCTGCTGTAGCCAGGAGACGCAAAGCAAACAACATGCTTGCTCGTACACCTAATGCTCACAATTTGCACTTGTATCAAGCTGCAGAATCTTGTGCTAAGAATCTGATCAAAAAGAAAAAAGCAGACAGCTGGAAGTCATTTGTTGGCTCATTAAATGTTGACACCAGCATCACCAAAGTTTGGAGAGCTATTCGTGGTATGAATGGATCAGCTATGCCGAATCAGCTCTACCCTTTGGGAGCATTGCACTCTTCCTGTGCTACAAAGGCTGATGTGTTTTTGGAACTTTTCACCAGACATGAGATTGCTTGTGATGGTGCCTTTTCAGCTTTAGTTTCAAATACAGTAGAAGAAATTAAAAAGCTTCCCATTGAAGAAAATGAATAGAATTCCACTATCACTTTTTCTGAAATCTTAAAAGTCTTCCATGGGTTGAAGCAAACCAGTCCAGGGAGTGATGGCATTTCATTTTTGATGTTGAAGAAATTGCCTGAGAGCTTCTTGAACAGACTGTTAACCCTGTTTATTACAAGCTTTTTTACAGGTATTGTGCCTTTCATGTGGAAACTTGGTAAAATTTGTCCTATAAAAAACCTAATAAAGACTCTACAGAGGTACAAGGCTATCGACCTATCACCTTACTACCCTGTATAGCCAAATTAATGGAAAGAGTCATTAAAAAGAGACTAAATCATTTTCTTGAATCTAAACAAATCTTTTCCATGTACCAAACTGGATTTCGACAAGGAAGGTCTACCTGCGATGCTCTTGTACTTATAAATAATTTCATAAGGGAGTCTTTAGAACACAAAATGTTCTGTGTTGCAGTCTATTGTGGAAATTCTAGCTGTTGCTCTAAGCCGAGATCCTCTGCGGGTTAAGTAAGGCGTTATTAACGGCCTTCCGCAGTAAGGGGTCTTAGGCTGCTGCCAAGTCAGTAAACTTAAGAGGCTATAAAACGAATAATAAACGAATAACAGAGCAATGGTGGGGGTTACAACTTCGGTGGCAAGCGTATTTCCTCACTACTAAAAATGCGCTTGCACTCTCCTGTCGAGTTCGAAGCCAATGCAACGGATTCGGAGGAGAGCCGATGTGTGCCGGACTGCCGGCTTCACCGCGGACACGTCAGACGACTTCTAACCTTGGCCACAAGTGCAGCAACTTTGTGCTTCGTAGGGTCACCGGTTAACTTCCCCGCTTCTTGGAACCTTACATTCTTGGACATTCTTGGAAAGAATTCCTTTGTTTTGAAAAAAAATGGGAGAAATTTTTGTAAAACGTTTTTATATAATTATTCTGTTTCTTTTCTTCTTTGTATGTAACAATGTGCCGCTGTCCATAGTGGCGGGGAAGGAAAGCTGTCTCATTAGTTTTCAGCAGAGTGATACCGTGTGTTGTTAGTAGAGTTTCCCTAATTCTCTTGCTTGTGGAACCTCGTATTAGCAAGGTTTCCTAGCCTTCGTTGAACCTTCCTAACCCTTGTTAGGTTCACTCTAAATAAAAATATCAAAAGAAAATTCTTAAAATTTTTCTTAACATAAAAAATAAAAATGGAACTGAAATTAAATGTTTTAAACGTGGTCTTGGGGGGGCCATAATATTTATGTGTATTTCTATTTTCATCAATTAATTTCCTACTATATGAAGGGATGTAACTTGTCCACTCTAGGGTGCAGACGTTAAACAAATAATTAATTTTATCTTTTCCTTATAAGCCACAAAAGAAAACTTGATTATGGAATGTGAAAAAAGTACCGCCTTGGCCTTGAACATTAGGTTGCGCGGCATTAAGTGTAGTGTTACCGCTATTAAAAATAAAATTCAGTCTCCTGACTGTGAGAATGCCTTCCTAGTTGAAGCAGTCCTTCAGTTGAATGGACTTCTCCAATCTTATAGATTGCTGTCCTCTACTATTCCTGTAGATGCAGGTGAAGTTGCAGAGGGTCAACTGGAGAAGAGAGCTGAGTATGAGGTTCAGGTGATTGAGTTAATAATTAAACTAAAAAATCAGATTTCTCAGTCTCCGGTGCTTAATTCTAGAGATATCTCTGCACCAGCAGAAGCTAAATCTTTCACTTCTAATGTTTCATTGAACATCTTCAGGGCACCTCAGTTGACACTGAAAAAATTCAGTGACAATGTGGGAGGCCACTTTAACTTCCTTCACTTTCAAGAATCTTTTTCTAATGCCCTTCAGGCCTACCCTAATATGAGGGAACAGCAAAAGTTCATCTTTTTAAAAAACCATTTGCAAGGGAAAGCTCTCAGCTTAATAGAGGGACTCCCTAATGAAGAATTGAGCTTTCAGTCTGCACGGACGTTGCTTGAACAAGATTTCCTTAATGTTGATAAGTTGATTTCCTTAGCTATTGATGAGGTTCTCAGCTGCCCTTGTGTTCAAACTCAAGCTGAAATAATTTCTTTCCTCTTCAAGGTTAAATTTCGTCTTCTTGAGCTTTCCAAATTAGGTTTGGATTTCTCTGGAGAGAAGTCGGGAAACCTGCTTTTCTCTGCTGTAATTAAGACTAAACTTCCTGAATTCTTTTCGTTAGAACTCCTTCGCTATTCTAAGGCTAGTTTCTTTTCTTTGGAAGTATTGGAGAATGGCCACAAAGTGCTTTCTCTCCTTGAAACCAAAAGTAAACCTAAACCGCTTCATGTAGTCAGAAATAAGGAAATGCAAGTGGTGACCAAAACTGATGTTAGAGACAAAACGCGACATTTTCCTGTATCAAATGAGTTACCTGCTACTAAGGTATGTCGCTTCTGTAAGCAGGCCAACCATGCTTCCTTTTCCTGCAAAAAATTTGATTCGCACGAAAAACGTGTTAAGCAGGCTGGCGAGTTGAAGCTATGCACTATATGTATGAGTAACAAACATTTATCTAGCGTGTGTCCGTCCAAAGTTAAAGGTCTCCGATTTTTGTGTTCCTTGTGTAAGGCCAACACGCATGTTAGCCCTTTGTGTCCTAAATTTGTAAATACGTCTGTGTTTCATGCTAATCCTACTTGACAGTTAAAGACACGTCTTAGGATGTGCCCTTTCGTAGCTCTTTCCACCAAATATGGTGGTGTTACTAAACGCATCAATTATGTATTAGATACTGGCAGTCAAACGTCTTTAGTTGACTTGGATTCTCTAACTCAAAGTAATTCTGATGTAGATTTGCAAAAGCAAGTTATTGACACTGTAGGAGCTTCTGTTCCTTTAATAGAAAATCACCTTAGCATTGAACTCGTGCTTCCAGAAAGTGAGAAGCATGAGCTTGATGTTTTTGCAATGGAAAGTAAAGTTTAAATCTGCAGGTGGGGATGAAAGATTTGAAAGCTAGACTAGAAACTTTGAAGACTAAATTACCTATCTCAACTTTTTATCCGGAAGTAATTAATGATAGCATCCAAGTTCAAGAAATTTTGGGTGTTGATGCCCTGCAAGCATTTAAAGTACATGAATTGCAAAATGTAAATGACTATAAAGTTATGCGAGTTTCCAATGGGTTTCTTCCTTTTGCGGATTTAAAATGTTATAATTCAGTAACAAATTCTCTTGTTGCTTCTAAACCTGAGAAGCTAAGTAATAATCTTAAAACTTCCTGTAAAAAGAATGTTAATGTTAAAACTGTTAAACCCTCTAAATCTGCTTTGGCTCTTTACGACAAGACTAAACCGAACCCTAAAAAGAAAGTTGCTAAATGTGAGCTGAACGCAAACCGTTTCAGTAAAACTCTAACTAATTTCTTTGATACCCCAAAGGTGTGTGCCTCTATTTTGGACGTTTCTGACAAGTGCGAAGTTCAGACTGGACTTGATCGACTCCTTGACTTAGAGTTGATGGGTATTCCTGCTAAAGAGGAGGAAAATGATAGAGAATTGGAAGGGTTTAAAAACAGCGTTAAATTTGACAAGGGTAGGTATTCGACGCAGTTACCCTGGAATCGCCAACTTTTGGCTAAAGTACCAAATAATTTTGTTTTGGCAAGATATCTTGCTCGTAAAGTAGCGAATGACAATTCCCAAAAGGGGATCGAAACTGATTACAATAACGTCTTCCTTGACCAGCTTAAATTAGGCATTATTGAGCCTATTTCTGTCAAAAGTATAGATATGCATGCGCACAAATGGATCCCGCATAGGCCTTTTATTCGTGCTCATGTTGAAACCTCCAAAATCCGACCCGTATTTAATTGCTCTTTGAAAGTCAGTAATTTACCCAGTCTGAATGAACCCTCTTATGTAGGTTAAACAATTTGTTAGGACTTTTGGTCTATTTCCGAGCAAATGCAGTAGTTGTACTTTCCGATATCTTTAAGGCTTTTTTACAGGTAAAACTTGCCTGTGATTTTGACCTTAATCAATTTAGCTTATTCTTTATAGAGACAATAAATTTTTACATTACAGATATACTACTCTTTTGTTTGGATTTGTTGCTTCACCTTACATCCTTAATTATCTGCTCAAATTGCACGCTCAAACGATTACAGATTTGACGATTAGAGACGTTATGGCTAACAAGCTGTACGTCGATAATTTAGTGTTTACTACCGAGAACCCCGAACTAGGGCTTAGAACCTTTCGAAGCGCCCATAGTGCATTTGAGGAGAGTGGGTTTCCATTACGCAAATGGAAATCCAATAATTCTGATCTTCTTTCCCTAATTGACCCAGAACTTTTGAGTGCAGAAGTACACTATAGAGTCCTGGGTTATGACTATAATACTTCTACTGATCTTCTTTCTCTGTCTGTAAAAAAGTTGGAGTCTTCGTGTAAAACACGAAGACAAATTTTGTCTGAAGTAGCTTCTGTTTATGATCCTTTGGGGATTTTGTTGGCTGTTACCGTGCGAGGTAAGCTTATTCTGAGAAAACTGACGCCCTTAAGACTGGGTTGGGATCAGAATGTTCCGGAAGATTTACGTAAGGAATGGGAGAGCTATTGTCTGGAATTTTCGGAGTTAAAGGATTTTGAGTTTCCTAGGATGACTTTGGCAGCGACTGAAATTACTCAACTTGTTGTATTCTGTGATGCTAGTGCTAACACCTTTGGTACCTGTATTTATGGCGTCCAAGAAAAACGCAGCGCATTACTCTTCTCTAAAGTTAAAGTTTCACCTTCTCGTCAGCGAAATCTTCCTTCCCTTGAGCTCTTGGCAGTGTTTCTCGCCTATCAGTGTCTTGTATCTCTTTTGAGTGATGTGAAATTTCCCTTTAAAGTATCAGCTGTAACCGTTCTAACTGATTCTCAAGTAACCCTGGCTTGGCTCGTAAGTGGTAAACCTCCGCGTAAGAATATATTTGTAAGCAATAGATTGAAAGATATAGAAGCTATGCGTAAGCAACTTGAATGTAAGATTTTAGCTGCCTGCAACTATGAGTATGTGCCCACAATGTTTAATGTAGCTGATCAGCTTACTCGTGGTTTGAGGGTGTCTAAATTTCTAGAGTATAAACCCTTGTGGTTAGTAGGTCCATCTTGGATAAGAGACAGTAGAGATAAGTGGCCGAAAAGTCACTTAGGTTGCATTCCTCAGCAATCCATTTCTGACACATGTGTTGCCGTTAACGTCGCTCCACCTGGTGAAGCTTCGGTTGTGGAGCTTGAGCGTTCCCTACATACAATGTCACATGGAAGCCACGTGGTTAGGTGCTGGTTACGTGTATTTTAGTTGGCAAAATGGATTTACCACTGAATATACTCATCATAGCCATATTAGTACGTTGCATGCTGGATTTGATACGTGGGATCCACGTGTGATTTCCTTTTAGCTACCATATTGCCTTCAAATAAATTTTTCCACATGGGAGGCACGTGTGTATGCAACGTACTTGCTTATGAACGGCTTTTAAGAAACATTTGGGTATATCTGAATATTAAAATTTTTGTTGTTTGTTTTTGATAAAATGTCAAAGATTCCTTTCAGAGCACATATTAAATTCTGCATTTATAACCAATTACTCGTTTACACATCAGATTAGTCCGAAATTTAACTATTATTTGCTTGATGGTCAAAAATATATACGTTATTATTTGTAGTATTCAGGTTCAAGCTGAGGTAGAAGAAACTCCTTGCGCTAATAAATCTAACATTTGCCTTTTTAAAACTTAGTTGTGTCTTATTCAGTTGTAATGCTCATTTTAAACATTTGTAATAACTAATAAAGTAATCATTGCCTATGAAATATAAGCTGATAATCTCTTTGAACCAAAAATTGGTATAACTAAATTCTATAAATGCGTCTGGTGCGATTTCGAAAGCTTTCGTAAAATAATATTGAAAGGCAGAGCACACCAATGAATAAATTGAAACACACACATGAAACTGATTAGATAAGTTTTGACGTTTCGCTTTCGAAAGAATGTGCATCTGGCAACTACCCCTCATCTCAGACGTTGTGGCGCCTCCCATTCAAACTTCCGTGCTCCGTCTTCCGTGACTGTTAATTAGTTCTGCTCAAGATGTGATCGGTGTTAATTGTGCTCCTGTGTATTTCTAGGAACATCATTCAATTCGCAGTATTAGTGAATCTAAGTGGAAGATATGGGTAATTAACAAGACGAGCTTTTCACTGTCCATATTAGAGACATTAAAACTGAGCATAGGTCTCATGCGCTGCTGGTTAAAGCGATACGGCAGGTTAATTTCTCTTCATTACTTTCTGTTGAACTGTAGCTCATTTTTGTACTGAAGCCGTGAACAATAATCTGATTTTATTACAATAATTATCTCATAAGCACGCCGTTGTGATGAGAAGTGATAAGTCGCTGGAAATCGTGTAAGATTATTATACAGAGTTATAGTTCTTATATATATGTAAACCTTTCGACAGCAATGATGACTTTAATGGAGCAATTTCTCGTTTGCGATGAAAGAATAAAATATCGTTGAAATTTTTTCTTGTAATTCATATTGTTGCTTTGTGTTAATTTTAATATGAAGCATTTTAATTTGAAATAACGCCTAAGAAATCCATCATTACAATTATTCGCTGGTAAGATGTTGTTTCTTATTTCTTTGTTTATTTTGTTAACCTTCATTTAGAGGGTTCATCAGTCTTCACATTATGGATGAGGTTTGTGAGTATAATTCATTTTGTCGATGTTTTGTCTAAATTTGTCATGACACAATAGAAATGTACGATGAAGGACAAATTTACGCCCTAAAATGCATAAACATGTATTCACAACCATTATATATGAATTTGAACGAATTGGAAGTGAATTGTTAGAAAATTTTCATGCATATGAAGGGTAAATTCATTCTTCATAGTTCATTTTTATAGAACCATGATGTTTCAAATGTGAACATTGAAGGTAGCGCTGCCATTTCATCTTATTTAAGGAATTGAATATGTTTCTAAGAAATGTTAACAAAATCCAAGAATTTACATTACAGAAATTTGATTTGCTTTAATAAAAATGTTACAATTCATAACTGAACAATTTATCTATCATCATGATTTTTCGAGTTTGAATATTGATATTCCCTGCCATAGTATGAGTGGACTTTAATTTTTTCTAAAAATCATTGCAAAATTGAACAAAAATTCCTTGCTGACGGTCAGTTTTTTCCTTCCAAATTAATGTGGTGGATATCTGCCCTGGATAAAATTTATGAACGTGCTTTCACTACGAACACCCAAACCGAGTGTCCCACAAAAATGTCCCCGAATTTTTGATTGATTATATCTCCGCAATCAATTAATGTCTTTTTACACAATGTAGCAAATTTAGTTTCTTTTTCGAATAATTTAACTTTTTGAAAATCGTTTAATAACCACTTAACAGTGATCGATTTATTGAAAGAGGTGGAAAAACTAATTGTTGAAAGAAAAGTTTTAAAAACAACACTAGTGATCTTCTTCATTTCTTAATACCTACTGTTAAAAATAATTTCACAAAGATGTATTCTACATACCGCAAAGTCTTTAAACCCTCTGAGAGGTAATTTACTTTCTTATTTCATCATCTGAAGACACTTAAGATGCAGCTCACTAACTATCAATGAATTTCCATCGTATTGGAATTAGAAGCAATGGAAATCTATAAAAAATTAAAAAACCAATAAATGAAACATTCCCGGAAAGGAACTCACCATATAAGAAGACTGTGTTTCTCACTTTTAAAAAATTTTGAAGAAAATTAAATGCTCTTCTTACTTTTTTACGGCTTTTCGTTGCTTCATATTCCAATACGGGGAAAATTCTTTGATCGTTAGTGAGCTGCATTTTGAGTGTCTTCAAATGATGAAATAAGAAAGTAAATAACCTCTCAGAGGGTTCAAAGACTTGGCGGTATGTAGGATACATCTCTGTGAAATTATTTTTAACAGTAGATATTGAGAAATGAAGAAGATCACCAGTGTTGTTTTTAAAACTTTCCTTTCAACAATTAGTTTTTCTACCTCTTTCAGTAAATGGATGACTTTTAAGTGGTTATTAAACGATTTTCATAAACTTAAATTATTCGAAAAAGAAACTAGATTTGCTACATTGTGAAAATAAGACATTTCAAATACGTTAACTTATTGCGGAGATATAATCAAACGAAAAGTCGGGGACATTTTTGTGCGACACCCGGCTTGGGCGTTCGTAGTAAATGCACGTTCATAATTTTTATCCAGGGCAGTTCTCCACCACATTAATTTGGAATGGAAAAAACTGACCCTCAGCAAGGAATTTTTTGTTTAATTTTGCAATGATTTTTAGAAAAAATTAAAGTCCACTCATACTATGGCAGGGAATATCAATATTCAAACTCGAAAAATCATGATGACAGATGAATTGTTCCGTTATGAATTGTAACATTTTTATTAAAGCAAATCAAATTCCTATAATATAATGGCACCGCAAACTTCATCAATCAAAATCGAGAAATTATACTAGCTGAATTGTTCATTCTTGGATTCTGTTAACATTTCTTAGAAACAAATTCAATTCCTTAAATACGATAAAATGGCAGCGTTAACTTCAATGTTCACATTTGAAACATCATGGTTCTACAAAAATGACCTATGAAGAATGAATTTACCCTTGAAATGCATGAAAATTTTCTGATAATTCACTTCCAATCCGTTCAAATTCATATATAATGGTTGTGAATACATGTTTATGCATTTTAGGGTGTAAATATGTCCTTCATCGTACATTTCCTTTATATCATGACAAATTCAGACAAAACATTGACAAAATGATTTATACTCACCAACCTCATCCATAATGTGAAGACTGATAAACCCTCAAAATGAAGGTCAACAAAATAAATATTGAAATAAGAAACAAAATCTTACTAGCGAATAATTGTAATGATGGATTGCTTAGGCGGTATTTCATATTAAAATGCTTACGTAAATATATTTCACTGCATAAGTACCACGAAGCAACAAAATGAATTACAAGAAAAAGAATTAAGCGATATTTTATTCTTTCAGCGCAAACGAGAAATGGCGTAATTAAAGTCATCATTACCGTCGAAAGGTTTACATATACATATATATGAACTAGAACTCTGTAAAATAATCTTACCCGATTTCCAGCGACTTATCACCTCTCATCACAACGGCATGCTTATGAGAGAATTATTGTAATAAAATCAGATTATTGTTCATGGCTTCATTACCAAAATGAGCTACAGTTCAACAGAAAGTAATGAAGAGAATTAACCAGCCGTATCGCTTTAACCAGCAGCGCATAAGACCTATGCTCAGTTTTAATGTCTCTAATATGGACAGTGAAAAGCTCGTCTTGTTAATTACCCCTTAGATTAGATTAATTACCCCCTTCCTCTTAGATTCACTAATACTGCAAATTGAATGATGTTCCTAGAAATATACAGGAGCACAATTAACACCGATCACGTCGTGAGCAGAACTAAGTAAACGGTCACGGAACTGAAGACGGAGCACGGAAGTTTGAATAGGAGGCGCCACAACGTCTGAGATGAGGGGTGGTTGCCAGATGCACATTCTTTCGAAATCGAAACGTCAAAACTTATCTAAATAGTTTTTTGTGTGTATATCAATTTATTCACTGGTGTGTTCTGTCTTTCAGTATTATTTTACGAAAGCTTTTGAAATCGCACCAGACGCATTTATAAAATTAAGTTATCCCAATTATTGGTTCAAAGAAATTATCAGCATATATTTCATAGGCAATGATTACCTTATTAGTTATTAAAAATGTTTAAAATGAGCATCAAAACTGAATAAGACACAACTAAGTCTTGAAAAGTCGAATGTTAGATTTTTTAGCACAAGGAGTTTCTTCTACCTCAGCTTGAACCTGAATACTACAAATAATAACGTATATATTTTTGACCATCAAGCAAATAATAATAAAATTTGGTACTAATCTGATGTGTAAACGGGAATTGGTTATAAATGAAGAATTTAATATGTGCTGTGAAAGGAATCTTTGACATTTTATCAAAAACATATAACAAAAATTTTAAGATTACATATACACAATATTTTCATAAAAGCCGTTCATAAGCAAGTACGTTGTATACACACGTGCCTCCAATGTGGAAAAATTTATTTGAAGGCAATGTGGTAGCTAATAGGAAATCACACGTGGATCCCACGTATCAAATCCAGCATGCAACGTACTAATATGGCCATGATAAGTATATTCAATGATAAATCCATTTTGCCAACTAAAATCCACGTAACCAGCACCTACCACGTGGCTTCCATGTGACATTGTATGTAGGGTGATGGCCACGAGACATATGGTTTCCATGTAGGACCCACATCCTCTACACGTGTCTTAACCTGGTGGGAACCACATGGGGCCACTTTCCAAAAGTCCATGCGGTTTCCACATAGCATGGGCACGTAGAACCCATATAGCAAACATGGACAATACATGTCGTAATCATGTGGTTTCCACGTGACCTTGTACGTAGGGAGGTGGGCTGCCAGCCGTTACAGTCTGAGACAACGAGTTCTGTGGTAAAGCAGAGCGAGGGTGATAGGGCTAGAGCCAACTCGAGGGTTCAACCTGAGGTTTCAGAAGCTTAATGCAGGTATGCAGGAGCTTGCAGGTTTAATATAGTTGCCAAAGAGGTAGTCTCTAGGTAATAGTGCTGAGTTTGGGAGCAACGTGGCTAATAATCTAGGTGCAGAATGTTACTGACACAAAGATATTCAAAAGTAACATCGACCATGTTAATTTCCGCTCATCAGGAAGCTTCAGCAAAAGTGAAAATGTGAGCTAAAGGGGTGACTGAGGGGCATGGTGTTGAAGTGTGAAGTGAGTGTTGTGTCTCTTGGATCCCGTAGGAGGTGGCGATTTTTTTTTCTAAGTTGTACAACAACCATTTTCGTGTGTCTTACTCATGTAGACTTTTGTTAGACAATATTATAAGTATAGCTGTGCAATTGCATAACTTGCATGTATGCACTCTTAAGAATGTGTTATGCATTGCAAAAAATTATCTTGTGCATGTGCAAAAAAGTAAAAGACGAGATAGGAAGCTGAAAATTTCCCTTGTTAAATTTCTTACGACAGGAAACAAGGGCAACAAGTACTGGATTGTGTCCGATTCACTTCGCTTGCTTGGGACACCCTAAAATAAGATGAATTTCATTTTTTACTAATAGTAATGAGAAGGTACTTAGCTAGTAGCTATATTTTCATAGGAGTTCCGTATATATAGCAAATAAATGAGAAAACAGAAAAGTGCAGAACATTTGTATTGCCTACATGACGCATAAAGAAAAACCATGCATATATAGCTCCTGTAATATATGATATTCCTCTGCTTTTTGTTATTCCTCTCCTATGATTTAACACTGGTTCATGATCTCGATGTGACAATGTCAATGCACTGTAATGACGATCAACGTTGCCTTTCAAAAATGTTTCAGCCAATCATCGACTTGTTTCAACGAACTTTTCTTCGTTTTTTCCATCTCATCCGATTTCATTGCGACGTTGAAGAAGTCATCTTCGTCATCTACGTCCTCAGCACTGCTCCCCTAAGCTGATATACCATTTTCCGATCTGTCATTAAGATGGGCGATTAGTTTGTTGTTATTACCTCCACTCTCTGCACTTCGGTTAGCCATTTTAGCTTAAAATGTGGATGCAGAGAGGACGCCAAGATAAAATCGTCGATTTGAATGAAGTACAGTGGCAAATCGCATCATCTAGTTCTGTAAATTTGCCGTATAACACATAATTTTACACTGACAACTCACATCATTCCTAATAACAAATGTTATATAATGAGTTACATTAAAATATTCTTATATACTGTAAGCAAAGTGTATGTGTATCACTGTATCGCCTAATGCTAATAATAAACAGTTGCCAGATGGGTTGTACCCTGTACGGTTTAGTTTCAAACGAGAATGAAAAGCGTATTGAACTTTGTTGAAGTTATTCTGTAAATTAAATTGACATCGTGATGTTGCGGTTGCGAGTTGCGGCCCGACACGTCAAAAATTGTTGCGACCGCAACAGATTCGCAACTTTCCAAAAATTGTTGCGGCTCAACCGCAACCGCAACAAAAAAAGTTGCGCACGCAATTGCGGCCACAACTTGATGCGGCGCAGCTGCCCAAAACTGCGGATAGTTGAGAACACTCTCGTTGGGGCGCGCTTGTATTGGCATATTTTGTATTGGCAAATTGGCATAACATTTCCGACTAAGAACTTGATACTAACTTTCTATTTCTGCAGTAACGCTTTGAGGAAACCTAATAATGCTTATAATTAGAGCTGTGCCAATATGCACATGCATATATGGACGCGTATGTGAAATTGTCAGCGCTTGAAATATGCGGCTTCAGGTTAGATATATGCGATTGCGGAGTGTCGTATGCACAGTACTCGCATTTACTTATATGCAAGCAATATGCGGCTGCTGAATGAAGGACTTCAGTTAGTTGGATATTGTGAGATATAAATATATCAAATATTGAACCGTAAAGTAATGATTCATTACGATAGTCTTCAACATTTAAAATATCATGCATTTGCTGCTAATGAAGAAAACATGAAAATATTCACTGGATTCCAAAGTATAACAAGGCTTGACGTAGGTAGTTACGTTGGATAGCCATGCAAAAATGGCCGGGCAGCGATGAGATTCGAACCCGCGACACCTTGACGGAAAGGAACTTAGTCATAGTGAGCTACTAGCTTTCTGTGATTTTATCGTAGATGAAAATGGTTAATTTTAGTTAACTTTATGCTGAACCAAAAGGATTATCTTCGTTATTGATAACTATCTAGAAAATAAACTATATTCGATCAGGAAAGAAAATAAATGACAAATGGATTACTTATATTCAGCAGATTTGTTGACAACAAATGCAACAAGTTCAAAGTTCAAAGTGAGTTAGGGCGGAGCCGTCCTCCAGTTGGCTTGATTGTTGCGTGTCTTGGGAATGACGCTTGGTACGTTCAGGTCCCGTCGGCCGTAAGGAGATGCGGTCGAGGAACAGGACGCGCCCGCACAGAGTCTGAGAAGGAATTATGAAGATTAGCGAACAAATAAGAATAATTTCAGTTAGCCGTAGCAAGTTCCAATTCCTTTCGTAGAAAGAAGTTATAGGTTATAGAGGTTATAGAGGTTATAGAGGTTATAGAGGTTATAGAGGTTATAGAGGTTATAGAGGTTATAGAGGTTATAGAGGTTATAGAGGTTATAGAGGTTATAGAAGTTATAGAGGTTATAGAGGTTATCCGTTTATAGTTATAAGTCGTATGTTATAAATTATACGTTATACATTGAAGGTTTTACGTTGTAGGTTATAAGTCGTACGTTATATTGAATGGGTGACACATCAACAATACCCAGCTCACTAAAATGGTTATTCCCAGTCTATGAACCACAGTCCACACACCTCCATATAGTTAGTGAGCCTCTGAAGTGCAGCGGCGGAAGCTAGAAGAGTAGACGGAGAGCGTGGCAGCCGTGCTGACGTCTCAGCCCATCATGATGAGCCGGTAGCTGGTAGGGTGGAGAATCACGCACATCTCTCGAGCGTAGCGGAGAGCCTGGCTGAGGTTTTACGGAACAGCAGTGCTTAATCTCTGAGAGGCAAAAATTGAAGTTAGTGCGATAACGGGTAGTGGTGATCTGCTGAAGATCGTCTTGGCTGGGCTACATAAGCTCTGCTCACCATGATGGTGCATTCAGGTGGTTGCATTCAGGTCAAGTAATGACAATTGCGTACTATGGTGTAGACAGAGAAGGCCAATTTTTAGTGAGCTGGGAATACTATAATAAAGATGTGAAATCGAGCAAATAATTCTAGAATTATCGGAACACTTGATGGCAACGTGAATTTCTATGTACAAAGGACGGGACTCCTAAATAAAGCCCCAAAGCAACTGCAGGAAATCCTGCAGATTTCTGCATATTCCCCGCCAGGGATTCGGCTTCACAATAGATGAAGACGAATGTTAGAAAAGGTTATTAGGAACATATTTACAAAAATTACAATGCATCGTCCGCCACCCATGAGCGTAATTTACGCTGAGCAGCTATTGCTGCTTTTCGCGGAGCACGACGCTCTGGAGGTACGACAGGTTCCGGGCTTGGTTTGTCCACTGGAGCCGTTTGGGTGCACTGCGCATCGTCTCCTGGTAAGAGAAGGATGAGCGAAGAAGCGTGCCGATAAACTTCATCCCCGGTTGTCTTACGAACGACGGCAGCAATAACCTCGTCCAGGGAATTCGTCTCCGTGCTGAGTACTACTCCTAAAGGGTAAGACGATTGTTTCACAAATTTATCCACTAGCAAGACCGTATCACCAGGCTTTATGACAGTATGCTTCACTTTTCTAAATCTATCTTTTTTGTTTGTAGCCTGATAGATTAGAGTAGCCATGAACTCCGAATGGTAAAGATCCTTAAGCTTATCATGACTTTTGAGCAATAGTTCGTGGTATTTCTCAATTTCACTATTTGAACTAGGCGTGAAGTCGGCATCGTCTACAGATGTAGACTGCAAATTTGGTATTATGTTTACTGATGGCAGTTCATAACCGTGAATGAGCATCTCCGGAGTAATAGGAGAAATTGACCCGACCTCGTTGGCACGCAAGGACTCTTTGAACGTAATCGGTCTCCTGTTTATTAGATGCACAGCTTTAACAACTAGTAGCTGAAAGTCGAAGTACGTTAAAGTTTTCCTACCTATCGATTTATAGATCAATCTCTTTGCTGCTTTTACACAGCTTTCAATCAAGGAACCCAAGGAGCTATTTCCTTTGCAATACTGGGACAAAGAAATCTCAGAAACGCCGTGCTTTTCTAAGTAGCTCCTAGTTTCGTGGTCATCTAAAAATGACCTCATAGTGTTAAAGCCTGCCGAAATTTGGCTTCCTAGGTCGGCTACGCAGTGCTTAAACATGCCGTAGTCGTACACATGCCATTGTACAGCTTTAAGAAAGTCTTTGGTATCCGCGGAAATGCAGAGCTTCATATTTATGGCTCTGCTCCATAAGCAAGTGAGTATTAAAATCCAAACTTTTTGCTTTACACCATTAATGCTCACTGTCCAGGGACCCATATAGTCCAAAAATACAGAGGAAAACGGTTTGGAAGGAGGAGAGATTCTGAAGTCACGGTAGGAATTTTGATTGAGTTTGACTGGCCTTTCATTCACTCTACGGCAGAGTACACATTGTTTGAGAACTTTACGTACCTGAGAGAACGGGTGAATGAAAAAGTAGTTTTTTCTGAGCTCGTGCAGAACTGAGTAAACGCCCGCATGACCGGTTTGAACGTGAGCGTTCTCTATCACGCGTTTGGTTATCAGTCCGTTTTTTGGCAAGAGGACAGGGTAAGAAGTAGGATCCTGCTTCGGGAATTTTGATTTCACCCTCAACAGGCCATCCTGAGAGACAAATACGTTCAAACGTGTGACAAGTGGAGGTACTGAATTCTGGGGAGGCTTAGAAGCGTTTAGATAGTCAAAAATATCGGCAAAGTGGAGATGCTGCTCTGTTTTCAGAACGCGATTAAGAGCCACTGCATAGAAATTTGGAGACTTTACGGGATCAGCCCGGCTGGAGCTTACTACTTTCAATCGCAGTTTGTGAATGAATTTCAGTACATTAGCCAATACATTTACCAGCTTTGCCAGAGTAGAATATTTATCAAGAGGAATAATGTGAGAATCAACATTAACTGCTGCGGTCGTGCACGCGACTACTCCAGTATCCCTTACCTCATTGCATGTGTCGCTTTTGCAGGTTACCAGTCCTTCAACGGAGTTAGGGAGGGCCGCTTGGAGCCTGCTGTCAGCGTGAGGCACCACGAGGGAGAAGTCTGGGTCCACTGGCGAAGGATCATGGATAAAGGTAGGACCTGGGAAGTAACTTGAGTTAGTCAATTGTCTGGCACTAGCGCAGCGGCTGACGAAGTCCGCAGGGTTTTCCCTGCCAGCAGTGAAAAGGAAATTCACCGGCTTTCTGCTGCACAGAGCCTCTATGTCTTGCAGCTTGTTCATGGTGAACACACTTCGTTTCTGCATTTTATCGAAGTCGTTAGAGAAGGATTTTATCCAGTGAAGAGCCACCATGCTATCGCTATAGAGCTGCAAGGAAGTTATGTTCAACGGAGCTACGCTCTTATCCCCGCAAAAGCTGTCGTACCAGCTCATTAGTGCCGAAACACCCGAATGAATAGCAGACAACTCAAGGACAGGGATAGTTTTGGTTTGCATGCTCTTGTTCAAGACTTTAGACTTGCTCGAAAGTAATGACACTTTGCCTTGATTATGCTCTTTTATGTAAATTACGTAGCCATACAGGCTTTTAGAAGCGTCGGTAAATGCAATCAATGAGAAATCTCCGGTTCGATTTCCGAACGACCTGGACACTGCCGGATATTTTGCACAGTTTACCTGGTTTGCAATGAGCACCCACTCGCGCAGCGAAGCTTTGGAGAGCTTTGAGTCCCACGTCAAGGTAGGGTCAGTTTGAAGCTTGTGCAGGAAAATCCGGGCTCTGTTAAGGACAGGGCAGTAAATGTTAAAAACATCGTAAATTTCGTTAATACTAGCAAGGATCTTGCGTTTTGTGTCTGCTTTCGGATCAAGGTTTAGCGAGCTCGGCTCGAGAGTGTCCTGAGTTCGATTCCAAATCATTCCCAAAAGTTTTACCTTCTCGGGAGTTTGAGTAGAGTACTCGTCATCTATTTTATTCTGCAAGGATTGGACATTAGTCTGAAATTTCTGCAAAGGAAATTTGTACTGACCGAATTGATTTGGCAGGAATTCGTAGCAGTCCTCAATTTTACCAAGGTCATCACTCGAGTAGGCGCCATTGTCCATGTACATCATTGAGTACACAGTTTTCCGAATCTCTGACAGATTCAGGTCGTTTTTTGGGTCGTCTAAGATCAAAACCTTATAAAGGGCTAACATCAGTAAGGTTGGGCTTGGCCTGAGTCCAAATACGAGTCTTAATCTTTTGTAAGCAATGACAGTTAGGTCATTCTTGCTAACATTCCTGTACCACAAAAAACAGAGCCTGTTTTGATCCACTTCCCTCAATTTTATATTCAAAAAGGCCTGCTTAATATCGAAAGTCAATAGGAACTGGTCAAATCTATGCAAAGCAAGAGCCAAATCTGGCTTATGATTAAGGCACGGTCCCGCTAGAGTAGCCTGGTTATGACTCACAGAGTTCGAGGTTTTTTCAGCGAGGTTGGACAGAAATACGACCCGACATTTAGTGGTTTCACTAGCCATACGAAAAACTCCCATATGCGGCAGAAAACTGCACTCTGGATGGTCTGTCATATGAGCTTCCAAGTTGTGAATTCGTGCAATAATTCCATCCTGTTCTTGCTCTTTGAAAACAGAGTCGTAAAGTTTGAGACGTTCAGAGTCTGATGAAAGCTTTTTATAGTTACTCCGCAAGATTTGATGGGACAAAGCATAGTTTCTTGCTAATTTATGCGAAATTTTGTGGTTCCACATTAAGGGCATCACAAGCCTACCTTCTTGGTCCCTATCGGTATTTTTCAACACGTAACTTACCAGTTTATTGTTCACTTCTGTTTGCTCAGAATCTTCAAGACGGTCCAACCCCAAAAGGCTACCACATCGATCATTCAGAACTTCTGAAGACTCCTGGTCAATGCAGGAATGGAAGTCCGTTGAAACCGAGCTGCCGCACGTTGTTTGGGTGAGAGTTCTGCCAGAAGAAACTTCCGCTGCGGCACAGAAATTTGGCACTGCACAGGAAAGTGAAGGCGCTCCCAGGCTGCTCAAAGGTGAGTATACTGACGGTAAAAATTGAATGTTCTGCTTCAAATCGCGAACGTTGCCAGTAAGAAATACTCCCACAGTCGAATTAATGAAACAAGACTGCTTGTCTTTTTTGCCGAAGTTTACATAGCTCATTTCAAATAGGTAATCAGATTCTGTACCTAGTATTAACGAGATTTCAGTAGGATACTCAGAGTTGTAATTTGCCAGAGATTCGTCAGCAAGCTCGTAACCTTTAGATTTGAAGGCATTTGTTATTTCACTGCACCCCGAGCTAGGCAAGGAAATTCGTATACGAGGAACACAGATCGCATTTATGCTATATTTGTTAATTCCCACAACGAGAGGAACTTTGACTACTTTAGTTGTGAAATCTGTGCAGGAATTAAAACCTTGAATTTTTACTCTTTCATTGTCCTTCACGATCGGGAGATCCAGTTCTTCCGCCAGAGAACTAACAATAAAGTTTTTTTGACTACCACCATCTTTCAATATTCTCACCTTTGTAAAGTTGATATTCGCCGTGAAAGTTGGCAGCAAGTTCGCATCATCGACGATGTCACTGAAAGCACATTCTGTGAGGGTCAAGGCATTAACCATTGGTCTCGATGACTCTGTTCGCGGCCGAACACCTGCGTTAACAGGTCCCGACTTCCGACACAAGTAAGTCATGTGCTCGCCACTGCAATTGCGGCACGGCGATGAAAACTGAAATTTACAATTAGCCGCCGTGTGGTTTTTGAAAGAGCACTTCGTACAAGCGTTAATAGCTCTAAGCTTGTCACATTTTTTGGCCGCTGTGTCATATTTAGGGCAATCTCTCATTTGATGATGCGAATCATTACCATCACTTAGGCAAAGCACACAAAACTGCTTTTTTGTTTTTGACGGCCCTGAGCTAGTGGTAACCGGCAAGAGTTTAATTTCTTTCTGCTCCTTTCTCGATGAAAGGTTAGAAGGGACAGCTTGGCGCAAATAGCGTTCCGTTGCCTCAAACAAATTTGATTCAATTTGAGACAAAGACGGCCTGTTTGTGTTGGTGATTTGAATTAGGCAATTTTGAAATTTCTCGTTCAGTGCGTTCCAGAAAAAATAGGCAAGTACAGTATCGACATCGATTTCAAGTTTTTTGAAAGAGGCTATTACCGTTTTTAACTCTCCGATGTACTGATACGGGTCCTGCTCAAGCTTAATCTTAGCAAGTTTTTCGATTGAATTGTACTTTTGCACAATCGTTGACGCAAATGCTTTGTACAGGAGTTCCTTCGCTGCCTCGTAAGTTTGCTCAGATACATCTAGAGAATCTAACAAGGTCTTAGGAGATCCAGACACTCTACTATGCAGATAGACAAATTTCTCGTAGGATGTTAAGTTATGTTTATCGAATACTGCTTCGAAGTTGAAGAAAAACTTCTCCAGACACTCTGTCTTTGCATTGCTAAAACTCGGTAGTGGGACGTCTGGCAACCTAAGCCTTTGCTCGGCGCGAACAGTACCTGAGAAGGGTGAGCCAGGGGGATGCGTAGCCGCCCGCACCTGAAGGCACGGTGGAAGGCTGGGCCTGCAACAGGGCCAGGCAGTCGTACAGTTGCTCTTCATACGCTTCTTGCTCCTCTGCGGCGTTCTCTAGCACATCGTCTGCGGCTTCGCTGCGGATTAAAAGCTCAAAAATTGCCTTATCCAAATTTCCAAGCTCAACCTGCAAAGAAGCAACCTTGGAAAGACTTAGTTTTTTCTGTTGCTCTGAAAACTCGGAAATACTAGCTTTAATAGTATTGTGCACACGAGTTACTTTTTGCCTCAAATATTTTCGAGTTTTAGTCATGGTGGTGAGGTCGGGCCCATGGTCAGCTACTGATGTAGGACCTTTGGGCTTAACACTTGCCATGACCTTGGAGAGAATAGGATTAGTCACGAATTAAAATATTAGTTGAAAGTACACGACAAATTTCTCAGATTACATCAACTGCCACGCCTTCCTCCGTCCCTCGACGTCACTTCTGCGAAGCCACTTGTGTGTCCCCATACTGGCCACCATCTAGAAAATAAACTATATTCGATCAGGAAAGAAAATAAATGACAAATGGATTACTTATATTCAGCAGATTTGTTGACAACAAATGCAGCAAGTTCAAAGTTTAAAGTGAGTTAGGGCGGAGCCGTCCTCCAGTTGGCTTGATTGTTGCGTGTCTTGGGAATGACGCTTGGTACGTTCAGGTCCCGTCGGCCGTAAGGAGATGCGGTCGAGGAACAGGAAGCGCCCGCACAGAGTCTGAGAAGGAATTAGGAAGATTAGCGAACAAATAAGAATAATTTCAGTTAGCCGTAGCAAGTTCCAATTCCTTTCGTAGAAAGAAGTTATAGGTTATAGAGGTTATAGAGGTTATAGAGGTTATAGAGGTCATAGAGGTTATAGAGGTTATAGAGGTTATAGAGGTTATAGAGGTTATCCGTTTATAGTTATAAGTCGTATGTTATAAATTATACGTTATACATTGAAGGTTTTACGTTGTAGGTTATAAGTCGTACGTTATATTGAATGGGTGACACATCAACAATACCCAGCTCACTAAAATGGTTATTCCCAGTCTATGAACCACAGTCCACACACCTCCATATAGTTAGTGAGCCTCTGAAGTGCAACGGCGGAAGCTAGAAGAGTAGACGGAGAGCGTGGCAGCCGTGCTGACGTCTCAGCCCATCATGATGAGCCGGTAGCTGGTAGGGTGGAGAATCACGCACATCTCTCGAGCGTAGCGGAGAGCCTGGCTGAGGTTTTACGGAACAGCAGTGCTTAATCTCTGAGAGTCAAAAATTGAAGTTAGTGCGATAACGGGTAGTGGTGATCTGCTGAAGATCGTCTTGGCTGGGCTACATAAGCTCTGCTCACCATGATGGTGCATTCAGGTGGTTGCATTCAGGTCAAGTAATGACAATTGCGTACTATGGTGTAGACAGAGAAGGCCAATTTTTAGTGAGCTGGGAATACTATAGTAAAGATGTGAAATCGAGCAAATAATTCTAGAATTATCGGAACACTTGATGGCAACGTGAATTCCTATGTACAAAGGACGGGACTCCTAAATAAAGCCCCAAAGCAACTGCAGGAAATCCTGCAGATTTCTGCATAAACTATGAAGTCCCAGCCGATGTTTGGACAATAACAGTGTATACTCTCATTATGTTTCACGATAAACGAACAGTTTTCCCGCAATAAGTAGTGTACAGATTTCCGTCCCAAGAGTCACATACTGGGAATTCGTTCATGAAAGTATCATTCCTTACACTTTGAAGTACTTTGGGCATGGTTTAACTAATAAATAATAATAATCATTAGAATAGTAGGGGAAATTTGGTCACTTCTTCAATCATCAACATATTATCGAATATATTGCTAAATTTCAATACGAAAATTAATAAAAAAAATTGGAAAAAAATTATTATAATTTTCCTCAACGTAATCCCTCGCATTTCGGAGATCCCAGAATACCAAACATTCGCATTAGGTTTTGAATAACGAAGTATTGCAGGAATATTCAAATCAGTATATAATCTCTAAATGTCAATTGCAGATATGATTGCCCTTATCTGAGTCCAGAAAGCGAAATCACTATAATGATGCAAACTTTGGGAATTCGTTGGATGTCCAGAATTAGAGGGATTACTTTGTTGAGTTTTTCACATTTTTTAATGAACAGGCAAAGCACAACAGAGGTATTTATTACTACTTCACTGTATGCATAAGTTTCGGAAATTGATACAAATTTCACAGTTGTATTTTCGCTTGAACACTTTTGTACGTATAGGTAGGCCTATGTGTAGAAGAAAACAACAAAACTATCACTAGATGCACAAAAACTATCACACTATGCAATCCTGAAATACTTCAAACTTCATTAAATTCAGTTCGGACACCTTTATAGTATTTTATTGATGAACGATATTTAACAACTGAAGAACAGGTCAAAAAGGTAACCTGGGGATCAGGTACTGACGACAGTGCACCGGGTAAAACTTGTGATGTTGCTTGCAAGTGAGAGTATGTATGCGAGAGTTCCCATAAATGTACAAAATTTCTGGAGTAATGAACAAATTTACAGTGTTCCCTTAAAAATAGGACAATCAAATTACACCACTCGCCTTACAGGATATATTCAATGATATTGTGCATATGCTTAAAGCACTTTGCATATTACATCTGTTATAGTGTACATGCGCAATTAATTGCATGTGAGATTTTGCACATGCACAAGATAATTTTTTGCAATGCATAAAACATTCTTAAGAGAGCATACATGCAAGTTATGCAATTGCACAGCTCTACTTATAATATTGTCTAACAAAAGTCTACATGAGTAAGACACACGAAAATGATTCTGAAATGAACAACTGAGAAAAAAAAATCGTCACCTCCGGGATTCGAAGACCCACGATGTGGGGAACGACAAGGCTATGGACAAGAATTCAAACAGCACTTTATAACTTAGGTGAGCGCGGCCTTCGGCAGTGCGGATTACCAGGCTAGGAGAAGGTGGAGAAACCTTGCTCTCTGTCATCCCCTAGGGAGCGTATGACAGTTTTATTATACACTCAGGCTTGGAGAATGAATCGATCTTTATAATGATATCAATTTCAAAATTTTAGGTGCAATAGTTCAGGAATTATAACGTTGTCAAAATGAGCCTTAAAGAGAAAATCGGTCGACCATTCAGAGGGTCGGAAAACATCTATCCATGCCTCTCCAGGGAGCGTATAACAGTTTCATTTTACACTCAGGCTTGGAAAATAAATCAATTTTTACAATGAGACCAATTTCAAGTTTTTAGGTGCAATAGTTCAGGAATTATAACGTTATCAAAATGAGCCTTATAGAGCAAATCGGCCGACTATTGACGGGCTACGAGAGGCCCTCTTCCTACCCCCTACAGGGACTTGAAAAATTATTTAATTACATAAATATGTTGTAGTCGTCACGCCCATTAATTTGGTACTAATTTCAAGATTGTACGTCTGATAGTTTAGAAATTACCCTTTTTGTCAGGGTAACTCGGGAAGGATCTTAGATGGGTTCTCAAAAATGGCTAGCCTGTTCAAAGTGCATAGTTTGCAAGCGAGTGAACGCCAAAGCTTTCTCTTATCCCGACCCGCCTGCCTTGACGGACAGTCGGACTAATTTTGTACGACCTTTCGCTACAACAGGAATGGACTTTTCAGCTCATTTCTGGGTATTAGACCCTTTTGGTCATAAGCAAAAGGTATATTTAGTATTATTTACATGTTTCCAAACTCGAGCCGTTCATATAGAACTTCTTCCTTCCATGACGCTGGAGGAATTCTGTTTTGCCTTTATTCGCTTCACGAATGAGAAAGGTGTACCTAACACTGTTTATTCGGAAAATGCTAAAACTTTCTTAGCCGCTTCTGACCTATTGTCAGAGGTCTTAACTTCATCTTTGTATGGAGAACGCTTTCGAACCTATCGCTTTCAAAACTATCCCGATCTATAGTCCTCAATTTGGTGCGATCTGGGAACGTTTATTTAAATCTATAAAGGAAAGTTTGTATGAGCTCTTTGGCCGGAGCACCTATTCGTATTCTTCATTCTTGACCGCTATTTCTGATATCGCTCTAAACCTTAATCGACGTCCTCTCTCCTACACCGAGGCGGAAGACACCATCTTGCCTATCATGCCTATACAATTTCTTCAATTGTATCCTACTTCTAATTCCTTAGTTCTGTCCGACGAGGTTCCTGACTTGGAAACTGAAGACGCCGAGCAAAGAGAGAGTTTGCTCTCCGCGCTTGAAAGGTGCGATATAATGGTGGCCAAGTTCAGGGAACTCTGGTACTCGCAATATGTAATTAGTCTAAAAGGTTTATACCCTCTTAAATCTCTACCACTCAACAATAAATCTCTATCAGTAAGCCAGGTTGTCTTATTGAGACATCCTATCAAACTTAGGCCGTTTTGGACTTTGGTCCGCATCATCGCGCAGTTACCTGGCCGCGATGGTAAGGTCCGAGTTGTTAAGGCCATTTTACACGTGCGGAGTTTTCAACGTCAGTTGACTACACGTGAACTGAGCGCCGCCTATTTGCTCAACGCCCCGCCCACTTTTTGACTACTCATGACCGACCTGTAGTCAACATCCGCGAACAAGCATGTCTTGATTCTATTGACTGCAGCTGCAAGATTGCCGGTGGTAATACGGCGGCAAGTGCTGTGCGGACAATTATTGTTGAGAATACACGATGTGTTCTCAAGAGATTATGTTGTGATATTAATTGAGATGTACTAAGATTTCCCATGTTTATTGAATACTAAATTGGAAGAATATAAAATATAAATTCTAGAGATGATGCGTATTGGAAAACTTCCGAGTCTCCCAAATTATTCAGTGGAAGCAATAAAATCTCTGTTACTGACGACGTGTACTAACCAAACCTATGGCCGACAATCTTCTCAATTTTTTGAAAGATGTTATCTGCGATAATATAGCTTACCAATCCAGCTCCCGGTGGGATGGAGTTGGAGTGCATCATCTTTCTGAATTTTTTGTCACTTTGTGGAGAAGTTACTGAAACATAGGTACTTAAAGCCATAAATACTTTCACAATAATCTCTCATCACTACTTAGCTCTTGAAAAATGGACCAGTGGCTACCAAGAATTGGCCTACATTGTAGCTGCTCCCTTCACTACATTGACTGCGTTGACTGCAAGCGGTAACTACGTGTAAAAGCATCAGCTGCAGTTGCGCACGCAGTTACTCTCATGGGCGTGGTTTCATGTTTACACCAGTAGTCAACTGACGTTGAAAACTCCGCACGTCTAAAATGGCCTTTAGAATGATTAAAGCTGATAACTCTGAGTCTGCCGTCAAGATTTCCCTACTTTACCCCCTGGAGTTAGCTGCTTTTGATACTGCTTCAGAGGAGGGGTGGGAAACAGCAGAAGGAAGCTCTGGTGAGGAGTTGCATCCTTACTTTGAAGCTCCTGAGAGTCCCATTCCTAATGAGGGTAGTTCTCTATCTATCGAACACCCTGGAAATCAGCAATCTTCTTCTAAAACGATTCTTCGGCATCTTCCGAAGAATTTGAAACCGAGGCAGCTGCCCGTCTTACGGCAGGCAGCTCGCCAGCAGCGTAGCAAACTTGCTGACTTAATTAGGCGAGGTCATCTATGATTTCCCTTCCTTCTTTTGTCTTATTATATTAAATGTATGCGCATAAATAATGTGATAGTACTGACCATGTTTCTTCTGAAAAGTATTATGAATGTAATAAAATGTTTTGTGTATTAATGTCTATGTAACGGAACTTTCAAAATGAAAACTCCGTTTTTTCCTTTGCCGGAATTGTGTGGAAATTCTAGCCGTTGCTCTAAGCCGAGATCCTCTGCGGGTTTAGTAAGGCGTTATTAACGGCCGTCCGCAGTAAGGGGTCTTAGGCTGCTGTCAAGTCAATAAACTTAAGAGGCTATAAAACGAATAATAAACGAATAACAGAGCAATGGTGGGGGTTCCTCACAACATCGGTGGCAAGCGTATTTCCTCACTACTAAAAATGCGCTTGCACTTTCCTGCCGAGTTCGAAGCCAATGCAACGGATTCGGAGGAGAGCCGATGTGTGCCGCCTTCACCGCGGACACGTCAGACGACTTCTAACCTTGGCCACGAGTGCACGCAACTTTGTGCCTCGCGGGTCACCGGTTAACTTCCCCGCTTCTTGGAACCTTGTATTCTTGGACAGCCGGCCTCATTGAAGAATTTGTTTATCTGAACAAATAAATTTTCGAAAGGTGAGAACCCTTTTTGCCTTGCTCTGATTGTTCCTAATTATTGGTGTTCCCTTCCCTTTCATGGTTTCTGGTATTTGTGTGATTTAGTGTCCCACCCCTTGGGGACTTAGTAGCCTCTTAGTAGCCGGGAGGCATCACACTATATTGACTTAGACAGTGCATAAGACTGTGTCTGGCATGATGGCCTTTTAAACAGGTTAACCAAACTTAAGTGTGATATCAGGACTGTTGAGTGAGTCAAACTTATCTTCAAAATCGTTCTGTCAAGGTTAGGATTGGTTAGACCTATTCTCAACCTAAGAAACTAAAGTGTGGCTTACCACAAGGTGCTGTACTCAGCCCTTACTCTGTTCAATGTAATGTTGCACGATTTACCCAGTGGGAAAAAAGTTAAGGTTGTGTCTTATACAGATGATATCACGTTGCTGTGCTCTGCAAAATCTACAGAAGAGCTTAGGGGTGCCATGCAGGCTTTTTTGAATACATTTAGTAGCTGGCTGTCAGAGTGGGAACTCGCAGTCAATCCCCTTAAATGTAAATACCAACTATTTCATAACAGGAGGAGTAATCATTTTGTAAACCTAAGACTCTCAAATGTGTTACTGACTCAACATTGAAAACCAGAGAGTTCTAGGGGTTATTTTTGACTCACCCAAGTTATCACTCCATAGTCATGTGAAGCACATTCGTACAGAATGCCATAAGCGATTGAATATGATGAGAGCAATATCAAGTGCCAAATAGGGATCATCACAATTGCTCCTGAGAAGAGTTTACATATCATTTATTCGCAGTAAAATTTTATATGGGTTAGTAATCTTTCCCAGCTTCAACAAGGAACAGATGCATATGCTAAAAACCTTGCAGAACTCCGCCTTGCGATGTCCCATGGGTGTGCACGCAACAACACCTATAATGTCTCTTGAGGTTGAGGCGTATATTATGCCCCTGGATATTCATTTCCAGTATCTTTTCCTAAAGTGGTGCCTTAGAAAACAATGTGATTCTTCCGAAATGTGCTCAATTTCTGCGTATTTGAACTTATTTTGCAGACCTGGTGGGAGTCCACTAGCCCAAAAATTGAATAACATTTTGGAGAGAAGAAATTTAAGATTGTCCCCAAAATCCAGTAAGTTCAGCCGATTGACACTACCTGCTATTACCAATTTTGAAAAAAATTTCTCGCTTGATATTCAAAATGTAAAACTCCAACCCCCGAATATCGTCAACATTGTTTATGAATAGTACATAAGTGGTGTATACGGTTTGTGCAAAAAGATTTACACTGACGGGTCTAAGACTGCTACTGGTTCAGTCTCTGCTGCCATGTATGTTCCATCTGTGGGTATGTGTACTACTTGGCTTATCAACAGCTCTCACTCAGTCCTTGGTGCAGAGCTTTTTGCCATTACCCATGCATTGAAGTACATTCAAAATTTGTCAAATCAGGATGTAATTTATTATCATTCAACTACCCTTGACAGAGTTAGACTATTTGCACGCCACGTATGGTTTGTCTATTAGTACGCCTCGTATATTTTGTCCATTTATATGCCTCGTATGGTCTATCTATTTGTACACCTCTGATAGTTTGTCTATTAGTACACCTCGTATAGTTTATCCATTATTATGCCGCGTATGGCTTATCTATTTGTACACCTCAGATGGTTTGTCAATTAGTACTCCTCGAATGGAACTTTTGTTTTAGGACGTCCTATATTAAGAAACTTTTAAAACCCAATATGTTGGCATGTATCTCATGTGGCAACTTGGAAAATAAACGTTTTTTATTTTTTTATTTTTCTTATGTTGTTTTGAGTGATTCTCAGACAGCACTCCAGCTCATTTTGAATAATTACAATGATGTTTATAGGGGTTTCTGTTATGAAATACAAAATCTGGTATTGAGTTTATCACAACCTGTACATCTGCAGTAGGTCCCTGGTCACTCTGGCATAAAAGGGAATGAAGTTGCTGATAAATGTGCAAACCTGAGCCACAATAACAACAAATCTGCTTGGACTAGGCTGCATTATGAAGACCGTCTCACAGAGTTAAAGAAACAGTTTCTCGAACTGTGGTGTACCCAGTGGCACGTTCAAGTTGAGACATCTAACAAAGGTCATTTTCTTAAGAATCTTTTTGATCAACCCAGAATGCTAATGCACCCAAGGGGAACCTCCCGTATTGTTGAAAGTGCTTTTAGCCGATTGTGAGTGGGACATGCAGGTGTACAGGCCCACTTGTTTCGTTTTAATATGAGCCCTACTCCAAGCTGTGACTGGTGCTATGTTCTTGAGACCATCCCCCATTATATATTGTATTGTGTGAAGTATAGTCAACAGAGATTTGTGTTTAAGATGTGTATTGAAAGTATGGAGGTTGAATTTAATCTGAAAAATGTATTGGATGAAGTAAATTATCCTATTAGCTCTGATAAAAGAATTTTCAGTTTACTGGGTACTCTCCTGAGAAGTACTGGCAGGTTATCTATATTGTTAGGTAGATAAATGTCCTCAGCATGGAGGGAAATGTAATTTTTCTCTGTGTGTTGGAAGACTAATGGCTTTTGCGTCATAATGTTAAAGAAAGTGCAAAAAACTACTGTAATTGTAATGCAGACTTTTCTGCGTTTCTGTAAACTCAACCAATAAGGAAGAAGAAGCCTATAGATGAAGAACTCCGATAATAAGCTCCCAGGTCCAACGGTTTTCTTTGCGAAACCAGTAACTTTAAAATGGATAGCTCATCCCTCACCTCGAGAAGATGAAGAAGATGGAAATCACAAACACATCGAAATCTGCGAACTTCTCATCTGTGTTCGTGTTCGCGGACTGCCGAAAAACCCGAACTTCAGGCAAAAGATTGATAGTGTGGACTGTGGACGAGCCTTTAGTAGATCGGTTCTCAAAAATGGCGCGCCGGTCAAAAATGGCAAGATGCATGGGATTCGAGCATTAGTCAGTACCATGCAATCAAATCAAAACTGGCGCCAGCTGTAAATTCCTCTGTATCACGTAAAGAGCAAGTGGTTTTGACGCAATGCAGACTACTTACAACTAAACTTACAATTATCTTTATACAAGAGATCCACAGCCCTTGTGTCGTCAATGCCAATGTGTTCTCAGCGTTGGCCACATTTTACTTGATTGCCCTTCATACGCTGCACAAAGAATAAATTTGAAGAACTATGCATATGCAAATAAATTTCACTTCAACTTGGAGTATGTTCTGAGTGGCTCCTTTAATCATGAACTAATAATGAATTTTTTGGACAAACTCAACTCTGTCAAACGAATATAAAATGCCCCCCGTCCTAAAAGCTTTTTTATCAGGCACTCCTGCTTGTAATCGGGGATGTGCCTGAATTTACACAAGTAATCTCATACCAAGCTAATCAGGGAAGAATTTCAGGGAACTTTTTTATGCCTGGACACAATGGCAAATTGGAACTTGATGTAGCAATCCAGGGAATTTCTGTGAACTATTTTGAAATACCTTATAATCAAAATTGGCACAGTAAATTGAAACAAATATAACTTAAAATTAGTTTATGAAAGGTTTTTATCATAAAAATAACTGTTATTATATACATTTTTCCTTTTGTACGTGAAAGAATGAACGTAGATTGGATCGAGTGATGGGAGCGTCGCACACCTCCTCAGACCATGTTGCGTAGTGAACTGATGCAGGGTTGCCAACTTGCCAGATGGTCTAACCTATATTTCCCTGTTTCAGTCTCAAAATTTCCCTTTTTTGACTAAAAATTTCCCTGTTTTGTAGATTCTTTAAACATACATACGTACATACATAGAATCATATTCCTTTTATAGAGTATACTTATTTCAGTGAATAGTTCTTTCATTTTTCCATGCAAACATGTTGTAGCACTAATGAGTGGAATGATACCTAGTCGAAAATGGATCTTTAACAACATCTTTTTTAAAAACCCTTGCCACCAATGCCAAATACTTTGTACTTCGTTTATGTGTTTATTCATCCGCTATCAGAGAAAAATAATGATTCTTCAAGGGCTCATAAATATTATCACTCACTTCGCTTCTTAAAACATTCTTCACAATTGCAATACACTTAGTCCTACCACATTTTAAGCCTCTCGCGATCTCCGAATCAGGACAAGCTGCTTTCACAACTGGGACTAAATGTTTAACAATAGAATACGGAAGATTATGCTCATATTAAAATGCAACAAGTCTAATTTCACCTCCTTCTACTTGTGTATTTTTTCTTCGCTTACAGCCGTTCTACGTATCCAAAGAACTTCTTGATGTTTTTTCTAATTTCTACATTTATGTATTTGTCATTTCCGCATGGTTTTCAATCTCTGAGCTGCCAGCTTTTCCATCTATTTACATCACATAATTTACATTGAAAATCTTGTGCTCCTTTTTAATTTTTGCTGAGCCACCTTTTAAATTTCATTTCAGTTTCCCACAACTCTAGGTACTTTTGAGTATGAATTAAACGTTAACGTCTTACTTTTGATAGTGGGGTTTCATTCCACTGCTTTACATATTACGTTAATTCACTTCAAACAAAAATTTCAGTAATGCTGAAGCGCGTCTCTTCAATTTCCTCTCGCTACAATCATTACAATGACTAATGCAACTGTGATGATTAGGATCTGTGACTCTGTGAAGCGTGAACCGCGTGAAGTTGAACTAGCGCTGAGCGGTTGCGATGCATTGGCGCCTCTGATTGCTCCTACTCAGTATGTACGCGTACAATACGTGTATCAAAGTTCGAACATGTCCGACAAGTGTTAAAAACTATAAATACTAAGTAGCTTAGCACAAAATGCTAAGTAGCTAATCACTTATATATAATTTTACATGAAAATGAAGCCGCATAGCAAAATTTCCCTGTTTTCATACGTTTTTCGAAGTTTTTCCCTTTTTCCCTTTGGGACCCATAATTTCCCTAAAGCAGGGAAATTTCCCTGCATCTGGCAACCCTGAATTTACTGATGAGCGTGACCGCGTTGATGAAAGAATGCGTTCCAAGGAAACGTCATTCACCGTATTAAAAGACATTTTTATACCATATATCATGCTTTAAATGGCCTTTAAGTTATTTCATTGGAAAAAGGAAACTTTCAGCTCTAGGAAAGGTAAATTTTTTAGTCCAAAACTCCTTCAGAGTAATAGTTATTCATTATTGTTCCCTGTGAACGAGACGGTGAAGAATACCGTAATGCTATTCTTACGAGAATGATTCGCTATTCGGCCTTGTACGAGACACAAATTGAGCTCGTTCATGAGAAATGAACTTCCGAGAGTTCCATTTGATCCGGATTGCTGTTCCTTCCGCGCCGCAGCTACCTAGCAGCTGTATGCATGGTAGAGTATACTTGCTGTTGAATAATTAAATGGTTATTTCGTTTTTCCTTTAGAGTACGTAAATATTCACATATTATTTCGGTTTGTCTAGAGTAAGATGTATGATACTTTTTATATTTCGTTTATAATTAATTACGTCATGAAGTTAAAGAAAACCAATTTCTGCCAACCAATTTGGTGGCTTGAAACCAAATATTAAGCATTAGGGCTAAAAAATGTAATGTGAGCGAAGCGTGACATTTGAAATGACAGTGGGTGTCTTGAACAGGTATTTGGGAATGATTTTCTTTCGTTGTTCACGTTTGTGAATGAAATGCAATTAACGGTTTTTAGGTATAAAGTACACAAAGAGAACATCTATGTAAATTAATACAATCCTTCTCACAGATTATTTCAACATTGATAAATGTGATTCATTGTAATTTTAGTAGTTATTTGATATCCGATAAAATTACTGTGGGGATGTCGTACGCTGCGGTTGTCGTACCATGTCGCAACCGCCTCGGCTCGCTGCCGCGCTGCATGGGCAGTGTGTTGATGGAAGCAGTGGAGTGCAGACGCGCGTTCTTTCGTCCTTCGCTCGTGTTATCTTCGCGGCAACCGGTACTTGTGTAAGGGAGGCAGTGCCTTGTTTCCGTGTCTTTGAGAGAACGCGGAAGGTGAAACAGCTGAGGCAGCTGTTTTGCGGTTGCTGTCGGTGTCGGCCACCAGCAACGTTAAAGGTAAGCCAACAAGCTATTTAGGCTTTTGGCGGTGGTAGCCATCTTGTGGGTAGCAAGATGGCGGCTGTTGAAAAGGCTGCGTCAGCTGAGGTAGCTGACGCAGCTGAGAAGGCTGCGGCAGCTGGAGCTGGCGATGCGGGATCGCCAGTGCCGCCGGCGGGGAGCACGTCTGGAGTGCTTGTAGATGTTAGCCTGTTGGCTAACATCCTGACTCAGGCGCGTGGCCCGATCCTCAACCGGTTGTCTAGGCAGCTGCCTAAGTTGACCGGCGATGGATCGGTCGACGCGCTGGAGTGGCTGGATAACCTGGAGAGGCTCTGCCAGCTGGAGCGCGTAGCTCCGACCGACGTCATCGGGTTCATGCTCGACGGCAACGCCGCTCGAGTGTTTCGCTCCATGGCTGTCGGTGATGCTGCTCAGTGGCAGGTAGTTCGGTCTACGCTGGTCTCGCAATTTGCGTTGCCTATGCAGGAGGCGTATAGGCGGTTCACCGACCGTCGGCTTGCAGCCGGGGAGTCGGTGGACGTGTATCTGGATGACTTGGCGCGTCTGGATGGGAGAGTGGGGTCGACCAAGAAGGATTTGATTTTTAGGGTCAATTTCTACGAGGGTCTCCCCACTACTCTGTATACTTGGGCAGTTTCGCGTGAGGACGCGTATACTGCGCCGTTCGATGCTGTGGTGTCGAAAGTGCGGGAGAGAATGGCCGCACAGAGGGCTGTAGCCGGGCGAGGCCAGGGGGCCAGGCTCGGGGCAGACCTTGCTGCTTCGGGGAAGCAGGGCAGTGGTGGCAAGGGTGCTTTCTACCGCTGTGGCGGTGCACATCGCGTGAGGGTTTGCCCTCAGAAGCAAGGCGTTGCGGCGCCTGCTGGTAGGGGGGTTGCGAAAGCTCCGAAAAGGAAGTTGACATGCTTTGCGTGTGGAGAGGTCGGGCATTTCGCTTGCGACTGTCCGGCGGTAGGTAGGCCTACGGTTGGTGGGTCGGGTTTCTCTGCGGAGGATGCCAGTCGGGGCGACGCGTCCTTCTCAATGGAAACCGTGTAAGGCGAGCTTACCGGAGGTCTCCTCTCCCCGAGGGAGGTGACGGCGTGTAGAATAAAACGAGCCATGGGCAAATTGTAAGTTTAATTTTTGTGATACCAATATATACAAATCTAATTTCAATAGTAAAATTTAAACGCACTATGGAAAGAGTTAACGCTTGTGATGGGCTTGTCTACCAACAAGCCTAACCCTGACACATTTGCTGTTCTTGATTACCGCTCTTCTTCTCGAGTCACCTGCAGATTTAGAACGCAAATGAGTTCTATCGCAAAGGGCTTCAGCATCAAGTAGCATCCAGGCGCTTCAACACTTGAGAGCTGGAAGCACTTCAGCGCTTCAGGCTTCTGCACTCGGTCACCAGAAAGGAGGCTCCAATAGCTCTCCTTGGTTTCGGGACATCATCGTCGTTCACCTGGGACCTAGATGTAAGACATTTTCATTCAAGATTCTATTTTTGTTTATTATTCTATGAAGAAAATTGGATGTCAACTATTGTGAAAATACGAAAGTCGTCATAAACATGTAAGCTCTTCGTGAAGCTGCAAACCGAAGATTGGAGCCGGGGCAGCTCTGCGCTCTCGTGGCCCGGCGCGGCATGGAGAAGTTCCTGCGGCGACTTCGCGCCATTCTGTCTTCGCCTCACGCAGTGGAGGCGTCGCAGCGGCTTAGCGGCA
This sequence comes from Morinoia aosen, assembly GCA_030386875.1. Taxonomy (NCBI): domain Eukaryota; kingdom Metazoa; phylum Arthropoda; class Malacostraca; order Amphipoda; family Talitridae; genus Morinoia; species Morinoia aosen. Next base: position 276,911 of record CM059567.1, read on the forward strand.
CTCCTCGGCCGGCGCACGTCTCTTGAGCCCTACTGCACGGAGGAACGGCCTTCTAAGCACGTCCTTTATGGTGAGTTGGGAAGCAATTCCAGTGCGGTGTTCTCTTTCCATCTCAGTGCGTCGATTATTTTAATAATTGCCAGTGCGAACGAATATTATAAATTAAATTTTGTCTAAGCCGTACATAACTTTAAACTTTAGGCTCAAATAAGCTTAAACTCTTTTGTAACCTAGCAACCAGTCTAGCTGGTTAGCTAAATGCCATTGTTTGGGCTAATATTGTTCAGCTGCTGCAGGCTCGTAAAATAGAGTAATCTTAAATCTTTCCTAAAGTTTTGTGAGCCGCGTCAGCATGACCATTTGGTTTCCCTGCTAGGTATAAAAATTAAGTATTAAAATTATATTTTCTCTTAAAGGTACGAGTACTGGCTCAGACTTCTTGAAGCGAGCTGGAGGAGTGCGGAGGGTAACCGCGCTGGCCCGTTGCTAAAACTCCAGGCTCCCACCGCTACGTCATCGAGGCGAACCGTGCCGGCCAAGCCATACCTTTAATGTTCTATTCGTTTTTTACTGTTCGTACCTATGCTCAGTAAAATCATGGCTGCCGCATATAGTTTTACTCCTTTTGTGACCCTTCTCCAGATTTCATTTTCAAGACGGCGCCCCCTCGGAGAGAGGGATCTTGAGCGGCACGAGTGTGTCGCTGGGGCGGGGCGATCTAGAATCGCTCGGAGCGACTGGCGTTACGACGGAGCGTCGGTTGCCAGTCGTTCGTGCCATCTTGAAAGGGCATTGTTATTGGTGTCTGGTAGACTCCGGGAGCGAGCGGACGGTGGTTTGTCCGCGGGTGGTGGTGGGCCAACGCCCCCGGCCGGGGCGGCCGTTGCTAACGGCGGACGGCAGAACTTCCCATGTGGGGAAGCACTGTCGTGTGGTAGTCGGGTTGCAGGGGCATTGCTTTGGTGTCACTGCGCTTGTCATGCCGGAGTTGGGGAATCTTGGCGTGGACTGTCTCCTAGGGAGTGATGTTATTGATCACATGGGGGGCGTCACCGTCAGCAGAAGTCCTGACTCGAAATATGCAGTTGACTGGGGAAGATCCTGGTCAGCTGGATGCTGTAGGGGGTCCAGCAATGGATTCGCCTGTGCCAAGCTGGGAGCCGGCCTGGTGGCAGGGTCGGGGTCGGTGGAGTCGAGAAGTGCGCCAGCGCCGATCGAGATTGTCGACCCTGACTTTGTTGCTAGGTTCGCTGACGGTCGGTGGACCGTCAGTTGGCGGTGGTCCGAGAAGCCGCCCGTGGGGTTGCAGACTCGGATCGCGGAGTACGGATGTACTCGGGCGCCTCTCGTGCGTGAGCGCTATGATGCGGAGATTCAGAGTCGGATCTCGAAAGGTTGGTTGAGGCGATGGCATGGCCCCATCCAGGGCGTCATTCCTTTGCTGGCCGTCGTACAGCCAACGAAGGACAAAGTCCGTCCGGTCATGGATTATCGTGAGTTGAACGGCTTTGTCGAGTGTCATACGGGTGATGACATGGTCGCTGTGCGTGGCGACAAGATTCGGAAATGCAGGCAGCTGCGGGGCGAGCTTAAGGTCGTCGACCTTAAGGGGATCATCCGAGTTGGAGACCTTTTTTCGTCCGATTCGTTTGAAAATTGGCCAGTATATGTCTTTTGTGAAAGTAAACCTTTTATACTCATGTCATTTTTTCGATTTAGGCCTTAGTTTTTTTGACGAAAAATGTGTTTTTTTGGTATATTTTATGAATATTTCAAGACGTATCAACTCATCGAGTTTTGATGCTAGAACTAAAACAAAGACAGTTTTAGAATCCTTGGAACATTTCTAACAAACGCTCGTTCAGTTTTTTTCAAATTCAAATTTCTTCTAATTTTTTCAAAAATTTTTGAAATTTCAAAAATCAGCAACAATTTTTTGGGTTTAGAGCTATATATTTCTTCAAAGAATTCTAATTTGAAAACAAGCCAAACAAACGTTTGTTACAAATGTTCCGAGGATTCTAAAACTGTCTGGATTTGTTCTAGCATCAAAACTCGAGGACCGATGTCGTTTTGAATGGTAAAAAAGGAAAATTTTTGACTGCAGCCCAAAAATGAACTATGTCAATTGAATTTGAATATAACGCAAATTTTTTGTACATGAATGCAGTTTCCATGATCTATTTCGATGTACGAACAATGACCAGCATTTTCCTATTGAATTTCAAGTAAACATATAAAAAAATCGTTTTTATGACTGGATAAAAATAATACATTTTATTTCAGCACTGACCATGTTCAGACTTTTTCAATTTATTTCGTCCGATTTGTTTGAAAATTGGCCAGTATATGTATGTCGTGAAAGGAAACCTTTTTTACTCGTGTCACTTTTTCGATTTATGCCTTATTTTTTATTTTTTTTGACGAAAAAAGATTATTTCGGAATATTTTTTTGGATATTTCGAAACGGGACTCATCCTCGAGTTTTGATGCTTGAACAAAACCAAAACCAGTTTTAGAATTCTTGAAGCATTTCTAAGTAACTCACATTGGTATTTTTTCCAATTTGAAAAGTTTCAAAATTTTGTCGATTTTTTTCAAAATTTCTAAACCCAAAATTTTTTGGGGGGTTTAGAGCTATATATTTTTTCAAAGAATTTGAATTTGAAAAAAGCCGAACGAACGTTTGTTAAAAATGTTCCAAGGATTCTAAAACTGTCTTTGGATTTGTTCTAGCATCAAAACTCGAGGACCGATGTCGTTTGTATGTAAAAAAGTCAACTTTTCAGTAGAGCCCAAAAACAAACTATGTCTATTGAATTTGAATTTAATGGAAATTTTTGTACATGAATGCAGTTTCCATGATCTATTTCGATGTACGAACAATCATATAAGAGATATCGTTTTTATGAGTAAATAAAAATAATACATTTTATTTCAGTACTCACCATGTTCAGACTTTTTAAATTTTTGTTCGTCCGATTTGTTTGAAAATTGGCCAGTATATGTATTTTGTGAAAGGAAACCTTTTTTACTCGTGTCACTTTTTCGATTTATGCCTTAGTTTTTATTTTTTTTTTGACGAAAAAAGAGTATTTCGGTATATCTTTTTGGATATTTCAAAACGAGACTCGTCACCTAGTTTTGATGCTAGAACAAAACCAAAACCAGTTTCAGAATCCTTGAAACATTTCTAACAAACTCAAATTGGCTTTTTTTATATTTGAAAAGTTTTAAGGGTCCTTTTTCAACAAGAAAAAAATTGGGCCTCAAAATCATCATTTTCGGTCCCCTTTTCAACCCCCTGGATGGTGATTCTAGTGTCCGTAGGGCCATAAAATTTCATGGCACAATCACCCATCCCCTAAGGATCCTTTTTCAACAAGAAAAAAATTGGGCCTAAAAATCATCAATTTCGGTCCCCTTTTCACCCCGTAGTGTCCGTAGGGCCTTACAATTTCATGGCACAATAACCCATCCCCTAAGGATCCTTTTTCAACAAAAAATAATTTTCAGTGGGGGGAGCCGTCGGGGCCCAATGGGGCTGCGGATGATCCCCTTAAGTCTGCGTACCTGCAGATCCACGTTTCCGAGGATCTGTGGCGGTACCAGATCGTGAAGTTTAAGGATGTGCCTTACGCTTTGACGCGATTAGGCTTCGGCCTCTCGTGTGCGCCTCGAATCATGACGGTGATTCTCGGCAAGGGTCTGTCGTTGAACGACCGCGTTCGTCGAGGGACGGACCACTACATCGATGATATAGTGGTTTGTGAGTCCATTCTCAGCGCGCAGGAGCTCCGGGAGCATCTGGCGCGGTACGCACTTGCGGCGAAGGAGCCTGAGAGCCTGGATGGAGGCCGGCTGTTAGGAATCTCCTTACGGAAAGATTCAAATGGACATCTTCGGATGTCGCGGGGGACTGCTCTCTCCGAGTTAGGTTCGGTGAATGTCGGCTTAACGAAGAGAGGGCTGTTTTCCTTGTGCGGTCGATTAGTCGGCCATTACTCTGTGGCGGGGTGGCTGCGTCCTTGTTGCAGTTTTTGAAACGGCTGGGGTGCAGTGGCTCTTGGGACGACTCGGTTGACGGTTCTGTCAGCTCGTTGGCTGGGGAGCTGTTTGCGCGGGCTCGTCGGGAAGACCCTGTTGGGGGCGTGTGGGGTGTCGACCCGCATGGTATGGTTACCGTGTGGGCTGATGCCAGCTCTCTCGCCGTCGGTGTGGCCCTTGAGGTCGATGGTCGCATTGTGGAGGATGCGTCTTGGCTCCGAAAAGAGTCAGACCACCTGCATATCGATGTGGCCGAGTTGGAGGCGGTGGCGCGGGGTATCAATTTGTCGATTGAGTGGGGTGTTAAGACCTCCACGGTCGCCAATGATTCCCGGACAGTCGTCACATGGATGGACAATACTGTCGACGGCCGCAATCGTGTTCGCACGAAGGGCGCGGCGGAGATGCTCGTGAAGCGACGTCATGGGGTGATCCGTGAGACGATCGCTGAGCATGGTCTGGTCGTGTCTGTTTGCTTCGTCTCGACGATCGAGAACAAGGCCGACCAGCTGACCAGGGTACCTAAGAGGGGGCTTAGTTACCGCGATGGTGGTGGAGCCGTCGCAGAGCTGTCTGCCGTACTTGCCACTGGGGAGAGTCTCGAGGATGCCATCTGGGCGGCTCATCTGCCGCATCATTTGGGCATCGATCGGACGTTCTAATTGGCGCGTCAGATCCGTAGTGATCTGTCGCGCGAACAGGTGAAGCGTGAGCTGGCTGAATGCGAGGCCTGCCAGCGAATCGATCCTGCGCTGCGGGAGGAAAATCTCGTAGAGCGAGGGGGTCTGTCTGTGGAGGAGAGTTGGCGACGGGTTGCGGTTGACGTAACCCATTATGGCAACAAGCTCTACTTGTCCATGGTTGACTGTGGACCCTCGCGGTTCGCCATCTGGCGACGACTGCTGAATGAGTCTGCAGTGAGCATCGTCGCTCATTTGCGTGAGGTCGTAATTGAGCGAGGGCCGTGTGACGAGTTGTTACTGGACAATTCTACGGCGTTCCGATCAGCGACTGTGGAGCAGTTCGCTGATGCGTGGGGGATTTCACTGCGATTCCGTGCCGCCTACGCCCCGAGCGGCAACGGGATCGTTGAGAGAAATCACCGGACGATCAAGAGGATCGCTGCCAGGGAAGGTATCACTCCTGAAGAGGCTACATTTTGGTACAATGTGACGCCCCGGAACGACACTGAGGCTGGCTGAGTCCCTTCGAGCGGTATATTCCGATATCGTTGGCGAGTGCCATTCGATATCAATCGTCGGGTGAGTGATGGCTGCGCGCACAACAGTTTTTCTGTTGGTGATGAGGTGTGGGTGAAACCCCCACTGCCTTCATGCACGAAGCAGTGGACGTCTGGTGAGGTCACCAGCGTCGTATCAAAGTACGTAGTCTGCGTAGACGGCATGCCTAGGCATGTGCGCGACGTCAGGAGACTGCGGATTGGTGGTGAACGGGGCCGTGTTCCCGAGAACCATAAGCTGTGGCGCTGTGGCGCCCGAAGCAGTTAGCTTCTGTGGAGGTGGCGGCGGCGGTGCAGCTCCTCTTGCGTTGCCCGAGAGAGTGGTTGTTGACGCACTAAACGCGGCGCCAGTGGTGCCGGCGGCAGATAACGCGTCGAGTGAAGACTCCCCTGAAGAAGAGGGCGAGGAGCCTGCCGCTATCGACAGAGAGGCGGAGCAGCACCAGGGGGAGCCGGCGCCATTGAGGCGGTCACGCCGTGAGCGACTGCGTCCCTCGTACCTAAACGAGTACGAGTGCTAGGCACCCCGCCACGCTAGTTTCCTGAGAAACTGGGGAAGATGTGGGGTTGTCGTACGCTGCGGCAGTTGTCGTACCATGTCGCAACCGCCTCGGCTCGCTGCCGCACTGCATGGGCAGACAGGGCAGTGTGTTGATGGAAGCAGTGGAGTGCAGACGCGCGTTCTTTCATTCTTCGCTCGTGTTATCTTCGCGGCAATCGGTACTTGTGTAAGGGAGGCAGTGCCTTGCTTCCGTGTCTTTGGGAGAACGCGGAAGGTGAAACAGCTGTGGCAGCTGTTTTGCGGTTGCTGTCGGTGTCGGCCACCAGCAGCGTTAAAGGTAAGCCAACAATTACTCTAGCAAAGTTTTTACTGGATATTTCTCGGTGAAGTTAGATGCATAAGAAAGAAAGAAAACCCGTTCATTTCCACAAATTGAGATACATGAGATGCCTTACAACATATTGGGGTTTAAAAATTTCCTAATATATAAAACGTCCTCAATTGAAATCATAACAATTTCATATATAATAAAATTATGAATCACAATCATCGTAAAACAAAATATTTAACATAGCACTCTTGTGTTCAGTAATGCCAGTTGATACATGTAAGTTACGATAACAAATTTCAATTTGAATGTTGTACAAAAATTTCCTACATTACAGTTTTTTGTTCTTGATCAATGCCAGAGGAGAAAAATTGTTTTAAAAAAATACAATTAATGACTAAATATGTTTCGCAATTTGTGGAGACATTTAGTGTTCCATTTACAATTGCAACCAGTGCTTTGATATTTTAGTGACCAACCCATCCGCAGTCATTGCACTGACGCTAATTATTTATAAATCGTGTCAGTAATCTTTTGAAGGTTGAAAAGTGTGGGTGCGCTGAAGCGTTTCTACTCACTTTTATTCTGATTCAGTGAGTTCGCCATTAATAGTGTTTTACCTCTTATATTCGTAAGTAACAAATGTTTTAAGGAGATATTCGGCAGAATGTGCAGCAGTTGTGGAACTAGTTTAAAGATTTGTAGTCTTTATATAAGTAAATACACATGCCGGTGTATTGCCAAACATTCTGAGGACCACAAAATTATTATTTATTATTATTATTTTACCGGTTACTTACGCTGTGCAAATGAGGTTTTGCTTGCTAGTTATTTCAATTCCTGTGAAATATTTTAACAAGATTTGAATGAAATATCATTGCGTAAAGGGCCTGTTGAAAAAAACACGCAATTAACTCATTATTGCCAGTCGTAGTAGTTTGAGCTACATCGAAACAGCGCGTCATCGTAAGAAAATGAATTTTAGAGATATCATATTTTCCATGCTTTCTCTATAGTTATATTTTGCTACGAGAAGATTAACTGTGCATAAGAGTTTGATTTTAAAAAAGGTAATTTTGGACTTCTGGTACTCAAGAAGCTCTCGTAAGTAACAGCTTATATGTCCATAACACAGTATCCATTTTTTGAAATAAATGCAAATATTTTCAAATTTTGTTGTGCTTCACTCAACGACGAGAGAAAGCTGAGAACTTTTGAAGGATTCGTCCGGATTCACGAGAAAGACAAAGTTGCACAGTGCATGAAAAGCCCGAGTAATTGAAGAGTTGAGATTCTATCATTATCAGTTCTTTGCAGGTCTCTCTTCGTTCTAAGATTTTTTTCCAGAACATTATGGTGCCGCTCATAGAACTCAAATGATTGCTATTGCTGGAGAAAAATTCGAAATTTTGAGTATTACGTAAATTAATTTTGAGAAATGTTTAGACAAGCACAATAATTTCACCAAGTGCACGGAGGTTAAAAACATTATTTAAAAAAAAATATGTTTTCTACAGAGGTTTACAATATGGTATTACCAAACATCGTAACAATGAGAAAGAATATCAACAACATGGATGCAAAATAGCTATTTATTGTTTCAGCAGCTAGCTTATGTAGTGAAATTATTTCATTAGGTGTGCTCGCAATAGTTATGTGCTAGAGGTTCTGCCGCCGTGCGGCAGAGACCCGGGTTCGAAACTCGGCGCTGGCGGTGGCGATCTTCTCTGTTGGGTATAGGAGAAAAATTCCAAGCACAATACCCCACTCTACCCAGGTGTCTGAAATGGGTACCGGTCTTGACCGGGGGAAAGCGTCATGGCGTCCTGGCGTTAGTTATAAGGAATTTGAAAATCTAATGTACAAGGTGATATGTATCAGGCTTGATTGGAAATAAAGCATCCGTAGATGCTTTCATTATTATTATTCATTATTCATTAGTGTTTTGTACCTTGCGGGTAGTGCTGTACAGTACGTAGCGCTCCATACTGCGACCGCCTGGCAAGCCATTCGGAAGCTGAATTTAACGTTTGCACGGCTGTTGCGTTAGGAATTTCATGCAGTGCACTTGACTATGAGTAGGCTAAATTATTTAAGCTTCATGCCTGATGCCTGTGTGAGTTTCTATCATGGTACCATGGTCTCTATACCGTGCTTGAGTAATCATGCGCCCTGTTTTACCATTGTACTTCAGGTGTTTTTGCGAGGTGTTTAGTCGGCGGAAGAGCTACGATCTCGTGTAGAGAGACGGCTCTCGCAAGACACGTCCTGAGGTTATACGTGTTATGTCTATTATACTTGCCATGTTTCAAATACATTGTTACTTTTCCATCCCGCACCTTACCCTAGTGTCTGGGCTTAGCTATTTAGCCTGAATAGCTAACCCTTGCCTGGTTGGCATCCTGACAGATCGGCGTCCTAGTGGTGAGACAATTAGTAGGCTAGTTTCACTACACTTATATTACTTCAAACTCAACTGAATTCAATTCTTGAAACCTTTCAGGAATTGCCAATCATTTACTTCTAGGTACCTGGTAGCCTTATAAATTATCCAATGATTTTAAAATAACAACTATTGATATATGAATAACTTCCAAGGTTTTTAATGAAATGAACTATTCTTCATGAACAGATTTTGAAATTTTTCAAAATCAAATAGATACTTGGAAAAAGTGAACTATTTTAACGTTTGATCAAAAAATTTTGGAAATTTTTTCCTAATTTATGCCTTGCAATTCTGAAATTACACCCTGTTTAGACAAGCACAATAATTTAACCAATTGCACGGAGGTTAAAAACATTATTGAAAAAAATATGTTATCTACGAGGTTTACAATATGGTATTACCAAACATCGTAATAATGAGAAAGAATATCAACAACATGGATGCAAAATAGCTTTTTATTGTTTCAGCAGCTAGCTTATGTAGTGAAATTATTTCATTACGTGTGCTCACGATAGCCATGCGCTAGAGGTTCTGCCGCCGTGCGGCAGAGACCCGGGTTCGAAACTCGGCGCTGGCGGTGGCGATTTTCTCTGTTGGGTATAGGAGAAAAATTGCAAGCAAAATACCCCACTCTACCCAGAGGCGTTCTTCCAGTCATATCCCTGAGAGTTACTCGCGTAACTCTCTCCGGAGTAACTCTTAACACAATCCGAAAACGCCACTGTGAACACGATTTTGCCATTTTGGGGTTACTTAGGCTTTGTTTGTAAACAAACATTGAATCAGCTGATTAACTTGCTCTCTTATTGGAGTTGATGATGAAAGTTGAATTTTAGAGTATAATAATAATAATCGTTATGTTTTATACTGACGCTTAACCCCGTCAATGATTTGATTTGTTGACAATGCTTCACGCTAGATATTAAAATATACACCTAATTCTCCATTAGTAGCTTTGTTATATATTGTGAGTGTTTTTGTTGAGAAAGTGATCTCTGATGAGTGAATCTTATTCCAAAGGTTACGAATAATTAAATTCTCATACATTCTGTTATATAACAGCAATGATTTTATTGCAATTGAGTGCTTTATTTTTTTAATTATTTTATTTGTAAAGTTTAAATTTGAATTGTTACTTAAGGAAATGACATGAACAATATGAAAAAATCTATTCTCAGCCAATGCTGGTTCTGAGGCAATGTTTAGTAGTGGTCTTGTGCGCAGCCACCTTAGCAAGTGGACTCAACTCCCCGAATTAACGGGCCCTACGGCACACAAATTTACCGGGAACCCATCTGGGGCCGGTAACGCTGAAATTTTAAGATAATTAAGGACAAGCGGAGCGTCATTAGCGGTAGTCTCACCTGAAGATCTTCGAAATCAATGTTCAGCCGAACACTCTTCACTGTAGCCGGCTGTCAAGGCCCCAAGAAGTCCCTGGTAGCGAGGACAGAATGCCGAGTCACGCGCCGCACACGAGCAAAAGGTGCGCTCGCGTTCACGGCTGGTTTCAATCTGAGGTGGCAGCCTTCTGGCGCCACGCTCCTTAGCTTGCTCTAATCCGTCGCGATGGCTTAGGACTCGGACAAGAAGATAAGACGAACGTTTTAGTATTTAAATTTACATTTGGCGCCGTAGACGTGAGGAACCCCCGCCATTGCTCCGCTTAGTCGTAAAATTATCAGCGTTATTAATTTTAGGCTGATTATAAGGAGCACAGCCTATGCCCTGTACTGCGGAAGGCCTTTTTGTGCCTTATAAAGTCCGCAAAGGACCTCAGCGTTCGAGCAATGGCTGGAATCTCGACACAATCCCGGCAAGAGAAAAAAACGGAGTTTTTATCAGAAATTTCCGTTACATAGATTTAACGTTCAAACATTTTAATACATTAATGTTACTTTCCAGAGGAAGCAAAGAAAGAACACCAATTACATTTATGCGCATATAATTTTTAAGAGCAACAAAGTAGGGAAGGACATTAGAGGTGACCTCTCCTAATTAAGTCGGCAAGCTTGCTACGTTGCTGGCGAGCTGCCTGTCGCCTAAGCCGTGCAACTGCCTCAATTTCAGGTTCTTCGGAAGTTTCCGAGGAGTCTGATTCAGAAGAATAATGCTGATCTCTAGGGCGTTCAATAGAAAAGGAACTACCCTCACGAGAAAAGGAACTCCCGGGTGGTTCGGAAGACGGATGTAACTCCTCACTCAAGCTTCCCTCTGCACTTTCCCACCCCTCCTCTGAAGCAGTATCAGTAGCAGCTAACTCCAGGGGGTAGAGTAAGGAAATTTTAACGGCAGACTCTGAGTTATCAGCCTTGATAATTTTAATAACCCGGACCTTGCCATCGCGTCCAGGAAGCAGCGCGATGATACGGACTAAGGTCCAAAACGGTCTAGGATTTATGGGATGCCCTAATAAGACAACCTGACCTACAGACAGAAATTAAGATTTAAGAGGATATGGACCTCCTAGGGTGATTAAGTACTGTGAGTACCAGAGCTCCCTAAACTTGGCCACCATGACGTCGCGCCTCTCAAGCGCGGAGAGCAAATGCTCTCGATGCTCACCGTCCTCGGTTTCCAAGTCAGGGACCTCATCGGAAAGGATTAAAGAGTTAGAAGTAGGGTAAAGTTGAAGGAATTGAATAGGCATGAAAGGCAAAATAGTGTCCCCCGTCTCTGTGTAGGAAAGAGGACGTCGATTAAGATTTAGAGTGATATCAGAAATGGCAGTACAAAAGATAGAGTAAGGGTAAGTACTACGACCAAAGGGCTTGTACAAACTCTCCTTAATAGATTTAAACAAACGTTACCAGTTCGCACCAAATTGTGGACTATAGATCGGGATAGTTTTAAATTTAATGTTAAAAGTGCGGAAACGTTCTTCATACAAGGAAGAAGTTAAAACTTCTGCCAAAAGGTCAGAAGCAGCTACGAAAGTTTTAGCATTATCGGAATACACGGTGTTAGGGACACCCTTTTCGTTCGTGAAGCGAGTGAACGCAAAACAAAATTCTTCCAACGTCATGGAAGGAAGAAGCTCTATATGAATAGCTCTAGTTTGAAAACACGTAAACAGTAAAAGATACACCTTTTGTTTATGGCCAAAAGGATCTAACACCCAGAAATGAGCTGAAAAGTCCATTCCTGTTGTAGCGAAAGATCTCACAAAATTAGTCCGACTATCTGGCAAAGCAGGAGGGTCAGGATAAGAGAAAGCCTTAGCGTTCACCCGCTTTCATACTGTCACAAAACCATGCTGGTCAAGCACGTAACGTATGAGGACTTGCAACCTCCACAAATATATATATATATAATGTACACCATTGGGCTTGCATGGTACCCACACAATAAGCATGGAAAATATAAAGCATTTAAAGATTAAACACATTCTGTTTAAGATGAACACGAGGAAATTGGCACAGGGATACATATTATCGCAGCACTCATTTTCGCACCAGAGCAAAGATCAAAGCAAATTCTGTTTAAGATGAACACGTGTAAATTGGCACATGGACATATATTATCGCAACACTCATTTTCGCACCAGAGCCCTCAGGCAAGATGTTAATGATCTGCGACATGATAGTTTTATCCGGCATAATGATATGTTACATAGACAAACGGAGAAAATTCGCTGCAGGACATCAATCCTGCTTATCACACGGTATTCATTATAAGGAAGACCTCCTGGTAAATTTGCACTCCATTACAATTGGAATAAATTAATTGTCGTCGGCCTGCCGCGGCTCGACGCCCAGCATCCAGGCTTCATGTTAGCGCTGACTACCAGTCTGGCTGCCCGCTGCAAGGCTGTGAACGCCCGGCCGGTTGTGATGCAACCACCCCAGTCGCGGTGCTACGCCCCACCCGCATGTGAATAATGCACAGGTTTATTTTATCTGTTCCCTGAGATATGAACGTTATTGATCCCCTGAGAATTGGACATGAAGCTTCAACAGACACCCTAGCTTTATCCGAAACACTGAATAATCCCCGCTTAAGAAAACCAATAACAAAGCACTCTGTTACATGAAAGCCATATAAACAAAAAACACGAATATATTTGATTTCCCTATGAGAGATGATCACACCCTCGAACTTCTACCCACATATTACGTGAAACTCTAAACACTCCCTGTTTGAGAACATTTTACAAAATGCAAGCCCTCTGATGAACACACGAACATTTTGATTCCCCGTTTTATGCCGTCTCAACACAAAACCCCTATGAGAATTGATCATTTTACCGTCATACTAAGGCCCACTGCAAAGCATCCTGTTTGAGATAATAAATCCCACACGCCCCGGATTGAAAAATTAAACATTTGCACAGATCCAAAGACTGATCCTAGCACAGAACAAAGAATATAATCTCACCTCCCATCTTGGCACACGCAGGCCTACATCTTCACTTAGTCAAGATCACGCAGAGATAGACCGGTTACCCGCGTTGCTATGCTTATATACCCCCGCCGCACTATAGCTACGTCCCGGCAGAGTGTAGGCCTTTGAAAGTGCGTGGCTTCTCCCTATTGAATGGTTCTCACGCGTCACATATGACGTATTCCCTGCGTCATAAAACTTGGTATTGCTACGCGCATTTCCCTCTAACATATTCTTCTGAGATGCATATTTTCCATGGTTCCCCTTCTCGTTGGTAATTATTTTTACCCTATTGTTTTCCTATACTACACAATCAAGTTGTCCTTGTGTGATACTATGTGTAGTTTTCAAGCTAGCTCTTTACACAGACGCTACCCCCTACGTACTCCTCCTTTCTCCTCCCGGTTTCCGACTGCGTCGTGCCTGTGCTGCTTATATATGCCTAATATCAATTATTTCTTAACACATCCCCACGCGCTCCACAAAAATTTGATTCAACGGGTCAAATTTTCTATGCCAATATCAAATTTTTTTAAAGTCGCAACTTCCATCCGTACTTTGCATACCCGCAGAAATGAACATGACTCTCACGTTATTACATTATTGAGGCATCTTAACGTTCAATAAAACATAGACGTATGACATTACTGAAACATACCTCGCATTGACTTACTATGACATCCTAACTTCCAAAAAATCACATCGAAAAGAAACATTCTAGGAGTCAAGGAAAACACAGCTAACATAACACACATATCGGGCAAATAGACACAAGACTATTGAAACACACACATGACATTTAATATTGAAACACACAAATGACATTTATCTTATTTGTCGGCTTGACTTCGGCAACACCAACGACATTGGAGATTGTTTAATAGGCGTGTTCATTACGAGGCAATACATTATCGCGCTTATAAGCCACCTAACCACATATCTCCAATTTTGGGGCAATGTTTCACCCTTGAATATCTTCTTATTTATCCTCAGCTCGTTCTCCTTTCGAGCAGTGGTGCATCATTATTATTATCATCTTCAACATCATTATCAGCCTTATTATCAAATTTTCTCGGCAAACGTTATCATCGACACAGATAAACATATAAATTAGAGATCGTAAAATAAGCGAATTTGCTACAAGCAGATACATCCTTTCGGCATTCTCGGTTCCAATCCACATAAAAACAAAATTTAAAATGGAGGTGATTTTCCAACCTCAACTCCTTTTTTCTTCATCATTATCATTTCATCCTGTGTCGCAAAATTTGACGTCTTCTCCTGGACAAAACTTGCTGTTGCTCCTCCTGTGCGCCTAGCTACAGCTTGTTGTTGTTGTTCTTCTGACGTGCTACTGCTCTTCGGCTTGCTACTGATCCCGGGGATGGCCCCCTGCTGAGAATCGAAGTATACTGAAGCTTTTCCATTAAAAAAAATTCATCCTTGGCGTCGCGCGAACTCGTGGAAAATTCCGTAGATCCTCGTTGCGTCAATTCGCGGACAAATTCTGTAGATTACTGTGTCAATGCGCGCTTGGACTCCCACGTTGGAACTCATCAGCTCTTTCATCATAATAGTGGGGGTGCACAAGAACACCGAAATGGACATCTGCGTGAAGATACCAGCAAACATCGAAACGATAACTTGCAAGAAGGACCGCTCAAACACCTCAACTGCATCGAAACGACAACTTAAAACAAAGACCGCTGAAAGCACCTCAGCTGCGCGGTGATAATCGACAAGAGTCAAGGTGTCAACAATTCTACAGAAAGCATTCCATTTGCTCGTACATCAACTCTAAATTCGCAAACAACTCCACCTTCTCCAGCAAGACAATTGTCCACGTTTATCTTCAAGCCAGCAGTAATGTCGGGCGCTGAGAGCTCTGCAGTGGCGGGCAGGCGTTGCTACACATTTCTCAACCCGAGCGAAAGCGCAGCCTGGCCGGCCGCAGCATCGCCGAACGAGAAGAGACGACTGAGTCCGCGTACAGGCTTCAGAATTGAAGAGGAACCCAGCATCAATGGAATGGAATTAGGTCAGCTGCAGCCGCACGTCACAGCAGAGTGGAAAGTGTATAGTTGTCGGCAGGGAGAATTCGGAAAATGAGGACTCTTAAGTGCAAATTTTAAAATGGAGAGTTACACACAGAAAAGTGTTAGCACTTGGTGCGTGATTTAAGTGTGATTCCTTTTAGATGAGTGCTTAGCTTGCGTTGTGCGCAGTACTGAGTGTCCTATAATTTAACACCTTGTGTGAGTCAAGGTTCTATTCTAAATGACATGACCATTTATTTCATGCGTGTCCCAGCCAGGATGTTCATTTTCATGTTTCATTACGGTTCTTGTTGTGCGTAAACTCCCATTTCGACGGTTGCAAAGAAATTGTGTTTCACGTTAAATCATGTAATCGTTCGCTGGCATTCAATTGTTTTCTAGCCTGAATCTCCCATTTCATGGGTCATATTCAAATCCACGTGTTCATCTCAAAAATAAATGTGTTTTAATCTTTCAAAGTTTGTTATTCTCCCCATGCTTGTCAACTCGTTATTCGCGGAGTACACACCAATTAAACACTGTTAATTTCCTACCTTTCTGTCCAACTCTCAGACTGTGTATTTCATATCTTTATTTTTCTTTCTTTTGCTTTCGGGGGCTTCAATTCCTCCTGCGTTACGTGCTCTGACCGAGCTACGTTCCGTAACAATACTATGCATTTGGATAGAACGCCACGCACAGTACGCTTACAGCGAGGTATCAAATAACCGTCCATTTTAAGTTTTTGCAAGGTCGATTCAACACCCTGATGATTAGAGTTTTATGGGTATGCAAGATCAGAAGATAGGTTAGATGAGAAGAACTAGACAACAGAATAAGGTTCCTAGTGTTGTAATCCAATATCTCCGTTAAGACAATGCAGCTGCTAGATCTAATTAAATTATGAGAGTCAAGAAACAAGTTGAAAGATCTAACAAGCAAAGGCGTACGAGGATTCTTGGTTTCCAAGGCCTCTATCTCGCTGGCAAAATGCTCTCTTTGCATAGAGGAAATGAGGTAAAGAAACGCTCGCAGTTTAGATTCCCCTGGATCTGCGCGCTTCCAGATTGCTACGGCCCTAAATACCTTCTCCACCGTACCCAAAAGCTTTGGGTAGGAGGAGAAGCGCTCAAGCGTTTCAATAGAAGATTCACCTGGGTGAGCAAAATTAACTGCGATACACGTGTCTGAAACAAATTGCAGCGAAATGCATCCTAAGTGACCCTTAGGCCACTTGTCTCTACCTCCTCTGATCCAAGAAGAACCTTCTAACCATAACAATTTATACTCTAGAAACATAGATACCTTAATACCCTGCGTCAGCATGTCTGCAACGTTAAACATCGTGGGCACGTACTCGTAACTAAAGGCAGCCAAGGCCTTACACTCAAGCTGCTTACGCATGGCTTCTATGTCTTTTATCCTGTTGTTCACAAATACATTTTTTCGAGGAGGTTTGCCGCTCAAGAGCCAAGCTAGGGTGACCTGTGAATCAGTAAGAATAGTTACATTAGCCACTTTATAAGGAAAATTAACATCACACAGATGAGATACAAGACACTGATAGGCAAGAAACACTGCCAAGAGTTCGAAGGAAGGAAGAGTTTGCTGGCGAGAAGGCGAAACTTTAACTTTAGAGAAAATTAATGCGCTGCGATCCTCTTGGACACCATAAATACAGGTACCAAAGGCGCTAGCACTTGCATCACAAAATACAACAAGTTGGGTAGTTTTAGTCTCAGCCAAAGTCATCCTAGGAAACTCGTAATCCCTCAATTCCGAAAACTCCAGACAATATTTCTGTCATTCATTACATAAGTCTTCCGGAACATCCTGATCCCAACCTAGCCTCAAGGGCGTCAATTTTCTCAAAATGAGCTAACCTCGCACAGAAAAGGGCAACAAAATTCATAGGGGTTCGTAAATAGACGCTACGTCAGAAAGAATTTTTCTCCGTGTTTTACACGAAGAGTCCAACTTTTTTACAGACAGAGAAAGAAGATCATTAGAAGAGTTATAGTCGTACCCTAGCACTCTGGAGTGCACTTCGGCACTACATAGAGCAGGGTCAATTTGGGAAAGAAGTTCAGAATTATTGGACTTCCATTTGCGTAACGGAAACCCACTCTCCTCAAATGCATTATTGGCGCTCCGAAATGTGCTAAGCGCTAGTTCAGGACTTTCAGTAGTGAACACTAAATTATATCGACGTACAGCTTATTCGCCATAACGTCTCTAACTGTCAAATCAGTAATAGTTTGAGAGTGCAATTTGAGCAGGTAGTTAAGAATATAAGGCGATGCAACAAAGCCGAACAACAGAGTTGTGTAACGGTAATACAAAAATTTGCCATCCTTGAAAAGGATGAAGCTAAACTGATTGCGGTCAAAATCACAAGCAAGTTTCACCTGCAAGAAAGCTTAAATAATGTCAGAAAGAACCACTACGGTATTTGCACGGAAATAGACCAAAAGTCCTAACAAATTATTCATCAGATTAGGACCCACATAAGAGGCTTCGTTCAGACTGGGTAAACCACCGACCTTTAAAGAGCAATTAAACACAGGACGAATTTTAGAAGTTTCTAGATGATTACGTATTACAGGCCTATGCGGGATCCATTTGTGAGCTCGCACATCTATCTTTTTGACGGAAATGGGTTCAATGATGCCCAATTCAAGCTGCTCAAGGAATACGTCATTATAGGCCTGTTCAATCCCCTTTAGGGCATTATCAGTCGCTACTTTACGAGCAAGATATCTTGCCAATACGAAATTGTTAGGCACTCTAGCCAAAAGTTGGCAATTCCTGGACAACTGGACAGAATATCTACCTTCTTCAAGTTTAACACTATCTTTAAAATCTTCCAATTCCTTATCATTTTCTTCCTCCTTAGAGGGTATACCAATAAGCTCAAGGTCAAGCAGCTGATCAAGTCCAGTCTGAACTACGCACGGCTCAGAAACGTCTAATAATGATGTACATACTTTAGGAGTTTCAAAGAAATTATTTAAAATATTACGATAACGATTTTTGTTCAACTGACATTTGGCAATTTTCCTTTCAGTTTTCGTTTTAGTTTCATTGTCAGAAGACAAAGAAGGTTTACATAATTTAACAACGGAAGTTTTAAGATCATTAGTTAGCTTCTTAGTTTTAGAAGCAACACAAGAAGATAAAGAGTTGTAACATTTTAACTCCCCAAAGGATAGAAACCCATTAGAAATGCGCATGGCCTTGTAGCCATTTACGTGCTGTAACTCAAGCACCCTAAATGCTTGAAGAGCATCTACACCCAAAATTCCGCGAATTTGGATGCTATCATTTATAACTTCAGGATAGGAAGTCGACAGAGGGAGTTTAGTTTCCAAAATTTCGAGTTTAGCCTTCAAATCTCTCATACCCATCTGGAGGTTTAAATTTCTCATAGCGAAAACATCAAGCTCATGCTTCTCACTGTCCGGAAGCACGAGTTCAATGCTCATTTGCTTACCAATTAAAGGAACAGAAGCACCTACTGGGTTAATAGTTAGCTCCTGCAAGTCTACATCAGAATAGTCGGAACCCACAGTCTCCAAATCAATAAGCGACGACTGACTGCCGCTATCAATTAGAAAATTAACACGCTTAGTTACCCCACCATACTTGGTGGTAAGAGCAACAAGAGGGCACATCCTTAGACGTGTCTTTAACCGTCATGAGGAGGTTGCAACAAAGGCACTGGATTCAATAAATTTAGGACACAAAGGGCTAACATGATTGTTAGCTTTACACAAAGAGCACAAGAACGGAAGACCCTTAACTTTGGAGGGACACGCACTAGACAAATGTTTACTACATAAACAGGCAGAACATAATTTTAATTCACCAACCCGTTTCACACGCTTTTCGTGCGAATTAAATCGCCTGCATGCAAACGAAGCGTGGTTAGCTTGGTTACAGAAGCGACATACCTTAACATCGGGCGACTTATTAGGTTTAGGTAAATATGGCGTTTTGTCCCTCACCTCAGTCCGGGTCACCAGTTCTGTTTCCTTACTACGGAATACATGAGACGGTTTGGATTTATTTTTGGTTTCGAGAAGAGAAAGCACTTTATGAGCATTCTCAAACCCCTCCAATGAAAAGAAACTCGCTTTAAAATAGCGAAGGAGTTCCAATAGCAAAAATTCAAGAAGTTCAGTTTTAATTACAGCAGAAAACAGTAGGTTACCCGATTTCTCATTAGAGAAATCCAAGCCCAACTTGGAAAGCTCAAGAACGCGAAATTTGACCCTGGAGAGGAAAAAATTTATTTCGGATAGACTCTGAACACTGGGACAGCTCAGGATCTCATCAAGAGCTAATGAGAATAATTTGTCAGCGTTAAGAAAATCTTGCTTATGTAATGCCCAAGCAGATATAAAGCTAGTTTCTTCGTTAGGAAGTCCCTCTATAAGACTGAGAGCTCTTCCTTTTAAGCTGATTTTTGGGGAAGATAAATTATTGTTTCTCACTCATGTTAGGATAAGCCTGAAGGGCATTAGAAAAGGACTATTGAAAGTGAAGGAATTTGAAAGGGCATCCCTCATTGTCACTGAATTTTTTCAGTATCAACTGAGGTGCTCTGAAGTTATTCAAAGGAACTTCAGAAGTAGAAACCTTAGACACGTACAGAAGGTTCACCGGTAGCACTAGAGCTTAGCACCGAGGAAGTGGAAATGAGTTTTTTAGGTTCTACAATAAGTTCTATGACCTGAACCTCATACTCCGACCTCCTAACCAGCTCCTCCTCAGAAACCTCACTAACATATGAAGGAATAGTAGAGGACAGAATTCGAAAGGACTGTAACAGCCCACTTAATTGAGGAACAGCTCTAATAAGAAAGGCCGGATCACAGTTAGGAGAAAGAGCATTTTTTTAAGAGATGTAATGCTACACTTTATGCCCCGCAATTTAATGCTTAAGGCTAAGGCAGTACATTTTTTCGTTCCCATAATTAAATAATCAAATTTCTATTTTAAGGCTTATTAGATGAAAGTTCAGCTAACCAGAGTCACGTCTACACTTTAAAGTGGACATGTTACATCACAACAAATGACATGGAAAATTAATAATGAAGAAGAAAGACAAAAAAAGGTACATTTTCTCCACCACTTACTTTCACTTCCACAACATTTCTGCTTTTTAAAGTTTACACACTCAAATAGAGTTAAAGAATAGTTACATATATTAATGAGAGAACCTAATAAAAGTTAGACGAGGTTCAAAAAGGCCAGAACCTATAAAAAACGTAAGGTTCTTAAGCAACACAACAAGGAACCTCGCCTACAATTCAACACAGTTTGCACTCGACTTACACCTAAGGAGACTGAAAATCGGCCCTCGCTACACCGGACAGCGGCGCTAAGACACAATTAAAAATTGACACGATAAATTTCCCTCTTATTTTTTTGAAAAAAAAAAGAAAAAGAATTCAAGATGAGAATCGATAGATACCAGGATTCAACCTGCCGAATTCCAGCCAAGCTCTACCATTAACTAGATGGCGCTGAGATCAAGCCGGCTTAATTGCCGTTTAGGCAAAACTGCGCAAAAGCAGCACGGCTTAGAACATTTTAGTTCTTTAAGAGGTGTCTCTTTATGAAGAAAAATTGTAAGACATTATCTTTCGAATAGAAATTTCGAAAATGAGAGTTGAGATTTAAACTTATAAAAAAAATTGTTTTCGAATAAAAATTTGTGCGCAGCCACCTTAACAAGTGGACTCAACTCCCCGAATTAACGGGCCCTACGGCACACAAATTTACCGGGAACCCATCTGGGGCCGGTAACGCTGAAATTTTAAGATAATTAAGACAAGCGGAGCGTCATTAGCGGGAGTCTCACCTGAAGATCTTCGAAAACAATGTTCAGGCGAACACTCTTCACTGTAGCCGGCTGTCAAGGACCCAAGAAGTCCCTGGTAGCGAGTGCAGAATGCCGAGTCACGCGCCGCACACGAGAAAAAGGTGCGCTCGCGTTCACGGCTGGTTTCAATCTGAGGTGGCAGCCTTCTGGCGCCACGCTCCTTAGCTTGCTCGAATCCGTCGCGATGGCTTAGGACTCGAACAAGAAGATCAGACGAACGTTTTAGTATTTAAATTTACATTTGTCACCGTAGACGTGAGGAACCCCCGCCATTGCTCCGCTTAGTCGTAAAATTATCAGCGTTATTAATTTTAGGCTGATTAAAAGGAGCACAGCCTTTGGGGAAGGCCTTTTTGTGCCTTATAAAGTCCGCAAAGGACCTCAGCGTTCGAGCAATGGCTGGAATCTCGACAGTCTACAATGCTCAGTTATAAAGCTTTCCTCTTGGTTATGAAGTGCTTTTTTACAGCTGATGATGGAGAGATCAAGTAACATAAAATTGACTGAGCTATGCAATTGCTGTCAAGATAATCTAGTGCAATAACTTTACTTAGAGCAACCTAATTTTGTTCTTCGTTGAAGCAATTGAGTAGAGTTACTCTAAAAGCTTTCATGAAAACTATTAGTTAATCTACGAGTAGTTGGCAGTTCTTAACCCTATCACAATTTTTTAATTCATCAATGTATATAAATGAAGTAGGCCCTATTGCAAATGTGAATTTTTTAGGCTAGTGGTTTATGAGAGAAATAATCATGAATTTTCTTTTTTTTTGCAGGCATGAGATATACTTTGATCATTCATTCCCTTATAAATTCCTTCAGATCGATAACTCAGAATTTTTTAAGGACATCAGAATCAGTTAGCAGGCATTTTCCGAGCTCAAAAATATTCTGAAACCTTCTCCAACAGATGACTATCCCAACAAGCTTTGTCTTATGCTTCAAATGAAATTTTCAGAAGCTCTCATGGCGTTGTGGTATCTTGCTTCAAAAACAACTTCTAAAGAGACTGTGTTGTTCTTCTGGCCAAGTCAGGAGTGTTTTTTTACAGGATATTGAGTGTAATTTACTCTACCCAGGTCTTAAAAATATCCTGGCCCCTGACTTGAATAGAAATGTTATTGACTTCATATGAGTGCAGTATATGACAGTGTCATTCAAGTGGAGTCAATCACTTTCTATGATTCCTGATACAGAATAAATTAATTGCTTATACTGGTAGGCGGACAATTTTATCCATTTTGACATCAGAAATGGCCTGTGTGAATTACTGAGATGTTCTGGACAAATAAATTGTGTGATTTTGCAAGTTATGGTAGGTTACTTGTGCAGAGATTGACATTTTGAGTGATTTCTACAAGTTATAGTTTCAGAAAAATAGTGTTTGTAATATATGGAGAAAATTACAAGCTGCTAAATGTTTGCCCAACTATGATGAAGAAATCAAGAGAACCAATGGAAATTTTCCATCAGAAAAATTTCATGAGCTGTTAAGACTTCATTATAAGAGTATCTAAAATTTTAATAACAGCATTTCATGTTAATGTATTATTAACTTGATATAGGTGTACAAGTACTGCTTGGGGGGGGGGGGGGAATTAATACACTGGTTAGATTTGGACTACTACATTTGTCATTGTGATATCAGATTAGAGTGAGTGGAACAGATGATTTGGTTACAAAATGTCTCTGAATGGTTTTAAAAAATTAACGTTTTTATGCATAATTCAAGCTCAAAAAAATTGGATGGAATACAGATCAGATGTGAAAGATAGAACTTTATTTTGTATTTGCATAGGTTTTAATATAAGGGAATAAAGTACATGTGCACCTGACTGTTTGATAGGCAACATCATGCTCATCACGTGTAATACTGTTGATCAGTGTGGGTATGGCAATAAATTGCAGGTTGCAGGGCTGTATAATTAACAGTGAGGAACGCAAAGGCTCTAACGCAAAGATATTGACAGCTACACCCGTTCAACAGTAAAGGGGTTGTCATTATGCTGTAATAACTCCTCTCTCCTTCCTCTCCTAAGTATGGAAGTGAGGGCAGCGTCAGGTTTTAGTCAATTTTTCCCTCTAATTATGCATAAGTTTTCTAGCTTTGAAATTGAATGTTAATAATTTTCAATATCTTTGTTGAAGTGTCTTTCCTGTCGTTTTGAATGTAATTCCTCAACAAGATACTCAGCTAGCATCCATAATAGTCATTATGCCAACTTCATTAGGTAGCTTTAATATATTGTTTTGAATCTAAATACTTTCAAACAATATAAGTGATACCTCATATTTTCTCATCAATAAAAGAGTTCATCACTTTGTATTATGTCTTTATGGTCCAGCTAAAATATAGGTCTTCACCAAAGAGATGATTAAGGAATTAAACTTCATGAAGTAATGGGCTGTTCTACGTTCAAATAAATGAAGTATAAACAAGGAATGAAAGAAAACGTATTGCCTTGTCATTATTTACTGTAATAATAATTGGATAATTAAAAACGGTAGGTAAAGAGCTATCGATTGAATGATTGAAAATGGAGAAGAAATTGAAACATAGCACAATCATTTCAGTCTATCTTCAAGTTATGAATCTCATGAAAACTCCAACTTTAATGGAGAAAATCGGTACAAATTATTTGCATCTTAGAACGAGCATTGCTAGTTGTCCAGCTGAGACTAATATTTATTCACTTTAGGTCCGCGTAAGACGATACATAACTCGAAGATCGACTGTAACAGGCAATGCGATGAAAATCGGTGCAATTTTTGCTTCACGTCCTTTTAAGCTCTATAAATTGGATGAAAAACTTATTTGAACAGAATAATTAACGCTCGGCATGACACTGTCAGTATTATTATTAATTCAAAAATTTCTATCCACAATAAACTCAATCTGACGAGATTGAAGAACAAGGAATTTCAAGTATGGACCATAAAACAGTCAACGCACGAAGTGTTCTCTAGTACAGGATATCCTGCATATTGAAACAGCAATTTTGAAAATGGGTGAAGAAGAAATTGCTAAGTATGCATCAGAACTGAAAGAAGCAATGTGGACGCAAATGATAGAACTGGACACTTGAGGGTGCTAGTCTATAGCAATGGACGATCAAATCAAACTTAGCTCGTTACCATCCAACGCATGGGTAAGTGTATGTTTATACAGCAGCGCAGCCGAGAGCGGCACGAGGGGTGACAGCATCACGGCACCGGTCCTCTCTTATATGTAATCAAAATGCATGATGATGAATGAAAACTATCACGTCATAGTTCCTCTTAATTTGGCTGATGCGTTGTATACTTTGTTCAAATGATACAAAAAATGTTTCAGTTCAAAATTAAGGGTCAATATAACGCAGACATAGATTTACAGCCAAGCCGCTAAGCTGACGTTAGGATAGCTTAAATTAATTCATAGCTTAAAATGCGACCACACAATTATTCTTCGTTTACGGGTTACTGTAATGAAAGCACACTGAAGGTGATTGTTATTATGCGTCTCATCCAAATGGAAAAAATATTGCAGTAGGGGCTGTTACTTACTACAAGGTGTCCCACAAAAATGTCCCCAACTTTTTAATAGATTATATCTCTGCTTCAAATTAACATGTTTCAATTGTCTTTTTTCACTATGCAGTAAATTTTCTTTTCTTTTCGAATAATTCAAGTTTTTGAAAATCGATTGAATAACCACTACACAACGATTGATTTACTAAAAGGGAGAGGAAAACTGATTGTTTCAAAGAAAATTTTTTTAAACAATACCGAGGTTCTTCCTTATTTTGTACTTTCCAAGAAACCAAACAAACAAAAATTTGAAAGAGTAACAAATAATCACCATAAATTACGTTTAAATAAATAAAACAATTTAGAATCCTTCGACATACCATCCATTTCTCTCAAGGCAAACTTAACTTCTAGCCACAATTGAATCTAGAGTTGTGCGGATTATTTCACTGTTTCCTTTCAGTTCTTGAAACACTTCTTCAATTTGTTGTCAAAGAATTATTAATGATGGAGGTTACGTTTTAACAAGAAAATTTACTACATAGCGAGTGAAAAGATAATTTTTGGAAAGTAGAAAAGTGAGGAAGAATATTGAAATTGTTTTAAAAACTTTTCCTTTGAACAATTAATTTTTCTACCTTTTTCAGTAAATCGATCATTGTAAAGTGGTTATTCAAAAGATTTTCAAAAACTTGAATTATTAGAAAAGGAAACAAAATTTACTACATTCTGAAAAAATGACAATTCATATGTGTTAATTTAAAGCGGTGATATAATCAATTAAAATGTTAGGGGCATTTCTGTGGGACACCCGGTATAATAAATGATAGTAACCACAGCAAATACTTTCTTAAAAACTTCCGAGGCAATTAAGGTCTGCTCAAGCCAATTTTCTCCGTCGTCAGCACCTCCACCAGCTCCTCGAGATCGGGAGCAGACGATGGCGCTCCTGCTGTGAGCCAAATGCTGATGACGTCGATGCCACTGGCATGGCGAAGGTATTGAGATGCGGAGGCGCTTTTCATCTGGCCTTCCGTCCACGACACGTAAGATTCTGGAATTTTATACGTGCACGTGATTATTAAAATTCAAAGAAGCAAACCCACCTTCAAGACCTTTGACCTACAATAAAAGAAGCTTGTTTTCACAACGTCGGAACAATAAATGCATCTTGCCCCACAACATTTTCACAACATTTCCTTTTTCTGGATGACCACATGTAAGATGGACTTTATGCAGACACATCTCAAAAGTTTTGATGAAATATTTAGGACAGAAAGACAAACATCTACTTAACGTGTGAGACACCAATACAAACACCACTCCATCTCATTCGTGGTTGACGCGGTTATGCCAAGCCGCTATGTAGAAAGAGGCAAAATTGCACTCACAAGAGAGAATAAGTACAGCGAATATTATTTTACGTCCGATGATAAGAAGCCATATTATGAATGAACCTGCTTAAATTTCTCACAAGAAAAAAAATGAGTGAAGAGCAGGAAAAATATCTTCATTTCATCGAAAAAATAATTATAGGACCACAATGACCCCAGATATGCAATTGAAATGTTACATCAGCAGTAAGTGCATCGCCTTTGAACAAATACAAGTCAAAGTATTTTGATGAGTAAGGCTAATTAATTAATAGTAGAGAAAGCACAATACGTTCATATACAGAATGTTGTTTAATTCCATGTAGATATTTTAACCGCAGCTAGAGCTACAAAAAGCACACTCTGTGGTGATTTTATTGTTCAAAGAATCAAATTTAAAAAAAGTTATATCACTTCCAAGTTTTTCCCCAGAAATATTTTTGGTTTTAGAAATTAAATTTATTGGCTGATTTGGATAAAATTTAGTTCAGGGTTATACTTTGCCTTTTCTTGAGGTTAATTATTTAAAAACATCAAAATTTTAACCCAAAAAGTAATTAGAGTGATCTGGAGTCAAAGCCAAATACGTATATGATCTCGATTGAAAATGTACCAAAAACTTATTCCGTCACAAAGTTTACGTCAAGAGCTTTCAAATGATGTAATAAAATAAAATAAAATGTAAAATTTTATCTTTCTATTTCCTACTTTACAATCGATTTTCACGTCCAAAACAGCTGCCTGGCTCAGCGTGTAGCCTCACTACAAGGCTGCTATCGTCACGTCACGCCAGCATGAAACATAAACTAACTTGTTGAACTGGTGAATCGAAGTAACTTAATGTGGCGATTGTACAATGTGTTAGTATTTCAGAATTTGGATAAATAAACAAGTAACTTGTATATTTAACCAAATTCTAGCGCAAGCTTTGTATAAATTTGATGGTAATTTACACGGGAACAAAATGTGCCCTGAGTACTTCAATTCGCAAACCACTTGATTTACGTTACACGCTGGTGCGACGCGACGGTAGCAGCCTTATGCCGGGGCCACACTAGGCTTACGTTTGTTCGTCAAATGAACTCTGTATGTCACATGAACGCTGGAAGGCCCGTTCGCTCATCATTTTATGAATGGATTCTCGTCATTTCCTGAAAGGTCGTCGTAGGTTTTAAGTCACCAAATGAACTACGAAGAATAAAGATGGCGGACGGTGTTGACAAGTTTCGCAGCTGTTATGTTGACTTTAAATAATGATTGTGGCCAATTTTGGCTTGAGATATATATAAGATATGGTTTTCAGCTGTTTTCGTGGTGGTATCAAAATGTAAAGCAATGAAATTCAGTGCTAGGTCTTGCAGTTTTGTGAAAAAGCAAGTAGTCTGTTACCAATCAAATTTAGCATTTATTTCCAACAATGTCGACACGTTTTACATGGATGATTATGTGGTAAATGAAAAACTGTTGGTTTTGTAATTTTTTAGCATTGCTCATGAATGCCATTCACAGAAAGATGTGTAAAATAACTTGTTTTGCAGGCGTTTCTATTGCAATTCCTTTCAGTTTATTAAAATTTATTTATTGTTTTTCTGTAAATTATGAAAGTTTCAATATAATTGAATATAATTATATATCATGTTAATGTGTTAAATTTATTTAATGTGTTGTATGAAAAAAGATCCATCTAATTTTAATGTCTTTTGATTTACAGATCCTAGACAACCAGAAGTTAGATATAGCTTAAAATTTGCATTAATTATATAGGCCTAGACCTTTAAAAAACAATCATGACTAATAAACATTGTGAGTGTACTCAGATTTTTTGGGACCATCAATCAGCATTATACTTCTAGGTAAGTGTAATGGTATGCAAGAATGCCTCAAGAGTTCATTCCTTTTTTGCAGGTGTTAAAAGTGAGTTAATTATGATAATATTATAAATGAGCAGTTATTTCATTCAACAATGAAATAGGTCATTTTAAGAATGCAGGGTTTGAACTTTCGGTAAATCTGAAGGATATGTCAGTTATCGATTTTGTAAATTTCGATGCGTAAGCATAGTTAATTAGATCGAAATAAACAAGTTTTCTTCTATGCACTTTCCGTCTCAAATGAGTATTTTATTAGTTATAGCGGTAAATGACTAACTGCAACGCCAGTGTTTGAAGCGGCACGTAATTCAAGGAGCACGTCGGACAGCAACACTGCAATGCGCACTCGCTTCCAGCGCGATCGTCATCAAAGACGAAACTAAACCTACCGCTATACCTCGTTAAATACTCGTTTGAAGAAAAAAGTGTATGGAAGAAAAGTTGTTTATTTCGATGTTATTACCATGATTCACGCCACAACAATTCGAAAATCGATGAGTAGCTGTTTTTTCGAGCCCATTCGTCATCGAAAACGAAACTAAACTTACCGCAATAAATCGTAAAATACTCATTTGAGACGGAAAGTGCATAGAAGAAAACTTGGTCATTTTGATTCAATTAATTAGGTTCAGGCACCAAAAAGTGGAAAATCGATAACTGACATATCCTTCAGATTTACCAAATTTTCAGATGGTTAATTTTATCTAGGAGTGCTCGCCATAGCGCAAGTGGCTATGGGTTCTGCCGCCATGCGGGAGACCTGGGATCAATTCTAGGCGCTGGCGTTGGCGATTTTCTCTGTTGGGTTTAGGAGAAAAATTCCAAGCACAATACCCCACTCCACCCAGGTGTCTGAAATGGGTACCGGTCTTGACCGGGGGAAAGCGTCATGGCGTCCTGGCGTTAGTTATAAGGCATTTGAAAATCCAATGTACAAGGTGATATGTATCAGGCTTGATTGGAAATAAAGCATCCGTAGATGCCTTCATTATTATTATTATTAATTTGGTTGAAGCTAGCAATATTAAAAAAAGCAAAAATATTTATTATGAATTAGATACTCTATTCTCAAATTTGAAGAGCAAACATTGGCTCAGATCAAAAAGGGATAGATAATGAGAAGAGCACTGTAATTAAAAATGAGGTTGCTAGCTAAAAAAATATCTCTAAGTATTTTTGATTCATGTTGCACTTTTTCTTTAAGTGGAAGTTACAACTAACAATGAATTGATCAGGTTTAAAAAAATCCACTTTTTTGTGATACCATTAGTCAAATATTTTCCTTCAGGATTGCTGCATAATCTTATGTTTAAGTAAATGGTGTTAGATAATTATTTTTAACTTTTAAGTTGTGTACAATGAGCATGAGCATGTCAATGTTGAACACAACAAAAATGATAAGTAGGGCCATTATTACCTACTAGTGTTGATAGACAAACGTTATTGACATAAGGTTATGAGTTTAGATAATGTTTGTAATGGTATCGTTGTTCTGTGGAGTACAACAAGTGGTGTAAGTGTCAGTGGTGACCTATTTAAACTCAGTTATTTGTATCACATTAGATTCTAAAATTTTGTTGTTAATTTTAAATTTGTTATTTTATCTATTGAATTGTAAATTGTAGTTGTAATAATTGTATTTGCATGGGGCTGATCATCTATGATGGAATTGGTTTGCTCTATGTTGTTGTATTCTTAAATTTGTACCTTTTTGCAATTGTGAAAATTAGTGCAGATGCCTTATTGACATTCTGCATGACAGTGGAATTTGGGCATTCAGTTTTTCACCATGTTTTAAAGTATTTGGCAGAAAAGTTAGGATTCTGAAAATGGGTGTGATTCTTTGCAAATTATTCTGAATATAGGCGAGAAGCTTGTTGAAAAGTATGCACTTGTTACTGACAGTTTTTGAAGTGAAGTAAACATAGCTTGATGGTATTTATTTCTTAACAAAATGAAAACTTTGCTAGGAGGGCAATTTCTAATTTAGATCATACAGTCGAGGTTTTATGAAAACTATCATTATAACATAGGTGAATCTTTGTAGTCATTTGTGACCCTCATGTAACATAAAGTTGAGGTTTTTATTGTTCTTCATTTGAGTTCTCAATGAAACTCATGGAAAACTTTTCCTTCATTAGCTAATAATTTTCAGTGTTGGATGAAAGTCAGTACCAGATTGTATGACTGTGTACTATAAACATTATTGTAGGATTAGCTAATGATATTTCTTTTAACATATAATTTTCAAGCAATTCACTACACATATCTTTACTTATTGTGTTGTTCCCTAACAACACATATTATTTGCTATGAAGCTCATGTACTGGAGCTTACGAACATGTACTATGTACTTGAATGATCAAGTCTGTCACTAACACTATTGCAAGAATTAATATTACCAGTAACTATGTACAGGACTATTATATCAATGGTGTAAGAATAATTCTAAATGATATTATTTTTTTCAGATCTTCTAAAGGAGAGGACATCTCTCCCACGCTTCTATTTGTTGCAGCTCCTCACTTCTGAAAGGATGAAACCATCAAGGTCTGGAGCTGTGGACAGCAAGCCTTGGATGCACACTAGCCTTATGGCCTTTTTCGAATTGTGTGCACCCAGACTGTAGCATGAGCAGCATGAATATTAATTCAAGTGATGATTTTGTTACCCACATTTCAAGTGGAAGGCAAATAATCAAAGAACCCTATACAGAGTATTGTTGTGTTGGTCGACAGATTGGTTTCAGGAAGAACTTGAAAGTACTGTAGAAACTCAGTTAATGGGCACTTCAGCCGAAATTGATAACGATATCGTTCATGTAAGTAGTGGATCCAAGCCTCAAAATTGTCTCGCCTGCACCAAGCCTTCCCCGGCAGCAGATACATGTACTGATGTTATGGGCGGTGGGGGATTTTGTAAGTGTAAAAGGAGTAAGAAAGATAAGAGCATTTTAATTGAGTTCGGTAGAGTTATTTCATGAGAAATTGTTTAATGTTGAGAGCTCATTAGCATGAAAAATGAGTGCTGGAAATGATAATTACATTACCAAACTTGCTGTGAACTTGTGCTTGATAAAGTGAATGGCCTTGCAGGTGAAGAACAAATGAAATTTATGTCGAAACTTGCTAAACTCTGTTCTAAGAATTGACAAGTGTTAGATGTCATTTACTGGCCTCTTTGATAATAATCATGAACTTATCTATAAATTGCTTCCCTGCCTGACTGTGAAATTGTTCCTTTCTTTTATCTCAATGTATGATAGGATCAATTAAGTTAAACCTAATGTGTTAAAGTTGCATATCTAGGGACAGTACAATGCTATTTTATAATATGTTACGGACCATCCTATTATTTTTGATCCTCTTTGACTTATTTTTTCACCCTAAATACTTCACCCATAACCTTCATCTGACTTCATAAATCTCCCGATTTTCTGTTTCTCTATCGCGAAAAAACTATTCTATCTAAGGGAAGTAACGCTTCCAGGAGAAGAATGTTAGGGCACGAGCTTGTTAAAATAGTGTTTCTGGTTTTGTTTTAGTGATCATGTTTTTTCGGCTCATTGCCATCTTTTTCTTTAACACCTACTACTTCCTTCTTGCATGTTTATTTTATTTGAATTTTCTTCCCGACTTCCTGTTTAAATATGCATTGTATCCTGTGTGGCAGGACACTCGTTTTACCACACAAGGATGGTCTGTGTAAGACACACATCGTGCTTAGATTTCCGGTGTACGTGTCCATACTCGATGGTCCCTTCACTATTCCTCTCTTGAAATAGGTGTATAGGTGTATATAGGTGTATGTGCGCATATGGGTGTGCATATGTGCACGTACACCTGTGTGCACTAGAGTAGATAAACCAGTCGAAGGTTGCATTTTATGTCATTCCTCTCCGTTTCTGTGCAAGCATCAAACTAGACCGTCATGGCACCTATGTGTGTGTGCGTGTGTGTGTTTATCAATTGCAGACATTCTGCACATATTACAAAGATAATGTGATTTTTTTCTAATATGAAATTGTAAAGCATCCATGTAGAAAAAACAATAAATTCGTTGTGTGATCATCCATTTATACTGCAGTAATATGCTTATTGTGCTTATAGTTATATGCTTATAATAATGTGATATCTATGTTTTTTTATCAATTCCCGACAATTTGCGCCATACTTCAGAGATAACGTGATTTTTTCTCTAATATGAAACCCTTATAGGACATTAATGTTTTCTTTCTTATTCACGTCCCAGTTTCGTTTTCATGTTTCTGACTTAGGTAGACTGTTTGGTGCCACTATTTTTAGTACGGAAATTTTATAAAATTCATGCCATAATAAAAGATATTTTCTCCGTTTCCCTCGATTGGAATGCTGGTTTATACTGACTAGTTTACGCTGATATTTGCACATATGCTTACTTGTGCATATGTGTACGTGTGCACGCTATGCGTATGACGCTCTATAGAATGCGTATGTATTGTAATTGCCTCGATGCATAGAAATGCATTTGTGTATGCTTACGAGTTTTGTGCATGTATGTTCGTGGGTATGTGTGTGCATGTGTATTTGTATATATTTACATGTATATGTGCACATGTGTACTAGACTGACAACTAGGATTTCACTAGAGATAATGGTCTTTTTTCTGTTCACTCTCAACTTGTAACATTACCTAACTCGTCATCTCTTTATTATTGTAAAGAATTTATGTAAAAACTATACATTTGTTGTGCGATCATCCATTTATATTTAAATAAAATGCTTTTTAACTAATGACCGTTATGTTAAAATTGTTGAATTAGAAATACAAAACCTATAATCTTCTTGGTCCTCATGCTTATATGTACATAAATATATATATATTTAATATATATATACGTATATATATATGTTTGTATGTATGTGTGTGCATATGGATATATATTTATATATTTTTTTCATGCTTCCTTAAAATGACACTTGTGAACATTGGCCGAAACAAGCGATTCAAATATTATTTCCTGGTGTCAAGAATTGCGAAGTTTTATGTCATGTACATGTAAACTGTCAAAAGTGTTTTCACCCTACAATGAAAATGCCTCGTCCATGAAATTGTGTTATCTTTTATAATTATCATTACATGTATTATCAAATGTAGATTAAGCAAGATTAGGAGTACATTGCCCTCATTCATTTCTTTTCGACTAGTGACACGAGTTTCACAATACTCGTGTGTATGTATCATCTAAGTGTATAAATTTTAAAATATTTTAAAAACCAATGATGGTACTTTTGTAGTATCTATATTGGAAATAAACTGTTTCTTTTCTTGATCACGTCGTTTTCGTGACTAAGATGGCTAAAACAAACCTAAATAATTATAATAGTAACTAATAATTATTATTATCCGCTGTTACTATACGCACGTAATCATCTGTAAAAACACATATGCATAAATTTTTCAATACGCTATTAGCGCTCATAGGGGAACCATGTGAGGGCCCGAGCTAAAGGTTAGTTAGGCTTCCTTTTTGTTGTAATAAAATAGGTTTTTGTTTTGTTACGGACCATCTTTTTTCGGTTCACTGCTGTCCTGTTTTTCAGCACCTACTACTTTCTTCTTCAACTTTTTTCTTGTTTCATGAACTTCTTTCCTAGCTTACTGTTTCTGTGCACCTTGTGCATAGATTCCGCGTTCCCTCAACTCCATACTAAATGGTGCCTTCCTCTTTCCTCTCTTTGAATATCTTTGTCGTGGTTAAGGTAGGCTAAAACTTTCATATATAATAATAATAATAATAATTCAATACGCTGTTGAGTTGTATTATAATGTAATAAAAGGTGAACAAAGAAACTATTCAATTTAACTTGTGAGGATGCGAACTATAGCTATGCACCATATCTGCATGATGGTAGGGCATACGAGTAAATGGATGAAACTATTTCATATAGTGGCAGATTTATGAGTGTGGACAAAACTGTTTATTTGTTAACATTGGTTTACGTTGTTTGTTATTAAAAATCTGATTTTTTATACTTGTTAAAATTCTGCACATGGATTTTGCGACAATGCGTGATTGTGAATTCAGATTATGGATGTTCCTAACCTTTACACGTAACCTAGTTTGCAGTAATTACATTTCCTAAATCCTGTTGATGTATTTCTTTAGTTAGCCTTCCTAAGTCAAATAATGATTTGTAAATGTTTTATTTAACGATGAAAAGCTGGAGTGAAATACATGATGTTGTTGAAACAATTTATTTTGTTGATTGACCGAATACATTCACTCTAACAAGTAATGCCAGAAAATAATGAGGAACAATTATTTCTCAGATATTTCCAACACTTTTAGGCCGCATTTCCACAGTAGTGTTAGTGCATGGAGTCCTAACACTTTATCCAGCAAGCATACAGCCCCTCCGCTTGTGAAGTAATTCTTTAGCTGAACTCTGATGGCTGTAGCTGCCACAGCCGATCGAAAGCCTCAACACAACGAACCGAATAATGTCAGTGTTTTCCCACCAACTGCAGGTTGTGCACGATCCAGTGATAATGTCCTTTTTTCAAGAGCAAGCGGGTTGATGTAACGGAAGTATTAATGATCATTTAGGTAATAATAAAGAGCGCATGTTGCTAGAGTGATAAACTGGATTCTCTTGACTGTGATGTTTATATCAGTACGGAAATTCTGAACGTACTTGACAGTATGCCGAATGCGTTTGTCTCTGTTTTTCGTGCTCTAGAAAGACCAGCTGAAAACTCTTTGGTCGTGAGAAAGGTTCGTACAAGGATAAAGCTTCATGAAACGAGTTAATGGAAGGAAGTTGGTCATAAGAAGTTCACGAGTATGGGGCATGTTCAGGCTGTTAGAATCGAATGCTTTCTTTAAGGATGAGTTATTGAACACTCCTCTGTCATGGTACTCGGTCATTTGTAGCGAGGTATCAGAGGGTAATCCCCGAGTCGATCACAACCAGGGAAGCATTTCTGGAACTTGGTGTCTTGCTTGCAGATTACTGAGCCAACTTTGCAGAGTATGTCTTGTACCTTCCGTAAAGAACAAGAAAACTTTTGCATAATTCTTGTTAGTATTAACACTTAAAAATGACTAATACCAAAATTATATATCAGAAAAGCATCATATTATTCTCAACGAAGGCGATAGAGAAGAGTTGTCTTGAATCAATTTTTTTAACGTTTCATGCCCTAAGCTCATTTTCATCAAGGAAAACTTGCACAATTTCAACAGATAACATATACAAAAATTCGAAATATAAATGGAGAAGCCTTGACAGTTTAATGACTTCAATCCCTCCCCAGTCGCTCTATCTGAGGGTTGCTGAGCACACCTGCAAAAATCATCGAACTGGTAACATTCTTGGATCCCCTTTTCATTCTTGTATTTGAGAGCATTGCTCAACTCAGCCATGTTACCAAGCTATTGTCAGCGGTAAATTCAAAATTTGTACACTCCAATTAAATAAAATGTTTTATGACCCGTCTAAAAGAAACGTTAAAAAATAATAATTTTCTCCGTAGGAACAATCTCACTTCCCTGCAATCGTTCACATCAGCAAGCAGATCTTCTCTCAATCAATTCGGATTGTTAGCTCTATTTCGCCATGGTTTTACCCAACATCTCCTTTTAGGTTTCGCTGTTTTTGTACTTCCATCAAAAGTTGTGGTCACGAAAGTGCCTTCGACAGCAAATTTCCAGAGCTCACACATATTCGCACGTCCTGCTCATCCATATCGCATACCTACTTCGGTTTGTTTACATTTGTCGAGAATCTGTTAAGAATAATCAATTTTCGAATTAAAAATGAGAATTTAGGGAAAATCTTAACCAGGTGTAATAAATTCGAGTTTTGATCATGTGTAACAAATTTACGTGTAACAAATTTTGTACTTTAAAAAGAAAAAAATACGTCAGTGGGCTTTGCTTTATGTGTTGTAAAAACATTGTAGGGTGCGCATTCAGCAGTACAGAGAGTGATCGAGTCAACACGTTCGTTGAAAGAATGTTTCGGTAAGGCCATTCTGAAGAGCATCGGGCAGTTTTGTATTTATTTTACCACGAAGGAATGTGTGAGAGAACTTGGTTACAAGATCTCTTACAGGGCAGAGAAACCTTTCCACAAAAGTGTTTGTAGACAGGGCGATCTTAAAATAACATGAGGAGAAGAGGCCAGCGAAACGTGAGAGGGCTCGGCTGAGCCACATGGAGAGAAATTTATTGGAAGCACTTGTAAGCGTTGGGGCTGAGGACGCTGGACAGAAGAGGGTGACAGATTTATGACACACCATGGTAGGCTTAGGAGGTCCGTTAGAGAGCGTGCGATATTATCGAAAAGCAAACAACCTCAGAAGAAAGCGGAGATTACGGCGCGCTTGGCAAAACATTTCAACAGCAAATAAGAAAAGGACAGCCTCAGGGAAAACCAATGGGAACGTTGGAGGGAAGTCTAGAAGGACGCTCAAGAAGCCCGTGAGAACACGATTGGTCTCACAAAAGAAAAGGGGGAGTACAGCTTTTGAACGGAGGGACAGAGCTGATTAGATGCGAGCAGTCTAACGCGGTGCATCATCATAGAAAGAAGTACGTGTAACTAAGTGTCATACTGGAAAAGCATTCTGAAAAATATAAGTGAAAATATTGAATATATTGAACGTATAGAGGAAGTTGAATAAGTTGTTTTGAGCCCGTAAATTAAAATGAAATTAAAAAAATGTCACGTCTATTTTCCAGAAATGAAAACATCGTAACCAAACTGTGCAGTATATGAAGTAATAATTTGAACGACAGTTGGGCGGATAAGGAGTATTTCGGATCATAAGATATACAGTTCCTTTTGAAAAGAAGTTTTGAAATAAAAGTCATGAAAAATAATGTCACATTAACGTAAAAATTTAAAATAATTTTTGAGCACAATTTTTTGGCAATTAAAAGAAGTAACGAGCTGGTAAATTATTTGCAGGCAGGGCGGTCGTCGCAGATGTCTAACGTGATTGGAGGTTACGCGCTAGAAGTCAGAAGTGAAGATTTGGAAGGTGGTCGTCATAAATTTTTTGAACTGAGAATCACTTGTGGAGACTGAACTGGATTCGTGCCTTTGAGAAGGAACGTGTGAACGAACGTTATGACCACATCTGTACTGCTGAACGCCACAATAATTGAGGGGTATTCTGTCATATTCATGTGTGGGAAAGTGAGGGAAGGGCTGGCCGGCCAGATTTACTGGGATATCAATTGTGTGTAATTCAGTAGGGTAGGCTTTGAGGCAGGTTGTAAAATTGAACTGGGTTCTAATGACATGTTCATGGATTGTGAGTCAATGTTATCGTATTGTATCAATTCTGCCGTAATTATAAATTCATGTTGAATTCATATGGCGTATATAAATATCCGTCAATGCAAAGGCAGCTCATCGATACAGGTGCGCACAGAATCGCGCGGATGTAAGTCGTGTATCAATTAACCGGTGAGTACCTTTATTTTTAGTATATGTACTGTAATTGCCGATTATAATTCATTTAATTTGTGTTGTGTATATAGCCTGGAGGTGTGCCATTCCTCTATTCCGAGAACCTGATCTTCTTGTTAATGAAATGTTAACAATGAGGAGGGTAACTATCTCGTGACATCTGAATTTGGTGAGATCAACACGATCGCTTTGTAATATTTTGTGAGTGTAGTATGACAGTTGCATTGTATTTTTTTTGCGTAGTTATTTCATGTGCAAAACGTACAGAAATTCAGTAGAGGTATATGTCTCGTAGTGATGATTTTCTGTGTTCCGGTGTGAGAAGCCAGCAAGCACACGGCCATATAGATCAAGAAAGTGAAAGTGGTTATAAAAGTGATAAGTTTGAGTGAGAAAATTCTGGTGTGGTCACTCGATTAATTTCAAAGTTTCAGTACAAGTTTTACAGTGAGTAGGTGTGGAAACATTTGAGTGATCGCAAAATTTTGAGTTTTTGAAGAAAGTGAGTTGGAGAAGATCGACACTATGCCTGCCCGCGGGAGAAGGAACAACGACCGCAGAAATGCGCCAGCAACGCCACCACGACCCGAAGAGGAAGCAGTAAACATGCCCGTGGTAACGAGTTGCGTGGGAGCCATAGGGGCCAAGTTCAGGAGGGGTGACGATGTAGGGGAACACATGGCAAGGTTGAAGTTTTTGACGGGCAATCTGAATAACAGCGAGCAGGTGAATGCCTTCTTCCTATGCCTGGGTCCACAAGAGGCAAAGGAATGCAATAAAATAATTGGTGCACTAACGAACCTACGAGAAGCAGAAAGATGGCTGCGCTCCTACGCCGACCAAGTAGAACATCCGACGCAAGCGCTGTTTGAAATAGTGACCAAGAAGCAAACAAGCCGAGAAGGAGTTTCAGAGTACCTGACGCGCCTAGAAAGGCTGTACAACGAGAATTATCTGGAACATCCGGAACGAATCCTTGTAGATTTGATGTGGCTCGGATTAAGGGAGAACATCACGAGACCCTTTCGAAGTGATGCGAGACCTACGACAGTACAAGAATTGAGGGACATGGCAATCGAAGTGGAAAATCGACGGATAGTACCAGTACCAAGGGAAACGACAGAGAAGAGGGAACCGGAGAGAGAGAGAGAGCGCAGCGAAGCGAGAGGAGGCCACAGCATGAGACTGCACGTGTCGGCCATACGATGCGGCATTCACCACAACGGCCTAGAGGGTACCGCCATGAAGTGCCACCCTGGAGAGAAAGGAACAGACAGATACGACACTCTCCTTATCATCGAAGAGGAAATTATGAAGCACCCCACTGGAGCGAAAAAGGAAGACTTAGGAGTCATCAGCACCAAATATACCACGCAAGAGAGCCACAGCCGCATCTGGAAGTACCACCTGCACCTGCAGTGGACTTAGCCCAGTATAGAGCAGTGCCACCGCCGTGCGTCAACTGTGGAAAATTTGGGCACCTAAGAGCTGATTGCAGAGTGCAACAGTTTGCAGGACAGCCAAAAAACGGAATAGGAGACCGTTAGCTTCACTAATAAATCCCAGCGTGATACTCCAAGTGAATGGTACACCTGTTACCGCACTTCTTGATACCGGAGCAAATATATGCTTGGTAAAAGAGCGTGTGGTTGCGGGAATTAAAAATGCTAGTGTGAAAGGAACATCGACTGCATTAAAAACAATTGGAGATGAACCCGTACCGGTACTGGGAAAGATTAATGTGCCAATCAAAGTTAACGGTCAGAAAATTGTTCAGAGATGTTTTGTTGTGCGGGAAAATGCATTCCCAGGAGACCTGCTAATAGGAGTGGAAGTAATGAATAAAGTCAACGCAAAGCTAGACTTCGGAAAACGTAGGGCATCATTCTTTGGCACTTACGTGAACATGTTTTCAGCACCAGGACACGCTTCTCCGAAAATTCTGTGTGTAACGAGGGAAGAAACATCTGTCACTCTGGCTGAGGATATTACAGTGAAGCCTCGCGCGCAAACCATGGTGAAGTGCCGAGCAGATGGCAAGTTTGATGGGAAGGAAGTAATTTTAGAGCCTAGAATTAAGTGGGCGCCGTACGTCGGATCCACCGCTGCAAAGGTACAAA
The DNA here is from genome assembly GCA_030386875.1 of Morinoia aosen. Lineage (NCBI taxonomy): Eukaryota > Metazoa > Arthropoda > Malacostraca > Amphipoda > Talitridae > Morinoia > Morinoia aosen. The sequence continues at coordinate 316,121 of CM059567.1, forward strand.
ACGGGTATGTTTTGATGCCTGTACTTAACCCTTTTGCCGAAGAAATCGCTCCGACTGAAGGAGCAATAATTGCAACATGCCACGAAATCTCGAATGAAGATGCAACTGCAGAAGAAAACAATGCGGAAAATAGTGAAGCAGAAAATTGCCGCAGAGAGAAGCGCTTTCAGCAAATTGATGAGCTTGACCTCAGCCACTTGGATGCTGAAAAACAAGGACAAGTCAGAAACCTGTTGAAGGAATATCACAAGACGATTAGTGCAGACGAGATGGATATTGGCCATGTGAAAGGAGTGAAATACAAAATTTTGCTGAGTGATTACAGGCCAATTCAAACGAAAGGATGGCGTATTCCGTACTCCAGCCAAGAAATTATTGATAAAAAGGTCTCGGAGATGATCGAAAGTGGAGTTGTGCAAGAGAGTACAAGTGCTTGGAAAAACCCGCTCGTACTCGTAAAGAAGCCAGGAGGAGGCCACAGAGTTTGCCTTGATTTGAGAGCTGTAAACATGCGGGTGATAAACGAACATTATCCGATTCCACACATTGTAGGGACACTGGAGGAGGTGGCTGGCAAAGAATACTATTCCATTGTCGATGCAAAATCAGCCTTCCATCAAATTGAGCTAGATGAAGAAAGTAAGCAGTGCACGGCGTTTCAAACTCGACAAGGCAACTTCGAGTTCTCTAGGCTACCTATGGGACTTAAGTGCTCAACATCAGTGTACCAGAGAGTAATTTGTCATGTTCTGAAAAGGCAACTTGTAAAATTCGCCGCTATTTACTTGGACGACGTGTGCGTTAACTCTATGACTTTTGAGAGTCACCTAGAAAATTTAAGGGAAGTGTTGCACGAGTTTCAATGTGCCGGAGTAAAAATAGGCTTGGACAAGTGCAAATTTGCACAAAAACAAGTAAAATACCTAGGATGTTACATCAGTCGTGAGGGACTTATTCCAGACCCCAAAAACGTGGAGGCAATGCAGAGTTACCCTAGGCCGACTACCGCACGTAAAGTGCGCTCGTTCGTGGCAGCGCTTAATTTCTACCGGCGCTTCATTCCGCACTTTGCCACAACAGCTGCACCCCTTAATGCGCTGACTAAAAAAGGGGCAAGGTTCCAGTGGAAGGAAGAACACGAACAAGCCTTCTGCAAACTTAAGCAGCTCATGATAGAAGCTCCAGTTCTGAAGAAGCCTTCTCTAAATGAGACGTATTACTTGAGCTGTGATGCCTCAAATGAGGGCTCTGGCGCGGTCCTTGCGCAAAAATGTAATGGTAAGGAACAACCGATTGGATACTTCAGCAAAAGATTCAATGATGCTGAAAAACGTTATTCAATCACTGAACGTGAAGGATTAGCAGTAGTAGCGGCTGTGAATCACTTTTCACCTTACCTGTACGGCAATAAATTTGTTGTGATTACTGATCACACGGCTCTCAAATATTTGTTCAAAGGTAAAAATACCAAGAACAACAGAATTATGAGATGGGCCCTTACACTCTCTCAATATGATTTTGAGGTGATTTATCGGCCAGGAACTCAGAACGTGGTGCCCGACACATTGTCGAGAAATATTGCGAACGACAACGAAGAAGAAAATCCAGACGACGAAGCACCTAAAACAGTGTTCGTCACGACTATGATAAATGAAGCGCCTAATGTACAAGAGGCGGAAAGTAGTTTGCAGAAAGAAAATGTGAGAGCAGAACAGTTGAAAGATCCCGTTTGGGGGCCAGTACTGAGGTATCTTGAAGGTGACAAATCAGGGGACGCTCCAAGTCTCGCTCTGAAAGCCGAGGTCTTCACCGACGGAGGCATATTGTATTTCAGAAAGACACAACGAAAGCCTAATAGAACAAGGCACCTGATCGTGGTGCCAGACGCTCTGAGAGAAGCAGCAATAACGTTAGCGCATGATAGCACAATTGGTGCACACCAAGTTCGTGCTAAAACGTGGAAAAAGCTCATGGAATTCGGGTACTGGATTAACATGGCGCGTGACGTTAACAAGTACGTCGATTCGTGCATGCAATGTGAAAAACGTAAGATCAACAATCGCATTTGTGTTAGCATGGGTTCATTCCCTGAAATTGACAAGCCTCTGGATAGAATAGGAGTTGATTTAATTGAAATGCCTGTCTCGAACGAGGGACACAAGTACATCCTAACCGTGGTCGATCACTTTAGTCGATATGTTGCAGCGTTTCCGCTCAGAAGCAAGACCACTGAGGAAGTAACGAAAGCGTTGACTAAGTTCGTTACTACGTACGGCCCAGCGAAGACGCTCATCTCAGACAGGGGAACCGAGTTCACGTCAGCTTTGTTCAGAAATGTGTGTGAAAAATTGAAAATAAAATACTACAACACATCGGCATATCATCCCCAATCAAACGGAATGACGGAACGGCAGAATCAGAATATCAAGACTGTTTTATCACACATTGCCGCCAATGATCAATCCTCGTGGCCTGATGCACTTCCTTGGACGTGTCTGGCACTGAACACCAGCTACCAGAGCGTCATTGAAGATATTCCATTCTATTTATTCTTTGGTAGGGATGCAGAAATTCCTGTTGTTGACTGGTTAAAAACCCCTCGCATGGATTACTCTCTAGGTGAGAATTACAGTGCCGAGGTAAGCTTACGACTCCACAATGCGTTCAACATGGTGAAGGTTAAATCTAAAGCCTCACACGATAAATCGGTGCAGTTAAAGGAGCGCGGAGTGAAGAACAGTCAGGTACAAGTTGGCGATATTGTGTTGCTGCATAATCCAACGGGAAAGGCTGAAGTTGCAAATGAATGGCCTACCGACTGGCTCGGCCCTTACCGGATTACAGTAAAAACAGAGACGAATGCCACAATAAAGGCGCTCTATAGTAACTGCGAGAGAAGAGTTCACCTCGATAGATTGAAAATTGCCCACTTGAGAGGTGAAGCTTACCCCTGCAACCAGAATGCCGCGGCGCCGCCAAATGCCGGATGTGAAGCTATCGACAGCGAGGACGAAGATATGCCAGAAAACGTGGCGAATGAACAGGCTACGTTGGTGACTCAGCGAAAATATAACTTACGTTCTCGGTGTAGGTGAACCGCCAACTAGAAACGAACTACAGAGGACTGAAATCATACATCAACTTGACTTTGCGGGATGTGTTCTTGTGAGTTTAATTTTTGAAAACTCTTGCGTAGGAGTAAGTTTTTTTAGCGTTGCATATCTTTAATCTAAATGTGTTCTTTAGTAGAATTGTGTTATTCTAGCTGTGATTAAATCTAATCTCACTCACTAGAGTGTGATGCTTTGTTCAATAGGAATATGCTCTAGGTTATGTAACTCCAACTTGCTTTGCTCACAAGAAATTTCGTTTGGACGAAAATCTTGTTGAGTGATCTAATCTTACACTATGCTTAGTTCTCATTTTCTCTCTTGCTAAGTAAAGGGAAGTTGAGCGTTTATTAGGTTAACGTCGTGTGTTTCTCAAGAGGAGTACTTTGTTTCCTTTGTAGGATGCTTATATTCTCGCCAGCTTCTCGTGAAGCGTGCGCGCTTCATACGAAACAGCTCTAGCGAATGAATTAAGTTTCATCAGAAGTTCTTAGGCTGAGGCTATCTCAGGCTAGCTGATTTTATCTATACCTTTAGACCGGTCATTTTCACAACGGGGAAAATAAGTTTAGCGTCATATTAAAATTTCGTGTTCTTTTGTACTGTAGCGTTGAATTTCTGACTCTGTGTCTTACTCTTGCCCTGAAAGAATATTGTAAACACGGTATTCCGGAAGGAATTATTCTCCTCTTACTCTGTAGAAGTATAATACATTTCTTTTCAGACTTAAGGAATTAATTTCTTGGTAGATTAGCGTAGTATGTACTTCAGCACAGAACAGGCCGGAACAATTGCATAACACGAATACGTCTCGTATGAGCAGCAAATTAAGGAAGGATCACGTGGAATATAAGTAATTATTTACAAGAACGAAGAAGATAGAACAACAACTCGACATGGGGGACACTTTGCACCTGCGTTGGAGATGTTTAAAAGGATTGCCCAAATTCAAGCGTTGCAGTGAGAGGCGACAAAGACGAATGTATAGCTGGAAATGTCACATTATGCTTTAGAAGGACGCCGGACGCACAAGTAATTACCTCGGAGCCGCTTGTGGTTGAGCTGTAGCTGAGCCAACTGGCCACTAACAAGCTAGAGCAGGAAGGAGTTCTCGACTAATTAGCACTCATGCTTCGAAGTGGAAAACACCACAGAACGACGCAGCAACAGCGTGAGGACGGAAGAAGGAGTGAAAATAAAGCAGATTATTTATTCTAGGGTGCCAAACTGTAATAGCGTTCATAAATGCTTTTATAAAATGGGCACTCTTATGAAACAGTGACAGTACTTTGCATTGTTGAGTATTGTAACTGACTTGAATAATGTGGAGTTTGCGTCGCAACATTTATGCCTGGTAAGGCATTCCTGAAATTCGAATGCAAGTTCCTGTGAATTTTGACTAGGCAAATTATCACATTGGAATATTAAAGCCGCACTTTTAGGCATCTCTATTTATACGTGAAATAAAAATTAAAAGAGATTACGTCGGATAGCCTTTGAATGATACGTACGATCTTCAAAGAATATTAACCCACGGAATTCTCGCACTAATAAGAGTGGTTACTAGGAGAAAATAAAATATGAGCTGGTGTCTGCCAGAGTTTCTACGTCGATGTCAAGGAATACTGAGATTCTACGTCGAAATCGAGGAATACTGAGAGGAGTTCCACTGGATTCCACCGCGCATACAGGATACCACCGCCGGATATACCTCGGACTCTTCAGGATTACTTCGTAGGTTGCAGAACCCTATCGCGAATGGAAACTGCAGTGAAGGAAATTATCGACGATTCTACTCTTATTTTCCGCCAGATCAATATAACTTACTGACGTATCGATTTGTCTGATCAACGAATCGACGTTCATGAGTAATCTGGCGATTAAAAAACTGAGTTGAATAAACCTCATAAAATATATGTGAAACATTGCACTTAACATGATTTGGTGGTAATTTGAATCGTGATAATGTTACATCTTACAGAATGGAATCGTGCAGTTAGTGTGGTGTATAGAAATTTTATACGAGTCTGGATATGGGGCACGCAATACTTCCTCCTGAAATTAAGTACCCATCTTCAACGCGTGTGTGAAGCTATTGAAATGGCAGAAGAGAAGCATGGAAAGAGAGCAAATTCGTCAACGATACCAAAGGAGTCAACATCGAACCGCCAACTGCAGCGGCAAGGATTTGGAGAACAGAAAACGCAAGCGTAAATTGAAACTACGAGACATAAAATCATCGATACTTTAGGATGTCTGAGGAGTGGGAAAGGTGCCCGTGAAATTTTGTGAATGTTATTAGGGTTAAGTACTCAAGTATTTAGTACGCACTTTACTTCGGCGGGGAAACAACAGATACGTCGGTACGAAGAACACGACACAATATATCACGCTGTGGCTGATAGTAATGATTGTAGTGTTAATTGTAAGGTACCCTGTTTCTGCGGAACAAAGTTTAGATGATAATGTGCTTAAGTAGAATTTACCATGTGTGTCTTGTATTGGCTGCATACTGTAGTACTTATTATTCAATAAATAGCTGAAAGCTAATTAAAAAAAAAAATTGTCAGGCCAATTTTTTAACTCTAGGAGGGCCGTCTGTCGAGAATCTGTTAAGAATAATCAATTTTCGAATTAAAAATGAGAATTTAGGGAAAATCTTAACCAGGTGTAATAAATTCGAGTTTTGATCATGTGTAACAAATTTACGTGTAACAAATTTTGTACTTTAAAAAGAAAAAAATACGTCAGTGGGCTTTGCTTTATGTGTTGTAAAAACATTGTAGGGTGCGCATTCAGCAGTACAGAGAGTGATCAAGTCCACACGTTCGTTGAAAGAATGTTTCGGTAAGGCCATTCTGAAGAGCATCGGGCAGTTTTGTATTTATTTTACCACGAAAGAATGTGTGAGGGAACTTGGTTACAAGATCTCTTACAGGGCAGAGAAACCTTTCCACAAAAGTTTTTGTAGACAGGGCGATCTTAAAATAACATGAGGAGAAGAGGCCAGCGAAACTTGAGAGGGTTCGGCTGAGCCACATGGAGAGAAATTTATTGGAAGCACTTGTAAGCGTTGGGGCTGATGACGCTGGACAGAAGAGGGTGACAGATTTATGACACACCATGGTAGGCTTAGGAGGTCCGTTAGAGAGCGTGCGATATTATCGAAAAGCAAACAACCTCAGAAGAAGGCGGAGATTACGGCGCGCTTGGCAAAACATTTCAACAGCAAATAAGAAAAAGACAGCCTCAGGGAAAACCAATGGGAACGTTGGAGGGAAGTCTAGGAGGACGCTCAAGAAGCCCGTGAGAACACGATTGGTCTCACAAAAGAAAAGGGGGAGTACAGCTTATGAACGGAGGGACAGAGCTGATTAGATGCGAGCAGTCTAACGCGGTGCATCATCATAGAAAGAAGTACGTGTAACTAAGTGTCATACTGGAAAAGCATTCTGAAAAATATAAGTGAAAATATTGAATATATTGAACGTATAGAGGAAGTTGAATAAGTTGTTTTGAGCCCGTAAATTTAAATGAAATTAAAAAAATGTCACGTCTATTTTCCAGAAATGAAAACATCGTAACCAAACTGTGCAGTATATGAAGTAATAATTTGAACGACAGTTGGGCGGGTAAGGAGTATTTCGGATCATAAGATATACAGTTCCTTTTGAAAAGAAGTTTTGGAATAAAAGTCATGAAAAGTAATGTCACATTAACGTAAAAATTTAAAATAATTTTTGAGCACAATTTTTTGGCAATTAAAAGAAGTAACGAGCTGGTAAATTATTTGCAGGCAGGGCGGTCGTCGCAGATGTCTAACGTGATTGGAGGTTACGCGCTAGAAGTCAGAAGTGGAGATTTGGAAGGTGGTCGTCATAAATTTTTTGAACTGAGAATCACTTGTGGAGACTGAACTGGATTCGTGCCTTTGAGAAGGAACGTGTGAACGAACGTTATGACCACATCTGTACTGCTGAACGCCACAATAATTGAGGGGTATTCTGTCATATTCATGTGTGGGAAAGTGAGGGAAGGGCTGGCCGGCCAGATTTACTGGGATATCAATTGTGTGTAATTCAGTAGGGTAGGCTTTGAGGCAGGTTGTAAAATTGAACTGGGTTCTAATGACATGTTCATGGATTGTGAGTCAATGTTATCGTATTGTATCAATTCTGCCGTAATTATAAATTCATGTTGAATTCATATGGCGTATATAAATATCCGTCAATGCAAAGGCAGCTCCTCGATACAGGTGCGCACAGAATCGCGCGGATGTAAGTCGTGTATCAACTAACCGGTGAGTACCTTTATTTTTAGTATATGTACTGTAATTGCCGATTATAATTCATTTAATTTGTGTTGTGTATATAGCCTGGAGGTGTGCCATTCCTCTATTCCGAGAACCTGATCTTCTTGTTAATGAAATGTTAACAAGGAGGAGGGTAACTTTCTCGTGACACATTCGATGAACGTCGGACGCTCATCACAGAGCTGAGTCAGAGCCACACACAGTCGTAATGTGGCCTGACTTGCTTAACGGCCGTTTGACATGACGAGTGTCCGTCATTCATTAGACGAACGAAAAATCGTAGTGTGGCCCCGGCATTATAGTGAGGCTACACACAGAAGGGGCTGTTTTGGTCGTGAAAATCGATTCTAAAGTAAGAAATAGGAAGATAACCAGCAATTTTATTACATCATTTGAAAGCTCTTGACATAAACTTTGTGATGAAATGAGTTTTTTGTAAATTTTCAGTTGAGGACATAAAAGTATTTGGATTGACTTTAGACCTCTGTAATTACTTTTTGGGTCAGTATTTTGCAGTAATTTAAAATATTTAATTTAAAAGTAAACTAATTAGTACCATAAACTAAATTTGCATGAAAATCAGACATGAAATAAAATTTATACGACCAAAAGTATTCATAGTAAAAAACTTTGAAGTGATGTAACTTTGTTGAAAATTTGATTTTATAAACAATAAAATCACCAAAGAGGGGGTTTTTCATGGCTCTATGTGTGGTTAAAATACATGCATCGAATACACAACACCCTGTATATCAAAATCAAGTGCATTGCTTTCTACTCCTTGAGTCAAATCTATCGATATCCCTGTATCTATATTCAACAAAATTGAGTACCAAAAAGTAATTGATAACATGCACAGTGGGAGTAATTAGATCACTCTCCCTCATGCATAACAACAAATAACACACCTTCAAAGGATTGAAGGCTCTAAAGATCACGACCTAACTGCTGGGAATCGACCTCATGCTGTGACTTCAGCTCCTGCAATGCTGGCAGGACCTCATGTGCTAGAAGACTTTCTTCCAGTAGAACAGCTTCTGGTGGTGTATGTCTTGATAGTCGTTTGTGTAAAAAATAAACAATAGAAAGAAGTTTAGTTATATCAATCCCCAATAACATGAAGTTGGCGCACAAGAAATAAAAAAATTTAGAATGCGACGGTGTTCTTCTAATTTCTAATGTTCTAATTTCGTTAACAAAAACGAGGCATCTAGCCCAAAAAACTAAAGTATCTAAAAAGCATGAATATTTCATTGAAAAAGTACCTGAATAAAAATGTCCTAAAACTCAGAATGATAAGTAATTGAACCAACAAGAGGTTTGATTTGAACAGGTTGGACGAGAATGCGTGTTTAGGAAATGATCATTTGAATGCGCAAATTGAACCTAATTCTTGACCATTGGAGACATAAAGGGGAAAACGCAGTGTGCTAAAAAAATATATATTAGCAGCTTGACCTTATAGACACTGAAATACAGTGACATGGAAACAGAGATGTGAAAAAGCATGAAGGTTTTCTGTTTCTACCTCAGTGATAGTGTTATATATCTTACTGCATAACGACGCACCGTGGATGACGGTTACATCGACGAGCAAGAGTCACGTACTCTGTGCCCCAACTCGCACGACTTCCAAGGAACGACCGTTACAAATTCAGCAAAGCCTCAGCAGAAAGTCGCATCAGCAGAGAGGGGCGACGCCAACTCAGCAGCAACATTAGAAAGAAGAAGTAAAAAAAGGGTCTCGGGACGGTTGGGTGATACCAACCGTTACCGAAAGTAGCAGCGGCAAGTGCTTCTATAAAAGGTTGTACTTAGAATAAAGGGGATTCATTCCCGAGCGTGTAGTCATCGTAGAAGGGTCTCGTATGTGCCACCTTTATTTGCAACTCTGAAATAGAACTCAGCCAGGCACCCTGAGATTTGCTACTGTATAATGTATATTTGTGACTTCATACTTTAGGACGACGAATGAAATATAAAGTAAACGAGACCTCTTCGTATACATCGACATCAGCACCGATACTTCCTCCAAAGTTGCGTGAGATAGTAACCCTATTTGCCTCGTATTGTTAGCGGATTTCAATTATCTCTCATCATATTGGTGTTATATATAAAACAGTAAATGTATGGCCATGCATAACAAGCGTTTTAAATCCTGCTATAGACATACCTTAATTTGAATGTCGATCATGAAATTATAGAGAGATTTTTGAAAAGAAAATTATTCGATCATAGGAATTGTTCTGAAAATACGAAAATCAATTTATTCTAACCAAAAAGAAAAAACGTCATAACAATAGTATGTTGTAAATCATTCAAATATCTGTTATAGCCATAGGTATTCATCCAAAGCTATAACACAAGTTGAATGACCAATCGGATTTAAACAGTTTTCTTAATAGTGGAAGGGAGCAGCTCAATAAAACAAGAAATTAATGAATGAATTGCAAGATTTAGATCAATCCCATTGCCAGCAAATGTCAATCACACAGTACAGGTCTTTGGACTAAAAAAAACACATTTAATGGAAACAAAAAATACGGTTTACCTCAAGAAACCCACACAAAATCTCTATATTTTGTAATATAAAATCTAGAAGGGCTAAGGTAGAACTAAAAATGAGAAGCATCTATTTATTTTAATACTGATCATTACACTCACAATTCACATTCATCCAATCATTTAAAAGAAATAGTATCAATCCTGAAAACTTGCTATATTTGTATGATTTTCTGTATGACACTTCCCTCCATCACAGTCATTTTAAAAACAGTGCACAACTCACCAAGGTTAAATACATGCAAATATGAGGTAAAATCATAATCAAGTTTGAATATCTAATGGCAAAAAATGAACACAAGCAAAAATAAATGAACACTAGAACACATCACCTCTGTGCCCTATCCGTGCAACAAACCTCTTGGCTGTGCAGCATGTTGGGCTTTTACTCTGCAGTGCTGAGTCTGAAGCTGCCCAGATATCTCGGTTCCTTTGTAGTGGAGAGTGTTCAACCCTTTGCTGCATGAGTTTCTTTCAGTTCACTAGATCGACATGCTGTAGATTCCTCTGGAAATTGAAATAATTGAACTTAGATTGACTGAGATTTAGGAGGAAGAGGAATACTTGGGTCGTTTATAAATCAATACCTCTAGGCTGATGCTGACAAAGACCTACTCACTTGCAGTAATGTAGAAGAAAGAAGTACATAAGCTCACTTTAATTTATATTATTTTATGGTATACAAATTTTGAGAAATTAAAAGATAACATTTGTTTTCTCTAATTCTATAATCAACATCCTTCAATGCACATGCATCATAAGTGGACTCCTTCTCAGAAGTTGATGTTAACCAAATCAATGAACTCTCAAAATCGTGAAGCACAAAGGATAGGTTTGAAGTGCTTCAAATTATTAATATAATTACTGAGCTACTGGTAATATATCTGTTAATATTATTTAATTATTCTTTTCACCTGGTCTTCAAGAAATATGTTTAACTGAAATAAGTGATGATGACAGCCCAAATGTAACACACCTCAATATCAAGGTCATTGTCTTTATCATGATAAATGATTTGTATCACTTCTGACATCAAATTAAGAAGCTTTTCAATTGGAGTGCAATAGTTTTCCACATACATTATAATGAAATTTTCCTTAATATAGATGAATAACTTACCTAACAAATAAACTTCCAGATATCCACTTGAAACTTGTTAAGAATCCTTGTGAAACTCTAAACCGGTGGAATCGGACCTCTTCACTGGACTGTGATATATACTCATAACTTGAACACTGATGGTGCCTGAAATGGAAAGGAGCATAACTTCAGATCCCAAGCTGATTTATTTACAATTTTTACTCACATAAAAAAGCAAATTTATGCAATGAAAGATGCTACTGCCACTTTCATCAACACTATGATAATGTTGATATCACTGAATAAAAAATTCCTATTCTTTGCTTAAACACACATCTGCTGCAAGCTAATTCAAATTAGTCTTCCTGAAGAATGATACACTAAGACACAATGTATATCAAGAAGATAAATGGAACATATCTGTTGAAAAGAATTAGGCTCACTATAAGTGTTTCTTCATTTTACAATCTTTTACAGGCAACTTGAATATTTTATAGTACTTTCTCAAAAAGGAAGGGATAAAAATGTTTTTATGGAGGTTTTGCGTATGCCTTTCTTTTTTCTGTTTGTCTTTTTCAAATTCTGCGAGTCATTTTGTTTCAGCAAATTTAATATTAAACGTACAATTGACATAGAAGTCACCTAAAATGAATTTTCATCAGGCTTCTTTGGACAATAATTACCTGTTGTGATAGAATACAGTCTACAATACATACTAACTAGGCTCTCCTTTCAAAAACAGAATGACAAGTTAAAAAATTATGATATGTCCTTTATGGTTTCTTTTTATCTCAATGAAACAAGGAACAAAAATTTTTCTCTTAAGTTTTGAACAGAACATGGGAATGTAAGCTTGCACACTAATTTTACAGGTAGCAGAGCTGGTTTTATTAACCCTTCAGCACTCTACAGACTTTTTGGTCCTCTGTCAAAAAATAGCCTAAATACATTCTAGTTCTGCTTGAATTTCTTTCCTTTTGTGTTATTTAAAGTTTACCATTAAGATGAAGTTTTTTACTAGCCTGATATTAGTGAATACCACATATAGAACCAGCTTAGTGATGATGGTTGTAATAACAGTAATACGAGTACAAAAATAAGGTGTAAGAAAGAATCAGTATAAAAAGAAACTTCTATGTGAAAAAGTATTCATTTATAAAGGGTTAAACTAGCAACTGCTGAATGCCATTGTTTTTTTACAGTTCAGAATAATGCAAAATAGTTATTATTGAATTGAAAATAACTTAGTAAATATCAAGTTAAGAGAAATTATGTTCTGAGTACAGCACAAATACTTTTAATCAGCTGAACAAACTAGATGCTTTTACCAAACACATTTATAAGTATTTCTGCTATTGGGCAAGGAGATGAGACTGCATCATTATGGCTGAATAGAGTAAAAAGTTTGAGGTAACTTGATAAGGTTATTAAAAATACAATTTATTTGGTTTTTCTAAATTAAAACTCTGTGAGAACAGCTCAGTAGCAACAATGAAATACTTCAATAAATTATTCAACTGACTTACTATTTGATTAATTTTGAATACTTATTCCAAAAATGATGTTCTCTTCGAAACATAATTGTAAAATTTTCAAGATGTACTTAAAAATTAGCATAAATGCCCAAGGCATCTTATTTTGACAGTTTAACAAAGGTATATGCCAAATTTTTAAAGCCAAGATGATTTTTTCGATAGATGATAATAGTGTCAATTTACACTCAGCATGAATGTTATCATCTACTATTTGATTATATGGAGTAACATATCAGATGAAAGATATTTTAAAACATTTCCATGAAATTAAAAAGTTATGATGAAGTTATCTTTCAAATGGATCATCAATTAACAGATGAAGAACATAAAACAAAGATGTCCCACACTTAAATGCCGGTAAACGTTAAAGGAAGGACAATAATCAATTTTCCACTTTATACTGCCTAAACATAGCTTATTAGATTGAAATAAAGAACCTTTCTTCTACGCATTTTCCGTCGCAAATTAGTATTAAACAAGTTGTAGTTTAGTTTGGGTACTTCGTAAATTATTATTTGCCGGCCCTGCAGAGCCTGAACCACTTCTAAGTCTTTTAATTAATAACACAATAGAAATTATCCTTTAAAAATAATTATTTACAGCGGTATGTTAACTTTTGTCTTAGATGGCGAGAATGCTTTCGATCATTCGAGCGCGTCAGAAGGGAGAGTCCATTGTAGTGTTGCCATCCGATGCGCTCGATGAATTACTTTCTGTTTCAAAGACTGGAGTTGCAGTAGGTCATTTACCACTAAGACTTTTGAAGTACTCATTTCTGACGGAAAGTGCATAGAAGAAAACTTGTTTATTGTGATCTAATTAATTACGTTAACGCACCGAAAACTTAAAAATCGATTACTGGCAAACGCTCCACATTTACCAAGAATATTTATATAAAACTATATTCACAAAACTAGTCAAACTTGTATATTTACATGACATCATTTCAATTGTGGGAAAAGAATGAACTATAAATAATAACAAGACCCTTATATCTAGTACCACAACAATTCAAATCAATAGGATAGTTCAGCCAGCAATAACTAAGTAAAAAGCAATTTCCAAAATTAATTCATACAAAAAAATTGAATGAATATAAAATTAAAAAAAGTAATACTATTACTTGCAAGATAAGTTCATGAAAAAAGAAAAATACTTGTATTTTGATGACTATTAACTGCCCTAGCCTTACAGCAAATACGCTCTTGTGTTCAATGTCAATTTCATATAACTTTTCATTTTCATGATAAAACCTTTACACAATATGCTAAAATACTAAACACTATACACACATCTTACAATTTCATCCTATTTGAAAACTAATTTTTAATTATATACAGACATAGTACCACTTTTGCGAAAGCCCGCCTAAAATTTGTTTGTAAACATTTGTGACGTCATAACCCAACCCGGTCATAATCCTTTTCAAAACGAGGTTACAGAGAAAGTTACCCGGGTGACACGAACCTGTGTTTCTAGAAGCAATCTAGGCAACGGATCACCTTTGGAAACACTGTTCTTGGCGGATCGAGTAACCCGCGTAAAACCGAGGGTTACTCGATCACTTCGAGATTATGAGTGGAAAAACGCCTCAGGTGCCTTAAATGGGTACCGGTCTTGACCGGGGGAAGGCGTCATGGCGTCCTGGCGTTAGTTATAAGGCATTTGAAAATTCAATGTACAAGGTGATATGTATCAGGCTTGATTGCAAATAAAGCATCCGTAGATGCCTTCATTATTATTATTCATTATTCAATAGTTTTTTGTACCATGCGGGTAGTGCTGTACGGTACGTAGCGCTCCATACTGCGAACGCCTGGCTTAAACCATTCGGAAGCTGAAGTTAGAGTTTGCACGGCTGTTGCGTTAGGAATTTCATGCAGTGCACTTGACTCTCGCAAGACACGTCCTGAGATTATACGTGTTATGTCTATTTTACTTGTCATGTTTTAAATGCATTGTTGCTTGTCCATCCCGTACCTTACCCTAGTGTCTGGGCCTAGCTAATAGCTATTTAGCCTGAATAGCTAACCCTTGCCTGGTTGGCATCCTGACAGATCGGCGTCCTAGTGGTGAGACAATTGGCAGGCTAGTTTCACTACACTTATATTACTTCAAAACTCAACTGAATTCAATACTTGAAAACTTTCAGGAATTGCCAATCATTTACTTCTAGGTACCTGGTAGCCTTATAAATTATCCGATGATATTAAAATATCAACTATTGATATTTGAATAACTTCTAAGGTTTTTAAGGAAATGAACTATTCTTCATGAACAGATTTTGAAATTTTTCAAAATCAAATAGATACTTGGAAAACGTGAACTATTTTAACGTTTAATCAAAAAATTTTGAAACTTTTTTCCTAATTTATGCCTTGCGATTCTGAAATTACACCCTGCCAAGCTTCGTTCAGTGCGCCTCCCTCTTCTTCTCTGCTCCGTTTATCAAACTAGCTTGCTATAAATTTTGTTTATAATTTAGTATAGCTGACAGATACTCAATGACTTTGTATGTTCAGTTTTAGTAGGATTTGTCTTTTGGGTTAATGTTACTTAGATGCAACTACCTAATAGAATTTCACATTTTTTTGCCTGAAACATCAATTACATTGAAATAAACAAGTTTTCTTCCGTGGACTTTTTTGGGCAAATGAGTATTTACCAAGTTATGGCGGTATGTTAATTTTTATCTCTGATGACCAATGCGCTCGAATAAACAGCTACTCCTCGATTTTTTAATTTTTGTTGCTTGAATCATGGTAATAATATCGAAATAAACAACTTTTTTTCCATTCACTTTTTTCCTCGGATGAGTATTTAACAAGGTATAGCGGTAGGTCTGGTTTCGTCTTTGATGATGAGCGCGCTGGAAGCGAGAGAGCATTGTAGTGTTGCCGTCCGACGCGCTCCTTGAATAACTTCCCTCTTCAAACACTGGAATTGCGGTCAGTAATTCCCTGCTATAGCTTGTTAAACACCCATTTGCCCCAAAAATTGCATGTATGAAAAGTTATTTATTTTGATGTAATTACCATGCTACAGGCAAAAAAGTTGTGAGGATTTCCTCACAAAATTGGAGCACGTCTGCTAATCACATAAATTAGCAACCTATAGTGACCTATTCACAAGCTAGTCCGGGAGGCACACACTCCAAACCCGCAGATTTGGACGCCGCTCACCCCTCTCCTTCCACCTCCGTGTTGCTACGTCAAGTTGCCATTCGCGCCAATTATTTAACTATGTAGTACTTATGAGGTTTATTAACCCATCTGTTCGTTATACATTTATTTCTAATCACTGCATTATAAACACTATATGTATTTATTAGGTGGATACTACAGCGGAATACCAAAGTTAACCTGTATTAAATCATTATAATAAGTTTTGACAACGACCGCTGGTGTTTGGCTATTCGACCCTACATCTCGTGACGCAAAAACAGTCATTTTTAAACTTTTTTAAGTTAACCTTAAGCCTAACCTAACCCAACCTAACCTAACTTAACCTAACCTCTTAACCTAACTTAACTTAACCTAACCTAAATAAATTTAACCTAACATTTCTGTAGCTGCTCGGAGGTGGTGCTGTAGCTGCTTGGAGGTGGAGGGAGAGGGGTGGGCGGCGTCCAAATCTGCGGGTTTGGGGTGTGTGTGTCGGGAGCACTGGAGCTGAGAGGTCAGAATGGCCTTAGACTTGCTACCGGGTGCAGTCCTTCATTGCGCTCTGCTACCAATCGTAAACTGCAGTTTCCGGTCAACGCTACCCTTGACGAAGGCGGAGCTGGAAGTCGTTGCGTGGAGACAAACCGTGCTGGCTCAATTTCTTGGCGCTTAGCTCACCTAAGTTCTTCTCCTTATGCTTATCTTAAATTTTCATGAATGAATGGTTGAATGTGTGTGCTTAATGAATTCTATAATCCAGTCTCTACTAAACTTTGAGCTGGTCTTTCCATTTTTTTCTGAAACCTCTTAATTATTCTTGAATTAACCTCGAATTAACCCTAAAAAAATTGCATGCTTCAAACTTAACCTGGAAAAAGGGCCTTCTACTAGTGGGCTGAATTCCTCCCCACGTAGCCTTCCTTCTCACTTACTTTTCTTGCGTTTCCCGGTTCTTCCGGTACCTCTCTTAATTAACTTCGCGCCTTAAAGTGAGAAGCACACTGGACGACCTAATAAGTTCAGGTAAGCTACTTTTCGCTATTTTGCCGATTTATTATTGCTGTGATTCCCACTTGAAACTTAACACCCTTCGTTGTGAAGAATTATTCTCATGTTCAATATTTTTTCCACTCTACAGTATTAGCCGAGCCAGCGCGCGCCTTCTTGTCTTCCGTGTCTGTAACTGCGGTTCTTCCAAGCAATGTCTAACGGCGTCTTTCTATTGAAGGTGAAAGATGAGTTGCATACGGTAGTCAATTTATTAATACTGTGAACAATTGCTTCATTACCACCTTTTCGCATACCTGTTTGTGTATTAATTATTCATCTGTTTTCCATCTTGATCGTTCAACATCGCTCTTTTTAAACGAACAGTAGCCTGGCGACGTCGGTTCTTGCCTAACCTGGAGCCTGGCGACGTCGGTTCTTGCCTAACCTGGAGCCTGGCGACGTCGGTTCTTGCCTAACCTGGAGCCTGGCGACGTCGGTTCTTGCCTAACCTGGAGCCTGGCGACGTCGGTTCTTGCCTAACCTGGAGCCTGGCGACGTCGGTTCTTGCCTAACCTGGAGCCTGGCGACGTCGGTGCTTGCCTTACCTGGAGCCTGGCGACGTCGGTTCTTGCCTTACCTGGAGCCTGGCGACGTCGGTTCTTGCCTTACCTGGAGCCTGGCGACGTCGGTTCTTGCCTTACCTGGAGCCTGGCGACGTCGGTTCTTGCCTTACCTGGAGCCTGGCGACGTCGGATCTTGCCTTACCTGGAGCCTGGCGACGTCTGTTGTTGCCTTACCTGGAGCCTGGCGACGTCTGTTGTTGCCTTTCCTAGAACCTGGCGACCGTTCGTCAATTTATTTGAAGCAGTCGCCTATGCTGCTCATTAACTTTCATGTATATTCTTAATTATGCGTCATCCTTCCAGTTCGTCAGGATAAATTTATTCGTTGATGTTTTAGTCGTTCGTGTGTTCGCGTTGCTGGTCGTTCGTGTGTTCGCGTCGTAGTTATTTCTTTGCTCGTATCGAAAACCTTCATTCCTTATACATTAAGATTAAATAAAATTTTGACTTGAACCTGACTATAAGTCACCTTACAGGATTGTGTCG
Source organism: Morinoia aosen (assembly GCA_030386875.1). NCBI lineage: Eukaryota > Metazoa > Arthropoda > Malacostraca > Amphipoda > Talitridae > Morinoia > Morinoia aosen. The sequence continues at coordinate 333,983 of CM059567.1, forward strand.
CGGACAAATTCTCGACAAAGTTTCGAAATTCGAATAGGTGCATCTCAGTAACATTAATTGTCTTTTGTTTTCACAGATATACCTTGATGATAGCGGCCGTAGAAGTTCGAAACGTTTGTTACTTAGCTTGCTCAAATTTTTACTCTAGAGTGTTCTTTTAAAAATTTCAGATAACCAAAAATGTGATTTTTAATAAGTGGAACAAATTTTAAAAACTAATTTTGAAGTAGTAGCCTGGTGATCCCATGAGTTAAGGGGGTCCTCCGGGGCCCCTTGTTCTCTCCGATGGGTATTTTTCATGTTATTGTTGGAAAAGAACCCTTAGGTGATGGACTATTCGGTCCTAAAATTTTATGGCGCTACGGACAATAGATCCCCCCCCAGGGGGGGGAGGGGACCAAAATTTTAATCATCTACCCCATTTCAACCCCCATATAAAAAGAGAACAAATGGGAAATGGAAAAAAAGCCCATTTGAGTTTGTTAGGAATGTCCAAGGATTCTAAAACTGGCTTTGTTTTTGTTCCAGCATAAAAACTGAATGAGGAGCTACAACTTGAAATATCAACACCAGTGAAAAAGCACCAAAATAGTAAATTTTCGAGCCCATTTCAACCCCATATAAAAAGAGAACAAAAAAATTAATGGAAAATTTACGAACATACTTTTATTAGATATGTTCCAAGGATTCTAAAACTGTCTTTTTTTTTGTTCTAGCAAAAAACTCAATAGGTTATATTCTTTTGAAACATCAATACCCGTGGACTAAAAACCAAAATGTCAATTTTTTTTAAAAAACTAATGCCTGAATCAAAAAAAAGTATGGAAGAAATTGTGGTTCTTTTCAAAATTTACATTTATTAGTCAAGTTTCATAAGAATCCGACTGAAAACAAAAAATTTCGTTATATGTATGAAAAAAAAAATTTCCATTTTTTTTTAAATTACAATTCACGGTGTGGATATGATGTTATGTATGGAGATTATCGAAATAGAAATGAAAACAGCATTCAATTACATGAATTTTCAATTATATCACACTAAAACAAAATATATCGTTTTTGGCCTATACTGTATAATCATTTATTTTCAAAATTCAAAAGAATAGAAGTCATTGAGTTTTTATGCTAGTATGAAAACAAAGACAGTTTTGGAATCCTTGGAACATTTCTAACAAAGTTATATTCCCTTTTTTCCATATTTCCATTTCATTTTTTTGAAATCCAAAAATTTCGTTTATTTTTGATATATTGATGAATTTTCGCATATAAAAAAAGTGAAAAAAATGCAAAATCCCCGAATATATCTTTGTTAGAAATGTTTCAAGGATTCGTAAACGGTCTTTGAATTTGTTCTAGCATAAAAACTCAATGACTTCTAATCATTTGAAATATGTATAAAAATGACCCAAAAAACTAATATTTCAAATTTTTTGGAAAAACTAAGGCCTAAATCAAATAATTTCATGAGTTCACATATGTTTTTCTTGCTATAATACATATAGTGGCCAAATTTCAGACCAATCGGATCAAAACTCAGATTTGACCGGAGGATCCCTTAATGAAGCCCCACGGTTGCCACAGCTAATTTCTTATGAGCATGGAACTAAAAATTACCTGATTTCAGTATAAACATAAGAATAATTGGTAAATGTGAAGGGATGGGCAGTAATCAATTTTCCCCTTTTTGGTGTCTAAACATAGTTAATTAGATCGAAATGAACAAGTTTTGGTGAATGTTGGGTTTAATGCCATCACGAAAATTAATTAATCCATTCCTAAGGATCAGTATGGGAGCACATTTGAAAACGTTTTACACGAATGACATTCTGCTCGCTGATGCGTTATTTTTGAGTTTTTGAACTTTCAAGTTACAGTAGCGTTGCTCATGAAATGGGTTTCTCTCGCCAAAGGAGAGGGTGTTCCGACAATTTCGGAAGCTTGTCAAAGTCATTGTTTTCGCAATATATGACGTCATTTATTATTCGCCGACCCTGCGGAGCCTAAGTTCACTTCTAGGGTGTTTTAGTAAATAACACAATAAAGGTTATAACCCAAAACTATTACCGGTACTGGAATAGTGATGATTTGAATCGATATGCCGTCGACATCACTTTCAAGATGGCGGCCACCATAGAACATTAGCAAAACCCTAGGGATGAATACCGTAGATTTAATAGGTATAATATTTTTATAATGTAATATTTCAAAAACTATCCATCAGATTCTCAGCAGCACTGGTAGAATGCCCTAACTCAAATCCCCCGGACCTGTCTGCAGCATTTCTATCAGTCAAACTTTTATTTTTAATATTTAGAGCAGCAATCACATCTAAATAATTTTTCAAAATGTCTGTCACAGAAGGGTAACTGTTATCTACTTTCCTAACTAACTCAAGGAAAAAGTAAGAAGGAAGAGTGTCTTTCAATTTTCTTGCTAACATGCGACCACAACCTTCCTCCTCGAAATTAATTCCCAACGGTTTTAAGTCGTGCACTTTGAACTGAACCGCGGACAACAGATCCTTTATTTGCATCAAATTACGAACCGACTTCATGCGCAGAAGCTCGCCCATTAGATAATCGATTATAGCTTTTTTATCGTAGAAGGTGTTCTTCCAAAAATGAAATTATTCTAAACAGGATTTATCATTGCCTGAAAACACGGAGAGCTCCAACGTTGGCAACTTAAAAGGCAAGGTGGTACTAGGAACACTAACCCTTTTGAGGGACACTTCTACAGTATCTAATTCAGACAAAAGTTTTTCTAATTTCGAAATATATGGAGCAAGATCAGAATCTACTTCATTTAGTTCATCTTCCAAATGATCGGAAGATAAAGAAAAAAAGAGGATTGATTAATTATATATATAAGAGATTGAAATACGCGGAGTTCCGTAATTGGAAAATTTGCCGTAATTTATTAGGTCAAATATCGGAACGACATTTGGAAGAAGAGGACAAACTGCTAAACTTAAATGAACCAAGAAACTATGAACTCTTCGGAGCAGGACTTCAAGTAGACAGGCGGGTGCTGGACTTGCGGTCTGCGACAGGGCCGTCGTAGGAAGCAAACCGTGCTCTGTGGAGTTAGTTGCGGTTAGTCGTGATATAGTTTTAATCATAGGTTTAGCACAGTTTATCGTTATAAGTTTTAAGGTAAGTTGGAAGTTTTAAGGTAAGTTGTAAGTTTTAAGGTGGGTTGTAAGTTTTTAAAGTAAGTTTATAAGTTATAAGTTTTTAAGGTAAGTTTATAAGTTATAAGTTTTAGTTATTAAGAATGCATGGGGAAACGTCGTCCTAAGTACCCAGCTCACGGCATGGCAAGTAATTGGTTACTGAACTAGTAGTTCACAAACCTCCAATAAGCTCGTGAGCATCAGGACGTGCCGGGAAGCGGAGTCAGGCGAGTGGATGGTGAGCATAGCAGTCAGCAGCACGTAAGGCTCCCCAGCCTCTCATCTTTCGTCCGCTCAGTCCTCGATGGAGGAGAAGCGCAGCGAAGCGAAGCGTCGCGGATGATAAACCACCGGGATCCCTGCGTTGGCAGCACGGGAGGTTCCGACGGGGATGCGGAGGCAGGTAAATCGACGGAGGCTGTGTAGGCTCAGTTATAAAGTTGAAGTTGTGTGGTCAATGACTGGAGGCGATCTCAATCGGCATCCAGAAAATTTAAGAGGTCAGTGCAGCTTGGCTCAAATGTTGTATTCAATTGGCTGAATTCAGGATGGTAAACTAAAGTTCAAGAACCAAATACAAGCCTAGAGCTGGGTTTTAGAAATTTTTGTATATTAAAGTAATGAGTTTTGCTACATTAATTTCAGATTTAATATTCAGAGATTAAGGTTTACTTATAAGTTAAATGTTAATTTAATTTTGGTCCTTAATTTTAAGTTCATGAGGAAACAAGCTTAAATTTAACTGACTCTAAACGATTGCAGGATAGCCTGTAAGATTTCTGTACAGGAGAAGTCTCATCGGTTATGACTTCTATTAGGAGAAGCTCATATTCTCTTATTTTCACTAATTTGGACTTAGCCTCTTCGGTATAAGAGGCTACTACAGAAACAGACGTCAATGAACTAACTAGTCCTCCAATAGTAGCAGAACGCTTAGTTATAGATTGTTTCAGACCAGAAATACGCTTTTTGATAGAGACAGACATGACTATGAATTAGAGGCACCAACAGGATGATTCAATATGTAGAGAATTATTTAACACTGACCACTTCCAAATACATTTACACTGAACAGAGCTCAGTCTATCAGATACAGCAGGTAAATATGAAGCAGCTCGTTACCGGAAATTCAGTAGATGAGTGTAGAAGGAGTCCACTGGGAGATGAGCTGTAGACCTTCCCTATTCAGGCAAGGCGTGACGAGTTCCAACAAGCGCCGCTATAACGAATTTCCTGGGGAAGTTATTATTTGGAAAGTTATGAGGACATCCCACGAAGAAGCATCCTCACTGGAGAACCTATCCCGAGTTAGTGCGACAAGCAGGTACACGTGTGTTGATCTTCGGGAGACGTCGCGCCGAGGTTGATCTACTTGGCATACTCTTGTTTTATCACAAGGCAATTTTATCACAAGGCACGCCGGTGAACGCACGCTCCAAGCCATTGGAGCTAAGTTATTTCAGAATATGAGGGAATGTATACTCCACGAAATACAAAATTGGAATCTATGTGTCCATGATGTGCCGTCTACCTGACTAAATGGTAAAAGTGAACTTTCAGTGTCTCAGTGATTCAGTTCTGATCATTTTAACAAGCAGATCAGACTGGCGACATGTGTAAACTTTGTGTTGCCCTCGCGGTGCCGGTGAGGTGCAGCTCGAACAAGCTCACCCCTGCCCCCTCCATCCTCGCTCCATCCCTCCAAAACACCTCGACTCTTAACGTGGAAAAACAAGTGCCGTTATATCCACAAACAAAATAGAAAACGTGCTCTGGCAAACTCGCATCTTTGGAAAAATAATGATGACCATCATTTGTGAACTATTTTTTGTTACAATAGAGCATGGATATTGAAAAATTTCTAATGTACACAATCAATTATTGATTCACCAAATTAGCTTACAGTAATATCATGTTCTTTTGATGGACAATTTTGGTCAACTCGTGACATTAAATGTGAGAAGGGTAAAAAACTTCTTCTCTGAAGGAACTTTTAAATTCAAAAATTGAAAAAACTTGATCCAGCAACTTTCGGAAATAATTTGCCATGTTAAAAAAAATAGAAAAAAATAGAAAGTGTACTCTGGTAATTTCGCATCTTTTGGGAAAATAACAGTGACCATCATTCGTGAACTATTTCTATGTTACAATAGAGCATGAATATTGAAAAATCTCTAACGTACACAATCAATTTCTGATTCACCAAATTGGCTTACATTATTATCTTGTTCTTTTGGTGGAAAATGTTGGTTAACTAGTGACGTAAAATCTGAGATGGATAAAAAACTTTTTCACCTTCGGTTTTTCTCATCTGTTATTGCAAAAAAAAACATCATGTTGAGTGTATATGACGCTTAATTTAGACATTTAATTCCCAAAATTGTGTTTCAAATTACTTTTCCTGTAAGTAACTGTCGTTTTATCGAGAAACTTTGGTGAAATAGTGACGTATAACGTGGGAGAGGGAGAACAATTATTGTAAATGTGAAACGTTGTAAAACTGAGCGAGTAAAATGTGAAACCCTGTACATGTCTGAAACTATAGACCTTTACGAGGGCTCTGTCATACTATATGTCATACTACTGTAATACTAAAATTTTACTATCAGTGAATGTGTTTGCTACCTGTGGAACTGCGAAAAGAAAAAAAAATAACTTCTGTCTTATTTCTGCTTAAAACAGTGCAATTTAAATACGAAGCAAACAAAGCAGTGCTAGAAACACGAAGGAAATGGTGTGCTCAGCCCAGTTTCGACCTATAGGCCTGTCTGTCTGAAGTATACTTGTTCCCTCAATCACCCCTCACCGAACCCTTTCACCCCCCCCCCCCCCCTCTCTTCCCGTACCCCTGCCTCCCGTCTTTCTGACTGTTCAGACCATGGCAAATCCTGAACTTTTTCGCTCCAAGCAACCAGAGAAATTACGTTTGATTTGATAAATTTTTGGTAATGTCTAATATCTCAGTGAAGTTTTTGTACACTTCCTACGTGGCCAAGACGACAAATGTTCACGGAAGAATTATTCTGTTTCGTACCTCCGTTTCCCTACTGACACCGAATAGTTATAGTTGAAAAACACCGATAGTTTGAAGTGAGCTACCAGTAAGAATAACGGGTGAACGAGAAGTTGAAAACATTCACAATTACCAGAGAAAATATGATAAAAAGTGCAACTGACTTTGAACTGACTTTAACCAAAATATGTTCTCATTAAAAGCGACTTATAAAAAAAAATCACGACTCATGTCGGAGACTTACCTGGTCGTAGAAAATGTAACATTACGAACAGCAAATTTCAAGAAACAGACCTCTCAAACTCAGAGCATCACTGAGCGTAGCCAACCGTCATCATGAAGACGTCATTGTTCACGGCCAGCCGCAACCCTCCCTGTTTCCACGCCACCTTCATCCAGCATTAAAGAGCAACCCCTCTTTCTCTCAGCTGTAAGCTTCAATACTTCGATAAACGGCTTGGATTTACCTCACTTTTCATAAAATACTTGCTAAGCAAGGTAAAATTTTAACAAATCAGTATCAGCGATATATATACATTAGCTACTTCGTTTTCAAAATCCAGTCATAGCTATACAATTACAACGCATGATGCATCACTACGAGACTCGCTTCGCAGGCCGGAAAGTGCCGTTCTCTGCACAAATGTTGCCCTACACAACATCCCGAAAAAATGGTTCTCTCAGGGGAAAAAATACGACCTTACCAAGCAAAGTGCCTGCAGGTAAGGGACCTACATCCTCTCACTCACAAGATTCTAATGCTCAAAAGACAGGAGACTTGTTAACAGCTGCCAGTAACCCCGTCAAAGAATGTGAGTCACCTTCCGAAGCAACGTCAGTGAAGCCTATGCAACCAATATCGCCGGATGAGGGAAAACATATCTGCCAAACCTCCAGCAATCATTTGAAGGTTCGAAGCAGTGAAGTCTCCCCCGCAGCACCACAACCACCTACTCCTCATCTGAACAAACATAACAGCGTGCCTGCTCACCAGCTCTGCGTCAACAACAACGCTCCGAACTGTCCGCCAGCGGCGGGGATACAAACACCATCCTCATCAGTGGTACAAGACAAAATAGTTTTTATTAATAAGCACATTTCAAGCGTGGTAGACTTTTCTCATTATCCAGATAATATGTTCGATAATATTCGCGCACAAACCGATACTGGCAGTAAATTACCCCAGAGCGCAAGCTGTGAAAACAAAATAAAATTTCCAGTACAGAGCAATAAAAAAAACACTGTTGCTTCTTTTGATGGCTACTTGCACCCGCTTCAAATAACAAGCTCTCAAAAAATTCATGAAATTATTCACAATTTTTCTCTAACAGCAAAGTTTTTCAATAAATCCCTAAGACAACGTGAGCCTCCTAGCCCGTCGTCGATTTTCTCTACAGTATCAAACATTCAGAACCTAACCGAGCAACTTTTTGCTTAAAATTCTCATATAAGTTCTTAGGACCTTGCACCTGTGGTACCTGCTAGTATCTCTTGTGGAATCGACTCCAATTGTCGAGAACCTTACGACACTTTGCTGCTAGGTGATAATATCCTCAGCACGATCAGAAGAAAGGACATCGATCGCTCGTGCTGGATCAAAACTGTTCCATCAGGGCGCTTCGATGACCTTCTCCATACTGTAAATTGCATGCCTAGATTTAAAAATTATGCACTAAGTTTTGATGGTCTCTGCCACTCGCCCTCAGACCTTGCTCGAATCAAACAACAAATTGTAAGGAAGTACGCACTTTCTCGTATTTATATTTCCAATGCTTGCAGTGCAAACGAATTCAACAAAGCGATGCATTTTTGCAAAAACCTGGGTTTAAACTTGATTCAATTTCAAACTTACCCAGATAATGAAAATAGTGACGCACTCAATAACTTTCAATGGCCTCGGACCCAGGAAGAAAACTTCTGTTTTCTTCAACAACTTGCAACGAAATCAACATTGCGAATCACCGTGCCATATTGTCCTCGTTTCAACAAATTTCAAGCAATAAATGGAATTTTAGATCATTCCAATGAATCGAAAAATTCACGGAATGAGACAAATAGTCTCACCTTAAGCCTTCAAAAAGAATATAAGCCTATGCACATCACTGCACATGGTACATCAAATCCTCCAAAATTGATTGCGTCATCAAGCAGATGTCACGAGAAAAGGCTGTCTGCCTCGTCTCTCATTAATTTACACTAATGAGAAGACCGAATGCTCGCTTGAGGGATTGGCATACCTCAATAAAATGCACAGGAAACACAAGGAAAATTTATGGGCAAGCCCAAACAAATCAACACTACTACAAAATGTGTATACTAAAATTGGGCAGTACTCACCGATGTACGTTGAACTCGACTTACTCACTGCGCGTTTTTCAGAGCGCATCAGTTATGATGAGGGGCTGCTTGCTACTAAATTTGGGGGACTTTATACACGTGAAAATTCACTTAATTTATAATTTACGGCAATACATCATACAGAACATCGATAAGCGCACGCAATGTATGGCATTAGAACTGGTGTAAATTGAGTAATGGTATTCTAGAAATTTCATGTGTTAAACAGCTTGCATAACAGAACGACAATAAATGCTACCGCTGGCCAGCTTCCCCATATATTGCTCCTACATAAAATGCCACAAATGAGGCCTGCCAACATTTGCATTCCCGCAGCACAGAAGGTGGTCTCACTTCAAACCACAGAATTGTTCTTTTACAAACAGCTTCAGTTCAAATTTCTGTCTTGTGCACAGTACACAGAAAGTCTGTTGCGAAATGCTGATCCCGGCACTCCCGAGAATCTTCTTGCCTTGTAGTACTTTTAATCCAGTTAATCCAGTTTATCCAGTTTTACCTTCCCACCTGAAATTTGAATTATAACTTGTTACTCATTATAGCTTCAATCACGTTTCCTCAAATATATTCATCTTTCATTCAATAAAGGGGCATTAAATTTTGTATTACATCTACCTCACTCATATTCACAATATTTTCTTGCCATATTTAATTGAACGGCGCAGATTTATCATCATATGTATCCATCCTTTTAACAGCATCTATCGCGAATGAGTAACATGAGTCTTACCCGGCCCATCGACGTTTAAACTTTCTTATAACTTTCTACATCTCATCCACAGTGGTCTTGTGTGAGATTTCTTCTCTGCAAAATGGAAAGAGAAAATTTTGGATTAGCAAATTCCCCAAAAAAAACGATTTTACCAAATTAACTACGTATTGCTCATTTTTTTAAAATTATATTTCCAGTATTGCACTTGATAAAAGAAACGCACTTCTCACGACGCCCGTCGACGCAGACTGAATTCACTCCCTCAGTAATGACGCTGTGCTCAAGAGCGCGGTTCTCTCCTTTTCCGTACAGACCAATCGACTTTTGAAAGGGTATTCAGGGTCGTTTGTATTGGCTTAGAGCCTTTTGGCGTGAACTTCTGACTCCGCCCTTATGAGGTTTCACGGGATTCTCGCTGAGCGCCGTTGGCCCTTCTACATCTTTTCCCTGTATTTTTTTTTTCAAGTGTTAGGACCCTTAAATCTGTCGACCACTGTGTTTGGAGTTTCGAGGCTTGTGCAATTAACCCTCACAACAGGCGGTTCTGCCGAGGCGTAGAGGACTGCTTACACCGTCAAATTCTTGATGGCGTAATCTACCCACCTCGCCTGAAACAACACACATCTAATGGCCGCCTACCCCTAACATTTATTTAACCAAACATTTGGTGAAGAGACCCCTTCTGTGCCGCTGGGATTTTTTAGGTAAGCATTGAGTGAGCACCAAAATTTATAACACACAATTACAATTTCCCTAAATTCTAAAAAAAACGCAGAATGAAATCACAATTACCATTTCCCTAAATTCTCATGTTTTAATTCGTTAAATCATTCGCTAAATTGATTATTCTCGACATGACCCCAAAACACAAGAGCACCAATCAGTTAGCACAAAAAAAAGGACATAAATTAGTTAAATTCCCAAAATTAAATCTTTCCCAACATCCCCGCTCCTTTACATAAAAAAAAATTGACTCGACAATTTTTTTTTTTTTTTTTTAGTATTAGCGTTATGTTATTTATTTGAACAATTTGAACTGAATTATTAGCCAACTTAAGACACAAATGGTACACATCTACTTAAGCCAATTATGTTCTAAATTAATTCCGCAGAAACATGGTACATTACATTTAACAATCTTATTTATTACAATACAATCAGCCACAGCGTAATATATTGTGTCATCTTCATCTAACCGATGCGTCTGTTTTTCCCGCCGAACTGAAGTGCGTACTAAATACTTGAGTCCTAAATCCTAATAACATTCACAAAATTTAGTGTACACATTTCCTACATTCTCAAATATCCTCAAGTGTCGATGTTTTGTCTTCCAGATCTCTCTAGCCGTTTGCATCTTCTGTTCTATAATTCCTTGACGCTGCTTTTGACGATTCGCTGTTCACTCCTTGGGTATCGTTGACGGAGTTTGCTGTCCTTCCATTTTTCTCTTCTGGCATTCCAATGCCATCACACACGCGTTGAAGATAGGTACTCATTTTCAGAAGGAAGGATTGTGATCCCAATATCCAGCCTCATATAAAATTTCTATACACCACATTACTTGCATGATTTCATTCGGTAACACGCATCATAATCACGATTCAAGTTACCACTAAATCATGTTAAGTACAATCTTTCACATACATTTTAGGACGTATATTCGAACTCAAATTTTAATCGTCAGACTACTCGTGAATGCCGCTTCGTTGATCAGACGAATTGGCGAATCGGGAACTTATGTTGGTCTGTCGAAGAATACGAGTTGAAGCGTCGATAACTTTTTTTTTTATTCGATTAAGTCTCCCCTCGCGATGGGGTTCCAATCCCACGAAGTAATGCTGAAGTATTCCGAGGCATAATCCTGCGTAGTGCACACTGGTATCCTGTAGAATCCCCCTCAGTATCCCTTGACGTCACGTGGAATCTGGTAGACACTAGATGATGTTTTTATTTTATTCGAGTGAACACTCTTATTTATGCGAGAATTCCGTGGGTTAATATTCTCTGAAGACCGTCCGCTTCATTCAAAGCCTATCCGCCGAAATCTCTTTTACATTTTCATTTCACGTATAAATAGAGATGCCTGAATGCGGCTTCAATATTCCAAGTGATTATTTGCCTAGTAAAAATTCACAGGAATATTGCATGCGAGTTTCAGGAATGCCTTTCCAAGCGTTCATGTCACAATGCAAATTCCAAATAAATCAAATTAAATTCAATACTCAATAATATAAAAGCATTATTATTGGTTCATATGGGTACCCATTTATAAAAGCATTTTTGAACACTATTACATTACGGCGCCCTAGAACATTATCTGCTTTGTTTTCGTATTCTCTTCCTTCCTTCCTCCTCCTGGTACTGCGGCGTTCTGTGGTGCTTTCCACTTCGAAGTGTCGAGTGCTGCTAATTAGTCGAGAAATCCTTCCTGGCTCGGCCGTTCACTAACGATGTCCTCTTCACAGCCTGACCACGGGCGAGTTAAGCAATCACTGGTGTTCTCCGCATTCTTCTGAACATGGTGCGCAATCTCTGGCTGCAGCTCTACCGCAAGCGGCTCTGAGCTAATTACTTGTGCTCTCCGCACTCTTCAGAACATGGTGCAAAACTTCCAGCCGTCCACACATCTTCTACGTTTCCCAATGCAACGTTAGCGTTTGTTCTACAATTAAATACTTCCAATACAAGTTCGATTAAATCCCCTATGTCGTACAGTTGTTGTCTGTTCGTTGTTCTTGTAAATAATTACTTATATTCCACGTGATTCTTCCTGAATTTGCTGCTTATACGAGACGCATTCGTGTTATGTAGTTGATCTGGCCTGTTTTGTGCTGAAGTACATACTACGCTAATCTACCAAGAAATTAATTCCTTAAGTCTGAAAGAAATGTTCTACACTACAGAGTAAGATGATACTAATTCCTTCCGGAATAACGTGTTTACGATATTCTTTCAGGGCAAGAGAGAGACACAAAGTCAGAAAATTCAACGCTACAGCACGAAATATCCGCAACTTTAACCTGACGCTAAACATATTTTCCCCGATACGAAAATGAACGGTCTAAAGCTATCGATAAAATTAGCAAGCCTGAGATAGCCTCAGCCTAAGCACTTCAGACTAAACTAGTTAATTCACTCGAGTTATTTCGCTTTACGAAATGCTGGCGAGGAAATATATGTGCATACTACAAAGGAAACAAAGTACTCCTCTTGCGAAACACACGAAAATTAACCTAAATGAAACGCTCAATTTCCCTTTACTTAGCAAGAAAGAAAATGAGCACTAAGCATAGGGTAAGATTCGATCACTCTAACAAGGGTCTCGTTATGCACTAGATTTCTTGTGAGCAAAGGAAATTGGAGTGACATAACCTAGAACATCTCCCTACTGCACGAAGCATCTCACTCTTAGTAAGAACACATTTAGATTAAAGCAATACAGCGCAAAAAAAAACTCACTCCTACGTAAGAGCTCTGCTAAAATTGAACGCACAAGAACACATTTCACAAAGTTAAGGTGACGCATGATCTCAGTCCACTGCAGCTCGCTTCCAAGTGGCAATTCACCTACACCTTGAACGCAAATTGTAGCTTCGCCGCTCCTTGAACGCAGCTCTCGCGCTTACGTGGTTCTCTGTCCTCAGGTCTTCATCTTCTCTCTCAATAGTTTCATATCCGTTTCCATTCCCTGGTTCAGCTGCGACGTCCGACGTGCCGGGAAAAGCCTCGCCCCGTAGGAAAGCAACTTTCAATCTATCCAAATGAACCCTTTCTTGTCGGTTACTATATAGTGCTTTAATGGTCGCATTTGTGGCATTCCTTTCAAGGACACGATAGGGGCCTAACCAGTCGGTAGGCCACGCGTTTGCAGCTTCGGCCTTTCCTGTCGGATTGTGTAATAAAACAATATCTCCGCTCTCCACCTGGTTGTTTTTCACACCTCTTTCCTTCATTTGCACCGACTTGTCGTGTGAAGCCTTGGACTTGGCCTTCACTACTTTGAACGCATTGTGAAGTCGGGCGCTCACCTCGGCACTGTAATTGTCCCCAAGAGAATAATCCATGCGAGGTTTTTTCAGCCAGTTAACAACAGGAATTTCAGCGTCCCTACCAAAAAATAAATAATACGGTATTTCTTCAATAACACTTTGATAACTTGTGTTCAGTGCCAAGCATGTCCACGGCAAAGCATCATGCCACGATGGTTGATCGCTGGCTGCGAGGTGAGACAGAACCGTTTTGATGTTCTTGTTCTGACGTTCCGTCATTCCGTTTGATTGGGGATGATATGCTGATGTGTTGTAGTATTTTATTTTTAATCTTTCGCACACGTTACGGAACAATGTTGATGTGAACTCTGTACCTCTGTCTGAGACGAGCGTTTTCGCAGGGCCATACGTGGTTACGAATTTAGTTAACGCTTTCGTTACTTCCTCAGTTGTCTTGCTTCTGAGCGGGAACGCTGCAACGTATCTGCTGAAGTGATCGACCACGGTTAGGATGTATTTGTGGCCCTCATTCGACACTGGCATTTCGATTAAATCTACGCCTATTCTGTCCAGAGGCTTGTCAATTTCAGGGAATGAACCCATGCTAACACAAATGCGATTGTTGATCTTACGTTTCTGGCACTGCATGCACGAATCGATGTATTTGTTAACGTCGCGAGACATGTTAATCCAGTACCCAAATTCCATGAGCTTTTTCCACGTTTTAGCACGACCTTGGTGTGCAGCGATTGTGCTATCATGCGCTAACGTTATCGCTGCTTCTCTCAGAGCGTCTGGCACAACGATTAAGTGCCTTGTTCTATTAGGCTTTCGTTGTGTCTTTCTGAAATACAATATGCCTCCGTCGGTGAAGATTTCGGGTTTTAGAGCGAGACTTGGAGCGTCCCCTAATTTGTCACCTTCAAGATATCTCAGTACAGGTCCCCAAACAGGATCCTTCAATTGCTCTGCTCTCACGTTTTCTTTCTGCAAACTACTTTCCGCTTCTTGCACGCTGGGAGTTTCATCTAACATCGTCGTGACGAACACTGTATTAGGTGCTTCGTCATCTGGATTCTCTTCTCCGTTGTCGTTCGCAATATTTCTCGACAAGGCGTCGGGTACAACGTTCTGAGCTCCAGGCCGATAAATTACCTCAAAATCATACTGTGAGAGAGTTAGTGCCCACCTCATAATTCTATTGTTCTTGGTGTTCTTACCTTTGAACAAATATTTGAGGGCAGTGTGATCTGTGATCACAACAAATTTATTGCCGTACAGATAAGGTGAGAAGTGATTTACAGCGGCAACCACTGCCAACCCTTCACGCTCCGTAATTGAATAACGTTTTTCAGCATCATTGAATCTTTTGCTGAAGTATCCAATCGGTTGTTCCTTACCCTCACATTTCTGAGCAAGCACTGCGCCCGAGCCCTCATTTGAGGCATCACAGCTCAAGTAATACGTCTCATTTAGAGAAGGTTTCTTCAGAACTGGAGCTTCTATCATGAGCTGCTTAAGTTTACAGAAGGCTTGCTCGTGTACTTCCTCCCACTTGAATCTTGCCCCCTTTTTAGTCAGCGCATTAAGAGGTGCAGCTGTTGTAGCGAAATGCGGAATGAATCGCCGGTAGAAGTTGAGCGCTGCTACAAACGAGCGGACTTTGCGTGCGGTCGTCGGCCTAGGGTAATTTTGCATGGCCTCAACATTTTTGGGGTCCGGAATGAGTCCCTCACGACTGATGTAACATCCTAGGTACTTCACTTGTTTTTGCGCAAACTTGCACTTGTCCAAGCCTATTTTGACTCCGGCACATTGAAATTCGTGCAACACTTCCCTCAAATTTTCTAGGTGCTTCTCAAAAGTCATAGAGCTAACGCACACATCGTCCAAATAAATAGCGGCGAATTTTCCAAGCTGCCTTTTCAGAACATGACAAATTACTCTCTGGTACACTGATGTTGAGCACTTGAGTCCCATAGGCAGCCGAGCGTACTCGAAGTTGCCTTGTCGAGTCTGAAATGACGTGTACTGCTTACTTTCTTCATCTAGCTCAATTTGATGGAAGGCTGATTTTGCATCGACAATGGAATAGTACTCTTTCCCAGCAACTTCTTCCAGGGTTCCTATGATGTTGGGAATCGGGTAATGTTCGTTCACCACTCGCATGTTCACAGCTCGCAGATCAAGGCAAATTCTGTGGCCTCCTCCAGGTTTCCTTACGAGTACGAGCGGATTTTTCCAAGCACTTGTGCTCTCTTGCACAACTCCACTTTCAATCATCTCTGAGACCTTTTTATCAATAATTTCTTGGCTGGTGTACGGAATACGCCATCCCTTCGTTTGAATTGGCCTGTAATCACTCAGCAAAATTTTGTATTTCACTCCCTTGACGTGGCCAATATCCATCTCGTCTGCACTAATTGTCTTGTGATATTCCTTCAGCAGGTTCCTAACTTGTTCTTGTTTTTCAGCATCCAAGTGACTGAGGTCAAGCTCATTAATTTGCTGAAAGCGCTTCTCTCTGCGGAGATTTTCTGCTTCACTGGTTTCATCTTTATTTTCTTCTGTAGTCGCACTTTCATTCGAGATTTCGTGGCATGTTGCAACTATTGCTCCTTCAGTTAGAGCAATTTCCTCGGCAAAAGGGTTAAGCACAGGCATCAAAACATATCCATTTTGTACCTTTGCAGCGGTGGCTCCGACGTAAGGCGCCCACTTAACTCTAGGCTCTAAACTCACTTCCTTTCCATCAAACTTGATATCTGCTCGGCACTTTACCATGGTTTGTGCGCGAGGCTTCACTGTAATGTCCTCAGCGAGAGTAACCGATGCTTCCTCCCTCGTTACACACAAAATTTTTGGGGAAGTTGGTCCTGGCGCTGAAAACATGTTCACATATGTGCCAAACAGTGATGCCCTACGTTTTTCGAAGTCTAGCTTGGCATTGACTTTGTTCATTACTTCCACTCCTATTAGCAGGTCTCCTGGGAATGCATTTTCTTTCACAACAAAGCATCTCTGTACAATTTTCTGACCGTTAACTTTGATTGGCACATTAATCTTTCCCAGCACCGGCACGGGTTCCTCTCCAATTGTTTTTAATGCAGTCGATGTTCCTTTCACACTAGCATTTTTAATTCCCGCAACCACACGCTCTTTAACCAAGCATATATTTGCTCCGGTATCAAGAAGTGCGGTAACAGGTGTACCATTCACTTGGAGTATCACGCTGGGATTTATTATTGGAGCTAACGGTCTCCTATTCCGTTTTTTGGCTGTCCTGCAAACTGTTGCACTCTGCAATTAGCTCTTAGATGCCCAAATCTTCCACAGTTGACGCACGGCGGTGGCACCGCTTTATACTGTGCCAAGTCCATTGCAGGTGCAGGTGTTACTTCCGGTTGCGGCTGTGGTTCTCTTGTGTGGTAAATTTGGTGCTGATGACTCCTAAGTCTGCCTTTTTCGCTCCAGTGGGGTGCTTCATAATTTCCTCTTCGATGATAAGGAGAGTGTCGTATCTGTCTGTTCCTTTCTCTCCAGGGTGGCACTTCATGGCGGTAGCCCCTTGGCCGTGGTGGTGAATGCCGCACCGTGTGGCCGACACGAGCAGTCTCATGCTGTGGCCTCCTCTCGCTTCGCTGTGCTCTCTCTCTCTCCGGTTCCCTCTTCTCTGTCGTTTCCCTAGGTACTGGTACTATCCGTCGATTTTCCACTTCGATTGCCATGTCCCTTAATTCTTGTACTGTCGTAGGTCGCGCATCACTTCGAAAGGGTCTCGTGATGTTCTCCCTTAATCCGAGCCACATCAAATCTACAAGGACTCGTTCCGGATTTTCTAGATAATTCTCGTTGTACAGCCTTTCCAGGCGCGTCAGGTACTCTGAAACTCCCTCTCGGCTTGTTTGCTTCTTGGTCACTATTTCAAACAGCGCTTGCGTCGGATGCTCGACCTGGTCGGCGTATGAGCGCAGCCAGGTTTCTGCTTCTCGTAGGTTCGTTAGTGTACCAATAATTTTATTGCATTCCTTTGCCTCTTGTAGACCTAGGCATAGGAAGAAGGCATTCACCTGCTCGCTGTTGTTTAGATTGCCAGTTAAAAACTTCAACCTTGCCATATGTTCCCCTACATCGTCGCCCCTCCTGAATTTAGTACCAATGGCCCCCACGCAACTTGTTACCACAGGCATATTAACTACTTCTTCCTCTTCAGGTTGTGGTGGCGCCACTCTTCCGTTCCCCCTTGCGTTGTTCCTTCTCCCCCGTGCAGGCATGGTGGCGATTTTCTCCAATTCACCTTTTCCAAAAACTCAAAATTTTGCGATCACTCAAATAATTTTAAACTTACTCACTGTGAAATTTCACTGACACTTGGAATTAATCGCGTAAACACACTAGAATTTTCTCACTGCATCTCATCACTTTTATAAACACTTTCACTTCTTTAGCTGTATGGTAGTGCGCTTGCTGGCTTCTCACCCCGGAATACAGAAAATTTTATACTACGAGTTATGTGCCTCTACTGAAATTTGTACGTTTTGCACATGAAAACAATCCACACAAAAATACAATGCAACTGTTATACTACACTCACAAATTCACAGAAATTACAAAGCGATCGCGTTGATCTTTGCCAAATTGGGTTGTCACGAGAAAAGGCTGTCTGCCTCGTCTCTCATTAATTTACACTAATGAGAAGACCGAATGCTCGCTTGAGGGGTTGGCATACCTCAATAAAATGCACAGGAAACACAAGGAAAATTTATGGGCAAGCCCAAACAAATCAACACTACTACAAAATGTGTATACTAAAATTGGGCAGTACTCACCGATGTACGTTGAACTCGACTTACTCACTGCGCGTTTTTCAGAGCGCATCAGTTATGATGAGGGGCTGCTTGCTACTAAATTTGGGGGACTTTATACACGTGAAAATTCACTTAATTTATAATTTACGGCAATACATCATACAGAACATCGATAAGCGCACGCAATGTATGGCATTAGAACTGGTGTAAATTGAGTAATGGTATTCTAGAAATTTCATGTGTTAAACAGCTTGCATAACAGAACGACAATAAATGCTACCGCTGGCCAGCTTCCCCATATATTGCTCCTACATAAAATGCCACAAATGAGGCCTGCCAACATTTGCATTCCCGCAGCACAGAAGGTGGTCTCACTTCAAACCACAGAATTGTTCTTTTACAAACAGCTTCAGTTCAAATTTCTGTCTTGTGCACAGTACACAGAAAGTCTGTTGCGAAATGCTGATCCCGGCACTCCCGAGAATCTTCTTGCCTTGTAGTACGTTTAATCCAGTTAATCCAGTTAATCCAGTTTTACCTTCCCACCTGAAATTTGAATTATAACTTGTTACTCATTATAGCGTCAATCACGTTTCCTCAAATATATTCATCTTTCATTCAATAAAGGGGCATTAAATTTTGTATTACATCTACCTCACTCATATTCACAATATTTTCTTGCCATATTTAATTGAACGGCGCAGATTTATCATCATATGTATCCATCCTTTTAACAGCATCTATCGCGAATGAGTAACATGAGTCTTACCCGGCCCATCGACGTTTAAACTTTCTTATAACTTTCTACATCTCATCCACAGTGGTCTTGTGTGAGATTTCTTCTCTGCAAAATGGAAAGAGAAAATTTTGGATTAGCAAATTCCCCAAAAAAAAACGATTTTACCAAATTAACTACGTATTGCTCATTTTTTTAAAATTATATTTCCAGTATTGCACTTGATAAAAGAAACGCACTTCTCACGACGCCCGTCGACGCAGACTGAATTCACTCCCTCAGTAATGACGCTGTGCTCAAGAGCACGGTTCTCTCCTTTTCCGTACAGACCAATCGACTTTTGAAAGGGTATTCAGGGTCGTTTGTATTGGCTTAGAGCCTTTTGGCGTGAACTTCTGACTCCGCCCTTATGAGGTTTCACGGGATTCTCGCTGAGCGCCGTTGGCCCTTCTACATCTTTTCCCTGTATTTTTTTTTTTTTTTCAAGTGTTATGACCCTTAAATCTGTCGACCACTGTGTTTGTAGTTTCGAGGCTTGTGCAATTAACCCTCACAACAGGCGGTTCTGCCGAGGCGTAGAGGACTGCTTACACCGTCAAATTCTTGATGGCGTAATCTACCCACCTCGCCTGAAACAACACACATCTAATGGCCGCCTACCCCTAACATTTATTTAACCAAACATTTGGTGAAGAGACCCCTTCTGTGCCGCTGGGATTTTTTAGGTAAGCATTGAGTGAGCACCAAAATTTATAACACACAATTACAATTTCCCTAAATTCTAAAAAAAACGCAGAATGAAATCACAATTACCATTTCCCTAAATTCTCATGTTTTAATTCGTTAAATCATTCGCTAAATTGATTATTCTCGACATGACCCCAAAACACAGGAGCACCAATCAGTTAGCACAAAAAAAAAGGACATAAATTTGTTAAATTCCCAAAATTAAATCTTTCCCAACACAGAGCTCTGAGTAACTCACTCACCCACAGCATGAGGAACGTGAATATGCCTGAGCCCTTCCCTGACTCGATCTCAGACAAATATAATGTCAGTACGAAAAATAAATTTGCGTTACTTGCAACAGACACAAATAGTGATTGCGACATGCCCTGCTTTTCAACCAATTCTCAACTTTCCAGTGAGTACGCAAAATTATTCGAAAAATATCTGATGCCTCTGCCGGGCCTCCGTCGAACGACCAAACCAATACTGCTACCGAGAAAACCAACAGTGAATCAAATTTGCACACGAATTGCTGACACACTGGACGCCTTGAAACGATCGCTCAAAATGGAGCCTGCTTACACTGTAGGTGACGGACACTGTCTCCTCCACGCCGTAACGACGCAGCTTGCTTCAAAACAAATATCGAAATGGGATTATATATCTCTGAAAAAAGCCGTCAAAACTGAGAGGTCCAGAAACAAGGACCAGTATGCGAAATTCGTTGACAAGAACAGTGGCAGTTTCGAACAACTCATCGATAAATACATCGATAGAAAAGTCTTCGATCACGCAGTTGGAGACCTCATACCCCAAATACTTTCTAATGTAACGAGAACACCAATTCACGTATTTGATGAAAGAGAAAATGGGATTTGGAAGACGACAATCTCCCCTACATCAAATGCTCTGATAAACTGTCCTCCGGTAAACATACACCGGAAACAGGACCACTATAGCGCCCTCTTGAAAATGCGTGATGAAAATCGTGTTGCTCCCTCCCCCATTTTGTGACTAAATAACAGTGATCAAATTGAATTTGAAGCTGAAATCACAAACAATGAACGCGGCAATAAAGAACTAGAGGCGAATACTAAATGCCCTGCTAGACTTATTGGTGGGTTCACATTGACACTCTTTTCACCAGACAGAGCGTCACTTCGGCGGGCACATACACTGTTGCCGGGCTAGCAGGCGGGCAAAGTGAGGTTCACTTGGACATTCTCCCTAGCCATTCTTTGCCGCCGCCTGCCCGTCAATCACTCCATCTACAGATGAGCCGTAGCCTGCAGCATGTCATCAGTAGGGATGTGACATTGAACATATTGCATGTATATGCTTTTGAGTATATTTTAGATAGCATAAAATATGCCCGCAAGTATATATGCAGTGTGCGAATATCGCATATTTTCCTCGGAACAGCATAAAATATGACGAACATGCATGATTAACTGTAAGTGGCAGTAAACTGAAACCTAGTAAAACCTTCCCATTACTTTTGAATTATATTCTTTTTTTCATCCAGTTGTATTTAATTTTTTTGTTTAACTGGATCAATTTTGTAAATTGAAATTTTTCGTAAATCAATAATAATTGTAAGTTGCTACAGCTACTTCAAAAGTTTACTTCAATTTTGCGGGAATTAGCTCAAGTTTTTTTAGATATAGTTCCTTATGAAGTGTATTTGAGATTAGTACGGCTAGTAGTGATTTACAATCATGCCGAAGGTGAACAAGGAGCATCATTTTTAGAATACTTCAAAGAATTTGAAGAATTTCAAGCCGAGAAAAAATTTCTCTATTGCATTTATTGCGAGAAACAGGTGAAATATAAAACTTTTTTCTCACTCAGTGCACGTGAGAGAAGTTTTGCGTGGTTCAAGGTTTTAGTTTCCAAATATTATCACGTAGAACCATGTCGGGCGTAGTGCACACTTTATCAAATTATTGTTACCGAAGGATATGAATTGCTCTTGCATAGCAACACAGGGACTTCCTACTTCGAAAACAATAAAATTAATGGATATCGTATAGGAAACATTGAAGAACAGACATGATAAAAGGTATTATCAAGAGTTAAAATGCATTTTGGTGAAAAACGAAGGTTTTGAAAAAATAAAAACAATCAACTTAATTTTGACTCGCGAGACCTCTGACGCAATAGATGAATCCATTAAGGAATATTTACCTTCCGAACTAACTTGCTTCACCTTTGCTCCTCTTGTTTCTTGCGATGTCGAGTGGAAGTTTTCGCTGCATAAAACTTTGCTGGCAGATAATCGTAGAAGATTTGTTTTTGAAAATCTAAAATACCACGCAATTATCAAGTGCAACCCTTGAATTTAATGCTAAAATATATTTCCGTTTAAAAGAAGGGTTAACAAATAATCCTTGCATTCATGAAAAACATTATATGTACTTCAAAATCAAACTTGGATGAGATCACTTTTTTTTCGTTCGTTATCATCGTCCTTAATTCGTTCAGATTAGAATTGGTACTGTTTCAAAATATTTATGTTCAGATAAGTTATAAAACTTAGTTGAGAATTGTATGCACTTAATGATTAATAGAAAATTATAAAATAAATTATTTTTTCCGTGTATGAAGAAGTACACTGTATCCTGTATCATTGTTTCTGCGCAATCTTCCTCACAAAAAATATAAATTTGGAGCTATTCAAGTGAAGCATTTATATTGATACATATTTCTGCTTAGCATGTAATATGCGCTTCCACAATTATGCATAGAGTGTTGCATATATGCATCGAGTGTTTCTACATATAGTTTTACTAGCATAATTCTTGCCGAAGCCTTCATATTTTATGCTGCATATGCACTACAAAAATCAGTAAAAACAAGAACATTAAAGAACGTGCAATCAATGACATACGAAATAAATTATTAGCGCTATTCTACTAATCATCTGCCCTCCTGGCGAGAAGTACTAGAGCACGGAGCGCAGTACCTCCCAACGTAGCGTCTGGATTGCAACTGAGCAGTGTGAGCAACACACTCTGCCCGCCGACTTTGACCGTTCAGCTGCCTGCTAGCGCTGTGCCAATGTGAACGATCGCTGCACTTCCGCTGAGCGCACTTGCCCGCGCCCGATGTTTGTGAGCTTCCAATGCGAGTGGCAATGTGAACCCAGCATAAAAAATGCAATAACTCTACTAAAGATCTGCCTATTGAGATAAATAATATCAAAATATTGCACATAAATGCTCGCAGTCTCAATGGTAAAATGGATGACGTACGAGTAATGTTGGTCACTAACGATATCGATATTTTATGTGTATCTGAAACATGGTTCGATTCACGAGTCGAAAGCTCATATCTCAGCATTACCGGGTACAAATTGTACCGTTATGACGGAGTCAAGACTAAGAGAGGTAGCGGTACATGCATTTTCATCAAAGATGTCTACTCTACATCCTCAGTTCCGATGAAAGAAAAATGCGAAGACATAGAAATGGTCTGGATCAATGTTCAAGTAAACAAACACAGTCTTTCATTATCGGCAGTCTTTACAGACATCCGTCAGCATCTCTTCGTCCAACATTAGATTTCATTGAAAATACGCTTAGATCAATCTCTGCAGCCTAAAAGTCTTTCTATGTTTCGGATATTTCAACGTAGATCTGACAAATAAAAACAATCAGCTAAGCAAGATGCTGCACAGACTTAATCTTTCTCAAATGGTCCAAGAACCAACGTGAATAACCAACTCTTCCAAAACTCTTCTTGACCTAGCAATTACAAACAATCCCCAAGCAGTACTCAGTACAGAAATCTTGCCATCCTTTTCTTATCACCATTCGGTAGAATACCAAATCAATATTGCAAAAGAGAAACAAAAATCTAGTTACATTACATATCGCATGAAAAACCACTACTCCCCTGAAATATTTCAAGAAAGGCTATTAGACAGATGGAGTGAATTTCAAGGAATGGAAAACACCGATGATGTCAATCTACAAGTTTCGCTTTTCACCGAAAATTTCGTATCAGCTCTTAACGAATGCGCACCTTTCATTACGAAGAAAGTTAAGGCAAGAATTTCTAAATGTGTAACAGATGAGATAAAACGTTTGAGCAGAGCTAAAAGAAATTTGTAGCGTGAGTACAAACTGAATAAATCAGACAGAACGCGCCGAAAATTATACAAAGATCATGAGAAGATCCTACGAAGAAAAGTTAAGGAAGCAAAACGGGACTACTTCCACAAAGAACTCTTGGCGGCAAAAGAAAACCCTAAAAGAACATGGGAAATCATTAGAGAAGTTGCTCAGTATAAAAATTCAGACTGCAAAAGCACTTTTGACAACCCCTCAAAAATGGCGAATGACTTTAACACTTTCTTCTCAAAAGTTGGCGAAGATGTTTTCAATGAAGTATCCAGGACAGTTTCAGACACATCTACAGAGGCAAATCCGAGCGATGTTTCATCCCCAAATAGTAGCAACAAGTGGAGACCAAAGCCAGTTAGCGTCATAGAGGTACGAAAAATCTTATACTCACTAAAGAATACTAAAGCGACTGGACATGATGGCATAATCCTCCAACATATAAAAGACAGCTTCCCTGCCGCCATAGCCATGTGCTAGAGGGTTCTGCCGTCGTGCGGGAGACCCGGGATCGAATCTCGGCGCTGGCAGTGGCGATTTTCTCTGTTGGGTATAGGAGAAAAATACTAAGCAAAATACCCAACTCTACCCAGGTGTCTGAAATGGGTACCGGTCTCGACCGGGGGAAAGCGTCATGGCGTCCTGGCGTTAGTTATAAGGCATTTGAAAATCCAATGTACAAGGTGATATGTATCAGGCTAGATTGGAAATAAACCATCCGTAGATGCCTTCATTATTATTATGTCACAGCACCCCTTATTCGCTTGATAATAAATACATCTATAGTCACAAACAAGTTTCCCGATCAATGGAAACTATCCATTATTAAGCCATTACATAAATCTGGTGATATCGACATAGCGTCAAACTACAGACCAACCAGTCTCCTGCCTGTTATGTCCAAAATATTAGAAAAAGTAATAACAAACCAGCTCTCGTCTTACATAGACGAGCCACATCTACTGCATCGCAATCAATATGCTTACAGAAGGAATACCAGTACTCAGGACGCCCTGTTAAACATAACAGAAAAAATTTACAATGACATTGACCAAAAAAATTAACTCTCTTACTATTGCTTGATCCCTCCAAATCTTTCGACAGTGTTGAGCATAAGAAACTTGTACAAAAAATTTCAAACCTCAGAATAGACACTCAGTGGTTTGAAAGCTACCTACTAAACCGCTCTCATGCAATGTGCTTGAATAACAAAATGCCATCATTCATACCAAATAATTTTGGCGTTCCTCAAGGTTCAATCATCGGCCCACTCCTATTTGCAATTTTCATCAATGATTTCACCACCATGCCGGCAAACACAAAAATCTCAATGTATGCTGATGACGTGCAAATTGTCATGACAAGCTCAACAGGGGGTTTAAAAGAAACACAAGCCAACGCTGAAAACCTTCTGAGAAATCTGAAATTGTGGTATGACCATAATGGCCTCAAACTTAACGCAAGTAAAACGCAATGCATTATTTTTGGATCACAGAATGCGACTGAAAATTTACCACCATTCAAGCTAACATTTGGAGACGATACCATTAAACCAGTAGATGAGGTTAAAAATCTGGGTGTTTGGTTTGACAAAAATATGACTTTCAATTCCCACGTCGAAACAATGTGCAACAAAATTAAAGGAACCTTAATGTTCTTTCATCGTATAAAGAACACACTTGACGAAAAATCTAGATTATTAGTGATTCAGTCTTTAGTTTTATCGCGTCTGGACTATTTCAGTCTTGTATGGGGAAATTTACCTTAATACCGTCAGGAAGAGTTGCAAAAATGTCTTAACTTCGCCGCCAAAGTGGTATGCAAAGGAAATTTCACTAAATACAATGATGTCACCCCTCTTTTAAGAAAACTTGACCGGATCCCAATACCGAACAGATTTATGATACAGAAAGCTCGACGAGTATTCTCCTCTTTGTACCTCCCCCAAAGTAATGCAGAGGTGGTAAAATTTTTTCCATCTAATATCCCAAACGAAAGACCAAACCGGAGGAACGATGTTTTAGTCAGTTACCGTTCACCTAACGTGGGACAAAAAGCTCTCTCAGTTTCTGGAGATTTTTTGTGGAACAAGCTTCCCCAACATATCAAAAACTCTAAAACTGGAAAAGAATTTAGAGTAAATGTGTCACGTCATTTTGCATCTCTGTCATAGGGCCTGCAGCATTTCGGTATGAACTTCCCATCTATCAGAAATTTTAATTTTCCTGAAATATCTGTTAGAAATTTAGATACTATTTCATTTTACGTTTGCTAAGCGATTCGTATATTCATCTTACTTATTTCTGTCGACAACAATGAGCACCACAGCCGTCAGTTCAGTGCAGCAAATCGAACGTTCTTTCCATAATTAGGAGTATTTCCTCATCTTTATTTTGTAATTTCTTTCTCTTTTTTGTGTTAATATTTAACGTCCGTATGACAAATATACCATGAAATACATTTTGTGTGTACACCAATAAACAGGTTTATAGATGTGAGGGTTGGGCAAAGTTTATAATGAATTATATTTTGGCTAACGTTGTCTCGCTATTTCAAAATCATTCTCGAAGATGTTTTCAATCGATTTTCGGCTGAGCTGGGGGGAAGGGGGTAATTTAAGCATTGCATTTAGTCTTTTTATTTTTTTTCCGTGCGTTTCAGCTCACACTAGCACTGAACTTTCAAATCGGAAAAAATTCTAAATTTCTGTAATTAAATTTATCACTTTGGATCAAAGCCTAATCTACCTATATGTGCCAAATTTTGTGAATATTCTCCACTCAGATGTGATTTCCGGCCTCAATGTTACTCCATTTTATCCCACGTACACATGTTCGTATAATGCTGAAGAGTTGTGTTGCTTTTTGACTATAACCTGATTTTTTCTTACAAAATTTCTTTGAAGAAATGAAAAACCAGTTCATTTTTATGTTTTTCGAAGTCTTCTTTTCCTTTTAGTTATTTTTTTGCGAGAAATTTCTTAAGATCACAGTGAGCTCAACTGTCATTTTCTGTGTAGTAGATGGTAGGTTGCTTCTATCTTTTATTTTATATGTGTATTTTTTTCTAATATTTCGTTTTCAATAAGTATACATATTGATATGTGTGTGTACGTGTGGAGGTATATATATGTATCTACATATATAGATATACATGTCTCTATTTCATTTCTCTACGCAAAAACTATCCGGTCAATAAATTTTATTGCACTAGCGACATGATTCAAAAATAGATCTATCACTTCCCCAGAGGGCGTTTCTGTGAATCGTATTAAAGTCAAATATAATTAATGAAATAAAGTGCAATTTGAGCAAATGAATCTTAGTAAAATTATCTTTCTGTCCGTATGTTGTACAAGCTATGAATTTTGATATTGAGTATATATTTGTTTACCCATTTCTACCAATATTTTGTAGATATTTGTCAATCATGAGTGGTAACCGGCTTACACTGTATCTCTATTTTATCCCATGTACCCATGTCCGCATGATGTGGTGAATATCGAGAAGATATGAAATGTGTTTTTGGTGGTGATAGGACTTTGCATATTTTTAGGGCATATTTTTCATTTCTCATTCAACTACCCTTGACAGAGATAGACTAGTGGCACGCCACGTATGGTTTGTCTATTTGTACGCCTCGTATATGTTGTCTATTAATCTGCCTCGTATGGTCTACCTATTTGTACACCTCTGATAGCTTGTCTATTAGTACACCTCGTATAGTTTGCCTATTATTATGCCTCGTATGGCTTATCTATTTGTACACCTCGGATGGTTTGTCAATTAGTACTCCTCGTATAGAACTTTTGTTAGACTACTAGCACACCACGAATGGTTTGTCTATTAGTACTCCTAGTATATTTTGTTAATTAATATGCCTCGCATGGTCTATCTACTTGTACACCTCTGATAGTTTGTCTATTAGTACACCTCGTATAGTTTGTCTATTATTATGCCTCGTATGGCTTATCTACTTGTACACCTCGGATGGTTTGTCAATTAGTACTCCTCGTATGGAACATTTGTTTTAGGATGTCCTATATTAAGAAACTTTTAAAAGCCAATATGTTGGCATGTATCTCATGTGACAACTTGGAAATACACATTTTTTTCTTCTTGCGACAATCTAAAGTGATTCCTAAAAATTTGCAATTTCGTAGTAATAGGAGTACACTAAGCTGATCAACATAGATGCCGAAGAAGGGCTGGCGAACGCAAGGAATTGTCTCAGATAGACGAAGACAAGAATGAAGACTGTGCAACTGTATGAATTTCACATACTTCTATAAGGGGTGCAAGGCCAGCTGAAGTACAGGGTCCCGCAGTGCCAGCCGCCTAATACGGCGAGGCGAGAAGGCACAGCGTTAAGTGGCAACCGTCATTGAAGAGTCTGTGCCCCGCCACAGACGCGTAATGCCAGGGTCAGTGATACCGACGCACGAGACCGGGCGGCCTACGAAACTAGGGCCACACAATTTAGAAAAATAAAGCGGAAACCAGGATCGTATAGATATCATAAGGAGAAAATACTTGCAAGAAAAGTCTGCAGAAACTAAAATCAAACAATAAGCCAACCACTGAGAGAATTAGATTTCTCGAACTGTTGGAACAGCCAATATATATTTTTTTTAATCTTAGAAGCAGAAAGTTAATTTAAGTTGGCTAGTCCAAACTGGTAGGTTAGCCCCGTCACCAACCGGCCACCATACTAAATAGTTAACATGAATTGGAGTTAGGAAATTCAGATATACGTAGAACAAGAAGTTTTATTCGAAAAATCTGTAGCACATTTTGATTCCTCCAAGAGAATAAACGACAGGAGGAGGCGGCTATAGGACGGCAACGAGCCCCCTACTCTAGAATAGTAATAGAATTGGCACAGCAATGAAGTACACAGGACGCCCAGATCCCGCACGCCGGCACCCAAAATGAGACACCGCATATCTGCTCTCCACCGTAGCTATAATCCCAATAAAAATTCAACCTAGCAATGATTAATTTGACTTCGGTGCGGAAGAATACGTGCCACGTATTCCGCCAGGCAGTACGAAACTTACATAATCCAGTTCTTTATTTAATAAGCAAAATATACAGTAATTTTTACCACCCTAAATAAATTCAATTGGGAAAATAAATCAGAGCTAAGCAACAGGGTAAGAATAACTAAACAAGGTTTACAAAATTGAACCAAATACTAGATTTCGAAGAGGCTTTTCGCTAACGCAGGGAAATTCCGCCGTAGAATTCGCTAGGGAAAATTTAAGTAAATTTCAGTGAAAAACGTATCCCACAGCCGCCACCTCCCCATAAAATCTTCGCTTTAGAAAACAAAAGATCTTTCATATCTTAGCCTGCGAAGACCTGGAGTTGGGACAGCGACTATCCCAACACCCTGCCCGTATGTTAATTATAATCTTTCACAACCTTAAGGCCACCAAACGGGTTTTTCTCATAAAATTTAAAACTTAATAAAAAATACTTCAGGAAAGAAATAAGCTTGAAGGGATTCACAACATGTTTAGAACATTCGAATGGACGTTCAGAGCCCTAAAATTTTTAAAATTGACCCATACCCCTTCCTCCCCCATCTCAAAAGGAAATTTCTAAAAAATCTATTTGCTCAGTCAATATTGCACATAGGGACGATTAGTTTTTTTTTGTTTGATCCACAACGAACTGGTCTACAAATTTAAGATTCAGTTTTTTGATATTGCTTAAAAAATTTTTTTAAAAAGTTTGAACTTGAAACAGATTTTATTTAAAAAATTTTATCTCTACATAGTAATGAAAAAATTCTATTCTCGTTGTAGCCGCGCGACCATCGAACTTGCCTCCGTCCAGGCAGACCCTGGTTCGAGTCCCGGCGCTGGTGGCGATTTTCTCTGTTGGGTATAGGAGAAAAATTCCAAGCACAATACCCCACTCTACCCAGGTGTCTGAAATGGGTACCGGTCTTGACCGGGGGAAAGCGTAATGGCGTCCTGGCGTTAGTTATAAGGCATTTGAAAATCCAATGTACAAGGTGATATGTATCAGGCTTGATTGGAAATAAAGCATCCGTAGATGCCTTCATTATTATTCAACTTATCAAAAAATGACCTCACAGATTTATAGTACTCACCTTGATCTTTAGGATGCTGAAAAGATCTCCTTCATAAATGAAAAACTGTAGGAGAAATTGAGCCGCACAGCCGGAAAAAAACTTATGATAAAAAAGTGTTCCAGTTTTTCAATTATTTCTCCAATCCAGGCACGTGCTTCTGATCCTCCGACGAAAATTGTGGTGAATTAAAGTGAAGTTGCCGAAAAACTGGTTTAGTTTGTATATTCACGTGAGTACAGTGTGTGACTTTGTATGGAGTGCTCGTGAGAGTAGTTTTTTTTTTTGTTGCGTGAGAGTTGAGAATTGGAGGTCAATGTGAAGTTTAATGCAATCACAGAAAATAATAATTGTGATCCCAGGAATCAGTAAAGGAACCCATTTAAGAATGTTTTACATGAATGACATTCTGCTCGCTGATGCGTTATTTTCGAATAATTGAACTTTGAAGTTGGCCTTTGCGCCAAAGGAAGCGAGCGCGTGAAACGGAATTTAATTAATAACGGAAGCTATTACAAACGTAAGGAGGATGGGTCGTGAGGGGAAGGCACAGTTCTTCTAGTGAAAATTATAAATAAAGCTTCTAACCCACCCATTAGGGTGACGACCGCAATCTTGTTGACATCGGCTCCAAGATGGCGGTGCCCATGGTGGTCGCCATCTTTTAGCCGATGTAAACAAGATTGCGGTCGTTACCCTAATGGGTGGGTTAGAAGATTTATTTATAATTTTTGCTAGAAGAACTGTGCCTCCCCCTCACGACCCAACCTCTTTACGTTTGTAATAGGGAGTTAGCTTCCGTTTTTATTTAAATTACGCTCGCTTCCTTTGGCACGGGAAGGCCAACTTCGAAGTTCAATAATTCAAAAATAAAGCATCAGCGAACAGAATGTCGTTCATATAAAACGTTCTTAAATGGGTTCCTTTAGTGATTGTTTGGAATATAATTATTAATTTCCGTGATTGCATTAAACTTCACATTGACCGAATTGGACTTTGGTGTGGTGACTTACAATTTTTGACTGAGGTGTTTTGACTGGTAAGCTTTTTTTGCATGTAAAGAGTTTCTTTTAAAGTATAGTATGTGACGTTGTAGAGAGTGACTGTGAGAGTAGTAGGAAATGTTTTTGTTTCTTTTGGTTTGATAACTTGATTTTCAGTAGATTTGGTGAGGGAAGACTTCTTCTGCCTGTGAAATTTGTACTGAGAGAGAAGTCTTTGTATGAGGATGGCAAGAAATAGGACTGGTTGTAGGAAGGGAGGTGCAAGTGGAATGGACGAGGAGATTGAGTGCGTGACTTGTAAAGAGTGGGTAGATATAGATGCATGCAAATGTTTGAGAGAAATGAGTCGGAGAAAGTTGAGTGATCTTGTGTTTACGTCCTGGAAATGTTTGATTGATGAGAGTAAGAAGTTGAAAGAGGAGGTTGAGAGATTGACAATTTTGATGGTTGCTTTAGAGGCTGACTTGAAGGATGAAAGGAAGCTGAACAAAGGAAAGAATGAGAATGGTGCAAATGCAGTGAATGAAGAGGTAAATGGTGGTGCAAGGAGTGCAAATGAAGTGGATGATAAGGCAAATGATGGTGCAAGGAGTGTGAATGAAGAAAATAATGGTGCAAGTGTGACAGATGAGAGTAGAAGGATGTATGAGCATGATGAAAGAGGTACAAATGGAAAGAGAGTGAATGAGCCACCTGTTGAGGTGCCACATGAGGTGCAGGAGCCTGTAGTGGAAGTGAATAAAAGGAAGATGAATGGAAAGAATGATCTGAGTGAAAGAATTGAGCAAAAGAGTAGCATGAAAGGGAGAGTAAGACCTATGATTTGAATATGTGGAGATAGCATGGTGAACAATGTTGATAGGTTCGTATGTATGAGTGACAGTAGCAAATGTACGAGCATGAGAGGGAAAGGAGTGGAGATTTGTAGGCATGCTGAGAGAGTGCAAGGAGGTGGCAATCGGTTGCTTGAATGTGGGAGAGAAAGTACGGTGAATGCAATTATGAAAGTTGTTGAAAGGGCACGGAAGAAAAATGTTAGAGTGGTGGTGACTAGCCTCCTAAGAAGGCCTGCGTGCGATGAGGAGTATGAAAGGGTGCAAAAGGAGGTGAATAGAGAGGTGCATGAAAGGATTATGAGTATGAGAGCTGAGAGTGTGAGAAATCGTGAGCTGGGTTCCAGCTTCCTTGACATGGATAGCGTGATCCAGGATGGGTGTTTTCTTAGAGATGGAGTCCATCTTACAAAAGAAGGTGAGATGAAACTCTCCAAGAAATATATCCAGTGGATCAGGGCTACTCATGTTATAATGGAAGGTGGAACTGGATGAATGAAAATCCGGCAGAGCAAAAGTGAGGAATGTCTTGAATTGTCCAATTGTGTTGTAAGGTTTGGAAGTATAAATGTGCGTGGATGGAATGCAGGAAAGTTAGATGACCTTGTAGTAGAATTTGAGAATGGAAAATTGGATTGTGTTGGTGTAGTAGGGACCCAAATGCGTGATAGTCAGTTTAACATGTAAGGAGAATAAGTATCATATGATAGGAAAAGGGCGTGTAAATTGGCAAAAAAGAGATGGTGGAGTTGGTTTGATTGTAAAGAATGCTCTAAATTGGAAATTAGAGGAACTTCCTGTTGGAAATGAACCTGAAAGTGAAAATTTGTTAGCAATTAAGTGTGAAAGAATGCGTGCCAGAGAATGTATTGTTGTGATTGTATGTTATATGACAACTGATGGGATTTTAGCTCATGAAGATAATGTAAAAACGTATGAAATATTAACAAGGATTGTACAAGAACACTGCAGGTGCCCTCTGATTGTGATGGGTGACATGAATGGCCATGTTGGTATACTTTGTGAGCCGGTGAATGCAAATGGACAAAAATGATAGATTTTTGTGATGAGAATGAACTTGAAAACCTGAATGTCACAATAGGAAATGGCTTGCATACATGGCAAAGCAGGGAATGGAAAACTGCAATTGACTATATGATTGTGAATAGTAGAGCAAGAGAGTGAGTCAATGAAATGTTTGTAGATGAAGATGATTTTGATATTGATAGTGACCATAAAATGCTTGTGCTTGAATATAACTGGGGTAGAAAGGAGTCAATGCAGAACTTCAGTAGTGTGGAAGAAAGTTGGCAGATAAAAAAGGCAAACTGGGAAGAATTTAAGAATGAATTGAGTAGGTATAAGTATAACTGGAACAGGTGTGGAAATGTAAATGACCTAAATGGTGGGATTGCAAAAACCTTGTATGATGTGGCAGAGCAAAAGATTGGTAGAATAAAATGTAGAAAAGGGACAGGGAATGCCAGGTGGTTTACAAGTGAGATAAAAGAAGAACAAATGAGAAGAAAGACTTTAAATAAGAAACAACGCAGTATGAGGAAAATGTATGAAAGAAACAGAATTACTGGGGATGAATGGCAGAGTGCATGGAATGAGTACAAGGACCAGCGGAAGAAAGTAAGGAGAATGATTAATGAGGCTAGAGTTAAAGAGGAGAGACACAAAGTTTAAAATCTAAGAATTTTAGGTCAGGATGGAATAAAAGATTGGTATAAGTTTATACAAGGTAATGACAGAAGTAGTGAAGTTCGAGTTGATGAATTAGTAGTTATTGGTTGCAGTATGCAAGATAGGATGCAAATGGTGAAAGCAGTTGAAGAATACTGGGAGGACATTGGTGGAATGAATGAGCAGGTTACAGATGATGCACCCATAAATTTTTTGATTGATGAACGTGAACTGCAAATGGAAGACGAAATCACTTGTGAAGAGATTGTAAGTTTTTTGAAGAAAGTGAAAAATGGAAAGGCATGTGGCCCTGATAAGATCCCATATGAGTTCTATAAATGTGGAGGAGAGAGTGTAGTCAGTATGTTGAAATGTTTATTTGATGAGATATGGAAGAGTGAAAGAGTACCGGATGACGGGAACAAGTGTAATGTAGTTCTGTTGCATAAGGGTGGACATAAGAGTATGAAAGAACTTGAAAATTACAGACCAATTGCACTGGGTGACACTGTATGTAAGATATTTTGTGGTATTTTGAATGAGAGAATGAAAAATTTAGTTGAGGAATTAGGAGTCCTAGGTGAAGAACAGAATGGTTTTAGGCAAGATAGACGTGGGGAAGATAATCTGTTTGTAGTGAGTGAAATAATTGAGCGAATGAGGAAGGATGATAAGGTGTATTTAGCATTCCTGGATATTGAAAAAGCGTATGACAGAGTGGATCGGGTTAGGCTCTTTGAAGTTTTGAGAAAAGTTGAGTTTAGCAGAAAAATAGTAATAATTGTACAAAGTCTGTATGAGAACACAAGCGCTATATACAGGTTGGGAAATTTGGAAACGGGGCAAGTGAGGAGTGTTAGAGGAGTGAGACAGGGCTGTACTGTCTCCCCTGTTGTTTGGATTGTACACAGAAGAATTCGCGGTTTGACTGAGAAGGAGTGGCTTAGGACTGAAAGTTGGTAATGAGAGACTGAGCTGTTTGTTGTATGCTGATGATGTGGTTGTGGTTAGTGAATGTGGACATGAACTGCAAAGGATGCTTGACATTGTGAATGGATATAGTACAGATTTCAAGATGAACTTCGGTGCCGACAAAAACAAAGTTATGGTTATAAATAGTGATGAGACTGATAGAGACAGACTGTGGAATATTGGAGAAATCAGAATAGGTAGAACAAAAGAATACAAATATCTAGGTTGTATGATAAGTGAAGATGGATGCACTAGAACTAAGGGTGAGAAAGTGGCAAAAGCTATGCAGTGGAGTGGACGATTAAGTAGCGTGGCCAGATACAGAGCAAACAAGTATGAATGTGTGAGAGGAATGTGGAAGTATGTTGCTGTACCTAGTGTCATGTATGGTATGAGTGCTCTTGCCTGGAATGGAAGTGATCTTGAAAAGCTGGATGTAATACAAAATAATGTAGGACGGTTAGCATTGGGTGCTCCGAAATGGACAGCTACAGAAGCCATTAGAGGTGACCTTGGGTGGAGCCTATTTTCAGAAAGAATGATGAAAGCGGTGCTGAATTATAAGGTGAAAATTGAAAGAATGCAGAATAGCAGATGGGTAAAGCAAATTTTCGAATGGAATCTGAGTGTAAGCTATTGGGACAAAGTGTGTTGGGGGCATGCAAGGAAGCTTAGTATGCAAAAGATTATTCATGTTAGAATTGGGAGACCTGTGGATGAATGGAGTTCAATAAATCTTGGAGGTGTAGATCCTGAGTGGGACTGCAAGAGGTGGAAGAAAGAGATTGAGAGGCAAACAAAAGAGTATGGATTGAATAAGTGGAGGCTTAGCATGATGCGGAAGCCTACACTTGACTGGTTTATGAAAACGAAGCACCTAAGTTTGAGATGTTCTATGATGGTAGTTTTGGAAGTCAACTCTTGTTTGCTGTGAGATGTAAGTCATTGAGTGTGAACAGACGTACATGATGGTGGAATGAGAATAATAACAGATTATGTCGGCGGTGTATTAGTGGAGTGGAGGAAACAATTGAGCATTTTGTGCTGGAATGTAGTAAGTATGAGCAAGAGAGAGAAAGTCTTATGAATATGGTGCTTGAGCAGTATGGAGAGAATGAGTGGTATGCCAGATGTGCTGAAGATGATTGCGGTATGAGTAGTGATGCAAAAAACGGTTTTGTTTGATTGCGTTTTTTTTGCAAAAAAACGTGTTTTTTATGTTTTTTTTGTTTATTTTTGTTTTTTTTTGCATACCTAAATTTTGTTAAGTATATGTCTGGGTTTTTTTTTGGACACCTAAAATATATTAATATCCATGTTTTTTAGTCATTTTATTGTTATAAAAACATCAAAAGGAAACCATACAGTAAAAGTGGTGGCAGATAACCCACAATTACCTAGAGGCATCTAAGAGGAACAGCAGGAGCCACAGAACTTGTATTGATGGAGTCAAAATTCAGAGCTTACTATCTCTACTATGTCTGATGTTATTTTTATGTGACCAAAAAATCCGACTTTGCAGAAATAATAATCTCTGAATTTTGACTCCATCAATATAAGTTCTGTGGTAAGTTCTGTGGCTCCTGCTGTACCTCTTAGACTCCTCTAGGTAATTGTGGGTTATCTGCCACCACTTTTACTGTATGGTTTCTTTTTTATGTTTTCATTACAAAAAAAATGACTAAAAACAATAGATATTAATATACTTTAGGTGACCAAAAATATATGCTGTTTCATTAAGACATGTTTTTTCACAAGAAATTCTGACTAATAAAAAAGAATATTAATATATTTTCTGGTACCATATATAATCATGCTGTTTTTTTTTACAAAGAATCATGACTAAAAAACAATATATTTTATGTGACCTAAAAAGCCCCATGCAGTTTTTCTTTAAAACAGGTTTTTTTACTAGAAAATCATAACTGAAAAAACATGAATAACATATTTATGAGACCAAAAAAATGTTTTTGCACTAAAAATCATGACTAAAAAAACATGAATATGTATATGAGACCTAAAAAACCCCATGCTGTTTTTTAAAAAATATGTTTTTTACAGACAATGATGTATAAGAAAACCTGGATATGAATATATTTTTTTGCGACTAAATAACCATGCTGTTTTATTTTATATATTTTTCATAAAAAATCGTATCCTAAAATCATGGATATTAACATATTTTGTCACCAAAAAAATTACGTTTCTTTTTTCAAACATGTTTTTTTTATTAAAAAGTTATTATTATTCATTTTTTGGTCACGACTTTGTAAAAAAAACACCCCTTCAGGGGGATACAATAATTGTATCTATTGGAACTAGCGCTCCCAGGGGGACAATGTGAGGGCCCAAGCTGAGAGTTAGGTAGGCCTCTTTTTGTTGAAATAAAATATTTTTGTTATGTTGAGGACCACTTTTTTTTGGTTCACTGCTGTCCTGTTTTTCAGCACCTACTACTGTCTTCTTCAACTTTGATCTTGTTTCATAATCTTCCTTCCTCTCTTTGGATTGCATTTGTTGCTGGGTAGGGAGGCTAAAACTAATGACTAATCTAATCTGTAAAAAACATGGATATTAATTTATTTTATGTGACCAAAAAACCATGCTTTTTGAAAAAAGGATTTTTTTACAAAAACATGAGTGTTATTAAATTTTATCTGACAAAAAAAAATGACCTTTTAAAAACCATGTTTTTTTCACAAAAAGTCATTAATATCCATGTTTTTTTAGTCATGATTTTTTTGGTAAAGAAAACCTGATTTAAAAAACCAGCATGGTTTTTTTGGCACATAAAATAATTTAATATCCATATTTTTTATTCGTGATTTTTCTGTAAAAAAGATGTTTTTCTAAAAAACAGCATGGTTGTTTATGGTAAATTAAAGTATATTAATATCCGTGTTTTTTAGTCATGATTTTTTTGTAACAAAGATTAAGAATAAGATTATAAGAATATAAGTTAGTTTAAGCCTCCCTAACCGCTACAAAAATAGAGCGTGTCGAAGAGAGGAAGAAGGAAGACACCATTTAGTATGGAAATAAGAAAATAAGGAAACTATGCTGAAAGGGCATAGAAACAGTAAGATGAGAAATAAGATCATGAAATAAGATAAAAGTTGAAGAAGAAAGTCAGAGGTGCTGAAAAACAGGACAGTAGTGAACCAAAAAAAGGTGGTCTTCAACATAACAAAAAAAATTTTATATCAACAAAAAGAAGGCCTACCTAACTCTCACCTCAGGCCCTCACATTTTCTCCCTGGGAGCGCTAATTCCCATAGATACAATAGTTGTATCCCTAGAGGGGTTTGTAACAATAGCATTCAAAAAACAGCATGGATTTTTTGGTTACATAAGATGTATTTAATATCCATTAGAACCGTACCAGGTCTTAGAATAAAATATCCACAAAAAATCTATTCACTCTATAAAAGCATTCGGAGACTAGCTCCATCCTCAGTAAGTCATTCAGTCAAATGTTTTTCAAAGGAACCGTGAAAATTCATTGTCCATTTCACCAAATTTTACTGAATGACTGAGGATGGAGCTGGTCTCCGAAAGGTTTTATGGAGTGAATAGATTCTTTGTAGATATTTTATTCTAAGACCTAGTACAGTTCTAATAAACATGATTTCAATATTAACAGCATTCTTTGTTTATAAGTTTCTAAAGACCATTCGATTAAAGAAAAATAACTTTCCTTATATTTATATCCGTGTTTTTTTAGTCATGATTTTTTTTAAATGTTTTTTAAAAAAAGTTTTTTGGTCCCATAAAATATAATAGCCATGTTTTTTTAGTCAAGATTTTTCTGTTAAAAAACAATGTTTTAAAAAACAGCATTGGATTTTTAAGGTCACATAAATATATTAATATCCATGGTTTTTATTCATAATTTTGTATAAATAACTTGTTTTTTTTTTAAAAACAACATGGGTTTTTAGTCACATTTCTATCAATGACCATAAGTAAAGATAAGTTATTTTAACTCACCATTTTGGGAGTTGAAGGTCATTCACATGTATTGTAAAATAAATGAAATATCAAAGCATGAAACCGCAGAAAACGAAAAATTTCATAAAACCATGGAAAACCATCAATTAAGAAGTATGCTGTTTTATTTTGTAATTTGACATGAAAAAAAATAATGTAATGTAGTTTTTTTTCTTGCTGAGTTATTTTCAGACAAAATGTTTGAAAAAAAAACGAAATATCCACATTTTTTTTGGCCACGGTTTTTTTTTTGTAAAAAAGCGTGTTTTTTTTAAAAAAGCGTGTTTTTTTTTAAAAAAGGCATGGTTTTGTTTTAGTCACATCTCTAGTCCTGCTTCTTAAATTATGATAGAGAGTTGTTGTTTGCTTGGTGTGCGTGTCTGTGATGTTCTTAAGAATGCTTAATTAGTGCACAAGTACAAGAATATTTTAATTGTGGCTACTATCAGAAGGTATATAATTGTCATTCATTTTATGAGACTTGTTTAAAAGGATCAATCGAATCCCATCTATTTTAACAGGTCATGCACACTAGTATAATATAGTGTTGACTCAAGGAGACACTTGGTGTTTTATATAATAGATATACAAATATAATAGTAAAACCTGATTTTTGATATTTTGTTGCCAATTATAAAATCACGCATAAATAATGAATATAAAAACAAATGTATAGGTTGCAACAACTGCAACCATCAAGAACTGAAATATTCATTTTATTAATTGTTAATAAATGGAGTGGATTTATAAAATTGTGAGTAGTTGGGGTCGGAGTAGCTAAATTCTGGAAAGGTGGAGTTGCAGTCGCTGAACTCTGAAAAGTGGAGATGGAGTCACAAATTTATTCTTCTGCCTCTGCAACCCTGGTGTGAAATTTTTCTTTCCTCTGTCTCACATGATTTAAATAGGTTAGAAAAATAGTGTAGCACCATTAATATCCCACTTTCCATTGCCATACCACTAGCATGGTGGCTTAATGCTAAAAAGATAAAGCAGGAGCATCT
Source organism: Morinoia aosen (assembly GCA_030386875.1). Lineage (NCBI taxonomy): Eukaryota > Metazoa > Arthropoda > Malacostraca > Amphipoda > Talitridae > Morinoia > Morinoia aosen. The sequence goes on from CM059567.1 coordinate 373,218, forward strand.
GAATTATGTTGACTCTGTAACAGATAAAGGTTAGGAAGATCTGTTGCTATAAAAATCAACACTGTCATTTCTAACCTCGGTTCGCAAGTAAGTTGTGTATGTTGGTAAGTTTTAACTTGAAGTTATACCGTTAGAAATTGAAATTTTATAATACTGGCAAATTTTTTATGTATTTTCCCGTTTATTTTTGGGGTAAATTGTGAGGTATAGGTGCAACTGGTGGCAGCATGTTGCTGCTAGAAATCTTTGCATGATAGGTGCTGGTGCATATCAATACTTTGTACAATTTTCATGTAAATCACACTTTCTCATTAAGCATATTAAAACTGTTATAGATTTCCTTTTGTAAATCTTGTGCTCTGAAGTAGTTTAACCTGTAATATGTGGGAAAAATCTGTCAACGAAATTGACCTCAGAGAAAATGGCTGCAAGTGCAGCTCACTTATTCCTCATATGCCTGTAGTCTAGCTGCACATAATAGGTGCTTCCTTGCCGCATCCTGCCATCACTGCAGTTCACTATTGAGTATGCATGCAATCTCGGATGTTAATTTATTTTATGTCACCATTTAACTGACTTGTCAGCATGACTCATCCCACGAGCTCTAAATTTACCAGGGGTGGCTGCTGCTGTGACGGGTCAGTGCTAAACCCTTTGGCCAGTATGGGCTAGCGTGGAGTTATGTGGCTAGAGGACAGGGTCTCACACCAATGGCCTTAACCAATTAGGTATGTCTATTGAAACTTGGAGCGTGTATTTGAAGTTGGTCCACAGATACGATTAACAACATTCTTGATCCAAAGGATAAGATCCCCAAGCTTGCTTATGTTTGGATCAATGACCACCCAGATGACCACCCAGATTGTCCATTTTTTTGCTGTAAACAAATCACTCCTCCAGAGTAATGTCAATATGTAGCGCTGTGTAGGCTTACTTCACTGTATTTGATTTTTACTTTGTTTTGAGTGTAAACTGATTTTTCCTTTGTTTCCTCCAGGAGGTTTCTCACGATGCAGGAGAAGAGGCAGAAAGCGACCTGAAGTACTGGTTTGTTTTTTAAATAAATTTAAAACTTAGTCGTAATAATTCACCTTCACCTCTATCACAATTTGTGTATGCAACGCTAGAAAGTACTTGCATGCGACTAAATTGAGATCTTTAGGTAAAATTTTATATATATCTTTAGAAAAACTCTGTCTGTCTTCTCAGATAAATATACCTATTTTGTGGGAATGAGGGCTCCTGGGGTAAAAATGTGAGGTTTTGAGCTTGAAGTTACTTAGACCTTCTTCATGTTTTAATAGAATAGTTTATTTTATTTTATTACAGATCATATTTTTGGTTCACTGCTATCTTTTTTTTCAAAATCTATCACTCACCTCAACTTTAATTTTGTTTCCTTCCTTCAATCTTGCTGTGGCCATGCTCAGGGTATAAGCGACACACTCTCTGCATAGATCCCTTGTTCTTCAAATTTCATAACAAATGATGTTCTTTTTCCTATCATGGGAATACCGTTTTTGTATCGTTACTCTTAATATACTGACTCTTATCATATTACTGAGATATCTGGTACAATCTGTACAAGCCTGTATTCCTCACAGACAATTTTATTTCAAACTATTTATTCCGTAACAGATGAAAAAGTAATTTCAATTCATAATGTTGAAATGGAGAAATATATATTTTCACCACAATTGGGATTAATACAGTTTCTTATTGCAGGTGTAAGTGTCCAGCTCAGCTATCAGTATAAAGGAAACAATGGTTGCAAGACTAAAGCCCTACAAGTGCTGCGACAGCTGCCGTGTGGACACCAGGATCCTCTGTGCTGAAGGCAACGACCTGCCCAACGGCCAAAATTAGCCTCTCAAGTATAATGCAGTAAGCTGCTTCTTTTCAGTTTATGATCCTGTGAATCATTTATATAAGTTTTATTAGTATATAATACATCACTTGATCTCCACAAAGAATTGAATAATGAAGTATCAGGTGGTACCATAAGTTCTGTCTGTTTTTACCAGTATGATAAAGAGAGTAAAAACCTATCAAGTAACATTCATTTATTCAACGACATATTTGCCATCGTTAGTAGCAACTTCTGACTACCTACTAACAAAATTTTTAATGCTTCGTTCATAGAAATCTTTGTTTTGAATAGATAAAACAACTGTAATTCATTTTCAATGTTGTTTTTGTCTTTCGAAGTTGTTTCCTTTGAATGATCATTAAAGACTCTTGAGAGGATGGAATTCTGAAGGAGCAATATCTGGAGAATCTGGTGGGTGCATCAATGTTTCACATTCAAGTATTTCAATTGTGTCCAAAGTCATTTGTGCTGTATTCGGATGCGCATTATCGTGCTAAAGGATGATGCCCTTTCGATTGACCAAAGCTGGTCAATTTTTTTTTTTTGAAGCAGCATTTAGTCTTTGTAACTGTTGATGACAGTACAATTCTGCAGTGATTGTTTGGTTGTTTAGAAAAAGCTCTTAGCGTAAAATTTCTTATATGTCCCATCAAACACACAGCACAACTTTTTTTCGAATGGATTCCTGGTTTTGGTTGTGAGTGCGGTTTGCATGTCGATCTAGCCATGGGTATTGACTTTTAACATTGCTGTTCATAAAACACTTTACATCTCCAGTAACAACTTTACCAATAAAAAGTTCTTGCAGTTGGCGGGAATGCAAAGATGCACTGATATTCACGCATTTCAGACGATTGTCAGTGGAGAAGTCACAAGGAACCCACTTCCCAAGCTTGGGTTTCTTTCCCAGCATCTTTGAGTGACGTTGAATTGTCGGTGCACTTTCTTGAAGTTCAGAGCTCAATTGTCTTATGGATACTGTAGGATTGACTTTAAACTTGTTACAACATGAAAATGGACCAGACTTACGATACTACCTGATATTAATATTATAGAAATTTCTGCTCCATTTGTAATTTCTGTAGCATTATGATCAAGTAACGATCACCAATTTAAAGTAATTACAAGCTAAATACTTCTTATCTAAGAAATTTTGCATGTTGACTACGAAGTTAAAACATAAACATCAATCTGAGTGAGCTAACTATGGGCTGTCAATTTTTTTTAAAGGACTTATGCTAAGAATCGCCTTCTATTACCTTTGTATCTCATGTTGTAGCTCTGACGAATTCTTACATAATATCGAAGCATTAAATATTATTTGTCTCAGAGCACCATTTTTTTAGTATAGAGGAATGGTGGCAAGTGTGGTCACTATAACTACGTTAGCACCCAAACAAGACTGGGGATATCAAATTTAGTGAGGTCATACTGACTAGTCTTCTGTTTAAATCCACATTACCTAGTTCCATTAATCTCATCTTGAATTCTCAGATGGGGTTATGGACCCACGAAGCTGTTGTAACCCGTACACTGCCCTTCATCTCCTGTAACCGAGCAGCATGCAAAGGGCTGGCTACTGCCAGCCCTTTGAGCGCAACTGTGAGTTGACCTCTCAGTCCTCCTCAGGGGGATACAACTATTGTATCTATGGGAATTATCACTCTCGGGGAAAAAACGTGTGAGGGCCCGAGCTGAGAGGTAGGTAGGCCTTTTGGTTAAAAAAGAATAGGTTTTTTATTTTTTACAAACCATCTTTTATCGGTTCACTGCTGCCCTGTTTTTCAGCAGTTACTCCTTTTCATCAACTTTTATCGTGTTTCAAAAACTTTCTCAACTTACTGTTTCTTAGCCCCTTCTGCATAAATTCTGCATTCCCTTATCATTATACTAAAAGGAGCCTTCCTCCTTCCTCTCTTCTATACACTTTTTTGGAGAAGTTATGGAGGCTTAAACTAACATATAGTCAAATCTAATTTAATCTCTTTCTTAGCTTACTGTTTTTATGTACCTTGTACATAGATTCTACATTCCCTTAACTTCATACAAAATGGGGCCTTCATCATTCCTCTCTTTGAACATCATCGTTGTGGTAAAAGGAGGCTAAAATTTTCTTAAAATCAATCAATCTATCACTGACCTCTCGGTCCCGTAATGAGTGTTGCTGCATAGCAAGCTTAACCACGAAATTTCGACGTTTTTTTGATTCTCCATCGGGTGTGGAGTCAATATTTAATCAAATTTCACGTCGTCTGTTGAGAAATTCGTATGTCGAAGCAATTGTGTGTCGAGGTCTAACTATATTTTTAAAATTTCATTCTTATTTTAATGTGATGAGCTTCAATCTGCAGTGAGCAACAGTATTAGGTATGGTAAACGTGGACACTGATGGTTTGGCTTCACTAAGGTGACCTTGTTCATCGGCATGTCGATGTGATAATCTCTTAGAATTTTACTAGCCTCCCCTTGTCTTAATGCTGAGTTCCTTTTAGCAGCAAGAGTGGCAGGGCGATTTTTGCCAGTAAATCATACCATCTGTCAAGTACAAAGAAAAAATGAAAGCCCAAAGAAATCTGTCGCCATGTGTTCCGGCCCTTTTCAGTATCAGGTCGAAACTAACGCGAATGAGGTTCGGGAGTGAATCACCGCCGAATGTGGTTATCCTTTATTGTACTTCAGAATTGACACAGGCGTTGTAATTGGTAGAGAGTCTTTAGATCGGAAGATAATCTCGTTACTCTATAGCGTATCTGTGATCTCTACAGATGCTTTCTCGACAGCCAAGCTCCGCTACTGAACAGCGACGCTTCTGTTTGTAAATGCGACCTCTACGGCAGACCACCGCTAATGAACTACGATGTCTCTCGCCGATCCTATTTATATGCCTGGCGGGCGCACATCTAGGACCCCCCACGCACAAAAATTTTTTATTACAATAAAAATATTTTTAAAACGTCAATCAATCACAATGATTATCCTTTGACGATCAATAACTCTTACAACTCGTCAAGTTAATTACACAGATCAGAACGTATAACAAACTTGCTTTCGAGTTATGAACGGAGGTAGGCAGGTATGGCCTTTGCTGTCATCATAAACAAATTTCAACGGTAATCCTACATCTTGTTAAACATTATTTTTAGTGTCAATTCAATACTAGATTTATTACCCAAAATCAACCAAATAGTCACTCTACGCACTTAGCTCAAACAATTTGTTCATTCATTATCAAATTATTTATCAATTGATTCTTAGAATTCTTGGATACTCCAGATATTTCGGATACAAATGGATACACCACACAATTTTATTAACATATCAAAATATCAAAAACAAACATCAAAACGCGTACTTAATAAATCCTGTCCATAAGGTACACTTTCTTGAACAAACTGGACACCTACCGTCAGATCGAGAACAAAATTTTTATATTTTTATTTTGGATTAACATATTAACATATTTCGAGAACAGAATTTTGAATGCAATTGGGAATAAAGAAGGAAAAATCCATCATAAGACCATGTTACATAAAAATATAGAAAAGATGTTTAAATGCGTAAAACAATACATTACATTACCACAATTGGCAATGTAAAAGTAGAATAGGTTTCAAATCGTCCTACGATTTAAATTAACATATCAATTCAACTAAATTAAAGATTGAGAGGAAATAAAAGAAAAATCAATAACTAATTCAATTCCACCAATCTAAAACAATAAATGAACTTAGCAAAGGGCGAGTAACGCGACATCAGTGTTTATAATTAACGACAATAAAAACATATTCCGTATATAATAGAAAAAATTTCCGTATAAAATAGTAGTAATCTAAGACATGGGAGGATTCTACTCCTCGGGAGATAATAAAACCCAGAATATGATAATCAGATCCATCTTAATCAGAGCTTAAGGTGAAACTGCAATTACTTGTTTAGGACTATTACAGATTTCTTTTAAGGCGGTTCGACGCAAGGCGACGTCCTCACCACTTAGACGTCCTATTACTTTATTAAGGTCGCGTTTTATGTAAATAATCATTACCGTAATTATGATAGTAATTATCGTGTAAAGAAGCAACATTATGTCGCTCAACTGGTCAGGAATGAGATCGACTCTCGTTTCCTCGGTGTGTCGGATGAGTTCATCCGATATTTGACCATTGTTGGCTTTAATCGCCGTTAGAATGGTGTCTACATTAAGGTTAGAAACTTTGTTGCCCATCTTAGCGGGCCACAAAGCTACCAACAGAGCAGGAATTAGAATTTTTTGGAAAATAGAATGTTTGTAGAAAATCAGGAATTAGAACGTTTGAGATGCTTATTGAGGAAGTAGTTTTTGTGGATTAATGCGTACGGATGAGCACGTCCCCTTGTCCCTGCGCACCACGTTTTCTTTACCAACACCAGCGTCTTTCTTCACCGGATGTTAGCTGGGAAAGCAACGATTTTAACGTTGAAGACAAATTCTATATGATCTCCGGAGTCAAACACCAGTATACGTGTACGCAACGGGGTATCGAGGTTCAGGAACACTTGAAAATTGCAGTAGGCTTCCTGTAATACTTCCTTTGGTATCCTGATACCGAAGACTATTTTTGTTTCCTGCGGCTGCCACAGTTGATTTACCCCGGTGCACATCGGAATTTAAGCGTGTTCAGAGTAAACAGTGAATGAAAATGGAAGTCTAGCGTTGTAGTATTAAACGCTAACCTTAGATGGAACAGCAAGTATTTGCTTATTACAATGGCATTAAACTTTGATTGATTGATTGATTGATTGATTGATTGATTGATTTATTGATTGATTGATTTATTGATTGATTGATTGATTGATTGATTGATTGATTGATTGATTGATTGATTGATTGATTGATTGATTGATTGATTGATTTATTGATTGATTGATTTATTGATTATGAATCATTATTGAAGTTAGATAAGTACGCTACCAAGTACTAATTGAAGGTTCAAAGTGTATGTGTATCTTGTAAATCGGAGTGTGCACTGTCCCGGAATTGTTCAGGAGTCGCCCAAGGAGTCTGAAAAAGGAACGATACAGGACATTAGCATGGCCACAAGTTTAAGTAAGCAATTGTCGTTTCATAATAAGGCAACGCTTCATTCTCATTAAGACACATTCTCATTAAGACACTTTCATTCCAACTACACTGCCTAGCATTGTTGCCAAACAATTAGCGGCAGAAACGCAGATCTCGCGGCTTCGCGCTCTCACTCTCGTGTTGACATTTCCAAGATTACATCTCAGTTTATCAACTCTAGCTGACGGCTTGACGAACACAGCTCTTGATGTCGCAACAACAGTATGACAACATCCGAAGCTCAACATCTCGTCACAAGATGTTTTCGCAACACAATATTTCCTAACGCAAGACATACATAAATCTATAATAAAAAGGCAGGAACAATGTTGGTCTATAATAGTATAGACATAATAGTATAACTCATAGAACACTCTTACAAACTAGAAACTCATAGAACGCACTTATGAACTAAAAACTCATAGAACGCATATATGGAATGACAAATTCGGAATATTTAAGAATGAACAATTACAAACTAGGTTGACAATGTCACCTTCTTAACTTATCTAAAGGCAGCACATAGTTTAAGTTCGATCGGATAATCTTGTCACCGATCTTAATATCTGCATAATTTTTGCCTATCCTTTCAATGATACCTGGTCCTAAGAAATTTAGCTGTAATTTGTGTTTTTTGGCATGATTTTTTACTAGTACACGGTCCGTCACTTTTAAATTTTTATCGCGACGTTTCATATTTCTATAGGCAGTTCTTTCGATTGTGGCGTTAATGATCGCATTTCTAATATTGTTCACTACAATAGATGACTCGGTAAATTTTTGTTTGTGAACATCTTCATATGTAGTCGCAACATTGAAGTCTTCTAAATTAGTAGAACTGATATAAACACACGTATCTCTACCGAAAACCGTGTATGCAGGTGTATCTCCTAGGGTTTCGTTAAAACTATTGTTGATTGAATTTTCCACAATATCCAATAGTCTATCCCACTCATTATGAGTAAGAAAATTTAGATATAACTTGAGCAGGTGTCGAATTTTTCCATTACATCGCTCAACAATACCATTAGAAAAGGGGAATATGCCAGAACTTCCTTTTTCAAGATAGAAAGTCCTTTTGTGAAATTTCCTACATTAGATGATTTAAATTCTAGTGCGTTGTCGGACAACAATACGTCCGGGGTACCGAACAAACAGCAAAAATTCCATAGACAATCTGTAACAGTCTCTGTACATCGGTCACTAGTCGAATATAATTTAACAAAACGTGAAAATAGGTCGATAATTACAAGAATATATTTGTTACCATTGTCCGTCATTGGTAATGGACCGTAGAAGTCCATGCTGACCGTTTGAAAACATCGTGTTCCAATTGGAGCATTTAGAATTTTAATCGGCGTCGGTATTCGTGATTTTAGAATCTTACAGATGTCACAAGATTCAACAATTTTGCGTGTAATCGTCCGTTCGTACGGATGAAAATATTTTAATTTAAACTTAAACAAGGTATGATTCAAATCTGTATGGGACAAATTATGGATGAATTGAATTGTCTTGTGCAGCAGAGTATACGGCACCACAATAGTCAGAATGGTGCTGGGTCTGTTGTCAATTCTTCGTCTTTTATACAAAATGTCATTCATGACCAGAAACTCATTCATGTCAGTAATAGAAACTTTTGTTGCATTCTCTAGGGCATCCTTCATTTCAGAACAAAAGGCATCACTATCTTGTTCACGTTTAAATTCGTCTAACGACCAGTTGTCGTTAATACTTGAATGGTCTGTAGTCTTGTTAACTTTATCCAGTCTGCATAAGCTCGTTTTCTGTCTGCTATTAAAGTCACTGGGTTCACGTCTGGGGTCTGTCTGTTGTTCAGCAGTACTGTTGTTGTTTCTTCCGTCCTTACTTCCTGGCATTGTCTCCTTGAACTCTTCCTTAGTCACAGGCTTGTTACATTTGTTACCCGCAGCAGCGGCTTGCTGCCTGGTTACAACGGGAAAAGTCTCTACATCTGGGGTTAAATCAGAACACTCTGACAGTTCTTTTTCTGTTAAAGGATTTTTGTCATGATTTAATCTACTTAATGCATCGGCGGCACTATTCGCTTTCCCAGAAAAATACTTTAATTTGGCATCAAAGGCTTGGACATAAATGCTCCACCTAGCGAGCGTGTTGTCTTCAGGCAATTTCTTTGAAAATAAAGGAACTAAAGGCCTATGATCGGTGTAAATGACCAGATCATAGCCTAAAACAAGATATTTAAAGTACTTTAACGCTTCAACTATAGCGAACATTTCCTTTTTCGTAGTTGAGTACCGTCGTTGAGTGGAATTCAACGTTTTAGAGAAAAATGCGACAGGTCTCATGTTTCGAACCTTATCAGTAGATGATTGAAGTAAAACAGCTCCTATGCCAACATTTGATGCATCACAAAACAGATGAATTTTTTGATCGAAGTTTGGGTGCACCAAGATAGTATGTTCACATAGTTCGTCCTTTAATTTTTCAAAAGCGTTTTGACAATCCTTAGACCAATGGAATTCAACATTTTTCCTCAGAAGATTATAGAGCGGGCTTGCGATACTCGCAAAATTTTTTATGTACCTACGAAAGAAATTTACTAGACCTAGGAATGATTGCAATTGTTTTACATTCTTAGGAATTTCTAAATTCTTTACTTTGTCAGTACCGGTGCTTCTGGTTCCCATTCCGCTAATGGAATGTCCGAGATATTCAATCTCGTTCCTAAAGAACTCACATTTTTCAGTTTTGATTGACAATCTAGCGTTTCTTAACAGTTCAAGTACAACTTTTATATCGGCAAGATGCTGATTTTTTTCTTTTGAATAGATGAGTACGTCGTCCATAAAGACGAAAGATAGTTTTCCTAGAACAGGAGATAGCGTTTGTGTCATGACTGACTGGAAATATGCAGGTGAGGTTTTTAAACCAAAGGGTAAACGATTAAATTCATATTTTCTACTACCAACTCTAAATGCGGTTATTTCTTTACTCTCATCGGTCAGTGTAATATTATGATATCCTGACCTAAGATCTAATTTTGAGAAATATTTCTGACCATTTAAACTATAGAGAATGTCGTCCACGCGCGGCAGCGGGAATGATTCTTCATGAATTACCTCATTTACTTTGCGAAAGTCAACTACCGGACGTATAGTTCCATCTTTCTTATGAACTACAATTATCGGTGAATTATAAGCTGAAATCGATGGTCTAATAATTCCGTCGTCTAACATTTTTTCGTTAACGACTTTCAAGTCTTCCATGTAACGGTGGGCAATACGATAGGGAGGGACATTTACGACATCCACGTTAGGTTTCAAACGTATTTTGTATGGTTTAATCGCAGCAGCTGAGATCGATTCATTGTCTATAGTAATAACGTCTCTGAATTCATTCAACAAACTCAGCAATTCAGGCTTCATTTCGTCATCATTACACTTGATATCATCGTTATTTAATTTCCGCCGACCACGGGCTACTTCTTTGGAATCATAAACGTACCCTTCGTCGACAACTCCTATGATCCCGACAGATTTACTATTAGTGTCTTTCTTCTCGACCTCTAAATGACTGTCCTGAACAACACTCGCTGCTTCCACGAAAGTACTCAATCCTCCCTTTAATTCTCCTTGTACATCTGACAAGTAAACTTCGGATTCAATGTGATCCTTTTCCACTTTTTCTAAGGTACTTATAATTGCATTCTCTGGTAAAACAATCGCTCTGTCGGAGCTATTAATTAACAACAACGGAATCTTTCTCCTATTGTTAACTCTCACAATTGCTTCGGCGACACACACGCCTTCCTTCAAAGTTGCTTTCTTTATTATGTATTCTCCATTTTTACACTTTCCAACATGTCCAACATGTTTAAAAATTGCATTAGGAGCGATCTCAATTCTTTGAGTATGCACTCTTAACGGCCTTGGCCCTGTGTGGGAATTGGTAACTGCAACTACGCCTCGAACAGGCTGATTTTCTCTCTTACCATCCCTTTTTACTTCCTCACTTGCTTTCTCAGCAATGCACGTCCTCTTCTCTCTTAGCTTATTTAGGACTTTTTTCTTAGCTCTGGACGTAATCGTGTCCGCCATGAGACACTCAGTATTCTCTATTAAATACTCGAGACACTCTGTCTTTTTCTTTTTTCGTCGTTTTACCTCTGCAAAGGGAATTTTCTCGTCTTTGATTATTAAACATCTTTGTTTTAAGTCTACAACGGCGTTCTTGTCTAATAAATCACGCCCAATAATGACGTCATAATTGTAAATACCATCTTTAATTATTAAAGCATTTGTCTTTAAACTTACTCCGTTTTTTAACTTTAGGACAAGCTCCACCTCGCCTTCAACATTACTCTTAGCGTTAACCCCTTTTATAGTCAGAGAACTTGGCTTCACGTCATTACTTATCTCACTTATTCTGTGGTAGCTGATTAGGCACTTCTCTGATCCTGAATCAATCAATGCATTCCACAGGTCTGCATCTTTTCTAAGCACAATCATGGGCTTATGACTTTTTCGTATTACAAATAATTCATTTTGTCCTGTAACTTCAACTTCTTCATCTTCTTCGTATTTACAAACGTTCGTCGTCACATGGCTTTCTATTATTTTTTGGCTTTCTATTTCAGTGCCATGAGCGTTCAGATCATCACTTAATTCCGCCTCTCCCAGCGATTCATATCTATTTTGACACTTAATGATTGGATCTATCATCTCAACATTTTTAACGAGGGAACCTCCAGACATGTTTAACACATCAACTCTCTCGACATTTTTAACGAGGGAATCTTCAGCACCAGAATTCTCCTCGGGTTCACAGGGATTTGTCGCCGTAGAGTCATACTTAGTTATTGTAGTTTCATTTTTACCATTGACGTTATTTCTATCGGAAATGAAATCGTCTCTGCTGTTTACGCTAAAAAATCATTTCCACTGTTAGTTTGGTAAGTTTCTACCTGGCCTTCTTCTGACATACGAGTTTTATACTGTCCTCGCGCACGGACACGATCCGGTCTGCCTGGTCTGTTTAAATAGTCTCTTCTGGACCTACAATCTCTTGCGTAGTGTCCTAACTTATTACAACGAAAACAAGCTACATCACGCAGTGAATGCTCGGTGGCTGTCTGAGATGAACCTGGTTTGTACCAATCAGTCGGTTTCCTAGCCACGGTGGTTACCGACTCGCTTTGTCCTTGACAGACACACACATGATTGTAACAATTCGAGCAACGCTTCGCGTTGTTGGCTGTCTCTACTGCCTGAACTTCTAGAGTTCCTAATTCTCTATCTCCAACATAAGATTTTACGTGAGGTCTAGCACGGAAAGTTGGTCTCGGGAAATTAGGTCTCCAGTAGGGCCTACGCGTTCTACCTCTACCTCGAAATTCGCCTCTTGTCATTGTAAGCACTTCGGCCTCATCACAGGCTGCATCAAAGTTTGATTCGGACGAATGGTCATCTTCTGCACAATAGATTTCCATAGATCTCTCAGATCGATTCGCTAATATTTGCTTATCCTCGGGAAAATTGCGAATTACAGTTACAATTCTCTGAAGGAGCTCTTCCGACGATTTGAAGGGTTTATTGAATAGTTTTTTGGAGAAATCTTCTGTTACTAAGGGGTTAATGATGGCCATAGCTAACGCAACGATTAAAGTATTCTCGACATACTTATCGAGAGCAACAGGATCGGGACATTTTACTACATAGGGGTGGGCTCTGTTCGAACACTCCGGGCTGGTCATTATTCTGTGGGTTAGCTTACGGATTTTGGATCGACGAACTGGCTAGCCAATGCATCGTTTCTTTTCAGGCGTACGTTATTTAGATCACAGGCGACCGCGTGCAAAGATCTTTCACCTTTTGATACGTAGATATTTTCTAACAGGTGCACGACTTCTTCGAAACTTAACTCATAACCTTCACTAATTATGGAGGCTACGACGGTATTGAAGTCGCCTACCCGCTTGTCTGCCGTCCTCAGTAGTAAGTTTAATTTGGCTTCTTCTGAATTGTCCGAAAGCATGTTGAAATACGCTCTCACATTTTTTATATGCGTTTCTAGTGATTTGTTTTCTATGAAGTCCGGGTCATTTCTACGTTTTCTACCTCTGTACTGCGGCAGATCCTGCCCAGCAATCACAACACTAGGTATTGGACCTACAATAGAAGTTGTCACAGCGGTAACCGTACTAGTTACAGAGCTAACTGTGGTAATTGCTGCACTGATAACAGGGGTGACAGTGCTGGTCGTCGCCATCGTGTTGGGTACCGAAATCGACTTCGCGGAAAAAATCGGAACTGAAACTCTTCCTACTCGAGTCACGTAAGGGGTGCTTCTTATGTACTCGTATTCGTCAGAGTCACTGCCCGACATAAGCACAAAATAATCCTATATTCATAAACCTCCAATTTCCATTAAAAGAAAAATGTTCTTCACACAATAAAATTTTCTACATGCAAATGATAATATTCTACATACAATAAAATTTTCTACGTGCAAATGATAATATTCTACATACAATAAAATTTTAACTCACATTTTCAGTGGACTTAAACCAAGCTAATCCAGCACAAATTCAAAAAGTCACAGCTCGTGGCGGTCGGCAGCAACTGAACAGAGACAGGCCGCTCCAGCTTGCTCTTATGTGCCAGAGAACAATGGCCCGAGAACAATAGCAACAACTTCCTTCAATTGTTCTGGAGAACAATGGACTACCTCTCCACACAACGTTTCCGCTTACCCGCTCGCTCTCCCACTACCGGGAACCAGCTTGCTTACTGCGCTTTCGCAATGCCTACGCTGCTCGCTCTCCCGCTACCAGGAACCAGCTTGCTTACTGCGCTTTTGCAATGCCTACTGCTTAACTTCCTACTCATTAATTTTATAATGATGATGTATAATCATTAATTTGAGCGCATGCTTATTTAATTTGCAAGCAACATTATCGGCGTACACTTAACTTAATATTTTGGCGACGCGTAGCTCTCGTAGATCTTCTCGTTGCAGATGACGGTGCGTAGATGCGTAGATCTCGTCGACAGACCAGGTTGTTGGTCTGGACCCCTCACATCATCTTCTCCTTTGAGTAGCCCATTTTGTAGATTTTCGATTTTTTTCTTCCTCGAAGTGTTTCTTTCCCGAAGAGTTTCTTGGAAAGCACTTTGATTTTCTGCGCTGACGTCTTTCTTCCTTTTCTCGATGCACTGAAGTAATGTGATAACTATGCGACGTTACTCCAAACAGGGTGACACTCCTCACATTTAAAATCACGGATCAGCAGAACTGAAGATCAATTCTTGATATCTTTCTTCTTCAATGGGGCAATGTGGCAATGTGGATATTTTTAATGTGGCTTCCCCATACTGTGGCCACCAGAAATGTTCCGGCCCTTTTCAGTATCAGGTCGAAACTAACGCGAATGAGGTTCGGGAGTGAATCACAGCCGAATGTGGTTATCCTTTATTGTACTTCAGAATTGACACAGGCGTTGTAATTGGTAGAGAGTCTTTAGATCGGAAGATAATCTCGTTACTCTATAGCGTATCTGTGATCTCTACAGATGCTTTCTCGACAGCCAAGCTCCGCTACTGAACAGCGACGCTTCTGTTTGTAAATGCGACCTCTACGGCAGACCACCGCTAATGAACTACGATGTCTCTCGCCGATCCTATTTATATGCCTGGCGGGCGCACACATGTTTGTACATGTTCAAAAGGTGCATTCAAAAATCTGTCCACCTTGTAGTTCCATTTCATTTTTGTCCAGTGCATGAGATATCATGACATTTATTTACGCCCATATACGTTTATTGAAGCTTCAATCTGAAGTCATATCAAGGTAGAGGGTGAAAAAACCTTAGTCCTCTACAAAGTTCTTGTGCCCTGTATTTCCGTCTGGCATAAAATGTCTTATTTAGCTCAGAAGACATCCGCTCAAGGACTAGAGTGATAGGTCCTAGCATTATTGAGAAAGAGATAGGAACGGCACACTGTCCATCTTGTTGCTACAGGTCTTACTATTCAACTGGAATCAGTGTTTAACATACAAAAACATATAACAGGTCCTAGCCCAGCTGTCAACACGACCACCGTGTGTCAGTGGTGTTTAACGGTTGATTTGGTTAAGTTGTATGTAGCAGATTGGGAAATCAATTTTACTGCTCAAATACAATTTATTCTTCCTAAGAAATATGAAAATGCAATTGCACGATAACAATTCACCTCATATAATAACATTTAGTTTCTTAAAAGATTGCGAAACAGATGAAATGTTATTCATTGATTCCAGGACGTGAATAAACAATTTACCTATTGGTACACAAATGTCCCACTACGCGGGGAACGTGTTGAAGGGTTTGTGTGAACGTGAGTTTTCTTCACATACGTGTGAAATTGGCACTGGCTCAATTTCTTTCCCGGAAGTATGGTTTGCTTCTAATTTCATACTGTTGTCTCAATGAGAAGATAATGCGCAATACTGTGTATCTAGGTATAAATCTTTTTGTGGTCTCTAAATTCATAGAGGCCTTAACTCTTTTATGGTATCCTACTCGCGCTCAAGAAGAATCCGCACAGGAAGAACCTTTGGCTTATAATTTAATTTATGCCTTAAGAATGTAGCGTTGCTTGGATATCTTTATCGTGCTGTTTTGTGTGGTGTGCAAACTTCTTATTTTTGTAAACGACAATAACTACTAGCTGAATTTTGCATGTATGTATCTGAGGAACTAGCTGCAGTTGTCCCTGCTGTCCTTGGTTGCGCCTCGCGGAAATATTTTGGTTTGAATATTGATCGCTTCTCTTGGCGCCCCCTCTCACTCCAAACTCACCAACGTAAGTTTTTGTAGAGTTGGGAAGCTCACAAGAGCTTCCTAACCTAACTTATTTCTTGTGTTTTTTTCGAGGCCGTTTCACAATAAAAAAACAGTCTACAGCTTACGTTGGTTGAGGAGGTTGTGAGAGAGGTACCGAGTGTGCGCGTGTGTCGGCCCCAGCGACGTACTCCTGCTCTTCAGAAACGTGCTGGTCACGCTCTGAGGGAGGGGGCAGTACCAGGGGTCGGTGCCTCATTTAGTGCCACTCGTGTGCACAGAAGCCAGAGAAACGGGGCCTCTATGCAAGCACCCTCTGGCTTTTACGGCCGAGCGGGGCAGCTTGTGCGCTGCACCGTCGCTGCCTGCCCGACACATTTTTATTTTCCGAGTACTATGCTCAAGTTCACAGATCGGTAAAACTTCTGTAAGTTAGAATAAGTGAACAATGGCCATCGTTTTATGCATCTGTGGTCATGATTTTTGTAAACGGTAGTGGGCTGACCTGTTGGTACTTGCATCGCCCTATCATCATTGTTAAAAGTTTTGTGTGGACAGGAGCTCTATTTACATTCGTAGCAGTAGCAAATATGAAAGTAGTCTGTGTTTGTGCATGCTCTTACTATCCATCATGCAGAGCAAATAAATAGTAGTCAACCAAGAAGAAAAGTTTTGACTAAAAAATATTCAAAAATATTTAAACTAAACTAAATTTCCCTCAGGGGGATACAAGTATTGTATCTATGGGAATTGGCGCTCCCAGGGGGACTATGTAAGGTCCCTAGCTTAATGTTTGGTAGGTCTTCTTTTTGTTGAAATGGAATTGTTTTTGTTTTGTTACGGACCATCTTTTATCGGTTCACATCTGTCCTGTTTTTCAGCATCTACTACTTTCTTCTTCAAACTCTCAATATTTTATAGGGACGGCCTGGTTCTCGGTACCTGAGAGGAAGATCCACGGCAGATGGAGGGAAGACTGGCACCAGCGGAGGAGCCTCATGCACGATGCCTAGTTGGAATCGGGATTATGGCCTCAAAGAAGACTTCCACGCCGAGTGGAAGTCATTAAATCGACTTAGAAGCGGCCACACGTATCTCACCCACAGCTGCCTCATGAACAGTGAGGTACAGAAGCCTCCGCCTGGCTGCCCTCTGTGCCTGGGAGCACGCCTCACGGTGTACCACGTACCTATCGACAGCGCCGCGCTGCGCAAAACGCGACCTTGGTGCTTTGATGTCTTCTCTGACAATAGCTGGCCACCTTCAATAAGCAACCTACTTGGCCACAATGCGCCCGCAGATCAGCTGATTACCTTTCTTCAAAGAATAAATGCTTACGACGTGATCTGATTCAGGGAACTATTCAAACTCCTAAAATTACGACTCTTCACATGCCTAAGCCATGCAGCATCCAGATTTACCAGCTAATTGCCTTTCTTGTATGTTCAGTGCGACGTGTCACAATGCGTGAGCCTCTTGTATCTTGCTGTTGTCTGCCTTAGTCATAATCTCTGAGATTTTCCCGGCCAGCGCTAGAGGGGATATTGGCGTTACATTAGCACCCCAGTAGAAACGTGTCCGTAACATTATTATGTTCTTCAGCTTTGATCTTGTTTCATTAACTTTCTTCTTAGCTTATTATTTTTATACACCTTGTGCGCAGATTCTGCGTTTCCTAAACTGCATACTAATGGTGCCTTCATCCTTCTTCTCTTTGATCATCATTGTTGTGGTAAAGAGAGGCTAAAACTTTCTTAAAATCAATCAATCAATCACAAAACTGAAATAATTAGACCAGAATGTTTAAAGATAGGACGTGTAATAGGGAGTACATGTACAGCTAATAGCCTGACATTGCTAGCAGGGGTCAACGCATTTTTTCATTATTAGCTTATTTTTGTTGAAGCTTCAAGTAATACCTGAATGTTTAACGGAATAGCCCAAGACTGAATAAAGTTGAATATATTATTGTTTCGTTAATGAATTACCTTGCGCTATTACGAGTAAAATTGAGATTTCGTCTGGCCAAGGTAAACCACCGAACGTTACTGCAGGTCCTAGCGTAACTGCCTCAGCCAAATCTACCACTGCTAAATTACCACCACCAAAAATGCCACCGCCTAAGGTGCCAGAAAAACTTCAAGCCATGGGAATTCCACGCAAGCGCATCCAGAGTGGAGCGTCGCCTACCAGCACACCTCACTCAAAAGTAGCTCGCGGCCAGTCGGGCGAACACAGTACATCCCAGAGAAAATATTCATTTGTCCGTGTTAGACAGGTACCCAAGGGGCTGAGTGATGAGTTGCTGAAGAAGTATCCTCCTCCTCCCGGCCTTCCCTCGAAACCACCACCTGATGTCGAGGTGCGAACGTGGCGCGAGGGAAGAAGGAAACCAGACGAGGCGAGACCTATCCCAACTCTGGTCAGTCAACGTGTAGCAAGCACTGAATCTAGTGCACCACCTCAGAAGTAACAACTGTAACTTTTTTATCAGACTGGCTTTTACCATCATTCATTGGAAATGTCGCAGCTTGCGACGTAACTACAGTGATCTCAATGCTATCCTACTAGAACTTCAACCAGCTTGTGTACTCCTCCAGGAAACTATGCTCGGAGGCAGTGCTCTGCCCCGACTTAAGCACTACCAAGTAGAAACTTACTCTACAAGTAATAATCCTCTTCCTGGAACAGGACTGGCAATCTTTGTGAAGCAGAGCTTCCCATATTACAGGCTGCCCATCAATTCACGCTTGCAGGTGATGGCTGTCCGAGTGGAGACTGCTACTGCACCGTTTACAGTATGTAATCTGTACATCCCTCCTCTTCGCATAGCTACATGTGAAGAGCTTTTGGACGTGATAAGGCAACTCCCGGAACCTTTTGTGGTGGGCGGTGATTGGAATGGGAAGCATGCTGCGTGGGGTAACAACAGCATCGATCAACAGGGCAGAGAAGTGGAACGACTCCTTGCTACCACAGATTTATGTCTGTTGAATACGGGAAGTATGACTCACTTCCACGTCCAAACTGGGACTACTTCCGCAATAGATATCAGTTTATGCTCCCCAGACTGTTACCCAGATGCTCGGTGGACTGTCATGGATGACGCCCATGGAAGTGATCACATTCCAGTGGTGGTGACTTTCCCCACCTACCTCCCTTTTAACTCGGAGCCTCACTACTTACTTAAACGAGCTGATTGGGAAGTTTTCGAGGCTCTGACAGCCTTGGAAGATGATGAGGACCAGACCACTGTTGACGAGGCGCTAGAGAGGTTTACTAGCACTATTCGAACTGCCGCATCTATTGCTATACCCCGCTCGAAGGGAGGGAAAGTGAATCATCGAGTCCCATGGTGGAGTGACGAGTGTGCCCAGGCTAACTTTGAGCGAAAAAGGGCCTTTCGCCGGTACCAACGGAGCCACAACCTTGCTGATAAGATACTCTACCAAAGAGCCAGAGCAAGAGCACAGTTTGTGAAGGATACGGCCAGGAAACAATCATGGCAAAGGTACGTATCCACGTTAAACGCTGACACGCCAACTCCAAAAATATGGCAGAGAATTCAGAAGATGAGAGGACGAAGCGGACATGCCCTACCTTGCCTCACGGACAACGGAGAGATCACCATGAACCAGGATCGCGTTGCCTCCTTGCTGGCGGAGCATTTTGCCGACGTCAGTAGCGGAAGGCACTATACACCCGGCTTCCAGATCATCAAACAGCGCCAAGAACAATCTCACCTTAATTTTGCAACGGATGAACAATATCCATACAATTCACCCATAACGTACCTTGAACTGTATCATGCACTCCGACAATGTAAGAATACATCCCCTGGACCAGATGGCATCCACTACAAGATGCTAAAGAAAATGCACTCATCAGCAATCACCTACCTTCTTCATTTGTATAATAAAATCTGGACAACCCATGTATATCCTACAGAATTGCAATCAGCCACAGTACTTGCCTTCTTGAAACCCAATAAACCATCCACTGAAGCATCTAGTTACCGCCCCATTGCCCTAACAAGCTGTGTGGGAAAGGTACTGGAGAAGATAATCAACATTAGATTGATGCGCTTTTTGGAGGCCGGAGATCATCTCTCTCCAGTTCAGTTTGGGTTCAGATCTCTTCGTGGAACCACGGATGCCCTCCTCAGACTGCAGAACCATATTGTTAAAGAGCGTGCCCAAGGAAGACACACTGTGTGCGTCTTCTTTGATTTGCGGAAGGCTTATGACACTGCCTGGCGATATGGGATATTGGAGCAACTGCATAAGATTGGTGTACGAGGTCACATGGCAATGTATGTACGCGAGTTTATAAGAGAACGTCGGTTTAGGGTTAGAGTGGGCACACGGTTTTCTGCCCTGATGACTCAGAACGAAGGAGTACCTCAGGGCAGCGTTATAAGCTGCACGCTCTTCCTACTTGCAATGGACGCCATCACGAAGGACCTACCAAGGCATGTTTCGTTTTCCTTGTACGTGGATGATTTCATGCTATATGCATCCTCTAGATACCTACCCGCCCTGACTCGTCGAGTACAGGAAGCCATTAACCGTATTGGAGCCTGGGCCGACAAGCGAGGCTTCTCCTCTTCAGTTGAAAAGACTGTGGCACTCCATGTGCAGCCCCGTCACACTAATGAACCTACGCCTGAGCTCTTTCTCGGTGATAGGTTGGTCAACGTCTCGCCCACAGTCTCCTTTCTGGGCATGTTGTTTGACAATAAATTGTCATGGAGACCTCATATACAGGCTTTAAAAGGAAGATGTTCTAAAGCTCTGAATCTCCTGAAATGCCTGTCCAGATTAACGTGGGGTGCTGATCGAACAACCATGCTGCGACTTTATAGAGCCACCGTTCGTGCCAAGATTGATTATGGCTGCGTCGTCTACCAGAGTGCCAGCCCATCATGCTTATCACTCCTGGACCCAATCCATAACTCTGCTCTGAGGCTGTGTACGGGGGCCTTTCGGACATCACCGGTGATGAGCTTATTGGTGGATTGCGGTGAACCAGCCTTGCAACTTCGTCGAGTACAGCTTACTCTACAGTATGTTGTACGACTCGGACAACTACCTTTCACGGCCACGTGGAATAGCGTGATGGAGGGAGTAAGGGGTCGGGAGTTGTTTCCGTATTATATCCCCTCCTCTACTGACTACGAAGCACTAACGGAGATGATGCAGTTGCCCTCGTTCAAAGTTGAGCGTGCCCCCACTCTGGAAGAGCCAACCTGGCAAATTCCGATTCAGACTTTCTGTCCAGGACCGCAATACCCAAAGAAAGAGATGATGACAATATCCATACTGCGACATATTTTCCAAGATCACCTTCACAGTGACCACGAGGGAGCTTTTCATATCTACACTGACGGTTCTAAAACGGATGACGCAGTGGGCTGTGCTGCAGTTTTTGATGGCGGAGTGGTGGAGGAAAGACTGCTGCCTGAAACGTCAATCTACTCTGCGGAGCTGATAGCCATCCGTGCCGCACTCCCCATGATTGAGGAGCGACCTGCTTCGGGTTCTTATGTGGTGTTCTCCGATTCCAAAGCTGCCCTCCAGTCACTGAGATCCTACAACTCCACACATCCAATAATTTCCGGAATAATGTCTAGCCATTTGCGACTTGCAAGCTCCCCAAAACTTGTAACTCTATGTTGGGTACCTGGCCATGTTGATGTGCGTGGCAACGATCGGGCAGACGAGTTAGCGCGAAATGCTGCAACCTCTGCTGCTAACCCAACAAATACCAGAGTACCCGCCCGAGATTACTACCCTATAATTAAAGCTGCATTAATCCAACTCTGGCAGCGACAGTGGGAAAACACCCAAGACAACAAGCTGCGCAAGATTAAGAACAGTGTCCGAGCCTGGCCTTCTTCAGCATGCCGGAACCGCCGCGTGGAAGTCCTCCTATGTCGACTGAGGATTGGTCACACCCGCCTCACTCATGGCCATTTAATTAATGGATCGTCGCCCGGCCCCTCTTTGCGATCGCTGCTTGGTGCCGCTGTCGGTGCAGCATATATTGGTTGAATGCCTTCACTTTTCCGATGTACGTTCCCGTTATTACCCTGGTTTACAGGGCGCTGACTCTGATTTTGTTTTGTGTAAGATGTTGGGAGAACCGACTCGTGTGCGTTTTAATCATTGGCGGCTTACTGGTTATCTCTCTGACTCGTCTCTTATGAACAAATTATAGTGCCTCTGTACGCTGAGAACTACGAAAAGTTTTTTATGTATGAAGTCTTTTGGAAGATTGTAGATGGAGAAACTGCAATATGGCCGGACGCGCTACGTTGGTACCTTGGGGGGGTTTCAGCGTGGGTAAGGCGTCCGGCCATAATGGGTGGGCAGCTGAAACCCCCTAAGGGGTTTGGCTGCCCAGTGATTTGGATGTACTATAGTATGTACAAAATTTCAATGAGGAGACAATTATAATCTTGAGTTGTAATCAAATCATGATCATGTAATTTTTGATGTTCATATAATGTTGATGTTCACCTTGCGTGGTAAATCGGAAAAGCCTGATACCGATTAAATTATGTGACCTTCGGTGCGATATAGTCTAAATAACTGAAGCGTTAGCAAACCTATGTTACTACTACTTGAGACTTGGGCGCATCATAGACGCTTCGTCGTAATTCTTAGGTTCTTTCAGAACTTGTTAATAATAGTGTACGGACCTATAGTGCGACCCACGGTAATAGTCCAATTTAATTTTTCGTCAAAACTATCATTTCCTGTTGATATGCATTGATATTTTATAATATAACGTACAGTCATCAGGTACAATGTTCATAATCCTATTATTTTAGAAATTACTGGCTTGTTATCATTAGAAACTCACTTTTATCAAATCCACGGTCTATTTTCTGAACCACGATATTAGTCCGAGGTATGAAAATTAGGTCAATATGATGAATAAAAAATAAATTGGTTAAATATTAGTATGGAAATTAGTAATAAATACTTCGAAAGGTACTTTTGATGAATTGCGACTGCGAACAAGGCAAAAAAAAAGAAAACTGAGATTTTTTATTGCAATGGTATTACATTTTATGAACTCAAAAATGCGTTCATTAACCGAACTGGTCAAATTTTCAATAGTTATACCATCAATGGATCTTACGGTGACTTTTATGGCCTCCCACAATTCTGCTTTGGATGAAAACTGCTTGCCATCTGAATAAACTTTGCGTTTGATGATAGACCACAGATTCTCAATTGGGTTCAGATCTGGAAAATTGGTAGGCCCGTCTTCAAATTCTGTTTTTTTGAACTTAAGAAAAGCAAGATATTCTTTCGTGGATCTGGCTGAGTGCGATGGTGCATTGTCTTGCATGAAACCCAACTTTTTGCGAGGATCCAAAGTCTGGTCGTGAAGCCAAGCAAAAAGACGTTCATCGAGTAGGGCGCAATAATTCGCAGAATTAATTTTAACTCTTTACGGACCATTATTTGGTCTACAAGTTCATTATTCACGATCCAAGCCCACAACATAACACCACCACCGCCTTGATGACGGCGAAAACGATGGTGGAGCTTACCCTCGAATACATTCCTCCTTTGGAGCATCCGTTTGAGACATCGAGGGTCGCTCTGGTCTCACCCGTGAATAGAACACATTTAATATCCTGTTTCATACACGACCTAGCCCACTCAACTCTCAGGAGCCTGTGCCTTTGTGTCATTGGAAGCTTTTTCTCGGGAGATTTCACCTATTTGATATTCCTCAAGATTCTATTGCGGTTATTTTTTGGGATTTAATTCAGACCAGTTTTCAAAAATTGCTTTGCTGGTGCTTCCTGGCTTCTTAAAGACTTAACGCTTGATTTTTCTGATATCTCGCGTGTTTAGAGCTTTTATTTCGCCTTTATCAGACCGTTCCTTTCGAGTGGAAGGATCCCTCAAGAAACGATGAATTGTTTTAACATGGCGCCCTAAAATCCTAGCTATAGAGGCACCAGAGGTCTTCTTGGCAGTATCCTTCATGATGGTTTGCTTTTCTTCGTCTGTTAGGTCCTTAGCACGTCCCATTTAGAATTTTATACAAATGGACTTATGGTGTGGTTCACCGTATATTACAAAAAACAAGCTAAACAAAGGAAAATTGTGCAACCCGCCTTTCCAGAAGATAAATATTGCAGAGGATTTTCATCGAAATATCAAAAAAAAATTATTGGACTAATACCGTGGGTCGCACTGTACATACTAGCGCCATAACTGAACTGAACTGTTTTTCAAATCATCCGGGGGGCACAATTTGTAATTTTCGCCGCAGTCTGTGCTGGCGGACCGCGGATGATAGATTTCTGTCTGATGTATGATACAGATCCGCATAAAAAGAGGAATTCATCGTCCCCTCATACTTTTTAAATTAACCGACTGGTCTTCCGATGGCTCCAGCCTTTGAAAGTCAGTCTCTTCAACACATCTTCAAAAGATCACACAACAGCCAGCACTAGGTATGGAAACAGCAAATCTATATAGTCGTCTGCAATCTAGTACTTGACAATACAATGTTTCGAAGCTGTCATTTGCTCCCTCATACAGATGCACCAATATTTTTTGCAAAAGAAAAGTATATACATGATTTTTTTCAATCATAAGTATTAGAATAACAGACATGGAGAGAAAATGCCCTTTCTATGAATACCAACATAACATAAGATGAACGTATTTCTAACGAGAAAACGCGACTTTAAGAGAAGAATCTTCAGAGGCCATATTTGTGTTTCACGAGTAATCCGAGGACTAAATCATGCAGTCTATTTAAGTACAACCTCAATACTGATTGAATACCTTTTACAAGGTGGGCCAAAAGAAGTCACCCCATTGTAATAGGCTTTTTTGTGCAGATTACGGCCAATGAGAAATCTGTTTTGACATTTGTGAAGTTGAAAGATGTAAATTTCAAGTGAACAAGCCACAGAACGGAGCAACGGCACACAGTGCGCGAGCCGCAACCGATATTCTGAAGGTGGCGTTCCCGGGTCGCCTGATTTCTCGTTTTGGCAATTTGGACTGGCCCGCAAGATCGCCCGATTTGACCGTTCCAGACTTTTTTCTGTGGGGTTTTTTGAAGTCCCGTGTGTATGTGAACAAGCCCGAGACCCTGGAAGCACTAAAGGACAACATTCGACACGAGTGCGAGAATCTGTCGCCCGAAGTTCTCGCCGAAGTGATGAAAAATGCCATAAAACGAGCCCGCATAGCAATCAATTGTGGTGGCGCCCATTTGGCCGATATCATCTTCTCGACTTGATCAATATAATTGTAAAGGTTCAAATAAACATATTAAAAAACAGAATCGATGTTTTTTATTTCTGAAAAAATTAAAGCCAAACAACATCAGACGACTTCATTTGGCCCACCCTGTACTTGAGCTCCTACCAACATAGTATGAACTTGCTGTTCTGTGATTAACGATAAGTTTACTGATCAACCGAAAGAAGGTATTGAAATCTATTGCAGGTCAACTTTTTTTTAACCGAAATGGTAATTAATTGATTTTATTCCGGATAAAGCTACTTTTTGGTAGCTACTTTTTTTATTGGTAGCTACTTTTTGAGCGAGTTTCCATCGACGAGAGTCTGTGCTAAATGATAATATAATAATAATGAAGGCATCTACGGATGCTTTATTTCCAATCAAGCCTGATACATATCACCTTGTACATTGGATTTTCAAATGCCTTATATCTAACGCCAGGACGCCATGACGCTTTCCTCCGGTCAAGACCGGTACCCATTTCAGACACCTGGGTAGAGCGGGGTATAGTGCTTGGAATTTTTCTCCTATACCCAACAGAGAAAATCGCCACCACCAGCGCCGAGATTCGATTCCGGGTCTGCCGCACGGCGGCAAAAACCTCTAGCCCCACGGCTATGGCGAGCACAAAAAAATTAAATGAAAAAATGTAAGCTATCTTATGCAAACAGTGTTCATTTCTTTGTGATATATTTTACTGGAATTAAGGTTTTAAAACTCATGACGAACAACAGATAACGTTTAATAAATCGAGAGAATTAGGAGGCTTCAATATGCTGAGATCAAATCAAACAAGACATGACCAAACCAGACCAGAGACCGGATCATAGACCGGACCAGAGACCGGACCAGAGACCAGACCAGAAACCGGACCAGAGACCGGACCAGAGAAATGACCAGAGACCGGACCTGAGACCGGACCAGAGAAAGGACCAGAGACCGGACTAAATGCTGGACCAGAGACCGGAAAAGATACCGGACCAGAAACCAGACCTGAGAAAATCAGATAATATTGGATTAGAGTAGATCAAATTAGATTTTTTTAAGCATCCTTTTGCGCAATAAAGGCTTTCCAAAGAGAGAAAGGAAGTGATACGTAGGAATGAAAAATTGTCCTGAATGTCGACTTCATAGTCTTAAACGCAAAATAATTTAAATCTACCCATTTTACTTCTAACATTAATCCCTCATATCACCAGTTCGATGTTCGTATGCTCATATTTCAAAATGAGTGCGCTCTAACGAGTGTTTTCAACAATGCGTCACTAGGATTATGATTTCTTAGTTATTTGTATTTATATGTATTTTCAAAATCAGATGACCGCAGCGAAGGGAACCCATTTTTTCGTGCCTTTCTCTCTATCATTAGATCGAGACATGAGTATTACGATACCCAAGTGTGAATATCAACTAAGGATCTAAATGTTAAGATATTTTAAGAACCAATGTTGTACATTTCAGGTAACAACTTTATTGGATATAGACTTTTATTTCATTTTTTAAATATCATATCCCCTTTCAAATAACAGACACTCTACACGAGTGAAGAACTGCCATGTACAATAAATGCACGCTGAAAAACACAGTGTTCATTCCTAAGCAATGAATTTTTCAATAATTAGACACAAAACGTTTTACATCTTTCTTCTGTAACCTCGTGATTTACGCACATTTTTGATTCAGTGACTTAATATAAATCTTTTTCTGCGCTAGAAATATCACTACAGTTATTTTGAAACACAAGACCATGGGTTTCACACTTTAAACATTTCTTTTCAGAGCATATCTGTTAGACCAGAGAGGCCTCTTTCCATCTTGGAATAATGGAGTACGACAACGATTATAAGTATGAGTGTGGGGTAGAGAAGACACAGTTGGTAATCTAGGAACTACATGTACTGTACGTCCGTCGAGCAAGGCATGGAGCTAGGATATATGGAGGGAGCATAGCCGATTCCAATCGGGTTCAAATTAGCTGCAAAAGTTGGGAGACTGGGGCATTGGCAAGGCCCCACATGTGAGCCAACCACAGACGCTTGGCTGAAGTTGGCTCCTCCTCGCCTCCTCAACAACTCGTTCCTTTGCCAAAGCAAGATTAGTACCGCT
The DNA here is from genome assembly GCA_030386875.1 of Morinoia aosen. Lineage (NCBI taxonomy): Eukaryota > Metazoa > Arthropoda > Malacostraca > Amphipoda > Talitridae > Morinoia > Morinoia aosen. The sequence continues at coordinate 400,388 of CM059567.1, forward strand.
CCACAAATCGAAGGATGAGGTGCGCGTGCAAGTCACTCTCTAATTTGTTATATTCAAGGGCCTGTAATCTTTACAGTTTTTAACTCTTAATGTATCTTTGCTAGTAATTTTGATATTATTAAGTGTCCTCGAGCGAGGAAACACAATTTATTATCTCTCGGAGTCTTAGAATCCCAAATTAATGATTACGATAAACTCAACAGCTGGAAGAGCAATCAGCGAGCATGTGCGCACCCTAGCGTAGTTAGTAGGTAACTGGCTTCCGTGCTGATGTCACACTTGCGAGACGGTTATTGGTTACCACAAACATGGGAGAAATCTCAAAAACTGGTTCTCTTCACAGACGGGTATGCTCCCTCCATATATACTTCCTCCACGGAGCAAGGCGGCAAGAACAAGAAGAAGGAGCTCGATCGCTCTACAAAGGCGGTTAACACATGAACATAGAAAACGGGACGGAAGCAATTTAATGGGCGACTGCGACAACTCATATATAATAATAAATATATATACTGAAGTTGGATCTCAACACACCCCCTCCAACTGAAGTATTCCATCCCACTATGCATCAATTCACATAGTAATCAATTAGAGCTAACATTTCAACGTTCAGATCTTTCATTGAACATTGAACAGCAGAAAAACAACATAAAAAAATCATCAGTGTAGATTAACAGATTACACTGAGCACGATACAAAAAATATAACGCACAATAATGCATAGTCCGCAATAGCGTTAAGAGTATTGTACTCAAGAAAGTTCTACCTTTTCTTGTAATTGGTCTACACAAAGCTAAACTGGAAACATGTCAGACACAGTAACTTAGAATTAAACACACACTTTGAATTTAAGCAACGACTGTCTAGTAACAGGCTTTGTGAACATGTCAGCAATGTTTTCCTCTGAAGGAACAAAGCTCAAAAGAAAAGAAAAGAAAAGAAAAAATGTTTATTTCCAAGTTGTCACATGAGATACATGCCAACATATTGGCTTTTTAAAGTTTCTTAAATATAGGGCATCCTAAAACAAATGTTCCATACGAGGAGTACTAATAATTGACAAACCATCCGAGGTGTACAAGTAGATAAGCCATACGAGGCATAATAATAGACAAACTATACGAGGTGTACTAATAGACAAACTGTCAGAGGTGTACAAGTAGATAGACCATACGAGGCATATTAATTGACAAAATATACGAGGCGTACTAATAGACAAACCATTCGTGGTGTGCTAGTAGTCTAACAAAAGTTATATCCTAGGAGTACTAATTGATAAACCATCCGAGGTGTACAAATAGATAAGCCATACGAGGCATAATAATAATAATAGGCAAACTATACGAGGTGTACTAATAGACAAGCTATCAGAGGTGTACAAAATAGATAGACCATGCGAGGCATATTAATAGACAAAATATACGAGGCGTACTAATAGACAAACCACACGTGGCTTGCCAATAGTCTATCTCTGTCAAGGGTAGTTGAATGAGAAATGAAAAATATGCCCTAAAAATATGCAAAGCCCTATCACCACCAAAAACATATTTCATATCTTCTCGATATTCACCACATCATACGGACATGGGTACATGGGATAAAATAGAGATACAGTGTAAGCCGGTTACCACTCATGATTGACAAATATCTACAAAATATTGGTAGAAATGGGTAAACAAACATATATTCAATATCAAAATTCATAGCTTGTACAACATACGGACAGAAAGATAATTATACTACGATTCATATGCTCAAATTGCACTTATTTCATTAATTATATATGACATTAATCCGATTCACAGAAACACCCTCTGGGGAAGTGATAGATCTATTTTTGAATCATTTCGCTGTTGCAATAAAATTTATTAACCGAATGGTTTTTGCGTAAAGAAATGAAATAGAAACATGTATATCTATTTATGTAGATACATATTGTTGTAGCTCTAGTAACCCTATACTAGAGCACAGTTTAGGTTCCACATAGACACAAATAACACATCAATAGACAAATGCAATGACACAGCAAGTTAGGTAAATAGTTCACTCACCTCTTGGGTATCTTAACTTAATACTCAATTTGTAGTACTGTGGCTAGTGAGATTAGAGCGGAGATAGACGGAAATATATAGAATAGAGTAGAAGAGAATTAGTACATTAGTTTAGAACTTAAGAAGTTAGATACCAACCACAGCAGGTAATTATATACACACTCGGTCAACATTCACTTGTTGTTGAACCCGAGGCCACTTGCAAACTGACTTGCGAGTGTTGCTCTCTCGAGCGTTGCCAACTTTTGGTCTCTCTAACTAGAACTTACACTACTCGCTATATTACACCCCTCCCTCCTTAATTAGAAACCCTCCCCCTGTATCCCCAGTCCCCTTATTCAATATAGTCAATCCTAAAGGTCCATTCTCACCAAAGGCTTCCGAGCCCGGGTAGACCTGCGTGAGATGTTAGCACTTGGAGGCTCGTGCATCCTAGCCTCCTGGGTGGGAGTCGGGTAATCAGGTGTTCCGGAGTCAGGTTCATTGGTCGGAGGTGGTGGGTATGAATTTTGAGCAGGTTGTGGAAACACGACGGTTTCCTCCGTAGGTTGTTCCAAGGGTTCAGGGATGGTGTTCGAGCAGGTAATAACTTGGTCCTGGTGTCGACGAACGACCTCTCCCCCCTTCAGTTGGCACTTGTAGGATACCGGGCCTGTTTTCTCAATGGTGGTAGCAGGGGTCCATTTTGGGGAACCCGGCGTGTATTGACGGACCATCACAGGAGACTCCGGCGGAATATCAACCATGCGAGACCCTGGGTGGTATCTTTTCTGAGCGTCCTGGCGTTGAGCAACTTTGGACGCGATTGCTTCTGACGGCCAAAGCAGATCAAGACGAGAGCGAACTTTTCTGCCTAACATCAGTTCGGCGGGCGTAACACCTGTTGTCGTGTGGGGTGTCAGCCGATAGTTGAACAGAAACCTGTCTAGTGCTAGGCGTAGGGGTTCCGTTGACTTTCGTATATTCTTCTTGAAAGTTTGTACCATGCGCTCTGCCAGTCCATTAGTTGAAGGGTGGTATGGTGCGCTCGTAATATGTCGCATACCACATGCCTTCACAAATTCTTGGAATTCAGCCGATGTGAAACACGTTGCATTGTCAGAATCAATTGTTACTGGAAATCCAAATGTCGCAAAAGTGTGTTTCAGGCACGAGATCGTTTCGCTAGAGGTTGTAATAGATGTGGGAAAAATTTCAACCCACTTAGAGTGTGCATCCACGATCACTAGATAGTATTTTCCATCCATTGGGCCCGCGTAGTCAATGTGTATGCGATGCCAAGGCTTCGCAGGCCATTCCCACGGATGGAGTTCAGCTTTCGTTGGTGCAGCTGCATGACTTAGTCGTTTCTTCTAGATCTTTGTCCAGCAGCGGCCACCATACATAGCTGCGAGCTAACTCCTTCATCCTGGATGATCCAGCGTGGCCAGAGTGAAGTTCGTCCACAATGGCTTGTCTGAGAGCTTGGGGTACAATAATTCTTGCTCCCCAGAGCACACAGCCATTTTGTGTGGACAATTCGTCTCGCCTCCTAGTATACGGAGCGAGATCAGGGTCACCAATTACCGTCGAAGGCCAGCCTACTTGGCAGTATTTGTATACCTTTGAAAGTACTGGGTCCCTTAGGGTGCCGTCGCGGATGTGGGTGCTGGTGACTGGAGCTGACTCGAGGAAATTTACTAAGGACGTCCATTCCGCAGGAATAAGTGTGGCTCCCTCGGGAGTTGTCAAAGGTAGACGACTGAGAGCATCAGCTGTGCCGAACAGCACGCAGGACCGGTGACGCAGGATGAACTTGTAGGACTGCAGTAGTAAAGCCCACCTTTGAATGCGCCCGGATGCCATCGGAGGAATGCTTCTACCCGGATCAAATAGTCCTAACAAAGGTTTGTGGTCCGTAACCACAGTGAAATCCTGTCCCCACAGGTAGCAATGAAATTTTCGAAGTGCGAACACCATAGCTAGGGCTTCTTTCTCAGTTTGAGAGTAGTTGCGTTCTGTTGCTGTTAGAGTTCGGGAGGCAAAATAGGCAAATAGTTCAATCCCATCAATAAGGTGACACAGCACCGCTCCCACACCATACGCACTACTGTCAGCCACTACCACTATGGGTTTCTGAGGGTCAAAGTGGACTAGAGTCTGAGAGTCCAGGAGGGCTTGTTTAGATTTCTGGAAGGCTCTCTCCTGACTTGCATCCCATTTCCAAAGGGTTTTATCCCTCAGTAAGGTATTTAGGGGTTCCAGCATGGTTGCAGATGATTTTAGAAATTTCCTATAGAAATTTAACAGCCCAAGGTAGGCTCTCAGTTGAGTCACATTAGTAGGAGCTGGTGCATTCTGGATTGCTGCTACCTTCTCTGCAGTGGGGTGCAATCCATCCTTGTCAATTTGGTATCCAAGGTAGGATACCTGTGGCACTCCAATTTGGCATTTATCCATTTTCAGTTTTAGCCCTGCCTCCTGTAGTTTAGATAAGACTTGATAGAGACGCTTGTTGTGCTCTTGCTCATTAGTGGCACTCACCAGGACGTCATCCAGGTAGCAGAACACTCCTGGGAGGCCCTGCAATAATCCTTCCATGGCACGCTGAAAGATTCCAGGTGCGGACGCAATTCCAAAGCTGAGACGGTTGTAGGCAAATAAACCTCTGTGGGTGTTTATTACCGCGAGTTCCTTGGAGTCTTCATCCAAGGGTAGCTGAGCGTATGCCTGAGACATATCTAGCTTGGAGTATATAACTCCTCCTGCTAACCCGCTAAATAGATCTTCCACTCTAGGTATAGGGTAGGTATCAAGCCTAGTGGCTCTGTTGACGGTTAGTTTGTAGTCCCCACATATTCGGATGCTTTGATCAGCCTTGAGCACAGGGACGATAACCGCTGCCCATCTTGAGTACTGTACAGGGGTGAGGATACCTGTCGAAAAAGTGCCCTTTTTATGTGAACGGTTATATGGGAACAGAGCCTTACAATTTAATTACGAACACTTCAATAGTACAGTTGACAATTCTACATCTTACAACCGGCATAGCGATTTACGCTGTCGACATTTCATTCACTGCCAACTGACTTTTTCTCCAAGCACTCATCAGATCCAATCTCAGATCTGTTGCGCCCAAAATCATCAGATCATCTTCAGCCTTCACCGCTAGCGCTTCAACTTCTGGATCTCTGACGCTCCGCTACCTCATCATCCGGCACGGCTTCTTCCGCCGTCCGTCCATTCAGTGTGCTCTGGTCTTGTTGACGCACTACGGTTGGCATGGGAGGATGCGGCTAAGCACCCTGTGAGCGCGAGTGCGCACCCGTCATCATCACCTCACTCACCGCCTGAAGACACTTCGCTTCGTCATTAGAGCAGTAAGTCGCAGTGCTGTCGTGTGTCGTGCGTAAGCATTAGATTGTTCGGCTGAAGCTCATTGAAGTGTTCCGTTCCCTCCTGTTAAATAATAGCGCCTAGGGTAATCAATCTATATATTAACTAGTTAGAGTTAGATCGGGGTGTGTTTATTTACGGGTTTAGGTGCAGATCAGATCGGGGTGTGTTTATTTACGGGTTTAGGTGCAGATCAGATCGGGGTGTGTTTATTTACGGGTTTAGGTGTAGATCGGATCGGTGGGTTACGTAAGTTTAGGTGTAGATCGGATCGGTGGGTTACGTAAGTTTAGGTGTTTGAGATCAGATCGGTGGGTGTTAATTTAGTTGAGGTGTTTGAGATCAGATCGGTGGGTGTTAATTTAGTTGAGGTGTTTATAGGTATCAGATTGGGGTTAGTTTGGGTGCGTTTAACTGATTTATTCTCCAAGCAAGTCAGATCATCATACTTCGTATTTACTCCTTTTATTTAAATTTTGCTATTTTGTTTCACCTAGGGGCATTAACGGAAGGCGCGGGGTTTGCGCCTGGAGTCACGACAGCGGCTCCGACACTTCGGGCCGAGTCTCCAACGCAACCATCGAACGAAAACCATCGTTCTCCATCACCAAATTTATTTTTCATTGCACGATTATATATTTATTTTACCAGCATTGACAAATATTTTGGTGGTATTATTAAACTTTAATTCTACTGTCTGCATTTCAAATCCCCCCCGCTCGCTTTTTTCGTGCACCAGTCTATCAAGTTCTGCCTCCACCTTAGGTCTCAGTGTGTAAGGCACGTTCCTGGCCTTACAAAACTTTGGTGGTACGGCTGGATCCACTTCTATTTTGAAATTCCTTCCCTTAAAGCAACTTAGACCTGGTTGAAAAAGGTCGGGGAATTTATTTGCTAACTCTCCAGGGCAGGTAGTCAATTTGTTGACATTATTTGATACTATAGTTAGCCCAAGGGAATCAATCAGGTCCCTACCCAGCAAAGCTGGCCCCTCCCTGTCTACAATCACAATAGTTGCTAGCTGAGGAACCATATTACCAGATTCACGCTGGATGTTAGCCCTAATCTCTCCGCAAACCACTAGTGTGGTTCCACCATAAGTCCTAAGCTTAACATCAGAAGGTCTCAACTCGGGCCTTGTTTTTATTGGTAGTTTACAATAAGCAGCTTTTGATAGGATAGACCTGACAGGACCCGTGTCTACCTCCATTTCCAGTGGGGTATTGTTTAGTAATGTTTTCATTTTAATGGGGGGTTTCATTTCTTCGGCTATTGAGAAAATCTCCCCATAACAGCCTAGATTAGCAACTGGATAGTCTGCACAGGTTGCATTGTTAGTTCTATTAGGGTTAGGGTGGTGTTCCCTCACCCTTTTCTCATGCATAGCATGCACAAAATTATTTTTGTTGCCTTTAGCAGAATTTTGATTTTTCAATTTAAAGCAACATTTCTCAAGATGACCTTTTTGGCCACAACCATGACAAATACTGTCTTTATAGGGGCAATCTCTACGCCACTGCAGATTACCACAGCCGCTGCATGCTGATTTGGGGCTAGCTTGAGCCTAAGTTTTGCCCTGTGGCTTAATAGCAGTTTGCTTTACTCTATGCTGGCCCACATTTAGTATGGAATTAGGTTGCCTTAACACAACCGTCTCCCTCAGTTGTGCTTCTTTGGCAGTTGCCAGATCCACGGCTTTTTTCCATGTGAGGTCAGCTTCATTCAGCAAACAATTTTGAACATCATTACTGGCCACACCCAGTATGAACCTATCTAGCCGTGTTTCTTCTAGAACTTCCTGTTTGAAATTACAGGTGTCTGAAAGGGCCTTTAAGCTAGCCACAAAAACAGCAATGCTCTCCCCTTGTTTCTGGTTCCGTTTATGGAACCTAAACCTTTCAAAGATCTGGTTGCGTGTCGGCTTAAAATGCCGTCTTAACGCTTCCATGATCTCATCATAGGTAGCATCTAAAAGTCTTTTAGGGGAGAGTAGGTCCTTTGCTAACCTAACAATTTTAGGACCCACCAGAGCAATAAATGTTTTAGCTTTATTTGAATCTTCCACATTATTAATACTCAGGAAGCAGTTTAGCCTGACTTCAAATTCTGAGAATTCTTCCTCTAAAGGATTGAATTCTCCCACTGAGCCTAGCATTGGCATTTTTACTCAGCTTTACAGCTAATTGTCAGATATCTACCTGAAATAGTGGTAGCAACAATATCAGTTGCAAGAGTAGCCAAATCAAGAGACTGTAATAATACACCTTGTTAAAAAAAACAGAAATTTACAGCATCAATACTCTAGTCACTGAATAATTCTGAGTTCCTTCATAAGTCTAGCCTCTCCCAGTAGTTCTACAAAAATCCTCGTCGCCAGTGTTGTAGCTCTAGTAACCCTACACTAGAGCACAGTATAGGTTCCACATAGACACAAATAACACATCAATAGACAAATGCAATGACACAGCAAGTTAGCTAAATAGTTCACTCACCTCTTGGGTATCTTAACTTAATACTCAATTTGTAGTACTGTGGCTAGTGAGATTAGAGTGGAGATAGACGGAAATATATAGAATAGAGTAGAATAGAATTAGTACATTAGTTTAGAACTTAAGAAGTTAGATACCAACCACAGTAGGTAATTATATACACACTCGGTCAACATTCACTTGTTGTTGAACCCGAGGCCACTTGCAGACTGACTTGCGAGTGTTGCTCTCTCGAGCGTTGCCAACTTTTGGTCTCTCTAACTAGAACTTACACTACTCGCTATATTACACATATATATACCTACACACGTACACACACATATTAATATATATCCTTATTGAAAACAAAATTTTTAAAAAATATACATATATAAGATAAAAGATAGAAGCAACCTACCATCTACTACACAGAAAATGACAGCTGAGCTCACTGTAATCCTAAGAAATTTTTCGCATAAAAAAAAACTAAAAAGAAGAGAGCTGGTGCTGATGAGCTGGTTTTTAATTTCTTCACAGAATTTTTTAGGAAAAATCAGTTTATAGTCAAGAAGCAACACAACTCTTCAGCATTATACGGACATGTGTACGTGGGATAAAATGGAGTAACATTGTGGCCGGATATCACATCTGAGTGGAGAATATTCACAAAATTGGCACATATAGGAAGATTAGGCCTTGATCCAAAATGATAATTTTAATTACAGAAATTTAGAGTTTTTTCCGATTTGAAAGTTCAGTGCTAGTGTGCGCTGAATGCACGAAAAAAATAAAAAGACTAAATGCAATGCTTAAATTACCCCTTTCCCCCCAGCTCAGCCGAAAATCGATTGAAAACATCTTCGAGAATGATTTTGAAATAGCTAGACAACGTTAGCCAAAAATTTAATTCATTATAAACTTTGCACAACCCTCACATCTATAAACCTGTTTATTGGTGTACACACAAAATGTATTTCATGGTATATTTGTCATACGGACGTTAAATATTAATACAGAAAAGAGAAAGAAATAACAAAATAAAGATGAGGAAATACTCCTAATTATGGAAAGAACGTTCGTTCTGCTGCACTGAACTGACGGCTGTGGTGCTCATTGTTGTCGACAGAAATAAGTAAGATGAATATACGAATCGCTTAGCAAACGTAAAATGAAATAGTTTCTAAATTTCTAACAGAAATTTCAGGAAAAATTAAAATTTCTGATAGATGAGAAGTTCACACCGAGATGCTGCAGGCCCTATGACAGAGATGCAACATGACGTGACACATTTACTCTAAATTCTTTTCCAGTTTTAGAGTTTTTGATATGCTGGGGAAGCTTGTTCCACAAAAAAGCTCCAGAAACTGAGAGAACTTTTTGTCCCACGTTAGATGAACGGTAACTGACTAAAACATCGTTCCTCCGGTTTGGTCTTTCGTTTGGGATATTAAATGGAAAAAATTTTACCACCTCTGCATTACTTTGGGGGAGGTACAGAGAGGAGAATACTCGTCGAGCTTTCTGGATCATGAATCTGTTCGGTATTGGGATCCAGTCGAGTTTTCTTAAAAGAGGGGTGACATGATCGTATTTATTGAAATTTCCTTTGCATACCACTTTGGCGGCGAAGTTTACACATTTTTGCAACTCTTCCTGACGACATTTCGGTAAGTCTCCCCACACAAGACTGCAGTAGTCCAGACGCGATAAAACTAAAGACTGAATCACTGATAATCTAGATTTTTCGTCAAGTGTGTTCTTTATACGATGAAAGAACATTATGGTTCCGTTAATTTTGTTGCACATTGTTTCGACGTGTGAATTGAAAGTCATATTTTTGTCAAACCAAACACCCAGATTTTTAACCTTATCGACTGGTTTAATTGTATCGTCTCCAAATGTTAGCTTGAATGGTGGTAAATTTTCAGTCGCATTCTGTGATCCAAAAATAATGCATTGCGTTTTACTTGCGTTAAGTTTGAGGCCATTGGGGTCATACCACAATTTCAGATTTCTCAGAAGGTTTTCAGCGTTGGCTTGTGTTTCTGTTAAATCCGCTGTTGAGCTTGTCATGGCAATTTGTACGTCATCAGCATACATTGAGATTTTTGTGTTTGCCGGCATGGTGGGGAAATCGTTGATGAAAATTGAAAATAGGAGTGGGCCGATGATTGAACCTTGAGGAACGCCAAAATAATTTGGTATGAATGATGAAATTTTGTTATTCAAGCACACTGCATGAGAGCGGTTTCGTAGGTAGCTTTCAAACCACTGAGTGTCTATTCTGAGGTTTGAAATTTTTTGTAGAAGTTTTTTATGCTCAACACTATCGAAAGCTTTGGAGAGATCAAGCAATAGTAAGAGAGTTAATTTTTTTGGTCAATATCATTGCAAATTTTTTCTGTTATGTTTAACAGGGCGTCCTGAGTACTGGTATTCCTCCTGTAAGCATATTGATTGCGATGCAGTAGATGTGACTCGTCTATGTAAGGCGAGAGCTGGTTTGTGATTACTTTTTCTAATATTTTGGACATAACAGGCAGGAGACTGATTGGTCTGTAGTTTGACGCTATGTCGATATCACCAGATTTATGTAATGGCTTAATTTTATATAGTTCCCATTGATCGGGAAACTTGTTTGTGACTATAGATGTATTTATTATAAAGCGAATAAAGGGTGCTGTGACAGGGAAGCTGTCTTTTATATGTTGGAGGCTTGTGCATCATGTCCAGTCGCTTTAGTATTCTTTAGTGAGTATAAGATTTTTCGTATCTCTATGACGCTAACTGGCTTTGGTCTCCACTTGTTGCTACTATTTGGGGATGAAACATCGCTCAGATTTGCCTCTGTAGATGTGTCTGAAACTGTCCTGGATACTTCATTGAAAACATCTTCGCCAACTTTTGAGAAGAAAGTGTTAAAGTCATTCGCCATTTCTGAGGGGTTGTCAAAAGTGTTTTTGCAGTCTGAATTTTTATACTGAGCAGCTTTTCTAATGATTTCCCAAGTTCTTTTAGGGTTTTGTTTTGCCGCCAAGAGTTCTTTGTGGAAGTAGTCCCGTTTTGCTTCCTTAACTTTTCTTCGTAGGATCTTCTCATGATCTTTATATAATTTTCGACGCGTACTGTCTGATTTATTCAGTTTGTACTCACGCTGCAAATTTCTTTTAGCTCTGCTCAAATGTTTTATCTCATCTGTTATCCATTTAGAAATTCTTGGCTTAACTTTCTTCGTAGTGAAAGGTGCGCATTCGTTAAGAGCTGATACGAAATTTTCGTTGAAAAGCGAAACTTGTAGATCGACATCATCGGTGTTTTCCATGCCTTGAAATTCACTCCATCTGTCTAATAGCTTTTCTTGAAATATTTCAGGGGAGTAGTGGTTATTCATGCGATATGTAATGTAACTAGATTTCTGTTTCTCTTTTGCAATATTGATTTGGCATTCTACCGAATGGTGATCAGAAAAGGACGGTAAGATTTCTGTGCTGAGTACTGCTTGGGGATTGTTGGTAATTGCTAGGTCAAGAAGAGTTTTAGAAGTGTTGGTAATTCGCGTTGGTTCTTGGACCATTTGAGAAAGATTAAGTCTGTGCAGCATCTTGCTTAGCTGATTGTTTTTATTTGTCAGATACACGTTAAAATCTCCGACAACATAGAAAAACTTTTTGGCTGCAGAGATTGATCTAAGCGTATTTTCAATGAAATCTAATGTTGGACTAAGAGATGCTGACGGATGTCTGTAAAGACTGCCGATAATGAAAGACTTGTGTTTGTTTACTTGAACATTGAGAAAAACCATTTCTATGTCTTCGCATTTTTCTTTTATCGGAACTAAGGATGTAGAGTAGACATCTTTGATGAAAATTCATGAACCGCTACCTCTCTTACTCTTGACTCCGTCATAACGGTACAATTTGTACCCGGTAATGCTGAGATATGAGCTTTCGACTCGTGAATCGAACCATGTTTCAGATACGCATAAAATATCGATATCGTTAGTGATCAACATTACTCGTACGTCATCCATTTTACCATTGAGGCTGCGAGCATTTATGTGCAATATTTTGATATTATTTACCTCAATAGGCAGATCTTTAGTGGAGTTATTGCATTTTTTAGGTCTAGCAGGGCATTTAGTATTCGTCTCTAGGTCTTTCTTGCCGCGTTCATTGTTTGTGATTTCAGCTTCATATTCAATTTGATCACTGTTATTTAGTCACAAAATGGGGGAGGGAGCAACACAATTTTCATCACGCATTTTCAAGAGAGCGCTATAGTGGTCCTGTTTCCGGTGTATGTTTACGGGAGGACAGTTTATCAGAGCATTTGATGTAGGGGAGATTGTCGTCTTCCAAATCCCAATGTCTCTTTCATCAAATACGTGAATTGGTGTTCTCGTTACATTAGAAAGTATTTGGGGTATGAGGTCTTCAACTGCGTGATCGAAGACTTTTTTATCGATGTATTTATCGATGAGTTGTTCGAAACTGCCACTGTTCTTGTCAACGAATTTTGCATACTGGTCCTTGTTTCTGGAGCTCTCAGTTTTGATGGCTTTTTTCAGAGATATATAATTCCATTTCGATTTTTGTTGTGAAGCAAGCTGCGTCGTTACGGCGTGGAGGAGACAGTGTCCGTCACCTACAGTGTAAGCAGGCTCCAATTTGAGCGATCGTTTCAAGTCGTCCAGTGTGTATGCAACGCGTGTGCAAATTTGATTCACTGTTGATTTTTCGGTAGCAGTATTAGTTTGGTCGTTCGACGGAGGCCCGGCAGAGGCATCAGATTTTTTTCGAATAATTTGATTTTCTTTGGAATAGTTTTGAATATCGGTATTCGCTTGACTTTCCTTGGTTCCTGCGTACTCACTGGAAAGTTGAGAATTGGTTGAAAAGGAGGGCATGTCACAATCACTATTTGTGTCTGTTGCAAGTAACGCAAATTTATTTTTCGTACTGACATTATATTTGTCTGAGATCGAATCAGGGAAAGGCTCAGGGTTATTTACGTTCCTCATGCTGTGGGTGAGTGAGTTACTCAGACCTCTGCTTGATGACGCAATCAATTTTGAAGGATTTGGTGTACCATGTGCAGTGATGTGCATAGGCTTATATTCTTTTTGAAAGTCTAAGGTGAGACTATTTGTCTCATTCCGTGAATTTTTCGATTCATTGGAATGATCTACAATTCCATTTATTGCTTGACATTTGTTGAAAAGAGGACAATATGGCACGGTGATTCGCAATGTTGATTTCATTGCAAGTTGTTGAAGAAAACAGAAGTTCTCTTCCTGGGTCCGAGGCCATTGAAAGTTATTGAGTGCGTCACCATTTTCATTATCTGGGTAAATTTGAAATTGAATCAAGTTTAAACCCAGGTTTTTGCAAAAATGCCTCGCTTTGTTGAATTCGTTTGCACTGCAAGCATTGGCAATATAAATGCGAGAAAGTGCGTACTTTCTTACAATTTGTTGTTTGATTCGAGCAAGGTCTGAGGGCGAGTGGCACAGACCATCAAAACTTAGTATATAATTGTTAAATATAGGCATGCAATTTACAGTATGGAGAAGGTCATCGAAGCGCCCTGATGGAACAGTTTTGATCCAGCACGAGCGATCGATGTCCTTTCTTCTGATCGTGCTTAGGATATTATCACCTAGCAGCAAAGTGTCGTAAGGTTCTCGACAATTGGAGTCGATTTCACAAGAGATACTAGCAAGTACCACAGGTGCAAGGTCTTGAGAACTTATATGTGAATTTAAAGCAAAAAGCTGTTCGGTTTGGTTCTGAATGTTTGATACTGTAGAGAAAATCGACGACGGGCTAGGAGGCTCACGTTGTCTTAGGGATTTATTGAAAAACGCTGTTGTTAGAGACAAATTGTGAATAATTTCATGAATTTTTTGAGAGCTTGTTATTTGAAGCGGGTGCAAGTAGCCATTAAAAGAAACAACAGTGTTATTTTTATTGCTCTGTACTGGAAATTTTATTTTGTTTTCACAGCTTGCGCTCTGGGGTAATTTACTGCCAGTATCGGTTTGAGCGCGAAAATTATCGAACATATTATATGGAGAATGAGAAAAGTCTACCACGCTTGAAATGTCCTTATTAGTAAAAACTATTTTTTCTTGTACCACTGATGAGGATGGTGTTTGTGTCCCCGCCGCTGGCGGACAGTTCGGAGCGTTGTTGTTGACGCAGAGCCGGGGAGCTGGCACGCCGTTATGCTTGTTCAGATGAAGAGCAGGTGGTTGTGGTGCTGCAGCTGAGACTTCACTGCTTCGAACCTTCAAATGATTGCTGGAGGTTTGGCAGATATGTTTTTCTTCAACCGGCGATATTGGTTGCATAGTCTTCACTGACGTTGCTTCGGACGGTGACACACATTCTTTGACGGGGTTACTGGGAGCTGTTAACAAGTCTCCCGTCTTTTGAGCATTAGAATCTTGTGCGTGAGAGGATGTAGGTCCCCTACTTGCAGGCACTTTGCTTGGTAAGGTCGTATTTTTGCCCCTAAGAGAACCATTTTTTCGGGATGTTGTGTAGGGCAACATTTGTGCAGAGAACGGCACTTTCCGGCCTGCGAAGCGAGTCTCGTAGTGATGCATCGTGCGTTGTAATTGTATAGCTATGATGTTTTAAACTATTCGGTGTCAGTAGGGAAACGGAGGTACGAAACACAATAATTCTTCCGTGCACATTTTTCGTCTTGGCCACCTAGGAAGTGAACAAAAACTTCACTGAGATGGTAGACATTACCAAAAATTTATCAAATCAAACGTAATTTCTCTGGTTGCTTGGAGCGAAAAGTTCATCAGGATTTGCCATGCTCTGAACAGTCAGAGAGACGGGAGGCAGGGGTACGGGAAGAGAGGGGGGAGTGAACGGGTTCGGTGAGGGGTGATTGAGGGGACAAGGACACTTCAGACAGACAGGTCTTTAGGTCGAGACTGGGCTGAGCACACCATTTCCTTCGTGTTGGTAGCACTGCTTTGTTAGCTTCGTATTTAAATTGATCTGTTTTATGCAGAAACAAGACAAAAGTTATTTTTTTTCTTTTCGCAGTTCCACAGGTAGCAAACACATTCACTGATAGTAAAATTTTAGTATTACAGTAGTATGACAGAGAGTATGACAGAGCCCTCGTAAAGGTCTATAGTTTCAGACATGTACAGGGTTTCACATTTTACTCGCTCAGTTTTACAATATTTCACATTTACAATAATTGTTTTCCCTCTTCCCCGTTACACGTCACTATTTCATCAATTTTTTTCGATAAAACGATAGTTACTTACAGAAAAAGTAATTTGAAACACAATTTTGTGAATTAAATGTCCAAATTAAGCGTCATATACACTCAACATGATGTTTTTTTTGCAATAACAGATGAGAGAAACCGAAGATGAAAAAGTTTTTTATCCTTCTCAGGTTTTACGTCACTATTTAACCAACATTTTCCATAAAAAAAACAAGATAATAATGTAAGCCAATTTGGTGAATCAGAAATTGATTGTGTGCGTTAGAGATTGTTCAACATTCATGCTCTATTGTAACATAGAAATAGTTCACGAATGATGGTCACTGTTATTTTCCCAAAAGATGCGAAATTACCAGAGTACACTTTCTATTTTTTCTTCTATTTTTTTAACATGGCAAATTATTTTCGAAAGTTGCTGGATCAAGTTTTTTCAATTTTTAAATTAAAAAGTTCCTTCAGAGAAGAAGTTTTTTACCCTTCTCACATATAACGTCACTAGTTAACCAAAATTGTCAATCAAAAGAACATGATAATAATGTAAGCTGATTTGGTGAATCAATAATTGATTGTGTACATTAGAAATTTTTCAACATCCATGTTCTATTGTAACAAAAAAAATAGGTACGAAACACAATAATTCTTTCGTGCACATTTGCCGTCTCGGCCACGTAGGAAGTGAACAAAAACTGAAACTGAGAGGTTTGACATTTCCAAAAATTGATCAAAACAAACGTAATTTCTTTGGTTGCTTGAAGCGGAAAAAGTTCAGGATTTGCCATGCTCTGAAACGGTCAGAAGACGGGAAGCAGGTGTACGGGAAAGGGGGGGGAGGTGCGGGCTCGGAAAGGGGGGGGGGTTGCGGGCTCGGCGAGGGGAGACTGAGGGAACAAGGCCACTTCACACTTCACTCAGGCCTATCGTCCGAGACCCGGCTGAGCACACCATTTCACAACCCTTGCCAGCACTGCTTTGTTGGTTTTTCATTTAAAGTGCACTGATTTAAGCAGAAATAAGACAAAAGTTATTTTTTCCCTTTCGCAGTTCCACAGGTAGCAAACACATTCACTGATAGTATAATTTTTACGCATGGCTAGGTTATTATCCCCTTGCATTTTCAACAATTACCGCCCCATTTCCCCGCACGTCCGACCCCGACCGAGTCCGAACGAAAGAGTGCTTTATAGTCTTGAATAATTGCTCGAATGAAATGAAATCTTATGTCTATATGTTTCGAGCATTGATGATGAACAGGGTTTCTGGCTAGGTCAATAGCGCCTATATTTTCTACAAAAATTTCAACAGGTTCATCATATTCATCCATATCACATAGTAGTTGTTTGATAAAAATTCCCTCCTGCACAGCATAAGTCAGGGCAACATACTCAGCTTCGCAGCTTGAAAGAGCAACAATATTTTGTTTCTTGGACTTCCAAGATATCAGTGAACTGTTGCTAGATGACTTAAACACATATCCTGATATGCTCTTCCGGTCAGAGGATCCACCCCAGTCGGAGTCAGAAAAACCAGTAATTTGCATGAGGTCCTCAGATTTCACAAATTTCAAACCGTATGAAATAGTACCTTTAAGATACTTCAACACAAATTTACACAAATTCAGATGAGCATTTGTTGGACAAGTTAAATGTTGTGACAGTAATGTAACAACATAGCAAATATCAGGCCTAGTACAAGTCATCAAGTAGATCAGGCTGCCAACTATCTCACGAAACAGTTTTGGATCGCACAAATTCCTAGAATCAGAGCTTACATCAAGCTTGTTGGCACTGGGATCACATGGAATAGACTTAGGCTTACAATCAGACATCCTAAATTTTGTCAAAATTTTCTCAACATACTTTGACTGCTTCATCTCAATTGAGTCATGCTTCACATCAAATTCAATGCCTAAAAAACATGAAATTTGTCCAAGATCTTTCATTTTGAATTTATTTGACAACAAACACTTGACTTCCTTCAATACAACAGCGTTAGAAGAGGCCAAAATTAAATCATCAACCCATACAATAATTATCACTTTTCCAGAGTTGCTTTCCCTCACATAGACACAAGTATCACTGAGAGATTGAACAAAATTTTGTTCAACAAGAAAATGATGCAGGAGATTGTTCCAGTTACGGCCACTTTGCTTTAAGCCATGCAAAGATTTTTTGAGTTTGCAGACTAACTTCTCTCCATTTTTGTCAAATTCAACAAATCACTCAGGCTGTTCTACAAAAACATCACAGTCTATTTTTGCATGAAGATAAGCAGTGCACACATCCATCTGGTGCACAATGTACGACTTTTGCACAGCAATATCCATCAGCATTCTAACAGAAGTTAGACGTGCTGTTGGAGAATAGGTTTCTTTGAAGTCGACATCAGCTACTTGGGAATATCCCTTGGCTACATAACGAGCTTTGAAAGTTTCCTGGTCATTGGGACCTGATTTAACACTATAAACCCATCGTCCCCCAATAACAGATCTATCTTTTGGTTTTTCAACAAGTTCGTACGTCTCATTATCGGCTAGTGCAGCCATCTCAGTGCTCATTGCCTGTTTCCACTCAACAGAATCTGGGGATGAAATTGCCTCAGAGTAAGACGTAGGGATACTGCTCACTCTGTAACAATCAACAAAATTATTAGTGATATCCAATTCGTCTGGATCAACATAGTCTTTTAAATAAGCTGGGGGCTTCTTTTCTCTCAAAGGAAATCTTCTAGTGGGCTCTGCATCTGAATGAGTTTCATTTTGAATCACTTCTGGGACAGTCCCAGGTTTCAACTCAGCCTCAGCCTTGTCAGCCTTCTCACTTTGTTTCAACTCAGCAGGGTTATCTACAGCAATGAACTCATCCTCACCCACCACATTTCTAGAAATTATATCACAGAATGTGACACATCTGACTCTTTTTATTTGACATGTTTCAGGGAAATAAATCATTTAAGCAGGGCTGCACGGGTCACATCCCAGAAAAATACCCGGCTCTGACCTAGGGTCAAGCTTTCCTGGGTCTTGAACCATGGCAATGCATTTTGAACCAAAAATGTGCATATTGGAAAGGTCAGGTTTCTTTCCCGTGAACATCTCAAAAGGAGTTTTGCCTGTCCTTTTATTTAAACACCTTTTTCTAATGTAAGCAGCTGTTCTGACAGCATGATTCCACAATTCTTTTGACAAATTTGCATGTAGCAACAAACACCTAGCCATCTCAAACAATGATATCCAAGATCTCTCAGCAGTCCCATTCTGATGGGGAGAGTACGGAGCTGAAAATTCATGCTTTATTTTGTTCTCCGTGACAACAGCTTTGAACAAGTTTGAGGAATACTCTGTGCCGTTATCTGTTCTTAGACGCTTTACAGAGCCAAATGGAGCAGAATCAGCCAAGAATTTTTTAAATGCCCCAACAGTGTGACTTTTATTTTTGAGGAAATACACAAAAATGAGGCCTGAAAAGTCATCCACAAAAGACATGACATACATGGAATTCTCAAAAGAAGTAAGGCTTATAGGTCCAGCTAGGTCACTATCGACTAGCTCTAAAGGTTTTCTTGACTTTTCATCAGGGTCTCTGCTCCTATATTGACACATTTTACCCTGGACACAGATCTCACAATCGAAATTATGCTTGTTGGTAATTTTCATTCCTTTAGTA
The DNA here is from genome assembly GCA_030386875.1 of Morinoia aosen. Lineage (NCBI taxonomy): Eukaryota > Metazoa > Arthropoda > Malacostraca > Amphipoda > Talitridae > Morinoia > Morinoia aosen. The sequence continues at coordinate 419,204 of CM059567.1, forward strand.
ATACCTTCTAGGCTCAACACATCTTTTACATTACAATGCCCAAGAATATTGTGCCACTCCTCCAGAGTGTGTTCACCAACAGCATTAATAGAATCAACAGAGCTTACAGAATTTAAATAATACAGCTTACCACATTTTTTAATATTAAACGCATTCCCATCTGGAGTAAACAACTTTGAACCATTTTGATTGAAATTAAATGATGCACCTTGATCAATAGCAGCCTGGACAGAGAAAATATTCTGCTTGAAACTAGGAATACAAAGAACATTTTTTAAAAGAACATTGTGTTTCCTATTTTTGACATCAGTCAAGGTAATTTGTGCATCACCCTTACAATCTACAATATTGATCATTCTAGAACCATCTGCTAATTCAATGAAATGATTCCTAGGGTCAAAACTTTCATCTAAAGATACAAAATTAGATTTATCACAAATAATGTGAGCAGTAGCTCCACAATCCACCAGTAACTTTGCACTGTCTACAACAGAAGCACTTTCTGAGTCTGTTGATACTCTAAAACAATAAGAGCTTTTCACATCTTTGTCAACAGTAGCCATCACTTTCACGGTATCTCTTTTTCTGCAAAAATTAGTATCATGAGATGCACTTTTACAAATCGAACACCATCGATTTTTCTTTGCACTGTGACTTTTACACTCATATTTCTTGTGACCTGACTTACCACATAAGTAACAAGTAATTTTAGAATCTTTCACTTTCACTGTAGCCTTGTCGGGTCTTCTTTGTTTCCTCTTCACTCTTGAGAGCCGATTTGAATTTCATGAAGTCCATTTCTTTACTGTCACTTTGCGTGATGACGGTAGAAAAAGCGTTGTAGGCAGCTGGCAATCTTTTGATAATCATGGCGATAATCAGTCCATCGCTGATATTTTCGCCGGCTTTCTTCAGGTAGGATGCAGTTGTCTCTGCCCGCAGTAAGTAGTCGGTTACCGTCTCGCCATTTTTCATCTTCAGCGCAGCCAACTCGCAATACAGAGAAATAATTCTCGGTTTACTGCTGCCGAGGTAATGATCACGCAGAATCTTCATGGATTTTCTTCCATCTCCATAGGCGTCTCTGATAATCAACGAGAGACTTTTATCATCGAGCCTTTGCACGAGCTCGGAGAACACTTGCTTGTTCTTCTCAACATCCAGATCTTCGCCCTCAAGGACGGCATCCAACGACTTCAAGTCTAGGTAGGCCCGAAATTTCACCTCCCACAACTCATACCTTTCATCATTGCCATCAAAAGTTAGGTTACTGGGCCCATAACCTGTTAGACCAGAGAGGCCTCTTTCCATCTTGGAATAATGGAGTACGACAACGATTATAAGTATGAGTGTGGGGTAGAGAAAACACAGTTGGTAATCTAGGAACTACATGTACTGTACGTCCGTCGAGCACTGCGGCAAGAACAAGAAGAAGGAGCTCGATCGCTCTACAAAGGCGGTTGACACATGAACATAGAAAACGGGACAAAAGCAATTTAATGGGCGACTGCGACAACTCATATATAATAATAAATATATATACTGAAGTTGGCTCTCAACAATATCTCCTGTGATAATGTGGAACAAATACTTTAAACCATTCCTGAATCTCGGATGGAGGCTTGTCTGCTTTGTGAATATTCTACTGCACCAATTCTTTGATATAAATCTCTATCCACTATTACGGAGAAATATGATGCTTGAAGAACTTAGACTCTTGTTAAATCACATAAGCGTTTGAACAATGCATAATTTACAAGTTCTTATTTATTTGTGAGTGGAAAGATAATGCTGAACTGTAGTGAACTCCCTCAGTCGCACTTCAGCCTAATTTCATAAATTATATTAAAACTATCTTCTAAAAATTAAATAAGATTAACACAATCATTCATGCAATTTTAGATTACATAATTCATTTAACATTACCCCGAAATCTATTAAAATTTGAACTGAAAATACTTCGACATTTTCGAAAATTAGCTCTCACGCGTTTTGATGCAGAACCATTTCGCAAGCGCTTCCGGTTGTCGTACGTATATAAAGCCAGCTCTCCAGGCAGAGTCTGTCATTCACGTTAGAGATTCGTCTGAGTGTAGTGCTTGGGCCCCAGAGGGGCATATGTAAGTAACAAGTGTTAAATTTTAAGTGTTAAGCTAGAGCTTACCCCTTTAATCAGTTGCATAGATGTGTCTAGAGACTCCAATATATTATTAACTTAGGAACATTCTCTATGTTTTCTTTTATTTGTTGTGCCGGTGGTTAACGATGAACAAGCTAACTGTATCATCTTGGCCATGGTTGCTACTCTTTGTTTTGCTAATTACTCCATTGTGCCTAGAAGCTATTCTTGCTCATCTGAATTGTAGAGAATAAGAGGCCTCACCTTTTCTCATATTTGGTGTCTAAGATTCCCTTATTTTTGTGTACATTATTGAATTACCTCAGTGCTGTAGCTATTTTACTTCTAGTTGTTAGTTCATTTATATTACATACTCAGTTATGTTTTGCCTTTGGGAATTAGTTCCGAGTCGTGGACACTTGTAAGTTTAGTCCCAGCAGCATGCTGAGTAATTAAGTATAGTTATGATTGACTCAAGTCACAACCGCCAACTGACAGCAGTTAGCTAGCTACCTTCAGAATACCTGGAAGCCAAACCAGTATAATTAAATTCCATTAGCCAATTACTTAACGATTGTGTTACTGCTTGTGATATCAAGATAGAGCTTATGACCAGTTGGTCTTGAACACCGGTTCTGGGTGTTAAGATGATTCAGGCTGCAACTCGGGCGCTGGAGCTGCGGATTGACCTTAGCACTAGACTTCTGCCATTGTTCTTCTTGTAAGCAGCAGATTGCAGCAGTCTTGCACATGTGTATGAATAGGCTCGTTATCGTGCAAATTAATCCAGCTCGATGTTCCCTCACAGGATCTACTGAACCACACATACCACGCACTCACAAACACGTTAAGGAGCCCAGCCCTAACCTCTTAATTGCAGCCACCCTGCATTAAGATTAGAAGGAGATTACCTCCTCCTCCTCCTCTCCAAATTTACTAATCTGGAAGGCCTGCATCCCTGCAGCTAAGCCTCTAAAATCTCCAGTTAAGACTATTGAGTCGAGAGCCTTCATTCCTACCGAGTTTACCCAACCGTTAAGCTTTTCCCACTTAGCGTCGGAACCTTCCACACTTAACACCCCAGTAAACTTTACACTCCAGTACACGCTTCCACAAGCCTGAGCTGGAAGCGCACCACCTGAAGTTCTTCAACCGCCTCGGACTCTTCCCAAGAACGTCTCACGAACCAAGAATCAAGCCTCGCCTGTCAGCCTTCAACCTCCACTTAATCTACGAGGCGAGATAGTCTATTCTCTCATTCTCCCCAAGTGGTGGTTCGCATTGTGGTTTTTATGAACAAACTGTTTGATTATCTGATGCTTGAAAATACTGCGTCCGGACCCTAACTCCTTCTGAGCAAGCGGCCATATCAATTCATTTCAATATTGATGCCTTCCCGGGTATCTGGTGACCCCCAACTTAAAACTCTGATTGTAAAGTCATTTTTCAGTTGAAGTTGAATCATTCGGCCTGCCCGAGTAACTTCAAACTTTAAAGAACACCCTGTTTTTCAGTAAGTGAAGTTAACTAGTATAATTTCACCGAGTGTTACACAATTTGTGCCATTCAATGCACTCGAAGAAACCTTTCTTGTATTAGAATAAAACAAAACAAATCTAATTTCTACCTGATTTGGAATTTTTGCTATAAGCTTCTGTGTGAAGCGAGAAACATCTTTCGAGTAGCGATTAACAGTAAAAAGAAATTTATTGGAAATGAATTATTTAACTACATTTGCAAAATGATATGAAATTTTGTGCCATGTTATGTGAAAGACAAATGTTTAATAGTTTTTATAGCTGAATCACAAAGGATCTAGCTCGATTTTATTTTCTTATGAAGAAACTTTCATTTTGAGTTTGATTTTGAAAATGTTTTGTGTAATTAGTTGAATGCAATGTTCTTCAATTAAAAAATTGTGAAAAGATATATTCAATCCATTGCTAATAGAAGTGAATTATTCAGACAAATAACAGGTTTCGGTTATTAGCAAGATGATAAAGCATATTTGAGCTCATAGCTGGAAGGAATTTTATTTGTTTTTTTACGAAAATTCATTTGATAAACTCTCAGCCTGAAATTTCGAGCATTGAAAATTGGAAATTAACAAGCATCAAAAACATGAACTGTAATTTGCAATTTAATTCATTTACAAATGCATGTTTGCATTCTATTTCGTGTGGGGATATTACAAAATTTCAAGTAAGTTCAGGTTTAATTCAACTGCCAATCTTAACGTTCAGAGAATTATAAAAATGCACGACTCAACATAAATACAGTTTAAGGGGAAGATTTTTCAAAGCATTGAACAATCTTCTCGCTGAGATTTACTTGATACGCTACTTGCAATACTGTTATAGAAGATGCGAAGCGCTTCCTCTTAACGAAAGGTGAAAGTGCATCACCGAATAGGCCGTCTCCATTGCCAAACCGGCACGGAAGGCTATCAGGCCGGTCGTACGCGGAGACAAAGTGGGCGTCGTAAAATACGGCAGCCTATAGAGTCCGGCTTATGGGGATACAGCACTGTGAGCGATACGCAACTGCCATGTTGGTAACGATGGCTCCAATATTGGGTTGTTCCTGAGAATGCGCCCCACAATGAATGCATGCGCGTATCCCCGAAACCATTTTAGCACAATGGGATTACGGAATGACTTCGTACCTGTATTAATACCGAAGCCGTCTAACTTGGTTCAAGAATTTGAATTCAAATTTGGCTTTATTTCTTCTCCGCTTTTTCGTTTCGATAGAATTCCACCGTTGGAATTTATTTGAAATTTATATCACGGTTGCGTTTCCAGTAGGCTTGTTTTTCTTACACAGCGCGTTTTCGCGCCGCTTCCTCATGATTAATACCACTTGATTTTAAAAAACTCCATTATTCCGTCGTTTACTATTCTCACCATGGACATTACTTTATCCCCCCATGCATTGGGCACTAACTTCATAAAAAAAAACGGAATAATATGTTAGTAACAATTTGGGGTCAATGTATTATTTATACATTGATGTTAAAAGAACTTAATCTAATACCAAATAATATTTTATACGGAATAAGTCTCTGAGAAACCAAACTATTAGCAAGTCACTCCCTGGTTGTGGTCATTCAGTTTACTACACAATATATAAAAACTAACCCTTGATTGAATTTGAGAAAAATAATCAATAAATAACACTCAAGGGGACTCTATAAAAATTAGTAGCCACAGTGAGTTACAGTGCCATTTAGACTTGCCTCATATTTTGTACAAGACATTTACATTCTGTAAAAGAACTGAAAACCCATACAAGAAAAAATGTTTTTCAAAACACTCTGAAACCAGAGTAATTTTCAACAAATAATGGGCATAGAACCAGAAGAAAATTAACATTTGAGTCCGTAGAATTTCTTAATTCTTTGTGGGTGCACATCTGCGTGCATGGGTTCATCTAAGCATATTGAGTGGAGTCGGTGTACGTTGCTAGTGTGCGAATACTTCTGTTATGTTGGCAACCCTGCGAAGAAATGTATTTTTCTCCACTAAAGGCAGCTAAATTACTTTGAACGGGCATGAGTCCAGAAAAATGTTCATATTTTCAGTGTTCGGCTTGGCTACTTTGCTGAACTTTTTAACTTCACCAGTGATGTAATGACAAAGTTTAATTTCTGTAAATTAGCCTCGGTCGCTGGAGAATGCCTGTGCGCAGACTCTCATCGGCAGCAAACTTGTTCGTCAGCTCATATTTTCTTAGTGATTGTTTTTACTATTTGATTTGGTATTTCTTACATGACTTGGCTATTGTGGATTCACGTGAACATTGAATATACGCCAACTCAATTGAAGCAACGTATGGCGCTAAGGGGACCTTTCAACATTCGCGCAGTTTGATCCTTCACTCCCGCCATCAACACTGTTCGGTTGTCCTCAGGGAAGTTCAGTAATTGCATTTCATTTCGTTTAACGCTTCTTAGGATGATTCAACTCTAGCTTCGAAGAGTTCAAAAGCTAAATGATACGTGAATTACTGTAGTTTTATTGATACATAAGCTGGTGGGGTATTTGTGGCGTAGCTGATCCTGAACTGATTCTTCTTTCTAAAAAACACACTTCTACTTGATAGCTGATACTTCTATCACTCGATAACTAATGCTTCTAATTGAAAATCAATAATTTCAATGATCACTAAAACTTTTAAATCTTGAATCCATCACTGAAAATTCTTAATTTTAGATCCCATGACCTACATTATAAATTTCAATTAATCAGATCTATATTTTAAATTGATGTGCCCAAAACATAAATTCAGCATTTGAATTGTCTGGATCTATCTAATTTTGCTTATTTTGATACATAAACATTAAATTTTGATTAGTTACACTCTACCGTGCATTCCTAGATTACGCGATGAACGAAGAGACTCGTCATGGCCAGTGGTTAGGACACAGATCTGACTTTCTAATGGTGGCAGCCTGTGGTGGGTCTTAACGATGTGTCTATAGACATGGTCTATAGAAAGTCTATAGACTCTGTCTTTGCCTCGTCTAGCGTCCACACAACGATTAGAATTTATCGTCTTGTCTCTGACAGTACGTTATAGTGGACATTGCTTTGTGCGGGGTGAGTTCCTGCTTAGCGCTAATTATGCGGGCCAGAGAAACACAGAAGGTCTACTTGGGGGTACACTTTATTGGTCCGTGGCAGAAGTGGTACAGGTGAACGGTTGGACGATTGAGCCCAGATAAAACAAGCACTGCCTCTTATATAGGCTCTGAGGAGCGCAGGGTAAGGAGTAAACTCGAGCAAGAGCAAGCAAGAACAAGCTCGCCTGCACATTACCTCCCCACTCCCAAAAAACAGTCACTTAAATCACAATTTTATAGCGAGGGAGAACAAAAATAATATTAGGGGGAGATAAAAATAATGTTAACTGCGAACAAGAAAAACGAATTCAACGTCGCTTCTCTTCCCATGCATTTCAATTTTTAAATCAAATTCGCAATCTTTAAACTTTAAGGTAAAACCATTACTCCAAGCAAATAAATTGGGACCAAATCAGGAAAAATACCCCAATTAAACTCGGCAACACAAGCAAGAAGAACGAGGGCTGCTGAAGCGAACAAAAATGCCCTGTCATTCCATATGTGAAGGTAAGCAACTCGGTACAATTAAAAATAAACAACTCTAACGCAAATAGACACATGGTTTAAAACATTAGTTAGAACTCATCAAAAAAATAATTACTAACCTGACCGTCCCAATAGCATCGGAAACCACAGAGTAGAATCAGTTAACGTAAGAAGAAAAAACAATAATAAAACGCCAATGAGGAAACAAACACGGAAAAAATAATAGAAACTCAAAAACAATTATAACAATAGCACGCCAATTTTTCTCAACACCTCATCGACCTGTATTCGCAATGATATTTCGTTCCTTCACATTAAATTTTAGACTAGTAGAAGACGAAAAATCAACAATTTATTCAATAACATACCAGAAAAACATTCAATAATTTAGAAACCGCATAAAAAATCGCGAAACGTGGAAAATGTTATTACCACAATTATACGCAGTCAATGTCGAAAAGATAAGCACATTTCAAGTTTTTAACTCTTCCGGTTATACCACTTACCACCATGGTTACACAAAATGCGCAAAGAAAACTGATTAATAGGAATTAGCGAAAAGCAACCATAAAACGGCAAGGAAAAAACAGCTGCCACCACCAGTCAGCACCATCACCAACTTACCCTACAACCAGAAAGTTAGCACGATGAGAGAAATAGGTTAGAAAAAACGCCAAATATTCCCTTGAGTAAACACCACTGGTGAACCAACCAAAAAAAAAATATTATTATTATTTAAAATAAATATTAAAAATTTCCAACAATTCGCAAAAAACAATTCCGCAAGGGTACACATTAGTCGCGAGAAATTTTGAATCACAAACAAAAACACCAGCCCATCACTTGCTTAAAAATCGAATTCGTGGCACAGTTAACCTTTTTACACAGACAAATTTCCCGGTTTGCACATCGTTGCTGGCCGTTTGTAAAGTTGCGCATAAACACAAATAATAATCCTTGCCAAATAATAGATGAAAAGCATATGATTATAAGATTATAGGATTATAGTAGCGATTAAATAAAGTTACTGCTAGGCAAAACACAATTTCATTTCCTAAATAGACCAATCACGGTATTCAATAATAATCGAGATTATCACCTCGTGGATAGATATCAAATATTTAACGCCAATAAAACTAAAGGCCAACAGAGCAAAACCGCGAGCCCGCCTTGAACCAGGCTGTTGCACCCACATCACTTCATCGCCGCTAAGGGTAATGTTCGTTACTACACTGTATCCTGTTGATTGTTGTATCTTGGCAGCCTCAGCGTCCCCCGCCGTAATTGAAAGTCTTCGCAGCGTCCGCGTTCGGCGAGAACTTCCACGTGTTTTTTCACATAGTACACGAGGGTACCTAACCCCATGATTGCGACCAACATCAGCATCACCAGGACGTCTGAGACTTGGTCGGGCTGCAGATCCATCCTGGACTGCGCCTGCAGCCAGTCCTTGTTAATATCATTCTTGTGCTCGGAGAGCGCTGACACCAGTGTCTACATCGACTGTAGACTGTGCGTTTTCCATGTCGGGCCTTTCTATCCTGCAAAAGGAACAGAAACAGAACCGATTAGCATGACAATAAAAAAATAATAAAAACTTACACAATTTTGGTTACCTAACACAGAAGCATAAAAACCTGAGCAAGAGAACTGTAGCTTGAAAAAGTACAGCTAAATAGAAACAAAAATTTACCCAATGAAATTACACAAGATATTAGCACGTGTTGCTCGTCGATTAGATATTTATTTTAAGAAAAAATTGTGTTCAGACTCTCGGTTGGCAAATTTCCATTCACTGTATAAATTTTATTTATTTGCGCTGACGATAAAACATTCCAACCGAAAGTAAAAATAACAATTTCAATTACACCGTAGCGCCTAAATCGACCGTCTCACGAGATAAGCTGCAATGTCAGAGTTTGCATTTAGCAACCGGGGAATTCGCTCACCATTTAATTTGTTAATTCAGAAACAACGTCCAAGCAATTGCACGCCTAGAGTTGCATGTGCACAGCACAATACAAAACCAAATAAACGAATGGCAAAGATTAGTAAAGGCATCTTTAGACACATCTTCAGTGATACATATACATTCCTTTTAACCTCGAGAATAAAGTACAATACTTAACCTAATTTAACCTAATAGGCGCAGCTGAAAAAGCTGAAATTAAAGCATACAGGTTATAATGGATAATAATGAAACACGAGATACACAGACAATTCACAGACAATTCTTAACTTATAATGAAAACGGTAACTTAAGTAATACAGTTACCCTTAACAGCAAATCGTATCCTGTCGAGTCGTTGCGACGTCAATAACGTAAGTCGTAAGAACAGTAAAATTGGACTTGTCATTTGACTTATTATTTAACCCTCCGTAAAAGTAATACATGATTCAAATTGCTTTTGTGAAGTTTGGAACCAATCTTAATTTCGGCCCAATTACGCTTGACCTTCAAAACGACGCCCGGCCCTAGCCAAGTAAGCTCAAGCTTATCTTTTTTAGCGTGATTTCCTAAAAGGACCCGGTCACCGACAATGACGTTCTTATCCTTAAGGCCCCCTCACACGCGCAAATATATCTGCAAACATATCTGAACTGGTGCTGAATTCGTGCGTTTGTACGCTCATTTCAGGTTGGCACAGACTGTATGAGGTAGATGAGCTATGCTTGATAATTTTGGAGCGACCGGCTGCAAACCTTGACACCACGTTAGTGTCACGCCAGCCTTCGTGTGTGGTGCACGACTGTACTCTGCCTCTCTCCCTCCTTATGCACTTCAATAAGCATTTTCTTATTTGTATGTTCACTACTTTTTAGGAACTATTCTTTAGCCCATTTTGAGCGAGCGTTTACATCTCTTTTATTTCTTATTCATTGCAACCATAGCGAATCCTATCAATTGTACGAACTCGCCGTCTGGAGTCGCTATTCATGTGCGTACTCTCTACCTAGCTACTACTGGCATACTGAAGCGTGCGCCAGTCTTAGTCAAGTTTGCAGTGTGTTGTTTGCATCGTGTGAGGGGCCTTGAGACCGACAAACGAAATTTAGTTCAGATTGTCTGCCAACATATTTGTACGTGTGAGGGGGCCTTAACGCTTGATATTTCTGTAAAGGTTCTTTTCGGTAGTGTTATTCAATATCAAATTTCTCATGTTTTCGACAGTACGCGCTGCCTCTTTTGCTCGAAAATTAACCAAATCCATCTCTTCATCATAACTGTAGGTTATGGTGTCAAAACTCTCACTTTGGAAGTATGGACACGTGTCTCTGTTAAACACCACGTAACTCGGAGTGTCTCCCAAAGTAGAATTTAGTGCATTGTTCAATGCATTTTCGACAACCTCCAAGTTATGATCCCACTCAGCATGAGGCAAAGAATTAACGTACAATTTCAACAAATTAGTGATTATCTTGTTGTACCTCTCAACAATAGCGTTCGAATGAAGACTGAAAGCTAGAACTTCTTTTTTCGCGATAGCGTGTATATTGGCTAACTGCTTTACCGCTACCGATTTAAATTCCAACGCATTATCAGAGATTAAAGTTTTAAGAAATCCAAATATACTAAAACAATTTCCTAAACATGAAATTACTGTGTCCGTACGACGGTTAGACGTCGTGTACAGTTTGCAAAACCTAGAAAAAAGATCAATAATTAATAAAATGTGTTTATTACCACTATCGGTAACCTTTAGGGGACCAAGATAGTCCATTAAAACTACCTCAAAAGGTTCTTTCGCTATTGGCGCTGTCAAAATTTTAATGGGCACAGAAGGTCGTGCCTTAAGTAGTTTACAAACTCCTCAATAATTATTGCGAACGAAATTCCTCACAATCGTTTTCTCTAAATGGTTAAAATATTTAAGTTTGAATTTAAACAACGTGTGCAAATCATCGGTATGGTACATAGAACGAATGGCTAAAATTGCCTTATCCATTAGGGAAATTGGTACCACTGCAGTCAATATAGTTCTCGGTCGTGTGTCAATCCGTCGTCGTCGGTACAAAATTTTGAGGTTAGGTTAAGTAAAGCGACACACTTGGGATTTATATACTGTCAGTAACACACAGCAGGACAAAGTTAGTTTACATCACGAAGGATAGCGGTGGAGTAGCTCCAGCCAAGCCCGAAAACCATGAGCTCAGTTCCACAAGAACCATGAGCTCAGTTCTCAATGCAGAGTGTTGTCTAAACACATTCTAACACAAGAGTACTGTAACATTATCAGTATTATACACATATACATTCAAGGTGCTACAATAAATGTTTCAACACTCCTTCTCACATTGAATGTGTGTCAGATGAGACCATTCCTAACTTCGTTCTCAGTCTAGAGAATTTTTCTATCGGCAGGTTCTTGGTGAATATGTCGGCGAGCATTTCGTCGGTAGGGCAATACACTACGTCTATATCTTTGTTACTTACAAGATCCCGTACATAGTGAAACTTAATATCGATGTGCTTGCTCCTCCCATGATATTTGGGCTTGTTGGCAAGACAGATGGCTGACTGGTTGTCTTCGTTTATAACCATTGGTTCCATAGTACCAAAATTTAGATCACTGAGTAAGTGCTTCAACCAGACAGCCTCTTGAGCCGCACCGGCAAGAGCAACGTATTCAGCTTCAGCCGTTGAGAAGGCTACACAAGTTTGTTTGTTAGATCTCCCTCCACGTAATTACCCAATTACTGAGGGTGAAACAGTAACCAGAGGTAGGCTTGCGGTCATTTTTATCACCAGCCCACTCAGCATCTGAATAACCAATGCAAGTATCAGAACATTTGCTATACAAGATACCTAGTTTAGAGGTGCCTCTCAGGTACCAGAATATTCTCTTTACACACATCCAATGCTGTTCAAGAGGCTTGGAGCTGTATTTAGCAACATTATTCACTGCGAATGCAATGTCAGGTCGAGTTCTGGTTGACAAATACAAAAGGCTACCTACAGCACTTTGATAAGTAGCAGGGTCAAATTCGACATCATTTGGGGAGCATATCGGATTTACATTTACATCAGCGGGAGTTGCAATAGGTTTACAATTACCAAAGCCAAATTTTGACAACAGCGCCTCAGTGTAAGCAGTTTGATTTAAGAAAACATTGTTTTTAGATTGTACAACACTTACACCTAGGAAGTAACTCAGCACACCAAGGTCCTTCATCTTGTATTGGGTAAAAAGACTCATCTTTATTTGATTTATTTCGTCACCAGACTCAGAAGCAATTATTAGATCGTCTACATACACCGCCACAATACACAGTTTCTCATCTAGAACACGAGTGTGTGTACAAGCATCACTCTTAGATTGTACAAAACCCAATTTCTTCTAATAGCTATCTAGTGTAGTATTCCAACACTTAGGAACTTGTTTTAGTCCGTAGATTGATTTTTTTAGTTTACACACCAGATTTTCTTTGCCTTTGACAATAAAACCGTAAGGTTGAACCAGGTAAAGTTCTTCAATCAGTTCTCCATTAAGAAAGGCTGTTGTAACGTCCATATGATGGACTTTCATGTTGTATTTGGCAGCTAAAGCTAGTACTGTCCTGAAAGACTCAAATCGAACCACGGGACTGAAGGTCTCGTCGTAGTCAGTGCCATATTTTTGTGAGTAGCCCTGAGCCACAAAGCGAGCTTTGTATGAGCAAATGCTTCCGTAAGGTCCGGTTTATCTTTTAAAGATCCACTTTGATTTAATAGGTTTTTTGTCATTAGGACACTCTACAGGAGAGCATACTTTGTTTTGATTTATAGACTCCATCTCATTCTCCATAGCTGTTTCCCATAGTTTTGCTTCTGGTCCACTGAGTGCTGCTTGAACACAAGATGGTATATCAAGCTCATTTTTCATTAAATACACCCATTCACCAAACCTATCAGGCGCCCGTCGATACCTGGCTGATTGTCTAGGCTCCACTCCCTCCATCCCAGCATCTGACTGTCTATGCTCCACCCCTCTCTCAGAGTCTTCTGGTTCTGGATCCTGAGGAAGAAGAGTAAAATTACCATCATTTACTTCTGAAGGCTCCTTCTCAATTGGCATCTGCTGAGATTCATTGAACATAACGTCTCTACTCAAAAATATCTTTCTGCTGCTATGTCATACAGACGATATCCCTTGGATCCCCTTCCATATCCTACAAGAACACACGGTTTAGATTTTGGATCAAGTTTTTCCCTCTCATCTTTGGGGACATGAGCGTACGCACTGCAGCCAAAGGTTCTGAGGTGCTGTACATTGGGCTTGTGTCCATTAAGGGCTTGATAAGGAGTCATATCATTCAATGCACTAGCAGGGCTCATATTTTTGACATACAGGGCAGTTGATATAGCTTCACCCCAGAATAATTTTGGTAACTTTGAACCAGACAGCATAGCTCTGACAGAGTCAAGGAGAGTTCTAATCATTCTATCTGCAACTCCATTTTGTTCAGGTGTCGTAGGCACAGTTTTTTCATGGATAATTCCTTCCCTTTTTAGGAATTGTTCAAAGTCATTAGAGATGTATTCCCCACCGTTATCGGAGCGCAGAATTTTAATTTTGTTATCATAGTGATTTTCTACCAGAGATTTTAACTCCTGAAACACTTTACAAACATTACTCTTATGTTTGATAATGTACACCCAAGTATATCTGAAGTGGTCATCTATGAAGGTTACAAAATACCTTCCACTCCCAAGTGATATGGGATTAAGCTTGCCACACACATCACTGTGAATTAGTTCTAAGCGTTGGCGTTCCCTTTTGTGATTTGTTTTGGGGAACGGAAGCCTGTGAATTTTACCATCACAACAGTTTTCACAAAAGATGTTATCTCCACTCACAGAACAACCAAAACCTTTAACAAGATTCTTAGTGGCTAATTTCTTAAGATTATTGAATCCTAGATGACAGAATCGTTTATGCCACAGAATTTCATCAGAGGAAACGTTCATGCATTTAGCAACGGAATTAAGGGTGCAATTAAGTTTATACAATTTTCCTACTCTCCTGCCTAAGGCAATTAGTTTGTGGTCTTTATTTACAATCCTACATGAGCTTTCGTCAAAGTAAACTAAGTTTCCACTTTTTGTAATCTGAGGCACAGATAGTAAATTTTAGGCTAAGCCAGGTACATACAAGACATTCTTAACAACACAGGTATCTACTAGACCTTTAGGCAACAACACCATAACTTCAACATCACCTACACCAACACCTTGCAAGTTTCTACCATCACCAACTTTTATGTTAATTGGACTAGATAGCTCATTCATACAGGAAAAATCATTCCTATTATTACACAGGTGTGCTGTTGCTCCGGAATCAATTACCCAACAATTATTGATATTTATCACAGACAATGCACTGATATAATTGGTTTTACCTGCTCCAAAATTTTTCTGGTCTTCTGTGTGGTTCCCATCTTCTTTCTTCAATTTTTCTTGATAGATCCAGCACTTGGCGCGTAGGTGTCCCATTTTTCCGCATTCGAAGCATCTTGAGTTTTTCAATTTGGTGGTCACAAGGGATTTTTCACTGAAATCTGAAGCACTTTGGTTTTTCAGTTTTGCTTCTTCATTCAGAAGACGCTCTGTCACAATATCCCATGACGGTAGTTTTTCATGAGCTTCCAGTGCAGTCACCAGTGTGGAGAAGTGGTCGGGAAGTGACGACAGCAAGATTATTACACGACTTTCTTCATCAACAGCCTCATCAATCACACTCAAGGACTCAAATATTTCGACAAATGCTTTGAGATGAGTTTGTAAGTCTTGGTCTTCTTTTAGTTTCATGTTGTAGAGTCTTTTGCGTAGTCTAAACTTGTTAGACCAAGTTTTCTTTTGGAATGTATCTTCAATTTTGTGCCACAGTTGCACAGGGTCAGTAGGATCACCCAATAAATACAGTTGACTCGTTTCGACACCAAGTACAATTGTTGCAAGTGCACTGTCACGTCTTTCTTCAAATTTCCTTCGAGCAGTCTCGTCCGTAATCTGTGGCATGGTTTCCGTTCTTCGAACCAAGTTCCACAACCTTTCTTTCATCAAGATCATTCTTCATTTGCAGCTTCCACGTAGGATAGTTTTTATCATTAAGAGCCGTGAGGCATTTCTTAGCACTTTCACTTACGGAGCCTGCCATGTTTCTTTCTCTTTTACTGTTTCTGTCTCACGCAGCACTAACAGGTCACCAACGTCTGTTCTCGCTGTCCCGGGCTGTTTTTCGCTTCGGGAAGTTAGGATAACCTCACTTGAAATTGTTTCTTCGGAAAGTTGTCTGGGCCCATAACCTTTTAAAGTTAGGTCAAGTAAAGCGAGACACTTGGGATTTATATATTGTCAGTAACACACAGCAGGACACAGTTAGTTTACATCACGAAGGATAGCGGTGGAGTAGCTCCAGCCAAGCCCGAGAACCATGAGCTCAGTTCCACAAGAACCATGAGCTCAGTTCTCAATGCAGAGTACTGTCTAAACACATTCTAACACAAGAGCACTGTAACATTATCAGTATTATACACACATACATTCAAGGTGCTACAATAAAGGTTTCAACACAAAATGTCATTCAGAATGAAGTAACTCTGTAGGCCTGGAATTTTGGACGCTCTAGCATGAAGTAGCGCTTCCCTAACCTCCATGCAAAATTGATCTTGTTTTTGCTCATCAATAAATTCCTTTATAGTCCAAGAGATCTGTTTCTCTGTCGGTACGTAACCAATCAGTTTCGGTTGCGTTTCCTTGTTTGTCGAAGCGTCAGTACTGTCGCCAAGCGACGAGTCATTGACCGTCTGTCTAGTCAGCTCTTTTTTTGTGTGAGATCGAGTCTCCGCGATGCACGCCTCTGATTCAAAAGTTGAGTGCAGAGCTTCATAGCTCTCTAGTTCTTTAATTGTTAACTGATTATCATTTATAGGTAGTCTGCCTAAGTAATCAGCTACGACATTCTGTTGCCCAGATAAATATTTGACAATAGGGTCGAATGAATGGACATTTATACACCACCTCGCCATAGTAACTGTTGTATTTTCTGGGATTTCCTTTGCAAAAAGAGGCGCCAATGGTTTGTGATCCGTATAGACACGGATAGGATATCCAGTTATTAAATATTTAAAAGATTTTAGGGCTGAAAACAGCGCAAAAAATTCCTTCTTCGTTATGATGTATCTTTTTTGGCTAGAATTTAAACTTTTACTAAAATAAGCCACAGGAAGCATTACTTTATAACTTGAATCTTTGGCTTGCATCAAGACAGCTCTGATCCCAAAATTAGATGCGTCAGTAAATATGTGAAAGTCTTTGGTGTAGTCAGGATGTCTTAAAACCCTGTCAGAAGTCAGAGCAGCTTTGATATAAACAAAACTTTTTGGCAGTCGTCATTCCAATTGTAAACAACGTCTTTCCTCAACAGCCTATACAGGGGGTGTGCAATCTCTGCAAAATTAGGTAAAAAATTTCTAAAATAATTTGCTAGTCCCAAGAACTGCTGCAACTCCTTCACATTTACGGGAGCCCTACAGTTCTGCAGTTTCTCCGAACTCTTACATCTAATCCCATCCGCAGCAATAATATGCCCCAGATAATAAATTTATTTTTTTAAAAATTCCATTTTCAAGTTTTATCGACAAGTTCCCAGACCGAAGCATCTTAATGATGCTTCCAATGTCAGCCAGATGCTGATTTTTAGTCTTTGAATATACTAAAGTATCGTCTAAAATGACGAAGCACATTTTTCCTAACATAGGCGCAAGAACAGAGGTCATCACTCTCTGGAAAACGCTTGGACTCGAACTTAAACCCGAATGGAATCCGCCGAAATTGAAATTTCGGACAGCCAATACTGAACGCTGTAAATTTCCGACTCTCTTCATCTAATTCGACCTGATGAAATACGGAGCGCAAATCCAAGGTTGTGAACAATGTGTTCCTACCTAGAGTCGATAGTATTTCGTCGATTCTGGGTATAGGGTAAGATTCTTTCACCAGAATTTTATTAAGAGCCCTGAAGTCAATCACGGGGCGAAGCTCCCCGCTCTTTTTTACAATAATGACAGGAAAATTTAAGTCAGACATTGACCCCTCAATTATTCCCTGTGAAGGCATATCATTGGAAATTTTTGCTACATTCTCCTGATATTTATGAGGTATTCTATAGGGGGCAATATTCAGGACTGGTGCACCTGGTTTAAGCTGTATCCGGTGCGTCATAACATTAGTAACACCAATTCTTTCCCCTTCTAGCGTCACTATACATCACGAAACTGATTTAATAAATTTACCAAAGGTAACTACATGTCCTCATCGTGACATAAAATATCATCATTCGTTAAAGGACGACGTACGTCCGGCTTTCTTGAACTCGACACACCCTCTACTTGTGCATTAACTCCAAACACCTCACTACTAGAAAGAACTCGATCTCCGCCGCGTTCGTCAGACCCCAACTCAAGTCTTCTCCCAGCCATGGTCTTCATTCCACCACAATCCGAGACAACCTGCATTGAATCCGACATAGCGTCAGAGCTTCTCTCAACATTATTAGCGTCCCTAAGCGCTGTTTCAACGCTAGTAAGATAAATTTCACTCATGATCTCATCAGCTACAATTAGTTCCAAATTGCACAACATTGTATTTTCGCTGAAATGTATTCCGTCATCTTGCGTGTTTAGAATCATGACGGGGACTACGCCGTCTTCCTCGACTCGAACAATTGACTCTGCTAAGAGCGCTCCATTCTCAAAATTTCTTTTCAAAATTAAATACTCTCCGGGTTCTGCCTTTTTAGCAAACCCATAAATCAACTTCATTGAGTTACTCGGCACCTCGACCGTAGTACAATGAACCACTAGAGGAGATCTCTTTTTTTCTGGCCTCTCTTTTTTCTCCGGCCTAGCCGCTGGCTCAAACGCGACTTTTTTTTCTCTGCAGCTACTATTCTTCAACGCGCGGTAACTGCTTCTGCTGCTCTTCTCGGCAACTACTACATCAGATAGTAAACAGTCACTGTTTACAATACTATTTAACACAGCTTCTCTACTCATTGCTGGCTCCACATTTAATTCTTTAAAAGGCACAGTAACACCCTCCCACACGAGGGATCCTTTTTTAAAATTGATTATGGCATCATTCAGCACATCTCTCCCTAAAATCAAATCATAATTAAATTTTGCATCTTTCATGATCAAAGCACTAGTCTTAAGTACTCTGTTAGTACCAGGAATTGAGATAGTTAAATCGACTTCTCTGCTGACATTACTTTTACTCTTAATTCCTTTGACGGTCAGGCAACTCGGCTTTAATTCCTCATTCAGGAACTTAATTTGCTTGTAACTAATGAGGCATTTTTCAGAGCCGCTATCTAGAAGTGCGCTCAAATACTGATCATTTCTGCTCAAAATTATTGAAGGTTTTCTAGCCTTACGAAAAGCAACTAATCCGGCGCCCTTTTTCTTGAAATTTCCCGTCACAACACTAGTGGAGAAGTAAGCCTCAACTGCTTTGTTTTGTTGACTATCATCCGCAAGCTCTTCGTCTTGCAATAATTCGTACCTATTTCCACACTTGAACAACGGATCAATGCATGATTTAAATTCAATAGTCTCGGACGTATCTGGAACTTCGACCACAGCTTTAGGATTTACGTGAGTGCTGATCTGACTCTCGGGCTCAATCTCGTTCTCACTGCTACCTACCCCTGCACGTCCTGTTCCTATTCCTCTGATAAAAAATCCCGAGCATCTGGCTCGGAATCTGCAAAATGAACCTCATGCCTGCAACGCGCTTGATTACTTCCTCTTTTCTCGTTGTAACCGCGTAGATACGCTTTATAGTTTTTCACCTCATTTTCTGATGCCTTAGAGTTTCTCACAAAATGTCCACCTCCACAAGCGAAACACGCCGGCCCGGCCCGGAAACACCTCGTTTTACTCTGACCTCTTTGAGGTCTACAATCAAAGTGACCAACCATGGAACATGAATTGCAGAAAGGAAACCCTCACTTTCTAGCTGCACTACTATCTGTCCGCAAAGGATTGCATTCCATGGAACCTATTCCTCTATCTCCTACATAGCCACTGAATTCCCTCGCTCCACGAGGATTTCGTAACCAAGGTCGGGGAGTCCTACGTCCCGCCATACGACCCCTACGGTAACTCACGTAATTTCCGTAAAAAACTTCACTCTCCTGGAGAGAGTCCTGCACTTCAACGCTTTCCTCAGAACCCTGTGTCACATATGCTAAATAGCTTTCTTTATCGTACCGCGTCGAGTACTGAACCGCTAGAATTTTCTTTGTCTCAGATTGACTCCTCACTGTGGCTACTAAACGCGCTAGCAACTCTTCAGACGTACTGAACTGACACTCAAAGATTTTTCTTGAAAAGGCTTTGTCTAGTAAAGGCGCTAAGACCGTTATCGCTAAGCTATAAACAATACTGTCCCCAACGAAACGTTTCAACTCTGCCTGATTTGCACAAGCTTGATAATACGGGTGGCGCTGCCAGGCTACTGAAACTGAATTCAAGAGACGCTCTGACATTTAACGTATCTTAGCAAAAGCAGTTACCAACTGGGCTGCCAACGCATCGTTGCGTATTAATTGTAACTGATTGAGATCGCATGCCAGGGCGTGAATGGATTTTTCACCCCTGCACACGGAAATATCATCTAAGATTTTTATCACTTCCTCGAAAGTATAGTGTAGGTCAGAGTTAACTAATTTAGTCACAATTGAATTGAAATCTCCTACTTGTTTGTTGGCAGACTGAACAAGGGCTCTTTCTTACTGGCATCTTACGTTACGTCTGGCAAAAGAGACATATATGCCCTGAGATTATCGACATGTGTCTCCCAGCTCTTATTTTTAAGGAATTCCGGATCCTCTCTACGTCTCCTCCCGCGAAAAATAGGGATCTCAGCATTTGATAGTATTGTTCCTGCCCTAGGGATACTAGCAGCAATCTCCCGTGCTAATAGCGTCCTATCTGTAGCACTAGTGCTTGGCCCTGTCGCTCCCACTGCTTGTGAATCAGTCATTGCTGTATTTTGAACTGCAAACCGAGGCACACTCACTCTGCCGCTACTTGTTTTTATCGTAGTCGAACGTATGAATTCCTCGGAATCGGACGAATCCGACATGTGGTTTTTTCTTTAACTATGTAATTCAGATTCAAATTTACACATCACCGTAAATACACAATAGGCAAAAAACACACCTCTAAATTCAAATTATACACGTTTCAAAATTTACGCGAAAAAACCTCAAAAACAGGAAAATAATTGTCTAAAAACACTATCAATACAAATTACAACAATACAATGCTACACCTACTTAAGGAAATTTTCCCACCCGGCGAACATTTGGTAATCCGTTAATACGTTAATCTTAAACCGAATTCACTTATTAGGCGCTAAACTGCGCTTCACACTGCAACAAAGCTCCGACTAAAACTCTCACTGAGACAGAGGCTCACAGAGCTGTTGCTGTGCAGCCAGTGCAGCCTTGGCCGATGCAAAAAACAATCTGCAAAAATTACTCCCTCGCCAAGCTGCAGCACCAGTGCGCTACAAAAAAAATGAGCTCCAAAAAACAGAGCTGACTCTGCTCACACTGCCACTGCGGCTGCAACTCGCGCACACACAAATGAAATTTACTGCTACAATCTTTACTTAACTCAAAACGTCGAACTGGAGGCTGGGACGTCGCTGTAAAACAGCCAATGACGTAGACGTAGACGTAGACGTAGACGTAGACGTAGTTTACGTTGTAGCTATCACTGTTGTAGTTATAGATAACACTTTAATAGTTTGTTATGGTTTGTAGTAACACTTTTAGTCCGTTGACTTAGCACTAAACACTCATTGTAGGGGCAGGTCCTCCAAAGCTGATTTCCAACACGTTTTCTAGGTCGTCGCCTGCGTCGAAAATCAAAACTCGTGTGCGGAGAGTTCGTATCAATCCAGGCTGAAAATTGCGCGTAGGATTCCAATAGCGCCGAGACAGGGATTTTGAATCCCAAGACAATAACCGATGGCCGTATCTGCCAAGCACGGTTGTCGTTGCTGTTGCCTGTCATCTGCCTGATGAGACTTCGTAACTTCTTCAGACTTCTTCTATTATTGCACTTTAAATCTTCGGATTTGGAACACCTTCAAACGTCTTTATTTCTTGATAACTTCTCGGTCATGAGACGTATTCACACAGCGTCGTGAATTCGTATTCTACTTGCTTGCTAGTGAAAGAACGAGAAAACGTAAACGTTGGTGGAGTCGTGAAGTGCTTGCAGAAGGACCTAGTTTCGGAATTTCATTTTTAAATAAATTAAGACTGGAAGACGCCATGGGTTCGTTGAAATTTCACACGCCTATAACCCCTCCTGATTTCGAAGATTAGCTTCTGGAGGTTGGAGGACTCACAACGAAAAAGAATACGAACTTTAAATAATCTACCCCAGATTCACTTCGACTAGCAGTCACACTGCGTTTCTTAGCAAGTGGAGACTCTTTCACGAACCTCATGTGTACCTTGAGAATATCTAAGCAGGGAATATCGCAAATGGTATCAAAGGTTTGCGAAGTAATTATATCATCATTAAAATAACATGTAAAGGTATGTATAAAACACAAATTAATATTAAACGAATCTATTTATTTACGTTATGGACCTCCTTCCGAATACGCTCCGCACTTGTGCAAAGGAGGGAATGTCTTACAGAAAAAAACGCCCATGGCCCATGATAACTCACGTATCTTATTGTTAAAAAACATTAGTCAGGGCTTAACATAAATGACTCTAACTCAAATGATTTAATGGTAACATACCGTTGGGTATTAAAAGTACAAAAGATTTTACTGTCTATAACTGTTAATTTTTCATAGAAAAGCTACATGTTATGTTGACGTTTAGTTTCATTGTTCTTAATATTCCAGTACAATAGTAGATCTTGATCAAGAAAGCAAGCCAGATAGCGTTCGACCACAAAAAATGAGGTTAATTATACTCTTAGTCCGCAGTAGTAAAAAAAATCCAAATGGATGAACCTAACATCAGTTGTATGATGAACTAAGGTCCTCTACTTTCTCATCAAAATATGCTACTAACGACTTTTATGACTATGAACAAACTCACAAGTTTCAGGCATTATTGTTCTAATTACATATTGGTAAAGGTGTTGGTGTAATTCAGAAATTCTGGCATATTGTTACATATTGTTTAATGAAAAATCACAATACCAATTAAATGGATACGTTGACAATATTATGACGAGAGCACCTCCTCGAAATATAGCAGATCCTCTGTTTCTTGAGTCGTGCGATATAGGTAAAAATTGCCAAGTAAATTTCCTCATGGCTACTGCGTTTAAAAAGTTGTCAATTTTGAGTAAATTGGCCATGAAATGGCCAATCCGGCAAACCTATTTGTATCTTCTATCGTTGCAAATGTCGTACATATTGGCAAAACGTGGCGCAACATATCTACCGTTGCATGCTGTTTCCCATTCCGATCGGGAGACCATAGACCTGAGACTTTTGGTCTCGCAACCGACTCACAGATGACGGTTGGTTTATAGACGCGTCTACGTAGACAACGCTAGACAGGTCTCAGAGACTAAAATCGCACAACATGTCTACAAGTGAGTACGCGCCTTTATGGTGTAAGATGCATGTCACTTCTATATAGCTGCGGGACTCGAAGTTTGCCGTGCATCTCGTGATTTTCAAGTTCATTAAATTTTTCCCAAAAAATAATTAACTGAAGCGAATTTCGTCATTTGACAAATAAAACTAAAAGTATATCTCCGTTCTTGATTCTTAGCAAGATTAAATTTAGGAATTTTGTATTAAGAGGTTGCTGTAAAAGAACATGCAAGACAATGCAGCGTAGAATACTTCAAAATATTCATGCCCGTATGGAAATGGCATACATTTTTTTCTCCAGCCTACGTGGTTAGATTTTCAGGCAAAGCGAAGTTCGCCCTTGAAATAGAAATAAGAGTACTAGTCGGTCAAATTGAATGTTGAAATGATGCAAAGGTTAAATTTATCGTTTGAACTGGCGACCATCAAAACTAACACATTTCGCGGTACGAGTCACAACTGGTTCTGCGCTTCGAACCAAGGTGTCCTGTGAAATGGGATTTGTGTGTTGACCTTTTGATCTATACT
This sequence comes from Morinoia aosen, assembly GCA_030386875.1. Classification (NCBI taxonomy): domain Eukaryota; kingdom Metazoa; phylum Arthropoda; class Malacostraca; order Amphipoda; family Talitridae; genus Morinoia; species Morinoia aosen. The sequence goes on from CM059567.1 coordinate 442,592, forward strand.
AGCGTTCAAAACGGTTTCTAAACAATAGCAATATTTTCAAACTTCCGGCAACACTAGACAACCTGTTTGCGCTTTTCAAGGCTCAAGAACGTCCGCCATTTTGCGCAGCTCGGTCGACATCTTTGCCACCTCATTAAGAAATATTAGAGTAATTTTTCAAAAGTTTAACATTACCTATGTTAGCGGAGAGTGTGTATATGTTTTATTAAGCACCCAGAAATAACACTGGACACTTTCACGCAATGTCATGATGCTGCAGACCATCGTTAGTTCGTTTGTTTAATCCTTTGGAACTTTTACCTTAACCAAAAAGTATACTTATTTCTTCAAACACTTCGTTTAATTTTCTCTTCCCAAGGATTAAAACTTGTTGACTGAGATGTAAGTTTCCCACAACAGTTTTTAATGTGTACTAATTTAGAAACACTTTGTGTGTGTGAAATAATTATTTTTGTTATAGCGAAAGTTTCAAAGTCAAAATCCATATCTTATAGACTGAGTGACTTTTTTTTTTGTTCTGTGCTCATCAATAAATCAATAGTGTTGTCTCCAATGGGCAACGAATTATTTAACGATTTCGAATAAAGAATATTAATAATGCTTCCATGCATGGGAGCTAGCATTATACTTTTTATTTTAAATCCTATTCATATCACTACGTATTTGAATGCATAATATGTTTCAAATAATTGGACCCTAAGCGCGATACCTAAGCGATTATGGTTTAGAAATATATCTATCAGTAAATTTACATATATAGTTTATGTTCTATTACTTTGCAGGAAATAACCTCACTGAAAAGTACCCCAAAATGGCATTCAACATTCATAAAAGTTATTGGAACCGTTTAGATTCCTTTTTCGTTTTTGATGGTGAGTCCTATAGGCAGAATAACAAGCTAGGCAAGGGCTTCAGTTTTAGTCTAAATTTTGAGAATATATTTATGAGCGATTGTCAAGCTAAATTTTAAACCGGTTTTGCTCAAAAAAAAATACAAGGAATAGCCAAAAATATTAGAATACTTAGTGAAATGCATGTCTGAACGTAAATGTTGACTCTAGCCAAGTCTGTTAGTACCTCTGTTGTATTTGTCTTGACTAGTTGTAACAGTCAATGTCAGAATTGGGTTCTGTGTAGTTACGAGCGTCTTATTTTATTGAAAAAACCGAGTGGGGAATGCATAACTTTTTAATTTATCCAAATTTATTCCTTAACCCGTATAAAAATGAAGTTGATTTGTTACGGGTGATAATACATAAGCGATGACGTGAACTAAATACAACAAAGAAGTTTAGTGAAGTTTGCTGATTGGCTATAAGCTAGGAAATTTAGGGTTCGCAGAAAAGCCGGCGGAATTAGCTTGCAGAGACGCAACACGCCGGGCGCGGCGCTTCCGGCGGCAGCCCACATACGGCCTCCAAAATAGCAGCCATCTGAAGATTACGAGAGCGTAAGAAATAATTCCAGTTTAAGTTCAATAAACGAGCAAGCTCAAGTTTAAGTTTAAGTTCAATTAACGAGCAAGCTCAAGTTTAAGTTTAAGTTCAATTAACGAGCAAGCTTAAGTTTAAGTTTAAGTTCAATTAACGAGCAAACTCAATTTTAAGTTTAAGTTCAATTAACGAGCAAGCTCAAGTTTTAGTTTAAGTTCAATTCTTCGGGCCTTGTCATAAGCTAGGCCTAAAGTGAGAGACGATCGTCCGGGCACGTGGTTAGCAGTCAGTGATCGTTGAGACGTGGTGCCAGTCGGTCCTTGTGTGCGTTCGCAGTGAAGATTAACTAGTCGGTGAACTTCTATTATTTAACTAGATTAATATCAGATTTAAAGTTGTCGCGGTGAATTTAAAAGTTTAACTGCGGGGCATAGATGCTTGTTACCCAGCTTTTCATTCAATTCTATGCAAACAATAGAATTTTGCCTGGAAAATCAGCCTTGTGCCTGATTAAATAAACTAAGCACCAGGTTTGTCTCCCTTGGGCGTGACAATACTAACTACCTGGGTAATCTCCCTTAGGCGTGATTACAAGCTTTTATGACTAATAACCGGGCTAGTCATCCTCAGGTGTGACTAAATTTGTATTGATAAGCACCAGGTTTGTCTCCCTCAGGCGTGACAATTACTAATTACCTGGGTAATCTCCCTTGGGCGTGATCACAAGCTTCTATACCTATTGACCGGGCTAGTCATCCTCATGTGTGACTAAAATTGTAATATTAAAGCACCAGGTTTGTCTCCCTTAGGCGTGACAATTATTGCTAACCTGGGTAATCTCCCCTAGGCGTGATTACAGCTTTAATTTAACCTGGTAAAACCTTTGTAATGGAAGTTTTATGCTCTTCTGCTGCTCTAGTTATTTTTGAAAATAAGCTGGGTAACCGCATTGAAACTTTTAAATCGACCGACCAATCATTGGATGAATAGAAATGAACTTAGGTTTGATCAAGCTAAATTGTAGATCTAATATCTTAAGATAATAAAATTTCGTTTAAAAAGTTATATTGTGTGTTTCAGTGATTGAAAATAATCATAATTAAAAAATTTACTGAAATGGCTTCTCTTGCGGACCTGGTGGGAGTTGATCCACCTGAAGAAAGTGAAGCAAATTTGAGTGTGGCGGAAAAAGTAAAAATTAGTAAACGAAGCGAGAAGAATAAAGATAATTCTGTGTCCCAAGAGAGGAAAAAAGATGCTGAAATTTCTAAAAGTGACAAAGCTGGCTCTTCCGCGGGTCCCAGTCATGTAAAGAGTGCTGCGGGGAAAAGGAAGAATTTGGAGGGGAATGGTGATTTGGACAAGATCTGCGAAGTTATGATGGATGGGTTTGCCAAAATGAATGAAAATATTTCTAAATTAGGGAATTCTATAGCTCAGAATATAACTGCCGAAATTATGCCATGTTCGAATTGTCTAATGAAGAGCAATGTTTTGAAGAGGATTCTCTGGAAATTGAACAAGAGAGTGTTGAGGAATCTCTTTTGAGCAAGATTGAAAGAGAATTTGAGAACGCAGAATTAACTGGTCCCAATATTAATGATGAAGTTTCTTCATTGATCGCGTCGATGATTTCCAAATCTAGCTCTGAAAATTCTAAAAAACGAAGAGAAGAAACTCATGTGAGACCGGAAAATTGTTCCTTCTTAGAAGTTCCTAAACTGAATCCGGAAGTTTTTAACTATTTACCCGCAAAAACTAAGCAACGTGAATGCGAGTTGCAGAAAATTCAAAAGAGCATCCTAACGAGTTTGACCCCAATTGGCAAATGCATGGAAAAAATCTTTGGAGCCATTAAAGAAGATTCTCAGGATAATCTTGATTTAACTCAGATTATTAAAGACCTTTCAGATTCAGTTGCTTTTATTGGAACTGCTAACTTGGACCTGGTCAACTGCAGGAAGGAGGCTATGAAGCCTGATTTGCCTTCCAATTGGGCAAAGCTCTGTAAAAGGGAAGAAAATTTTTCTGGCCTTTGGTTACTAGGAGAAAATTTCAGTCAGAAAGTGAAGGAAATTACGGAGTTGAATAAAATTTCTGCTCACATTGGGCAAGATAAGTTTTATAGAGGTAATTTTCAAAGCAGAAGCAGAGGAGCAAGTTCTAGATTTCCCAGTTTAAGAGCAAGGTGTAGCTCCACTGGAAGAAGAACGGGTAGATTTAGTCCTTACCAAGTACAACGCTCGGGAAACGGTCGGCGCCCCTCCGGACATGCTCGGAAGCAAAGGGGCAGAAATTATTAGAACAGGTTAGTTCTCCTGTAAAGACTTGTGGTTTCAATGCTGGCAATATTAAACATTTTTCAAAGGTGTGGAGTACCTTAACGACAGATAAATTCATTATAGATCTTGTATCTGGTTGTGAAATTGAATTTTCTGATAAAGTGCCCTTGCGTGTAATCCCTCCTAAAGAAATAGAATTTTCGATGAAAGAGTCCAAGCTTGTTGACGAAAAAATTAAAGAATTCCTTAAAACGGGGGTAATTGAACCTGCTGTTCATTCTGCTTTTCAGTTTGTGTCCAAAATATTTACGCGTCCGAAACGCGATGGTGGGATCAGAATAATTTTAGACCTTGCAGAATTAAATAAGTATGTAACTTACAAGAAATTTAAAATGGAAACTTTGCAAACCACTCTTGGTTTAATTGAGCAAGGAAATTTTCTGGCGTCGGTGGACTTAAAAAATGCATATTTTACTGTCCCTGTTGCTAATAGATTCAGGTGTTTTTTACGTTTCACCTGGATGAATCAGCTGTATCAGTTCGCGTGCTTACCGAATGGGCTCTCTTGTGCGCCCAGACTCTTCACGAAATTGTTGAGGCCGGTTTTTGCTTCATTACGGTCTCGAGGGTTTCTGTCAACGTATTACCTGGATGATTCACTGTTGATTGGTACTTCTTATCAGGAGTGTTTGACTAATGTCGCATCGACCATTGAACTTTTTGAGAGTCTTGGGTTTGTGATCAATCATGATAAGTCAAATTTAATCCCTTCTCGAAATATTCAATTCTTGGGGTTTCGTATCGATACAGTCAACATGAAAGTTTATTTGACGGACGAGAAAATAGTGAAGATTTATAATCAGTCACTCGAGCTTCATACTAAGTCTAGAATTAGCATTAGAGACTTGGCAATGTATATTGGATGCTTGGTGTCTTGCTTTCCTGGAGTGCAGTTTGGAGCTCTCAACTATAGGTCTCTTGAGCAGAACAAAAACTTTGGGCTAAAACTAAGTCGAGGTGAATTTGATGCTTCTGTTGAACTATCAGAAGACTCAAAAATTGATATAAGATGGTGGATTGAGAATGTGTTTAAATCTTTTTGTCCTATCAAACATGAAGAGTTTAAAGTAGTGATATACACTGACGCGAGTTCAAGCGGATGGGGGGTGTGCCGAGATGGTAATTGCGATGGTGGCCCATGGTCTGAGATTGATAGTTGCCTGCATATCAATGCACTTGAGATGAAAGCAATCTTGAATGGGCTAAATAGTTCATGTAAAAATGAAAAGAATTGCCATATTCGAATTAAAAGCGATAACATGACAGCTATTCAATATATCAATCATATGGGAGGTTTGAGTTCCCTCATTTGCAACAAGATTTCGAAAGAAATATGGAATTGGGCTATTAGAGGCAATATTTGGATATCGGCAGAATTTATTCAAGGCTCGGAGAATGTGCTAGCGGATAAAGCTAGTAGGGTATTTCATCACGCTACTGAATGGAGTATCCCTCAAGAGGTTTTCCAACAAATTACGGATTATTTAGGTGTCCCAAATATTGACCTCTTTGCATCGAAACTAAACTTCAAACTTGAAAGTTATGTAGCATGGAAACCGGATCCTAATGCTATCTTCATAAATGCCTTTAGTGAGAGTTGGAGTAAACTAAATTTTTATGCGTTTCCTCCTTTCAGCATGATCATGAAAACTCTGAAGAAGATAGTGGAGGAAAAAGCAGAAGGGATTGTAGTTGTCCCTCTCTGGCACACGCAAGCGTGGTTCCCGAAACTCCTGAGCCTATTGGTAATGCCTCCACTTCTTCTCCCCAAACATGTATTGAAACTCCCTTTCTCGGAGAATCATCATGCTCTCCATTCTCAGATGAGACTGATTGGAGGTCGCGTATCAGGGGATTGTGCGAAAAGAGAGGCTTTTCGGAATACGTTACCAACACTATCATGTGCTCCTGGAGACCTTCAACCCATAAGCAGTACAAAACATATATTGGAAAGTGGATACGTTTCTGTATTTCAAGGAAAATTGATCCCCTTGAATACAATTTGAATTCTGTTCTGAATTTCTTGCAAAACTTGTTCAATGATGATGCAAGTTATAGCGCCGTCAACTCTGCGAGGTCGGCCTTATCAAACTTTATACTTCCGTTAAACGACATTAGTATCGGAGAGAACAAAATTGTGACGAGATTTATGAAAGGCATTTTCGAAAAATCTCCACTGAAGGCTAAATATGAAGTCATTTGGGATGCCAGTATTGTGCTGAATTATTTAAAAAACTTACATCCATTATGGGAGCTTGATCTTAAAACTCTAACGCACAAACTTGTTATGTTGCTGGCTCTCATTACGGCCCAGAGAGTACAAACTTTGTCTCTGTTAAAAATAGACAATATGAAACGGGGCGACTCTTCGATTTTATTTTTTATCAAAAGTCATTTGAAACATCACTCTCATCGGAATAATAGAAATAGAATAATAACTCTTAAATCATACAATGAACCTTCATTATGTGTATATAAAACTTTATCAGAATATCTCGAACGCACGAAGAAGCTCCGTAAGGGAGAAAATCAGATGTTAATAAGTTATCAAGCTCCTCATGCTAAAATTGGTACAAGCACCATTAGTAGGTGGCTAAAGAAAGTTCTATATGAAAGTGGAGTGGATGTCGACTTCTATGGAGCACATAGTACCAGATCTGCCGCTGTTTCTAAAGTTTATAATGAAATTGGGAACTTTGATAATGTACTCAAAACTGCAGGATGGAAGAATTGTGTGACATTCACCACTTTCTACAACAAGCCCATCACGACTGATGAATTTGCCGAAATTGTTCTAAGCTCGGGGCAAACATATAACTCTCTTTAAAATCTCACTTTAGGCCTAGCTTATGACAAGGCCCGAAGAATTAGACAGTTAAACGACACTTACCTGTAAGTGGATGTTTGACTTGAGTTCTTCGGCGCCTTGTCATTGCGTGGCATAAAGTGCCCGCCCATGTTAATTTAAGAGAGTTATCAATTATCACCCATCCCTGCTATGCCACGCAATGGAGTTATTATTTGCCCCGGACATCTAACTTTGAAGACTGACTGCTAACCACGTTGCCCGGACGATCGTCTCTCACTTTATGCCACGCAATGACAAGGCGCCGAAGAATTCAAGTCAAACATCCACTTACAGGTAAGTGTCGCTTAACTGTCTAATTAACAAGCAAGCTCAAGTTTTAAGTTTTAAGTTTAATTAACGAGCAAGCTCATGTTTAAGTTTAAGTTTAATTAACGAGCACGCTCAAGTTTAAGTTTAAGTTTAATTAAAGAGCAAGCTCAAGTTTAAGTGTAAGTTTAAGTTTAATTAACGAGCAAGCTCAAGGTTAAGTTTAAGTTTAATCAAAGCAAGCTCAAGTTTAAGTTTAATTAACGAGCAAGCTCAAGTTTAAGTTTAATTAACGAGCAAGCTCAAGTTTAGGTTTAATTAACGAGCAAGCTCAATTTTAAGTTGAATTAACGAGCAAGCTCAAGTTTAAGTTTAATTAACGAGCAAGCTCAAGTTTAAGTTTAATTAACGAGCAAGCTCAAGTTTAAGTTTAATTAACAACCAAGCTCAAGTTTCAAGTTTAATTAACGAACAAGTTCAAGTTTAAGTTTGATTAATGAACAAGTTCAAGTTTAGGTTAAAGAAATTCAGTAGGGCTGCGTAATTTTTGATACTAGGACCGAGAAACGGGATGTTTACACGGAATAATTCCTTGGGCCTACGGACAAGGGTGTCTGACAAAAGCGCCCATACCGACAGCACACTTACCACGTCCAAAACATCCCTTGGGCTCGCAAGTAGAGCAGCGGAGCGTCGTCGTCCCAAGTGCCGGAGTCCCAGGTGCTTCCAGAAGACACGGCCCGAAGACATAGCAGACGCCGACGACCGGCTCCAGCGCCCTCCAGCGAACGCTCCCCCCAGCCGGCGAGGCACTCAGGGAAACTAGCAGCACATGCCTGGTTGGCACTTCACGGTTCCACGGATGAGGCTGTACGTCATGGTGGCTATGAAAGGCTGAATTAACAGAGCTGAGACGTGTGAGCACGGTTGGGTTAGCGAGGTGTCTGACGACCATTGAATCGGGCGAGCCGACTATACGCTGGCATCGACATAATAGGTTGCGACAAGTATGCTATCAACAGAACGCAATCAGGCACCCAAGTCTTATTTACTTTTTATGAAATTTATATTTTTAATAGGATGTTTTATACATATGTCGAGGGATATGACATTGAGCATATTACATATGCATACTTTTGAGCAGATTTTAGATTGCATAAAAAATGCTCGCAATCATATAGCCAGTGTAGGGAAATCGCGTATTTTTCTCGGGACAGCATTCCGTTAATCAATTATAATTGTAGGGTCTATAGCTACTTTAAAAGTTTATTTTAATTTCGCAGGAGTTAGTAGAGAAGTTTTTACTTATAGTTACATTATGAAGTGTACTTGAGATCAGTACGGCTAGTAGTGAACTACAACCATGCCGAAGGTGAACAAGCCAAAAGCATCATTCTAAGTCCACTCCAAGGAATTAGAAGATTTTCAAGCCGAAGAAGGGTTTCTCTATAGCATTTATTGCTAGAAACAGGTAAAATATAAAACTATTTTTCTCATTCAGAACGTGTTAGAAAAGTTTTGCGTTGTACAAGGTTTCAGTTTCTGAATATTGTCACGTAGAACCACATTAGGTTTAGGGCACACCTCATCAAATTATTGTTTTCGAATGATATGAATTGCTCTGGCATAACTACTTACAATGTCCGAAATTAGAAAAAAACTTTATTCAAAACTGTGGCTATAAAGTAAGTAAAGAATAATGAAAATAATAAATCTACAAGATTTCGAATATTGCGCCATGACATTTGATATGCACTTGGTACATATAGGATTTTGCACAAGTCTGTATAGTTTCATTCTGAACGTTTTTTTAGGTGTCCTGTTCGCGGAAATATTTGGTAACTGAACATTTGAGAACTGCAGGGCATATAAAAAAGAAGGTCCTTCATTAGGAAAGTCGCAACAAGGTTTCTGGAATATCTGCTCACATCCACAGTCAACCCGTTAAACCTGAGTCGAATGAACCCGAGTATGGTAATCACGTATCCAGTCAAATGGAATCTGGCGGAAAGGGGTCTGGCGAAAAAGGATTTAGCCAATCAGAATTTAGTCTACCAGGATGCACTCAACCAGGCCCGAATTAACCAGAGCCAAATCAACCTCGCCCGAGTGAGCCAAGGCCGAGTCAACGTGGATCTAGGCAACCTGGACCTGACAATTCCGATGCTCACATACGTAGTACAAGCCCAACAAGTCAGGCACTCACTACATCTTCGCGCAATATTCGTAAAAGATGCTCCACGTTCAATGCAGAGTTGTGCACCGCCTTAGTTTCTTGTGACATACCTCTTCACAAATTGAGTAATGTTGATTCCAGGAACTTTCTTTGTAAGTGCACCGGCAAAGAGTTTCCAGATCAAATCACATTGAGGAAATATTACTTGTCAGATATGTATAAGAATAAGGTTAATTCCCTTCGACAAAAAGCTGCCGGTCACAAAATTTTGGCCTGGTTGGATGAAAGTAATGTTGAACAACGATACATTGCTTATTTTGCGTTCGGTGTTTTGGATGTTCATTCTGAACGGGGCAAATTCTACTTGACTAACAATGGAATTTTACCAGTCGTTAACCATTCGTCTGTGGCCGCATTTTTCACAGATGCTCTCCAGGTTATATGGCCCGAGCAAATCATGTACGAAAACGGACTTCTCGAGTGTACAGACGCTGCAGCGAACATTACAAAAGCTATGAACGGATTACAGGTTCATTTTCCAAATATGATTCACATAACCTGTTTAGCTCAAGGTCTTTTAAACAATTTAAACAATTTAAACAATTCATTTACCACAGGTGATACAGAGATAGAATGTTTCTTAAGTCTAGTACAATGGTCAAATTTGAGTATAGCTACCTGTGGGCCCGAATAAGTTCAGTAACTTCTAGGGCATCCTACCATCAACCTAAGTTTAAAGAGTACAATAATGTTCAACCTAATTCACTTAAACTAGAGACGCATTAGACTGATCAATGAGATAATTCACTCGAAATTAGATGCTTCATTTTACAATATAGTTCATATGGACTAGATTTAACAGTATATTCGACAAACGATTCAAGAACAGACTGAAGATCGGCGAAATAACCCATGGCAAATTACATTATTAGGACCAGTTATGTAGGGGACAAGGTTTGACTTTGTGACCTTACACGACTAGTAATCTGATAGGAAGTGAGACTCAAGATTTCTTTTGAATACCTTATAAGAATTACTTTCACGGATCTCCGCAGGTATTGAGTTTCAAGTTTTAGTTCTAACGAAGAGGATACTGTGTTGCGACCGAGCCTTTGAGTAATAAGGAAGCATGAATTTACTTCTATTTCGGGTTAAATGGTCGTGATGACCAGTTTGCGCAGTTAATAATTGTTTTAGGCTATTGTCGCATCATTTGGTAATGTTTTGTAAATGAAATTGCTAATGCAGACTTTGTAGAGATCTGAAAGCTTAAGTATTCGTAAATTTTTGAATGAATTATTTGTGTGAGCATTACATTCTAGATTCTTTCCTGCTCTGATGGCTCTTTTTTGCAGAGTAAAAATTTTGTTGGTTTTATTTTCATCAGTTCCGTGCCATACTTCTATTCCGTATTGCAAGTATGGTGAAATGAGCGTTCGGTAGAGCATTTGTAAGGACGTTTCAGGCAGGAAGTTTTTAACTTTATTTAGGATTCCGATAGATTTTTATAATTTAGAACTAATATGAGAGATGTGCTCTTTGAAGGTTAGATGTTTGTCTATTATGATGCCCAAGAATTTACTTGAGTTGGTTTCTTCGATTTCACCTTCGCCAATTTTAATGCGTGGTAGAGATATATTTTTCTTGTATGAGTATGAAATATATTCTGTTTTATCAATATTAAGGCTTATTTTATTAGCTTTAAGCCACAATGAAACCTTACGAAGTTCATTATTTATATGCTCCGCCATCCTAGCGGGATTTTGGTTTGGAAGGACCGCAGAAAGGGTACTGTCATCTGCAAAAAGTGTGAATTTGAAGAATGATGTAGATTTAATGATATCATTGATAAAAATCAGAAATAGGAGAGGCCCAAGGACAGATCCTTGTGGAACTCCATGGCTAATTGTCTGTGGGTCTGATTTTGCGTCGTCAATGACAACGTATTGTTTCCGATTTGCTAAGTATGATCTGAACCAATCATGGGCAGCCCCTCAAATGCCATAACAGTGTAGTTTCGAGAGTAATACGTTATGGTCCACACAATCGATTGCTTTTCGAAAGTCAAGAAATACGGAGAAAACAAGCTTTCCTTCATCTGTATTAGAATAAAGGTATTGCAAATGATTTAATACAGCTTGTGTCGTAGATTTTTTAGAACGAAAACCGTCTTGTTTGTCGTAGAGGAAAGGTTTTTGTAAAAATGCGAATACACTTTTTTATGCACAATTTTCTCGAATATTTTGCTTATGATTGGTATTACAGAGATAGGTCTATAATTATTAATGCAATTTTTATCACCATTTTTAAAAATAGGGGCCACTGTGGCAATTTCGAAAGAGTAGGGGAAGATACTTTGTGAAAGGGATTGGTTGATAATAATAAATATGCACGGTGCTATTATATCAGCTATAGCCTTAAGACCTTTAGCAGAAAAATTTTTCAATCCACTTAATTTATTTTTCAAGTTGTTTATGCACGTAATTACATCGGAGGGATTAGTTAGCGTGAAAAAGAAAGAATTGGGTTCACGGACATGGTCCATGTATTGCAAGTGGTCTGTGGGTTCACTGAAGACACTATCGGCTATATTTTTTCCTATGTTTATAAAAAGTTGTTGAACACTGTTGCAATATCGTTTTTCTCGTGGTATTTTACATTTTCGTGAACGACGGACTCAATTGTTTTTGTAGTATTATTATTCGGTTTATTGCATGAATTAGGCAGGCGCCAAGTTTTTTAATATTAGTTTTGTATTCAGTAAATTTGCGTGTGAAGTAGTTTTGTTTTGATGTTCGTATGTGATTTGTCACATGATTCCTGAATCTTTTATACGCTACTTTAGATATTCGCCCTTCGTATAGTAAGGCTAGGTACGCTTGACGTTTCTTCATATTGATCACGATATCTTCAGTAATCCAGGGCTTTTGTCCATTTTTCGGCGTAATTGTGCGGGTGATTATTGGACGACACTGGTTATATGCGGTTGTTATAATTTCAGTTAAATTTAGTATCGCTTCATCAATGTTAATCGCACTATTGTCCTGTTCATAGATGTCTAATGTTGGCATTAATTCTTCTAGAACAGTTAGCATTGTTCCCAAGTTATATTCGTTTACGCAACGATATGAATAAGTATCAGCCTGTGGGCTGGTACATGGACTGTAGACATTTTTCTTGATGAGAAACACCGGGAAATGGTCAGATAAGTCAGAAATTATTATTCCGGTAAGAAAATCAGTTGGATCTAATATAAAAATATTATCGAGTAACGTAGCCGATACAGATACAACACGTGTAGGTTTCGTGATGATTGGAAGGAAGGAGTTAGACTGAAAAACATTTATGAAGTTTGAGATTTGCTCACAGCTATCATATTGTAGAAGGTCGTAGTTGAAATCCCCGCAGATTATTATGTCATTATATAGAGACTTGTTGAACTGAAATATTATGCTTTGAAGCTCGTTCAGGAAAGAGACGTTACAAGCTGTTGGGGGCCTATATACTGTCCCAAGCATAATCCGTTTATCATTTTTCGTTAGTTATATAAATAAAGTCTCAATATGTTCACGGTTCATGGTTGCACTTAAAACGACTTTCGAAGAAATGTGTTTAGATATGTACGTACTGATGCCACCACCACGTTTTTTACTACGGAATGAATGATGGCTATTATAGTTTTGAATTTGAATCAGGTCTTTGAATGAGTCATCTAGCCAACTTTCTGTGAAACTGAGAACATCGAAATTGCTGTTTAGCTCAGTGATAGTACAAGATACTTCATCTATTTTCGGATAAATGGATCTACAGTTCCAACCTAATAGAGAAAAATCGTTATAGGTCTTTCTCATCGCTTCATTCAATTTTTTAATGTTTAGTTATTTACAGTTTCCAGTTTCATTTAGGTTTGGGTGCATTCTATTCAAATTATTGAGATCTGGATCAATATTGTCGAATATATCAACATGATCAGTCATTAGAATTAAGAAACAGTAAGTAAAATGTGACGTAAAAATCAAAATGATACAAACTACAGGATCAAGGTAAAAATAAGGACATTCCTACTTATAATTAAATTTAAAAAAAGAGAAACTAAAACACACAGAGTTTATTAGTCTAAATTGTCTAAAACCTAGTATGATTTCATAAGGAGAGCGCAAACTCAGTCCATGAGCAGGAACATTAGGGATCATAAATGACAAATAATGTAGTTACGAGGCTGTCATACCAGTGGTATCCGCATATAGCACATAAGATGTAGCAAGGACGAAATGGATTTGGAACGAAGTGACAGCGAAGTTATTTACGGAATTTAAAAATCTTGACCTTCTAAATTGTTTCCAGATTTAGAAACATATGTAGTAATACATGAGTTAAGTCTGAGCAGCAAGTTCGGTATGAGCATTCGATAAAAAATGAGAAAAGAAAGAAATTGAAAAAACAATTTAGTAAGCAGCAAAACAAAGCTGCAAGGTCGACGTGGATGCCTTGAAGAGGTAAAGGTAATTCAATCAAAAATCAAGAAGAAAGCATGTGGACAGATATTAAAATAATACTAAACTCAATAAGTCATCCAAAAAAATCCTAATTACTAATAATTTCCTCTGAGGACTTGCCGACATGTTGCAAAAAGTACTTGTCTAGTTCTTCAGGCGTATTGAGGGTTAGAGGTCTCTGAGTTGCTTGTCCAGGTATCTTCGGAGAGAAGACGTTGATATTGCCATCCAAACTTCTTGCGAGTCCTATTTGTTCCGTAAATTTTCGTTTGGCCAATCTCAGAGTGTACATTATACTTGCTCGCGAAGGTACTATGTATTCATTCACGTAGAATTCCGGTTTAGTCACACGGCAGGCTGTCAGAACTTCTTGCTTCTTTTCGTATTGTCGTAGCTCAAAAGAAATGTTTCTTCTACCGACGTTTCCGGGTGGAGTTTTTTTCCCAATCTACTCGCTGTAGTGATGTCAGAGTTACTTATGTTGATTTTGATTTGGTCCTTAATTCAGGAGCTGGCACACCGCTTCTATGCAATTTTCTCCATGACGTGATTGCGGCAGTTCCCCTGATATAACCGAAGTGCGTTTTTTGTTTTCCAATTCTTCACGTTCTTCTTTCCTTTCGAGTCGCTCTAGACGAGAGACTATGCTATTTATCTTCTTATCTTGCTCTTCAATCCTTGCATTTTAATTTGATTCTTTCTTCGTTAGTGTTTCAATCATCGTTTTCAAGTCACTAATTTCGCTTTGAAATTTCTTCATTGCTAATTTGAAGAGATCAATTAAGATAGAAACTACTTGCTTACTCTGTTTTGACAGGCCTCGTACGTCTAGATAGTCAAGCTCCAGCGTACCCTTACTGTTGTCCTTGCTTTGTCTTCTTGTCGCCATCTTGTGAGAAGGGAGACACTCTCAAAAAAGAAGCAGGGTTGAGTAATTGCTTTGATGGAATATCCCACTTATTGTTCGATTTTTTTATTTTGGTTAGATAAAATTTATTCTTGGATCCTCATGGTTTAAGTGGGCACTCTTTTTTGGTTAGAAATGCATGATCATTCCCCAATTGGGCACTTTTTTTAGGAGCAAAGACACAGAACGTCCTCACTGCCTCACTGCACTGTTTGCTTCACTGTCTTCACAGGTTGGCGGATTTGGTGAGAGCAAACTATCCTGATGTGAATCGATTAATATCTGCGGCGAATAGTGCATTCGTCAGAGCACCTCAGAGAGTGCAATGATTCAAGGAACTTGCTCCAAACACTCCCTTGCCTCCATCACCAATTGTGACAAGATGGGGTACTTGGTTGAACGCTGTCCAATATTTCACTATGCATTACGACAAAGTACACCCTGTGTTTGCCCTTTAAACAAGATGAAGCGCCTAGCATCAAAGAGTACCAGAATCTAAGGGAAGACTCTCAATCACCAGTAAGTCTTGCATTCATTGATAGCACATTTTCTGTGGTAACCTCTACTATCAAGGAGCTAGAAACACAAGGACTTCCAATTTCAAGAGAAATAAAATTAATGGATGACGAAGAGGAAACATTGAAGAACACGTATGATAAAAGGTACTATCAAAAGTTGAACTGCATTTTGGTAAAAAAAACAAAGGTTTTGAAAAGATAAAAACAATCAACTCAATTTTGAGTGGTGAGAGCCCTGACGCTATGGATGAATCCATTAGGGAATATTCCCCTTCCGAACTTGCTTGTTTCACCTCTACTCTTCTTGTTTCTTGTGATGTCGTGCGGATGTTTTCGCAATATAAAACTTTGTTGGCAGTAATCGAAGACTTGTTTTTGAAAATCTCAAATACCATGCAATTATTAAGTGCAACCCTCGAATTTGATGTTGAAAATTGTTCCTCGTGTAAAAGAGTTGTTAACAAATATTCTTTGCATTCCTTAAAACTATTACTCAGAATCAAATTTAGATTAGATTGTTTTTTTTTTCGTTCGTTATTATCGTCCTTAACTTGTTCAGATTGGAATTGTTGGTGTCAAAATGTTTGTGTTCAGATAAGTTATAAAACTTAGTTGAGAATTGTATACACTTAATTATTAGTAGAACATTTTGAAATAAATTACTGTTTCCGTGTGTGAAGAAGTACACTGTTCTCTGTATCATTGTTTCTGAATTATCTTCCTCACAAAAATGAAAATTTGGAGGTGTTTTAGTAAAGCATTTGAAAAGATGCATGTTTTTATTTAGCATATAAAATGCGCTTCTACATTTATGCATAAAGTGTAGCATATATGCATCGAGTGTTTCTGTATATTTTATGGTTTTAACAGCTTAATTATTCTTGCTGAAGCTTTTATATTTTATGCTGCAAATGGCAAAAAAATCAGCAAATATGCTACATAATTTATGCTGCATATTGTTACATCCCTAATTATCTCAGAGCTAAGTGAGTTCGAGCCCGGAAAATCGTTGATGCGTTAATATTTATGCTTTCGTTATCAAGGTAGTCGGTGTTCGATGTTCCAAGAGGTAACAAGTTGAAGATTTATACCGCATACATCAAAAACGCTAAAATATCTGAAAAGTCACCATGAGGATAAAAGAATGTGTTTGACGAGGGTGAAAGACGGGCAATGCAGAGGATTGCGACGAAAAATAAGACGATGACTGGTGCGAGTCACTTGTGCTAAATTTTGGGTTGACTCAGCATGTCAGCACCACAACAATAAAGAGAAGGCATATATACAGAATTTTCAGCCCAAGCTGCAATTCAAAAACCATTCATCAGTGAGGTACATACTTCTAAAAAGAGATAGGGGGAAGACGCCGAAAAAATTGGACCATGGGGCAATTGGAGGGCAAAGATGCACAGTGTCTTTTAACCCATAAAACACAGAATTTTAGGACACTCGATTTAGAGGCGTGGTGTTTATGGCAGAGTTGCCAATCTGGCTTTTCCTAGCCAAGTAACTAACTAGGAACTGAACTAGGAACTAGGCCACTCTGCCTGAAAGACATGTACGCCGCTTTGAGACGAAATTATCACTTAATCCACTCTCCAGTTAATACCTCTGATTTGTGGGTCGGACACTCTCTACATTTGCCCTCCAATTAACAACAGTCTTTCGGTCGGAAGAATCTTGTTTTTAACTCATGGCCGAGTTCACGTCTGGCGAACGCTGTCCCAAGCCGTCGATGCATGGTGCTTACAGTCAGAATTAAGATAGGGCGGGGTCCTGTCATTATTTGGGTAGCTACATCGTGGTATCCCATAGGCCTAATTATTGCTCTGAAAGTTTCCATTACGGGCATGATAAAGGCAAGTATAATGTGTCCATTTTCATCAGCCACCTCCATGCCATTTTGCAATCTTTGATTTAAAATGCCCAGTCTAACTTTTTCGCCGCCTCATCGAAAAGCATGCACACAATTCGCCAAGTCGTATGCACATTTTTGCATGATTATCGCCACCAAGGCGGCGATATATAGCAGCCTTAATCGTCGCCAAAGACCTCTTTTTCCGCGATAATTATCGCCACCTCGAAAACATCATTGAGCATGAAGTTTCTTAACGGCGATTAATGGATGCAGAAGTTTACATACTATTGTATACAATATGCATTTTCATAGTACGATACCCATACGCAAATACATGTATTTCTGTCCGCCATTATTTAAACCCGTGCGAACCGTATTCTCAGCTATTAGAGAGAAGCATATCCCTTCCATTCAAAATTATCGCGGCCTCGAATGAATAAATAAGCATAATAAAGTGAAAGGTGGTGACATCATAGCATAATTGTATATTTTTAATTCACCATTGAAATTAATCAAGCTCAAATAAATCAACAACATTAAATATTTTATATATGGCATCCATTACTAACTGAAATCAACCTCCACGAACATGAACAGCGTTGTTTGCTGGAAGCACTGGTCGCAAGCCTTGAGGTGCCAGGAGTGGCAGGCCTTGAGGTGCCAGGAATAGCAAGCCTTGAGGTGTCAGGAGTGGCAAGCCTTGATGAGCCAGGAGTGGGAGCTCTTGAGGTGCCAGGAGTGGCAGGCTTTGAGGTGCCAGGAGTGGCAGGCCTTGAGGTGTCAAGAGTGGCAGGCTTCGAGGTGCCAGGAGTGGCAGGCTTTGAGGTGCTAGGAGTGGCAGGCCTTGAGGTGACAGGAGTGGCAGGCCTTGATGTGTCAAGAGTGTCAGGCCTTGAGGTGCCAGGAGTGGCAGGATTTGAGGTGCCAAGAGTGGCAGACCTTGAGGTGACAGGAGTGGCAGGTTTTGAGGTGCCAGGAGTGGCAGGTCTTGAGGTACCAGGAGTGGCAGGCTTTGAGGTGCCAGGAGTGGCAGGCCTCAAGGTGACAGGAGTGGAAGGCTTTGGGGTGCCAGGAGGGGCAGGCTTTGAGGTGACAGGAGTGGCAGGCCTTGAGGTGTCGAGAGTGGCAGGCCTTGAGGTGTCAGGAGTGGCAGGCCTTGAGGTGTCAAGAGTGGTAGGCCTTGAGGTGCCAGGAGTGGAAGGCCTTGAGGTGCCAGGAGTGGCAGGTCTTAAGGAGCTCGGTGCGGCAGCCTTGGCGCCCCAGGAGTGCCAGGTCTCGCAGCACCAAAAGCAGGAGATACAGTACCAGAAGCTGATGGAGAAATAAGGGAATGGATTGGGAACAGTGATATGGCATCTTGAATTAAATTGAAGCACACTACACAATAGGTAGTATTTTCAACAAATATAATTCTTCCAGAACCTTTACTTCATGTCATTAAATTCTTATTCATTATTAGAGAAGTCGGCTTAAGGCTCCACCCACAAAAGACAATTTCACAGGGCAAGTGGAAGGAAGCATCTAGCATGCAAGAAAAATATTTCAGTACAAACAAAAAAGAAAGCCTACATCATAATCAGCTCAGGCCCTCACATTGTTTCGCTTGGAAACAACTTCCAATAAATACAAATGTTTTATCCCAATTATTTTCATAAATGTACGTGGTCCTTCACAATGTAAAAGGGCAATGCCTATCGGTAAATTAAAGTGCTGCTCCACTTTATGGGTACGTAAGGAATTAAGCACTAGGGTTCAGAGGAGGCTCATTAAAAACTGTGCGAGCTCATCTAATTAAACGAATACAAAACCTATTTTTGCCGACCAAGACTAACATGTCAACATAAACACTGCACTAGGTATATCTCATTTACGAATCTCCTCAGTTAACTAAGGATTGCAATTCAGGTCACATTAAGTAACTTTGGTGATAGGAACAATATTTTTGAATATTTCACCTATTTTTATTTATTTATGACTAAATGTACAATTTAAAAAGATTTCTAGCAACATTTTGACCCATGTATAATGTCTTAAATAATTGTAATTTCCACTTCAAGACTGAAGTTTGTTTCCATACAAAAAACTTTGATACGTTTCTTTGAGTGAAATAATAAATTTTCGAGCATTCATTTCCTGGATAAATCCTAAACACTTTAAAATATGTATAAATACCATTCCCATAGTATTTAGAAATGTACTACCCTTTCTTTGTGTACACTAAGGCTTTATAAGTGACAGCCATTCACTATCTAAGTAAGTATGAATTGAGCATATGAGCTTCAATTTTATGTGGAATGAATTTTCTTCAAGTGACCTTGACTTTTCAAATATTTCAATTCATAATACTATATTTGAATATTCTTTTCCTTCGCTTCAGTGTTACTCAATTGAATTGGACCGTCATCATTTAAAATCTAAACTTACTTCGGTTACGAGAGGCAGGCGTTTCAGCACCACGCATTGTAGCAAGAGGTGTATCAGGCCTTGATGCCCCAGGAGTGTCAGGTCTCCGAGCACCAAGAGCAGAAGATACTGTTCCAGTAGCTGATGGAGAAATAAGGGAATAAATTGGTAACAGTGATATGACAACTTGAATGAAATTGATGTGCACTACGTACAATGAGTGGTACTTCCAATAACCTTAATTTTTCCTGAACATCTACGTCATGACATCGACTAGTAATACTTTAGTAAAAATTAAGTCAGTTTAGGGCTCCTCCACCATAACATGGTTTCAAAGAGCAAGTAAAAGGGAATGATTAATATACTCATGGGGCAGAGTACCGTACAATATTCATCACCACGAACAAGAGAGTCATTAAGCTCCTGTTGTCAACTCATATTTACATAAGACTCATTTCATAAGGTGCTCCCATCTGTCCAGCCTTGGTGTCCCGAATTACCCCAGGTTTCTAGACTGACCGTATTTTGTTTAGTAGTAGGAATGTCTGACAATGGGGAAATGTAACTTGAAAATGATGACCGACTGTCTCAGCTCTTTGTAACTGCCTAAAATTCCCCAAAACACAACAGTCATGCATCAATTCAACGCCTGTGTGTTAGACTTGTCCGATGAACAAGAGCAACCAGTGTAAGATATTACTGGGATAACCAGCACATCAAAAGCAACACTCAGTTATGGTAGGTCACTACAACCCATCCTACATGACTCTCATTCTGGTCAGTGTCCCAAACTTTGGGCATGTACAAGAATATTTTTGATAGCACCTACAATAATTAAATTGAAATCATGATCCAGTCCAGACATATAAATCATACCACAATCATCTTGTGTACATCTGACGTATCACACATTCTCTCCATACTGCTCAAACAATACATTCAGGAAGGTCACCTACTCCTCACGCTTACTATGTACAGTCCAGGGACAGTGTGTCTAATAGTATTATTAACTCCCCTCTCACACTGATGACATAATCTACTATAATTCTCATTCCACCTCCACATGTGTCTATTCACACTTAATGTTTACTGCACACAGCTGACGAAAGTAGACTTACAAAACTAATATGATAAAACATTTCACACCTAATCAAATTCTTCCATCATACAGGTTAATGTAGACTTTTGCGTCATAGTAAGCTTCCACTTGTTCAATCCAAACTATTTGTATGTCTTCAAGCCTTCACCTTTTTTCTGGTCCCTGTACTCATTCCATGGACTCTGCCATTCATCCTCTGTAACTAAATGTCATTCAAATATTTTTTATATATTACGTTGTTTCTAGTTTACAGTCTTCCTTCTCATTCGATCTTTTTTATCTCACTTGTAAACCATCTGGCATTCACTGTACTTCTGCATTTCTTTTTTTCAATGTTTTGCCTTGCTAGATCATACTATGGTACCAAGAGGAGAAAAACATGGTTCACATATGTAAAGTTAAAATCAAAACACATTTTCATGTTGCCAAGTTCAGAATTTTTGCAACAAGAAAAATTTCTACCAATAAATGCAGAATTTTTTGCATTTTCCCAAGCAACAAAAGCTCCATCCCTTTTCAATGTAGAAAATTGATTCTGATCTCCTTAAACATATAATAAACAGTATACAGTAATACCTGAAAAACTGCTGACTTCAAAACTACAAAACTTCAAAACTGTGATTTTGATTTAGAAATTGCGCTTTCAAAACTGCGCTAGTCGACGTGCAGCTGTTTCACCGTAAGACAGCTTCTCAAAAGTAAACAAAGGAAAAGTATGTAGCTCAGAAACCGTAGTACATATATAGTTCTACAGAGAAAACCCCTGCAAAAGGAGCGTAAAACTAAAGAAAGATCTGCAATGAGGAAAGGAGCTGGTGTTACAAAGAAAAAACGATAAGTTGAGACAACAAATTAAAAATTTTTGGAAAGTTTAAAGCTTGAATGAAAGTAATGGGGATTTCTCGTAAAATTGGAGTTCTTGAGTCCCCCTTTATACTCACTATTCAAAATAAAGATAAAATTGAGGTGTTTGCCAAACACGCACCTAACGCAATATCACAAAGTGGAAAAAGTTGCACAGAAGAGATGATTGCTGTTACTGAATCTATGCGATACCAATGGGGTCAAAGCCAAAGAGAGAATGAAGTATAACTGAGTCCCAAGAGGCTGAAATTAGAAGAAGACGAGATTAAATTACTTGCAAAGAGAGCTAACTTTGATGCTATGACGGTAGAAGATGTGGAAAAAGAAATAAAATGTTATGAATATGAGCTGTCAAATGATGAATTAGTTCATATTTATAAGGATCTGACAGAAGTCAACGCTCCTGAAGAATATTTAGAAATATAAAGCAGGAATACTGAAGAATGTGATAATAATTGTAGAGCGTTAGCTGTAATGAACTTGCTACTAAACTTAAGGAGAAGGCATCAGAAGTAGAAAAGGATCCCAAGAGGCTAAAATCATTCCAGTGATATATGAATGAATGAAGTGTGTTTTCTGGTGCACTCTATATCGTACTTTTCTTTTTATTTACTTTGAATACGTCATGATTTTTAATGAGAAAGTTGACGGTAACGTGTTCGCTGCCACCAGAGGCACAGGGCCTCGAATTGATTGAGTAATGACTTAATTAAAATATATAACCCGTTTGGTAGCACTGGCCATAGGGTATAGGCTCGTGGGTCTCTGTGTGGCGTTTACAACGAGATGGAGAGGAAAAATCCCGACGCTTGAAGATTTAATTATTTATTGGGGAGGCAAGTACGGACGGCGAGAGCACGCGAGGCAAGGACTTTACGACCACACCGTTCGAACACGACACTCAACCTAAAATTATCTTTCAATGGTTCGCCCAAGATGACAACACAACAGACTGTGTAACATACAGTCCAACTTCGAGCCAAGGAAACGTCGAGCCCGGGGAAGCGTTTTGCATACGCTCAAAACTTTGAGCCCTCAACGATAAAGTGGATATCTGAGGCACTCGAATATCAACTTATGAAACTGAAACAAAGGAAGCCTCAACTACCAGAGCCCCGATCGACGTTTGAGTTTAACCGTGCCGTAAGCACTCTCGCCAACCTGGTTACTGATCCCTCTAAGTCCCTATCTCGTAACCGGAGACTGAAATAACCTCTCACCCGGAGCCTGACCGCTCTCTATACCGACCGGACACTGTGTGACTGCCCATCGTCCTCAGGGCTGCCACTTTTGTCAGACAAAAATAATCTAGTTTGACCTCAAAAAATATCTAGAAACATCTAGATTTAAAATCAAAACATCCAAAAATATTTCTAAACACAAAAATATATAATTTAACAATAAATTATCAAACAATGGTAACTATGCTTATTTATATACTTATTTACCTCATATTAGACATAGAAGAAGCTTTCTCCTTCCTCATCTTCACTCTCCATTTCTTCTGTTGCAGTTGATGTTGAGGCTTCCGGGGTTGTCTGGATGAAACTTTTGTAGGCTTGTGCTGTTCCTATGGTCTTTACAACAAAATCGGGTAGCTGATAAGACATGCAGCACTGTTTTTTTCTAATTAACCCAAATCTTATCACTAGAATTGCATTCAGCAAATCAGTCTTCATGCTATTTCTAAGTTTATTTTTAACACAGTTCATTGCGCTGAATATTCTTTCTATATCAGCATTTGAATGTGGTAATATCATTGCTTGTTTAGCACACTCATAAAGTTCTGCGAATGGACTTTCTCCTGAGGCGTTCTTAAAATCTCTCACCTCCGCCCAAAACTCTTCTGTTTCTGTGTTGTTGTTCCATTTTACCAGATTAATATTTTGCAGCTGACTCTCTGCTCTACCAATAAGGTTTTTAGGTATACCCAAATATTCCATGACTTTACAGTAATTTCCTAAATCTTTCACTGGCTGTAGAATATTACTTACAGAAAACAAAGATACATTTTTCAAGACATTTAGGTTTTCCGGAAGTCTCTGTTTCAATTGCTGGTATAGAGCCAGTAGAAATTTTTGGCATCGTTGCCTCAAATTGTTCTCTTCAGTTTGAGATAAAAGTTTCTTAGATTTGAGTTCAGCAATTTTTGACTCAAACTGATATCCGAAGTAGGGCTTGGGATCCAAATATTCTTCAATTTTACAAGTGAGAGGATCAGCGTTACAAGTAGGCAGGGTTAATTTAGTGAAAACTGACTTGAGGAGCATAAGCACGTCATCCAACAATTTCATCTTGTCTACATTTTTAGATTCAAATAACTTATTAGTTCTTTGTACCTCTGTTAAGATTGGTTGCAAAAAAAGTAAAAGAGCAAGATTTTTCTCATCAGAATACATTTCGAATAAAACTTCAGCAGTATAGCATTTTTCACTATACCTAGCAATTTCAAAATGTGTTCGTAATTCTAGCCATTGAGCAACAATCTTTTCAACAGCAGGCTGAATAGACAACCATCGAGTTTTTCAGTCAGACGGAATTTTCAATGGATGTGAACCATCATTAATTGCTTCGTAGAGTTGATTGTATTGGCATTGTGTAACTGAAGATTTTGCAAACCAATTGTGGGTTTCAGCAATCAAAAATTCCAAGTTTCTTGGTAAAGATTCAGCAGAAGCATAAGACATGGCAAGTTGGAGTGAGTGGCATACACATCTCATCAATATCAAATGTGGATTTTCTTCCTTGAGCTTCGCATAGACTCCATTATTGATGCCGACCATGACACTTGCATTGTCAGTCCCTAATGCAACACAATCACCAATTTTCAGATTCTTACTGATCAATAATTGTTTCAATGCTGTCACAATGCTACTTGCATCACATTGGACTAATTTTGCAATTCCTAAGTAAGTTGATACCACTTTGTTTAATGCATTGCTGTAGTATATTACTGATACGCCAAGTAGTTTTGTGACTGAAATATCATTGTTTTCGTCCAATAACAAACTGAACTTGTTGTTGCCGATTTTATTTGTAAGTTCTTCTTCGAAATGAGGACACAATACATTCTTGATAATGTTTGTGCATTTTGTTCGGTGCATTTTAACATCATCAACAGTTTTGCAATTGGAGAGGTTGTGCTTAAGCATCTCAACCATATGATCGCAATTAGAAATTGCACTGTGGCAGCACAAAAACATTGCAATGGATCCTTCAAAGGCATGAGCGTCAGGATTCTTCTCTTTACTGAGAAAAGATGTTATTAGAAAAGCGTTAAATGGTAAAGATTTTTTGTGCTTGTTAGTAAGTGCATGAATTTTCAAATCTTGATACTTAGCATTTATTTCACACCTGCAGAACTTACAATAGGCCTTGTTTTCATCCTCTGTAGCCGCAATCCATTCCTTGAAGGGTGATTCCTTGAGCCATTCTTTTCTAAATTTTTGCTGGTATTGTTTAAACTTCGGCATTTTGAAGGGTTAGTGATTGTGAAAATAAATAATTTCAATCAAACACGAATTCTGGGATTTACAACTAAGATGAAGCACCGAAAATTGACCCAACAACTTCACACCAAAACCAAGACTGCGCACCGAGTGACTGTGAGTCATCCGCACCGACGCCGTCTCGGTCTTGTTCATAATCGGAACAAACACGTTTGAACGTTGTTAGTTCGTCGTTCAAATAATTTGATCAAGCGAATTAAGAATGTAACAAGAATGAAGTAGTAAACATTATAGCGAATTTCTAATGCAAATTTAAAGTGATATGTAATATGCATCACCGAATTCTAATTCCCGCTAGATAATATCTAGGACTCTGAAAAAACTATCTAGATTTTATAGCTAATATCTAGGTTCCAAATTTTACATCTAGGCTTCAGCAAAACTATCTAGATCTAGCTATAAAATATCTAGAGTGGCAGCCCTGATCGTCCTGCCAGCGCAGTCGTGGGCTCGCGCCTCCCCAAAAAGGGGGGTGTGGTTGGGCAAAGGGGGGTAGGTTGTTGGGGAGAAGGGATGCAGGGGGCCCCGGGGCCCCGCTTTCTCTTTAGCCATGGCTAATTTCACCATTGATCCCACGCTCTGTCCCTCGTCCGAGCGACCGAAGCCGATTTCTCTAATAACTTATAGGGTCCTTGACAAATTGACGTGGCCGGCTCTACGAGCGCCAGCGTCTTCTACGCTCCCCGACTTAATTCTTTTATTACATCGTCATAAATGGAGCCGTCTTATGCTCAGTATTTCCATGCCGGCAAGGCTTGGAAATAAGTGAAATTTCTATTTCATACATGACGCTCTAATGAGCTATTATAGAGAAGAATGAATAGCTGATCTATATATTCTACTTGTTTTAAATTTTCATATACACATATTAACTATATAACTTTATTCGAGAGGCGTATAATTTCAGGTAAATCTAATTTCATTTATAAAAATATGTAACCTTATATTTTAACATCTATGCTTCATGTATTCAATCACAAATAAACTGAAAGTATTATAATTTTCGATTACCCTAAACGTCAATTCAGTTTTTTTACAAGAAGAATTCCTGAAAACTCTTGCAATATCAATTTTCCAATTTTTCTGTAATTTTAAATAAGTTTCGCTTGCGTACGGTTTTCCTTGATGTTTCTTCAAAACTGCGGTGCTTTCAAAAAACTGCGCAGCAATTTTGGAACGAGTTAGCGCAGTTTTGTAGGTTTTACTGTATAATAAACGGGAACGAAATTTTGAATACTGTATTGGAAAAAAAGTATATGTTGAAAATTTTCAAAACCTTTTGAAGAACACACATTTTTTTGCCGAACTCAAGTTCAAAGGAGAACTTAAATTCTGGTTCCTACTTTTGTAAGCAAATCATTTCATTGGAAAATTTAAAAAATAATCTTGCAGTACCTGTTGATTATATATATTCAGAGAATGCATATACCCTGTATATGCAGCTCAGGGTGCGTTGACCCCTCGTGAGTACCCACACCCTTTACAAAATTCAGGCATTTTAGATGCCAGAAATAGGTTATTTTACCCTTTCAGGCGTGAATTAATCATTTAAATTGAGACCCAATATCAAAGTAATGGTAAATATTCAGAACAACACACAAATCGATTTTCAAATTTTGATTGCTGTTTATTACGGTAATGATATCAACATAAACAACTTTTTGCCTATGAACTTTCCGTCGCAAATGAGTATTTTAACGATTTATGGCGGTAACGTAGAGTAACTTAACTAATCGGAACCCAATCTAACGTTACAGTACCTGACATAACCTAACATAGCGCAACCTGACGTAACCTAACGTAACACATCCTTACGTCATGTAACCTAACGTCACGTAGCCTAACGTACCGGTATACAAGTTGTAAAAGAGGAGGTGGGGCGATGACGTCACGGGCCTAGAACGAATAGCAACACAGATGAAGAGAGATGCACCACCTGGCAACATTTCCGACAACAATAACGCCACGATGTTTACCATTTGAAAAAGAAAAACTGTTAAGACGGAAATTACCTTACCGCTATAACTCTTTAACACTCAATTTCGACGAAAAGGGAATAGATGAAATAAATGCGACGAAAATTTGTCAGTCAAAATTTATTTTCAAACTTAAAAAATTGTGCGTATTTTGGAATCAAAATTGCGCTTTCAGTAGAAGGAGCAAGTTCAGTAATGAACAGTTGTGAATACCGATCGGAAACTTTTAAAGGAGGATTGATCTGGGTGGAACAACTATTAGGATAGTTTTGTCCACGTAGTTAGTTTTATTGATTAATTTCTTTCTGTTCGTTTACTTCTTTCGCATCATGGCAATTTTATTGTTATGTTTCTTTCAACAGTTTATCTCCTTTATTTCGTTATTTTCTAATGTGTGTAAATTGGTATTAAGTTGCTGTGTACAGTTTTTGATTGTTTCTCGTATTTTTTCACCGTCATTTCCAAGCAACCCGTCAGTTAAAAGTGGCTTGAAGCCTCTAGAGAATCAGTTACTCTGATCAAAACCCCTTTAAGGGCAACCTGAAAGTTGTAAATGTAACTTATATGAACTTAAAATAAACCTGCATCAGCTTAAATTTAAAAGCTAATTTATTTAGCGGGTCTTACAATTGTTTGAACTGCTCAACTTTACCTAAAATCTACGCTGAGTTGTTAAAACCTCTTTGACTTTTTAAAATTCTTGAACTTCTTAAACCTTTCAAAACGACTCTTTAATCCATAACCTAAACTTCAAATATTGAAAATCTTAAATTCTTTTCGCAAGATTCATCGCTAAAACCACTACTGAGTGCTCCTATTTCTAAAATAAATGAGAAACATGATCAGCATGATCATGATGTTAACATAGGCAGTCTGCTAATTCTGCGTGTATAAATCTACATGTACTTCAACTTCACTTTCAGTATAAACGCTCCCACTTTGAGAGGATATTCAGAACTTAGATGTTTTAAATCAGTGCATCAACATATTGCTCTAATTAAACCACAATTTACTCGGCGTAGGCCTTGCGGTTAGTGGAGTGTCCTCGGAAGAAAGATATGATTGTTGAAATTTTGATTGCTTATAATTGCTTCAATATTTTGCGGCTTTACTGTTGGTTATATTCTATTCTTCAGGTTCAGAAACCTTGATTAGTCTGGAAGGAAATTCTTGTTGTCTGGAAGTTCAACGCTTGTAAAATTCTTCTGCGGGCTTCAATAAAAATGTATTTCTGCGTCTCCGACTACTAAATTTAATTTTCCATAACCTGCGGGCTGAACATACCAGTAAAAGGAATTTCTAGTCAGAGAATTTCAGCACTAAATCAGATTGAGTAAATGTAATAGGTAAATATCGTAAAAATCTTCTTAGGGTTAAATTTATTATCCATGGTCACGTCCTGGTGGGGTTACAATGAAATGTCTACGATACCTGATGTAATTATGTACTTCAGCACTAAAATAAATTGTGCGCACGGTAAACAGGTGGTACAATGAATAATAATTATACTACGCTACAAGAGGACGGAGCTTCATGCCGCTCACACTTGCTGGGCTACGCTGAAAGCGAGCTAGGAATCGGCGCTGCAAAGCACTCTTAATTAATAAGGGCATTGCCGAAGTACTTATTACAGCGTGAGCGTACAATTGTTTTACACCAGGATGTTTCAGTATAAAAAATTTCTGCAATCACTACAGCGACGTAGGTCGTGGAAAAAATTTCTTCACGTGCGTAACAAATTCTAAGTCATGAACATCATAAGTTGCGAATACATATCACCAATTTTATACTGAGAGCGTGAAGATTGCTGAAGGATCTATTCAGTGTTTTTGTAAGCTGCTATGTATTTTCCTGTGACCGTGGAAATTATCACGCCAGTTTAGGTTTGATAAACAACATTGATACATGACGCAGAAATAGTTCTGGTTAGTTCATATGATTGATCCACTGCACAGTTCAACATCAGTAGTTCTAACTGTGGCATTTATGAGTGATGCTAGATTAAAAATGTCCTCTTTTTCGCTGGTTAGATGCGCTTATAGCTTTATTTACGTTTGATAACGTAGCGCGTTTTTCACACTTTACGTTTACATTCGCACTGCGTTTTTTACTTAACCTTGATATCATTATTTTATCTAGCTTCTTAGGTCGCTTTTTTATGAGCTGTTCCTAGAAAAAATGTTTTTTAATCTGAATAGGTTGTTTTTAAATCTGAATACGAGGCAAGTAAAAGTGCAGTAAAAGAAATATAAAGATGATAAATTCAGCAGGGGGTGAAAATACCTGCGACAGTTCTACGCCTTTAGCTTTCGTGACATCAGGGAATAATGTTGAAAGTATTTGTGGATGAATTATATTCATAACTATTTCGTCAAAAATGCCGATATTAAAGACCATCTTTTTGAGCGAGCATCATACAGAAGAAGTTAACTGCCTCAAAGAGCATACTTTAAATTCTATGACAAATTTATGATATTTCTTTAACCGCAATTTGTTAAACTAAATTATAGTATTCAAGTCAAATTTAATGTTAATTGTAGCAAGCAATTTTGAAAGTACCAAATATTAATTGGATCATGCCTTCATTTAGCTTCAAGTAAGTATATATGAAAAATGCGTGTGCGTCTACTGATTGGTCATCAGAATTATGGAAATACCCTCCGTGGCCAATGGTGGCGCACGTTGCAGTCAGTTTTAAAAGTGACGGGTTAGGAAACGAGACAGGTAGATAGGTATTACAGAAATTTAAAACATATGGGTTTTATAAGACAAATGCAAGTCACCTAATTAGTAATTTTGCAGAAACTGCTGCATATATCATGGTGGACTAAAGGAGGTAACGTCACTTCTACGGGGACAGCCGCGCACATTCGCCAATTCGACTAGCCAATAGAAGGCTGCATTTCAAACAAGCCGTGCGACGTCACCTACATACCACGACGTCAGCGGCGACGGCAGCGTACTACTACTACGCAGCGTATTCTCTCCTTCCAGACGTACGATCAACAACAGGACCGACTGCCGGTGTGCCGTCGTAGGTACGGATTTGGATTTTTGAAAATTTTAATTCTGTTCGGCTACGTGCAAATCTACTAGAACTAAAAGGTTTTCGATCTTCAATTTAATCATACCAGCAGCTTCATAAATTGAAAGCTCTATCCAAACTGTAGTAAAATTTACTTTATTCAATTATACAAAACGTTTTAATACCTTTTCCATGCAGATGGAGCTGACAATTGCGTGCCGTGTTTAATCGTAAAAAAGGATAATATAAGATTCAGTATTCAGATATTTATTTGAAATAAAACCTTCCATATATTCCGCTCGTAAGTTCATAAACTGAATGGACAGGAGTATTGATTTGCAGTTGTATATTCATTTTCAGCATCTAAACTTTCAAGCTAAAAAAGAGAGGAAGAGAGGAATGTACCATTTAGTATGAAGTTGAGAGAACGCGGAACCTACCCAGAAGGGAGCATAGAAACAGTAAGTTGAGAAAGAAGCTTATGAAAATAGAGGAAAGTTGATGAAGAAAGTAATAGGTGCTGAAAAACAGGACAGCAGTGAACCGAAAAAAATGGTTAAAAAAAATAAAAGAATTACCTCATTTCGACGAAAGGCTTACCTAAATTTTAGCTCAAGACCTCGTACATTCCCCAAGGGAGCGCTAAGAACAGAGAGCATTGATTTTTGTTATCGTTGTGAGAGAAAGTTATAATTACTCGCGTTCACATTGTTGCAACGATTACATGAATAAATGATAAAATACAAAAAATCTAGATGAATATGACAACATTTCAGCACTTCTCCCCCCAAAAAGTGTTTCATGAACAGGAAGGAAGAAGGCACCAATCGGTATGGACATAAGAACTCAGGAAATCTATGCACAAGGTGTGTTCCCATATATGTTTTGGATGGAAGCATCGAGGTACGAAGTTTGTAATAAAAAATCTACCATGAATATGTAAGGTTCCAGAGAACAGGACAGCAATGGACCGAAAAAAAGTCGGTACAACCTAAACAAAAAATTGTAAGGTTAGATTATTGGTGGTACAAGCCTCCCTACCACAACAAATTTCAATCAAAGGAAGTTAGAAATCATTCAATGTGAACTTGACACAACGGGAAATGTAAGCACAAGATTTGTTCCCACACAAAACTCCATCATACACGTAATTAGATTCGATTATTAGTTAGTTTAAGCCTTCCTATCCGCAACAAAGGCGATCCAAAGAGAAGAAGAAGGAAGGCACCATTTAGTATGGAGTTAAGGGAGCGCAGAATCTATGCACAAGGTGCACAGAAACGGTAAGCTAAGAAAAAAGTTAATGAAACCAGAAAAATTTGAAGTAAGTAGGTGCTGAAAAACAGGTCAGCAGTTAATCTAAAAAATACGGTCCGTAACAAAACAAACCTATTCTACTTCAACAAAAAGGAAGCCTACCGAATGTTTAGCTCGGGCCCTCACATAGTCCCCCTAGGAGCACTAATTCCTATAGATACAATAGTTGCATCCCCCTGAGGGGCATACCAGTAGGTAAAGAAGTATTAAATAAAAAGAAAATGAACAGGTAGAATAAAAAAAGGAAAAAATGAAGCATAATAGACCTCAAAGATAAATATTAGAAAGACCAGTTCACGTAAAACCTTCTATTTGGGTACCGATTCTTCTAGCTCAGTGCGATTGGGAAGCCTACGACGTATCTTTCACCAACTATTGGATGCATGCTCCAAATCAATCATTTATAAAAGTAAAATAATTTATACACACAATTGTGAGATCACCAATAAGCAGAATTAAATTCAGCGGCACGTTCAGATGCAAAATGAGTTGTTTAATAACCAGACAACACTCCAGGTAACATTTTAAAGAGTACGTTAACTCTTTCGAGACTGCCGGGAAGTGTGGCCTACCTATTCCAACATAAGCCTCAGATTAGATTAGATTAGTCGTTAGCTTTAGCCCCCCTACTCAGCAACAAATGCAATCCAAAGACAGGAAGGAGGAAGGCACCATTTAGTATGGAGTTAAGGAAACGCGGAATCTACGCAGAAGGGGCATAGAAACAGTAAGTTGTGAAAAAAGAGTTAAAACAAGACCAAAATTGAAGAAGAAAGTAGTAGGTGCTGAAGAACAGGACAGCAGTGAACCGAAAAAAGCTGGTCCTTCACATATCAAAAACATTTTATTTCAACAAAAAGAAGGCCTATCTAACTCTCAGCTGGGGCCCTCACATTGCATAAGCCTCAGGATGCAAAAATTTGAAAGGTGAGCATAATTCTAGTTACGTGAGGATTTTCACAGCCAGTCTAATGTTTTTTTCAAATAATCCATTTTGAAATCAAAATTATGAATATGTCATAGGAATGCAAAGGTTTCAATGAGTAAATACAATCGATTTTTTCTGCAGAGTTCCAATTACAAGAAAAAAAAAAGGATAACAAATATGTGTAGCGCGTAGATAGTAATGCTTATTTATAACGCTTCACCCTAGCAATGCACTTAGCCAAATAAACAAATAAACCTTGCACTACCAGCCGTTAATGACTAGACAACATTGAACGACATAATAGTTCCCAGCCTTAAATTGTAAACAGAAAAAGAAAAAAGTTTTATCACAAGCTTGCTAAAACATGACACATTTCAGCTTTAAATTCATCTCACGCTAACAAAATATGGCTGCAGAAGTCGAAGACTAATAGGTTGTTCATTAGATGTCATTGGGAGTTTAATCAACACCACTTACAGAGCTGGAAAGGAGTAGTGCGCAGGTATATTAGTACAGATTTAGGTTGTAGTTTTAATTTGGCATACATCTGAGTAGTCGAGTGAGTAACATAAAGACTAAAATTATGCTTTGTTATATTTAAATCGGAATGTATGAAGTGCTGCTGTACATACAACAACGTGAAAGTTATTTACAGGAGGAAAGAGTAACTCCCTCATAATTGTTTTAATGAAGTACCGGAACAATGGGCATAAATTGATTATGCACAGAAAAGTGCATTCATACAGCTGCTCTTCAACATATCTGCCCAATGTGTCCGTAACACCATTGCCAGCAGCGTACACCTACGTAATTATATTCCAGAAACCATATAAAATAAAATAAATAATTTATACAACAAAATTTATCAAATTTCACTCTTGAACATGAGAACAAGGACTCAGAAGCAAAGTGCATCACTTTCTCATGTTGATCCACAGAGTGAATATTGAGTGCGGATGTTGTGGCGCTAGGACGTAGTGGCTTATCAGACGGAACTTCCTGAAAAATTTACCTACTATTGGCAAGTAATTCAGTTAAAAATCTGTTTATAAGTCGAAAATCGATTCAAATCAAATTATTTTGACTTACTTCTTGGTAAACTGCTACTGGGGCCTAGGGCCCGCCGGAAAATCCTAAATTACAATTATTGTTTTGCCGGATCTTGGATAACACTGATATATAAAAAAGGATTGTATTAGAAATCACATAAACAACAAAAATGTGATTATTTCTTCTGATAAAAGTAGTACAAAGGAATAAATCCTTATCAATCAATAGATAATATCAAGGATAAGCTCTTGAAAGTTATCAACAGACTTGATAATGCAATGCCTCCCAAAATCAAACTTCCTTATGACCCCGGAGTAGATAAACGCACTGTCAAGGGACAAGTTACCCGCGCCTACACTCGACCCATCTCAGAGCCAGAGAAATCTGAATTCATTAATGCTAGGAAACCTAACAAAAATTACCTCGTGACAACTTCTACTCCTGAAAGTAAATCACAGCCAGCTCCAAGACAAGAAGCCCCAAGGGCAAACCCTAACAATGGGAGCCCAAAGCAAAGGAATAAAGGACCTTATAACAATACTTCTAAGAGAACATTAGAGAGTAGTCGAGAGTTTTTGGACTTGCAGTGTAAAAAGAAGAGGGAAACACAATGTCCCTGACTCAGAAATGTCTCAGCACAATGTGTCATTGCTCAGCGAGTCACATCCCTCAGGAGTTCTTTCTAGCAATGATTCTCTTTCTGAATCAACTATGGTAATTCCAAACAATCAAGATGAGCTAAAACAAAACTTTCAATGCCCTGCAGAGATAAAATCTGCTGAAATAGACCTCAACTTGTCAGAAAATGCAGATAAACTCCCAAATACAGTTAGGAATGTACTAATAAATGCACAAGATGATAACCAAAATTTGACAAAACTGAATCCTTTCAAAGTACAAGCTACAATAATCCAAATTTGTGGTGAAGTTGAGAGAAAGTGTACAACAAAAGATCAGGCAATCTCATTATTAAAGTTAAAACAGAAAACCAAGTAAAAACCTTGATGAACTTAAAAAGTTTGATGAAATCCCGGTAAGACTCAAATAGTATAGGGGGCTTAAACCTCCTATGGAAAGATTTATGCTCCAGAAATTTTGTTGGATTCATTAGAAGATTTGCTGCAACAACTTGCCGCCTCTGGTGTTGTAGGTATGTGTAAAATGTTTATGGACCCGAAGCGTGCCAATTCACCCTTGTTTGTACTTACTTTCCTTGGGACTTGCCCTATAGAGCTGAAAGCAGGCTATTCAAATTACAAAGTGGACCCTTTCTACAACAACCCCATTTGATGTACCAAATGCTGGCGATTGGGACACACTACCTCAGTCTGCCGAACCGAAAAGTCTGTATGGAAACAGCTGCACTGCTGAAAATCTAGTATGTGCAAACTGCAAGGGAAACCATACAGCTGCCTTAAAAGAGTGACCCATTTATATTCAAGAACATAATGTCAGTAAACTCCAAACAAGACAAAATATCTCATTTTCAGATGCAAGGAAAATAATTCAAAACCAAGCCCAAGTCCACCAGCAGCAAGACACCCTTCCAGAATTAGAATCAAGACGCTCCTTCCCTCACTTGTACTATGAAGAACCCAAACAGAATCTCAAAATTTGACACAAAAAACATTCGCTAATGCAATCAATTCAGAGAGCTTACATCATAGCCGTGGCATACCAACACAGAATCTTGGCAACCCTATGCATGCTCATAAAAGGCTAGAACTGCAGAAGCAACCTACTCAAAATAAAGCAATGGAAAATATAACTATAGAACACAGTCAACGTATGAACCATAATACACCAGCCTTACTGAACACAGAAGTAAATTACAACTTAATGACTACTAATTACAACCCAGCAAATACTCAGTTGAAAGAAAGGAACCCTCCTACCTCTAAAAACCAGCAAAGCAATAAAAGTATATCAGGAAAGGAAATTAAAATATCACTCAAGACCATCATATTTAAACTTCTCCCAACAATTGTCAAAATGCTAATCTCCAATTCAATCACTGAGCGTATTGAACTACTAACAGAACTTGGTAACATCCTGAATGCAGAAGATCTTATAAAAGAAGTGCTAACTAAACTAAATGTTACCTCTTTAATAAGCACATAATGAACCTATCAATATTGCAATGGAATATGAGAGGATATTTCTCTGAACTCCCCTTCCTGCAACTGCTTATTTATCAATATGAATCAAAAATTCTTTGCCTACAAGAAACCCACTTACAAAATCACAATCAAATTAAGCTAAATAACTATGTTTCATTCTACAGAAAAAATAGAGATAATAGAGGAGGTGGGGTAATGACTTATGTCCATAATACCATACCTTGTATACTCGTTGAAATCAACACTCCTGTTGAAGTAGCTTGTAGAGTATTCATTAACAAGAATCCTATCAATATGTATCTGCCACCAACACTTTATAATGATCTAGTAGGTCACAACCTACTAGAGATTAGCAATTTGAAGAGGGGATCCAGCATCATTGTGACGGATTCAAATGCCCACAGCTTTTCATGGGGCTCAGACTTTATAGATAGAAGAGGCAGAATTATAGAGAAATGGGTAACAACAGACAACAATCTTATCTTGTTGAACAACACAGCCCCTACTTTTTTATCATCAAATGGAAACTATACTCATATTGACCTGGCACTAGTGACAGAAGATTTGCACTCTCTCCTATCATGGAAAACCCACCCAGACACTTTGATATCAGACCAATTCCCAGTGTACATGGACTCAAACATAGAAATATTGCAGGTTTATTTTCCGGATAGGTGGCTTCTCAAATCTGCTAACTGGCCCAAGTTTAGAGAAACCATGATCTCCCCCATTCTTAGTAACCTAACATGTGATGAAGCTTGCAGAGCAGTGACACAGACAATTATTAGTGCAACTGAAGGCAGTGTTAAAAAGAGCAGCATGGGCCCAGCTAGACGAAAAGTGAATTGGTGTGGGAATGAAAAATGTAAGGAAAGTCACAGGGAATATCATAGGGCATACAATCAATATAAAAATCCCCGTGGAAACATGCAAAAATGGATTGCGTTTAAAAGGGCTCGAGCTATTTTCAGAAAGACAGTGCTTGAAGCAAAAACAGAAAGTTGGAGAAGTTATGTAGCCAGTCTAAATGATAAAAGCTTGTCAGCAGAGGTGTGGAAAAAAGCAGAGCAATAAATGGAAAACGAAACAGAAGTCAAATAACATTGAAAATCCATAATGAGGAGGTCACACGTCTTAAAGATGTGTCTGACATTCTAGTAGAACAATATAAATCCTATAGCACTGGTGAGACTCAGGATCCATTATTTTTTGGACATAAGGCTACCAGTAAACATTCACCAATACACTTCACTCCTGCTCCTCATCATCAATATAACCGTCCAATTACCTATGCTGAACTTGAAAGAGCACTGAAAAGCTCGAAGTCCAAAACACCAGGCCCTGATACAACCCCAATAGATTTCATATAACATCTGGATGAAAGCCAAAAAGAAAAAAAATAGTTTTACAGCTATTCAATATAGTCTGAAACTCAGGAATTCCCATGCCTTGGAAAGAAGCAGAGGTGAGAAGATTAGGGCAGTTATTATGAATTAATTCACAAACATTTTTCCTTAAGCCAGGTAAGTGACTAATTTGATTCAACAGATACTGCAAGACCCTGTCATAACAAATAATAGTACAAAAGATTTACTGCAAAATTCAAGTCCCTTGGGCAGATCATCAGACTGAATACACTTTAAAACGACACAAATAGAAATCTTGCACACTAAAAATGGAACAACTTTCAGTGCAGTGAGTTAAAGAAGTTTTTCAGCTGCTGGTGATACATGTCTGTTTCCATGGCGAGGTAACCGGAGATATAGTGGCAGCATCTTCCACTGCCACGAAGGCAAAAATTCCTTCAATGTTGGTGGTTCAGTTGGATACCACAGCAGCCTTTAGCTCCTCTTCATCCACCTTGATGTTGAAATTATTTCACTGTCATCTGGTACCTGAAAGGCCAAAAAAAATTAGCGAAATTCTCAAGCTTACAGTTTTTGAATTAGTTACTGGCTCAATAAGCACACATTTCAGTTGTGATAGTGAGGGTACAGATTGGAATCTGTTGGTGCAAATAGATTATATTATTAGTTTGAGCCTCCCTATCTACAACAAAGGCTATCCAAAGCGAGGAAGGAAGAAGGCACCATTTAGTATGGAGTTAAGGAAACGCGGAATCTATGCAGAAAGGGCACATAACCAGAAAGCTAAGAAAGAAGATCATGAAACAAGAAAAAGTTGAAGAAGAAAGTAGTAGGTGCTGAAAAACAGGACAGCAGTGAACCGAAAAAAGATGGTCCGTAACAAAACAAAAACCTATTCTATTTTAACAAAAAAAAAGCCTACCTAACCTTGTTTGTGCAAATATGATAAATTGAGATCCAGGTGAGAGTTTTCAATAAAAGGGGTCAGTTTTAAAAAGAAATGATGCTGAATATGAAGCAGTATTGAGATATAAGGAGTCCTAAGGGAGAAAGAGACAGGGGAAAAACAAAAAGGAGCTGTGAAAAATATTAGAGAAAAAAAGAAAAATGAAAATTAAAAATAATATGCAGAGAAGTACTGTACCCAGCTTTAAGTACAACCAAATAAGGCAGAGAAGTACTGTACGTAGCTTCAAGTACAATCAAACAAGTTAGCACACTCAAGCTGGTTCTCACAATTTTTCTTCAACAGTTGCTGGGTGATATAAGTCAATTTCCCCGTGGTATTTAACACTAAGCCTTATTTAACCTAATCTAAGCTATGAAAAAACAAGTCTCAAAAATAGAAAACCAATATAGCAAGACTTTTAAAAATTGACAAGTGAAGAAAATCAGCCCTTAATCTGGAGAATATTCTAAATTTCATTTTTGCTTGAACATATTCCTTAGTGGATTACCAGACTCATTATACTACTATGTATTAAGAAACATAAAAGGAGAGCAAAATAAAAACACAATCATTGACATAAACATTAGATATGTTTTTTTTTCAAGCATGGCTTTGTTGCTCCAGATGAGATTTTTGAAGCACTGACAATGAATAATTTCATGATGAGCAACATAAATTTGCACCTTATATCTAAAAGATATTGATAACAGCAAATAGAACACCATAAATGGTATATAAAGGAAAATTCGGTATCTTCCAAAATGCATTTCCAAGAATGCTTGGAACTGTACCATTTGCAAAAAAAAAATAACCACTATACAGAGTAGCACTTTCTTATTGAAAACAAGACAAGATTTTGCATCTCTTCAGTAAACAGAAGAATGCTTTATTCCAATCAATCATGCAAGCCAGATACATATCATCTAGTACAAATGTTTGGTTAATGTTAAGGAGATGCAACTAATCGGTTTTCGAAATTTTGATTCCTGTATCATTGTAATTACATCGAAATGAACAACTTTTCTACCATGCACTTTTTGGGGCAAATGAGTATTTAACGAGTTATAGCGGTAAATCAACTACCGCAACTTTAGTGTTTGAAGCGGGAAGAAATTGTTCTGAAAGGAAGACTACAATGGAGTCTCCCTTCCGACGCGCTCAAATGACCCAGGGCATTCCAGCCATCAAAGACATAAATTAACATCCCGCCATAACTCATTAAATACTCATTTGCGCCAAAAAGTGCATCGAAGTAAAGTTGTTTATTTTGATGTAATTATCATGATACAGGCAACAAAATTTTGAAAATCGATTAGTTGCATCTCCTTTATATTTACCAACCAATAGTTTTTCAAATGCCTTTTAGC
Organism: Morinoia aosen; assembly: GCA_030386875.1. Classification (NCBI taxonomy): domain Eukaryota; kingdom Metazoa; phylum Arthropoda; class Malacostraca; order Amphipoda; family Talitridae; genus Morinoia; species Morinoia aosen. Next base: position 481,411 of record CM059567.1, read on the forward strand.
TAAAATCAGGACGCCATGAAGGTTTAAATTTTAGGTTTGATGGTTTGAAACACTTGAATTCTAGCTACAAGGGAGGAAGTTATTAGGAATTAATCTAATAACTTCAGATAACGTAGGCTCCTCTACAAAAACATGAGCTATTGTGAAGATGCATCCAAAATATTGAACACAAGTTTTACAGTCTGGCAGTCCAAACAAGTTTTCATGCTGAGAACTGTAGATCCTAAGCTTACTACTTGCTAATTTCAACATTATGCAGAGATCAAATTTTTTGAACAATGCCAGTGAAGTTTTTTTTATTGTAAACATGGTAAAATTTGATATCACATTCTTCTTCCATATTAATTTACACACAGAAATTTAGATAAAAATTGGAGCTGATAGCACCCTACCACAAGATTTAGGATACCTTTTTGAAATGAGAAGCTCCAAGTTGTTCGAAAACATTCAGGAATAAGCAGTGTGTCATTAATCAACATTTAATTGTGGCACATCATATTCCTATTTTTTTATTTCCTTTGTATTTTAAATTTCAGGCGAGTCAACAGCATTTTCCATGGAACTCGCATATCAAATTTAAACTGTTCTAACTGTATCAACTGTATTTGAAAAGTTCTAACTAGTTTCAAAGCTTTGATAGAGAGATGCAACTTCACCAAGTGAAAAAAATCACTTATGAGCCATCCTTTTTGAATTACATTCAAATAATATTCAAAGTTCAATTTCTTACCTTCCAGGTCCAAACTCCAGTGATCATAAAACAACAGCACAACACCACTTTTCATTGAAATGTGCGTCTGAAATGCCGATAGGATCTTTCGGTAGTCGGTCTTTTTGAAATGACTGCAGTTAATAAAAATGAGACTTATTAAAATTATTTGACTTGACATTTCAGCTTGGCGCAATCCATTCTTTCAAATTAAAACTAGGAAATTGAAATATCTTGGGTATATTTATAGAATTGTTCTGACATTAAATTAAGGAAGACTCATTTAATTTAACGTGAAGCGGCGACATTGCACATCACTCGACTCGTCAAGTTGAAGTCAACACTTCGTTTGAACGGCACGGCTAGATTCAAGATTGTCGTACCAATAACGCTAACAGTGGTGCCAGATTTCGCGCTAGCAATGTTGCCAGATTTTAGCGCTGCTATTGGTCCGTTTCCATGACGTCACATGCACACCACTCGATTTCCCAAAAGACTGGTTTGCTGCTACCTCCTTTACGTATACCGTGGCATATATGCAGGGTGTTTCAGAACTAGAATTGAAAAATGAAACAACATACAGAAAATTACAAATTAAAGTGATTTAAAGGAGTAGCAAAAATCTTAAAACTCCACCGTTTTCGAGTAATTCCTAGTTGAAAATTTCTTAAATCTTAAATATTAAGCGCTCACGTATATTAAGCGCCATTAGAACCGTGGATTTAATGGAGGAGTGGGGCTGTACATACACTTATCAGTAGCCCTTCCCTCCACGAGGAATTAAATGCTATCCTGGGTTCAAACCCTATGGGAGAATACACTTTTATCTACGTAGAGTAATAATAGTTGCGTCTACAAATAGAGAGTGGGCCGGAAGTAACTTACCCTTTCAGTTTACTAAAAAATAAAAAAAATACAATTTCTAGGATGTTTAAACCTGTTTCAGTCGAAAAAGCATCCATCAGGTTTCTCCCCATGTATCGGATATGTATATTGCACCCATTGTATATGACACGTACTGTTTCACGATGCGTAGCTACCTACTTATACACTGCATTAGGAATTAATACATTCAAATTTAAAATTTGATTATACTTGAAGTGCTTGCTTCTTGTACGTTATGCGAGTGCCCTTCTTGGGAAGGGCTGCTGGTTCGGTCCCAGCAGTGCCCGCAGGGCGAATCTCATTGTTGAGAAAAAAGGAGAACTTGGCCATAATTCCCAATTGGACCCATGTGTCAGAAAAGGGCTCCAGCTCTACTGGGAGAAACCGTCATTGCGTCAAGGTGTTAGATGTAAATAAATTTGAAAACTAAGGAAAAGATTATATACATCCACTTGATCAAAATGAAACATTTCATTGCAGATAACAAATTTACCCTCAAAAGTTTTTTATACGTTGGTAAAGTGTTTGATGATTCCAAAATAAACTTAAAAATGAACACTATTCTGCAAGGCGTTTTATTTTGAAAGAAATGGTTTTCATTGTACTAACCATAGTACAGAAATAAAATTTGCGGGCGGAAAAGGGTTAAACTCGGAGAAGTAGATGAGTAATAATCTAGTTTCCAGCCAATGTAGTTGAGGCTGGTATGTTTACTCGAACGTTTTCATCGTATCAAGTAACTGATGATGAATGATTCTTAAAATGTGAAATCCATTCTGGGCTGAACGCGGCTCCAATCACTTGAAAGATCACCTGAACGTTGATAACAGATTTTTCTTCACCGATAATCTAGTCGTTTTACTTGAGCACGCATTAATTCTATCTTTTCGTTATAAAATGCGTTTCTGTGTTACTCACTGATGTATGAATAACTTCATCACAATTGATCAAATTTACTTATAGCAGGCCGCCTGGACACTTTCGATTTTAATCTCATTACTTAGTGGAATAGCGTATATGGGCAATCAGTATATGTAACGTTTATAAATGATAAATCTAAAAACCTAAATGAAAAATTCGGTAAATACATTTATACTAAGCGTTTATCAGATGCATCCGACGCAATTCTCACGCATTTTCTTGTAATACCAGAGGAGTTGTTACATTATCAATTCTGAGTTACATGAGGGTATGTTTCTTCACAAAATTTTCATTTCCATTTGTAAAAAATGACATGAGCTCATCAAGAGTCGTCAATTACAACAAAAATTTACCTCAGTTCGAAGAACCAAGGATGAGAGATGCCAAAATTGATCATTCTTACTGTGAAACCTATCCGAGCTACGACCACGTTCTCCTATAAGCTCTGTAGCGCAATAAATGAGAACTATGATCCCTCAATTAATGCACATTTAAATGAAAAATTATGCAATAGATAAACCTAACAAGTATACAGTAGGACTCTGAATACTCAAGCACAGTATCACAGAATTTTGGATCCAACTTTTACGAAGAAACCCCTTCAATCTCATGGAAAAAATGTAAGAAGCATAAGGCGATGATATAGGAGCAGATGCCTCCTATACATATCTAGTGGCCTGATCCTAAAATTGGCAATAAAACAATGTCGTTACGCCGCTGGTTATATAAACTATACGCGACTTTCAAAGGAATAGAATATGATTAAATGAGTAAATCTATGGAATTTCCATAATAAATTGTTTATCATGTCCCCATGTGTGTGGGATTAAAAAAATATGCAGTTGAGTGAAGATATGTAAATATTTTCACTAAGCTTTTCATTGTGTTTTTCTCTAATTTATTTGCGCAACAAAACAAGTATTTAGAGCAAAACAGCGCTTGAAAGATCGTGGCTTCTGTTATAGCTGTTCTCAGTGATGGTATTTCATTTAGAGTGCTTTTCTGTTGGTTTATTGAGCCGTGCTAAAGTTTTATCGTTAACGACTATTTTTGATAAGATCGAGTTAAATATGATGAATACGAAGAAGAAACTGATATAAATAAGGCGTACTATATGTCACCAAAATGCTCCAATGATGCCAACAGGCAATACGTATTGATATTACGAGAAATAACGCGATTAAATATTTCAACATTGTGAATTTTACAACCTCATGTCGTGAGCAAATGCTAGACCGGAATAAGCTCTTTCACTCTTCGCTTTCTGTTGTTGGAGAAATAATTAATGAGAACGGAATATTTTAAGACACTCATATGCAATAGCTGGCCAGGATTGTTTAAAGCCTGGCAGCCACGTTTTATGGGAAAGAAATGATAGATTGGAGCTGGCCTAATTTTGAACCTTTAATTATTTACAGAAGAAGCAAAATTTACGGCCACGACTGTGACGTTATGATTTCTGTGAGAATGCTCAGAGATATAGGAAGCATTGCATTGGTCAAGAAACATTTGTTGTGTCATACCCGTTGGAACTCGTTTTAAGCGTTAGTAAACATACCTTCGAGCCTAAAGGTGTTCGGAAGGACCGAACTACCATTCAATAAAATAAGTGAACATCACACCTAAGTATTAAATACTACACATAGTAAAATCCAGTGTTCGAAAACGTTTTTGAGATGAATTTGAGAATACATTATTAAGTACGAAAATACGGGTGTGTATAAATGTTTTGCTTCTGCCAATCGAATTATATATAAAAGTACAAGGAAACACGTCCTTAATGAGACCATGTCCCCATGTCTCCCTATTCTTCGGTCCGCTCTCATGCAGAGAAGTGCGATATTCCAGTTCGATTAGGTGATTTTAAGCTATTATCTTCTGCATCCAATCAAATATGCCTCCACATTTTAGAATCTCTTTACATTTTAAAAGACAAAACCTGTTTTAAATAACATGCAATCAACTTTCCCTTAGCAAATTGTGTAAAATTTATGCAGAACATATTTACTTTTTTATAAGTGAATTGTTTCTTTTGTATGTTTTTGCGTTTCTTGTCGTATAATTGATACATTTAGAACCACATTCGTCATTAGACTAGTTCTACTATATTTGTTTTCAGAGTTGATAATGGCCCAGTATGTCAAAACGTTCCAAATATTTTTATTCATTGATTTTCTTAAATAAGATAATGATTTCATTAAAAATGTGTTACCTTACTCTTGTATGTATTATAAGGTACGAAAATGAACAGTATATATTTCTAAATTCATGGAATCACGAATGATGACGGCAATTCAGCTATTCTGAGAAGCATTTTTGGCCTCATAATACGTCTGAGTTATATTTAACTGAATGGTTATTTAAGCTTAAAACAACTGTCTTCCTCTTTTACATTCATTCCTATTAAATGCCTAGTTTTCTTACTCATTTTTTTTTGTACGAATTACTCAAGTCTTTCATCAGTAACGCGTGATTAAATTATTGTTTATTAATTTGAAACATTTATTTGAAGAAGCAAAATACTTCGTTTCCTCTGACTGTGACTGTATAACTCTATGTAGCTCTGCAAACCAAGAATGAGAATAATTGAGTGCGCAGAGTACTAATGAAATCGGGCGAAATGGAATCATTAATTTTCTTGACTTAGGAGAGTACCACACACTTACTTAACCTCACTTCGACTCAGCTTCATACAAATTCTTCTTAGAAATGTATCACGAATTGTATCATTCCCCACATATTTATCCATAAGCCCCATGTTGTTTAATCAGAATAAATCTGCCTGGCTGGCACCGAGCTTCAGCCATCCGAGGCTTGTGGATCGTGCGGACCACAGAAGCCGCCATCGCTTTTGCTGGCTCCTGACGGTGACGCTGCCTCACATGGGCCTTCTAAAGATGGCTGATAAGTCGACGTAGTTATACAAAAGCTAAATATGCTAACTTCATCAAGCGGATAAATTAGTAGATCTACTTGCATACCAAGCATAAAAAATTTTCTTCCACTCGCGTTATCAACAAGACAGTTATAAAGCGGGAAATGTTAACATGCATTTGAAGCTTTAGGTAATACGAATTGTTTTAACCTAGGGAATTTTTACTGAGAACTTAAAGGTTCGGGTGAAAATTTACAACGAGAATTTTCAAGAGTTGTAAACAAAATAATGAAAGTGATTTAATGCAGTAAATAAACTTCGATCATTTGCTCAAAAAATGACAATTAAATAGTAAAGTGTCTAAAAAAGCATATAAATAACTTGAACACAGCATAAACACTGAACTTACAATTTTAACCTAGCTCCAGAGCAAAAAATTGAAGAGTTCGATACCTCCAAACTGACTATTATGTATGTAGAAATGGGAACAAGTTTGCTTTATTTGCAAAAAAATAGAAATAAAAAAGAAACGCAGTAAATTTCCAATCACGCTAATATGTGGAAAGTATACCATTGATTTTTAAAATGTCTCAACAATAAGATCCTTAGATGACATACACACATGAGTATCGTGATACCCATGTCAATTGTCGGAGCAAATAACTGAGAGAAAAGCATAGAAAAATGCATTTTCTGCGTTGCGTTAGATAAGGATAACCGGTTAAGGTTGACGGTGAATGTAAGTACAAGAAATAAAATAAACGTAATACCAGTGATGCATTGTTGAGAGCACTCTCGTTTGTGCGCACTCACGTGGGAATGTGAGCTTAGGAACTTGTGATAGCGGGGATTAATGTTGAAAGTCAAATGGGTGGAACAATTATTCTAGGTGTGAGAATATAAGGTCGACATTAGGAACAATCTTTTCGCTCTCACGTATCAACTAATACGTCAAATAACGATCTCGGACATAATTAAGTATTCTACCGCAGCACAAATTTATGATATATAGTATCTAATTTTATGCACAAATAATGCTGTCTCAAGAGTTCACCGGAGTCAGAAACATGAAAATGCATAGTTGTACAACATTAACCAAAACATTTACAACATAATTGGTGCAATTCGTGAAATTAAACACCTAAATAACGCAGTCATAATTTTCTCATCAGCGAGGAAACGAGAAATAGCCACACAAGGTTGACCATGGCATTATACGCAATAAATAAGAAAAGAAAACACTTCGTATCCCACAAAAATTATTACATAAGATGAGTTACATCGCTTTTAAACATACCTTAACATAAAGGTCTTGAGTTGATAAACGGACATGGGTGTCATAACAGCCGATATAAATGATTGTACATGAGACTGAGAGAAAAACGTAAAAATATATTCCATTGCAAGTAATAATGAGTTTTAAAATGTGTATAAATGATTAATGAATGTAATAAAAGAAATTTAAAGATAAACAGAGTTGGGTAGAAACCTTTTTGACAGTCTCCTCGTACATTGCCGTATGAGCTTTGGTTCTTGTGACTCACGAAATTACGTTAACATTTGTTTGAAGTAGATAATCTAGATTCATACCTAAGGAATCGAAATGAACGAAAATTGAAAATACATTTTCGTGAAAAATCATAACGAAATAGAACTAAGTTAATTGCTTCAAAGAACGTGCTCTAACCCCCACAACAAATTGATGATATTTCCTATATAAATGCTTGACAATAATACAGGGTGCATTAGTGAAAGGGAAAATTTTCACTAGGACATTATTTTCAAAAAATAATTCATTTCAGTTATTGTACACCAAAAGGTTGTTTATGTTAATCATTTACATACCAAATGCATTTTGTATACCTTATATTTCATTGTTTTAAGGACCTTAACAATTTTCAGTTTCACAGACACACCCGGTGTAAAGAAGTGAAATGTTGGGTAACGTGACAAGTTGATAGTAAAAATAATGGTGATCATAGCAAGAAATGTCGCTGGTTTAGTTATTTTGCAAAAAATTCCTGTGCGTATGTTCTAAATATTAGCATACAAGCAATCAGGTGTATACGTACACTACACAAACTTTGGATAGAAAACTAAGAAATTTAGAGAAATGGGCGAAACAAATTCGGAACTACATCTTCAGTATGTACGACAGTGTACAATTATTGACGATGAGAGACAAAACTACAAGCTATTGTGGTTGGAGGGAATTGTTTGATTGAGTGTTCGATTACGATACTCGGGGGATGTTCGTTCCACAGTAAGGCACCGAACACAGACAGAGCTATCTGACCATTATCAGATGAACAGTAGTATATTTCTCTAAATAAGGTTTTGGTTGCTTACAGTGGGAGGAAGGAATAATAAAATATCAGCATTGCTCTGAGGGAGATATACAACGGAAAATAGGTATTAGGCTTTATTAGTAAGTAATCTTTCGTGAAAAGGAGTTCAGCCGAGCTTATTTAGGAATGAAGTTGAATGATAACTGTTTTTGAATTTATCTTTGTATACAACCTTTACCGCGAAACTCATACATTTTTGTAACTGTCTTTGAAAACATTGAGGCATGTCTCCTCATACTAGGTTGCGAAAGTTAATGCGCGATGATAACACTAAAAATTTAAATCACGTATAATCTAGACTTTTCGTCGACAATACTTTTTATGCGTTCAAAAAACCGTTAAGTTTTGTTAATTCGGTTGCCAGTTTTCTCCTCGTGAAATTTGCAGGACATGTTTTATCAAACTAAATGCCTAAATTTTCTACTTCTTACGGGCTAAATTTCATCATTACACTCAGAAGAGAAATCTTGACACACCTGGATGTGTCATCATGGCACACTTAAGTGTGTCACCATGACAATCCTTCAAGTTGGTCGAGAACGTAGACTAGCTTCCACCAATAGAACGTTGCCAAGGTTGCCGTTGCTGAGTGTTTCCTCTCTAATCAATGCCAATTAATCTTTTTAACGGGCACATTGATTTCAAATGTGGTAATTATTAAATTTATGCTTATTTTATGAAAGTTTTACTTCTTCCAACTTAGAATTGTGTAAACGGAAGAATTTTAAACCCCCGAGGAGAATACAGCTGTTGTATCTATGAGAATTAAGGCTCCCGGGGGGATATGTGAGGTCCCGAGCAAAAGGTTAGATAGGCCATCTTTCAGTTGAAATAAGGTAGTTTTTATTTGGTTACCGGTCAATTTCTTCGGTTACTACTAAGCGGTTTTTCAGTACCCACAACTTTCCTCTTCACTCGTTATCTGCTTTAATGAATTTCTTTCTTAACTTCCCATTTCCATATGACTCGTGTATAGATTTGGCATCCCTTCAAGTCCATACTCATTAATGCATTCCTCTTTCCTCTCTTCGGAACGCCTGTATTGCGGTTAAGAAGGCTTAAAAACATAATTTATTCTACTCTAATCTAATTTTGTCTGATTATCCCCGTTCCGGTCTCTGGTCCGATCTCTGGTCCGGTCTCTGATCCGGTCTCTGGTCCGGTCTTTGGTCCGGTCTCTGGTCCGGTCTCTGGTCCGGTCTCTGGTCCGGCCTCTGGTCCGGTCTCTGGTCCGGTCTCTGGTCCGGTCTCTGGTCCGGTCTCTGGTCCGGTCTCTGGTCCGGTCTCTGGTCAGGTCTCTGGTCCGGTCTCTGGTCCGGTCTCTGGTCCGGTCTCTGGTCCGGTCTCTGGTCCGGTCTCTGGTCCGGTCTCTGGTCCGGTTTCTGGTCAGGTCTCTGGTCAGGTCTCTGGTCCGGTCTCTGGTCCGGTCTCTGGTCCGGTCTCTGGTCCGGTCTCTGGTCCGGTCTCTGGTCCGGTCTCTGGTCCGGTCTCTGGTCCGGTCTCTGGTCCGGTTTCTGGTCCGGTCTCTGGTCCGGTCTCTGGTCCGGTCTCTGGTCCGGTCTCTGGTCAGGTCTCTGGTCCGGTCTCTGGTCCGGTCTCTGGTCCGGTCTCTGGTCCGATCTCTGGTCCGGTCTCTGGTCCGGTCTCTGGTCCGGTCTCTGGTCCGGTCTCTGGTCCGGTCTCTGGTCCGGTCTCTGGTCCGGTATCTGGTCCGGTCTCTGGTCAGGTCTCTGGTCAGGTCTCTGGTCCGGTCTCTGGTCAGGTCTCTGGTCAGGTCTCTGGTCCGGTCTCTGGTCAGGTCTCTGGTCAGGTCTCTGGTCCGGTCTCTGGTCAGGTCTCTGGTCAGGTCTCTAATCGGGTCTCTGGTCAGGTCTCTGGTCGGGTCTCTGGTCGGGTCTCTGGTCAGGTCATTGGTCTGGATTGGTCACGTCTAATATGTTCTGAGCACAGAATATTGAAGAATCATGAATTTTTCGGTCTATTTAACGTTATCTTTTGTTCGTCCTGAACCTTAATTTTCGTAAAATATGCCACAAAAATGAACACTATTTGCCGATGATAGCCTAATTCTTTCGTTTAGCACAGAACCTAGTCGATGAAAGATGCTAAAAAATAGCTACCAATCATAAGAAAATATGTTATAAAATTAATCATTAATTCGGAAAAATTTATCAATCGCCATTTCGATTAAATTAAAGTTGACGTACAATGTACTACAATAATTTTCCTTCCATTCAGTTGGTCATCAAACTTATCGTTAAGCACAGAAGAGAAAGCACGTAATATGCTGGTTGGTGCTCAAGGAAAAGGTATTTCATCATAATTGAGATTAAGTTGATTGCATGATTTAGTCCTCTGATTCCTCGTGGAATACAAATATGGCTTATGACGATTCTCTTCTTTTATGCTTTTAAACCTGTAAGAAATGTATTCATCTTATATTTTGTTTTTATTCATAGAAGGAGCATTCTTTCAACATGTCTTATTTTAATGCTCTTAATTGCTAATAGCCTTGTATATATTTTTCTTTTGCAAAAAAATTTGGTGCATCTGTTGGAGGGAGTGCATGACAGATTGGGAACATTATATTTTCAAGCACTAGATTGCAGCCGACTAAATTTTTGGTTTCCATACCTAGTGATAGCTTCAGTGTAATTTATATGCGCTGATTAGACTGATTTCAATAGGCTGGTGCTTTCGAACAAACAGTTGGTTAAAGAAGTTCGAAGATTCGATGAATTACTCATTCAATGGTGCTTTGTGTCGTACGTCAGACATGTGCCCAACCCAACATCCGCCAGTCACAGACTACTGCGAAAATTATTAAGAGTGCCTCGGCTGCCGCCCGGAATCCCTCAGTCTCATATGTTCTGAAAAACAGTTCAGTGCCATTCACGGTGGTACGTGTGCTTCTTGTGTGTGATGATTGCTTGTTCATAATTGTTAAAGCAAGGAAATTTAATTAGGCTTAGGAAGCATGCGTTTTTCTGGTGTTAAATGTGGCTAGAGCCAGTTTGTGTGTAGAACTGCAAAACCGTTCAAGGTTGAGAAGTGAGAATGGAATGTCAACTAACTAGAGCCCAAAGATGTGACTGAAGCTAACATGAGATTTGGAAGTGATGAACAATGTTCTGACGAATAATTCTTTAAAGAATTCTACTAAGGAATTTGTTACTTTTTGCGCTAGAATATTGTTACTGGATATATTTAAAATGTTTTGTGGCTGTTTGTTAGTGACAGTTGAGATTGTGGTAGATGATTAATAAAATATATATTCCAAACATAATTTAGCTTTGAGCAAACATTTATATTGTTCATCATGAAATGATTATATTGAAATTTAAAATTTTTATCATATTTTATCAAATATTTTTCCCTCTTGAGTGCAAAATAGTTCACATTATTCTGACATAAATGAAATTTGGTAATTTTGATACCTATAAGTATTCTTTGAAACATTATGGATGAAGCTAAATATTGCGTACTATAGCTGTTACAACATAATCTCAGCATTTCATAATTTCTGCGTGTAGGTTTCACCGTTTCAGCATAATTTATTGTATAATTTCCACTGACCCTTGCAGAAAAAGTATAACTGGTTAAATGTCTGGTTTTATTAGCCAAGATTCCATACTCAACTTAGTAAAAATTTAAGGATATGCTTCTGATTCATGATCAACAATGGCAATTTGTAGCACATACAAATAAAAACTTGAGCATTGCGATTTTGCCAAACGCAGAAGGCTAAATGAAACTGTGTAAGTAGTTTTGTACTATTAATTAATGGAAGGTATTTTTTTGGCAATCTTACAACTTTTTCTCTTGTTCTACCACTGGCCTTCTATAACACGTAAAATTTATCATCCTCTAATTTGACTTTGTCAAAGTGATAGCTTGAATCTAAGTTTTTTTTAACTTTGATTGGTGGAAAAAATAAAACTTTCTGAATAACGTATGTCATTTTTCTAAAATTTGATTTGTGTTTAATATTATTACTTTATTTTGCTTCCATGTCATCTGATATTTTCAAACCAGTTCTATAATCCATCATAGGTTGCCTATAATATCTTTCAAGCTGTTGTTGATAAAATGCAAAGGGTGGGTCAAAAGACTTGTTTTAAAGCCTTTTGCTAGATCATTTAATATGACTACAATACTTCAGTTGCTGATGATTTCAAATGTTTCAATGTTACAATATTGGTAATTATTTTTGTTTTTTACTTTTAGAATTGTTGAAGACTTGGTATACTTGCATACCAAATATGACCTGATTTTCTGCAGGGTTGCTATAAAAATATTTTGTTAGTATCATAATGTTCCTGAAATTTTTGTGTCATGCACAAAGTGAGTATGCTTTTAACAAGATATGCAAAAATCTGCTTGAGATTCATGTCAGAAAGAAGTGGTCTACACTTTCTGTACCGAGAAACAACTTTCAGTACATGGTATGTATATTACGTGTTATGTGGGCATGTTAAAATGATTATATCACAATCAAGTGCTGTTCTGAAAATAGTTAAAGCACTTAATGAAATAAATATATTGAAACTCTTCTAATTACTTTGCTATTTCAGTATTTTTGTGTTTTTCATAATTACCAGTATAAATATCAATTTTTGCTGGAAAAAATTTGGTTGTATTTGTATTTTTTTTAACCAATTGTGGAAACATTGCAATGGATTAGTATGATACCATGTGTGCTTTTCAAACGAGTATCTTTATGTTAACAAATTTCATAAACAAATATGGATTTCGTATCAACTTCATAGAAATTAATTAATTTTTTTAATTTTTCCAGTAAGAAACCAAAATTATTTTATTGCTGTATTCCTTTTATAGCACACTGGGATATTTTAGGAAGCCTTCATTTTTAATTCTGTCCTAATCAAGAACACTAACAAAACAAAAATATTTTATCACTATCTTTTTTTCACAGCACATACAGAGATATTTTGGGAAGCCTTCATTTTTAATTCTTCCCTAATCAAGAACATTAGCAATTGAAAATTGTGAACAATTTTTATTTCATTCATGTCCATGTATTCTCATTCTCCTCCACTTTGTAGAAGTTATGGAAAATCAGGCTGACTACCTAGGCTCATTCTTTCATTATTACTGAAAACAAAATGGGTGGATGGTGATAAGCAGGCCACTTAGCACATTGCTAACTAAACAAAAAAGGCAAACAAGCAGAATTATTAGAGTTTTTAAAATGTTATCCACATTCTCACCTCTTTTTTGTTTGTTCAGGTACCGTGACAAGTGGTCATCTGTGACAGCCTTATTTACTGCCAACTACGTCTGTGTCACTGGCATGTTGGGAAGAGGTCTGCATCATTGAAGGACATCAGTCATGATGGTTTGGCTAACTTGTTTCTGCTGCTTGTCACCCTTTTCTGCGAGGGGCAACGCTTGGTTTGAAATATTTCAAGGAACTCTTTTCAGGAAGGTAAGGAACCTCTAGGTGTACCTATGGGAATTAGCGCTCCCAGGGGTACTATGTGAGGGCCTGAGCTAAAGGTTAGGTAGGCTTCCTTTTGTAGAAATAGAACAGGTTTCTGTTTTGTTACGGACTATCTTTTTTCGGTTCACTGCTGTCCTGTTTTTCTGCACCTACTACTTTCTTCTTCAACTTTTTCTTGTTTCATGAACTTCTTTCTTAGCTTCCTGTTTCTGTGCACCTTGTGCATAAATTCCGCGTTCCCTCAACTCCATACTAAATGGTGCCTTCCTCCTTCCTCTCTTAGAACATATTTTTCGTGCAATTAAGGGAGGCTAAAACTTTCTTATATAAGAATAAAGGAACCTCTAGGTGCTTCACAAATGTTGTTTGAATATTCAGACATCGTACTGGTGCTGATTGATTCATTTTTATCCTTTATAGCACAAAAATGGTAGACTTGTTGTTAAATAGTAGAATTCAGCACACATGAAAAAAGCCGCTGCTGAAAGGGCAGCTAGGATGTTTCTCCACGTTCATTCTGCAGTTAAATGTGAGTTCATCCTGTTTTGCCTCAATTGAACAGATGTTTCACAATTGGTGAGGTCGCCAACTAAAGCTTAGGAAGTCTTTGTACAAGTGAATTAGGACTTTTGTATGGTTGAGGAATATCGTTTCTGGGTATACTGTGGATGTTTTTAATTGTTACTAATTAGCGTTCCCAGGGGAAAAATGTGAGGGCCCGAGCTGAGAGTTAGGTAAGCCTTCTTTTTGTTGAAATAAAATATTTTTCGTTATGTTAAGGACCAACTTTTTTCAGTTCACTACTGTCCTGTTTTTCAGCACCTCTGACTTTTTTCTTCAACTTTTATCTTATTTCATGAACTTCTTTCCCATCTTTCTGTTTCTATGCCATTTCTGCATAGATTCCTCATTTTCTTATCTCCATACTAAATGGTGCCTTCCTCCTTCCTCTCTTCGATACGCTCTATTTTTGCAGCGGTTAGGGAGGCTAAAACTACCTTATAATCTAATTTAATCTTTTTAATTGTTACTCATTGCTATTTTCTTCCACTCTTATTTGGTTTCTAAAGCACCTTTCAATATTAGTGGTTTTAATGAAATTAATATCTTGTTATCGTGAAGCCCTTTTCAATTGTATGGTTTTCATGCATAAGTTGTTGGGACACTCCATGTGCACAGATTCCCCGTTCCCTTCATTTCATTTTGAACAGCACCTTCTTTCATAATTGTTGAAACCTTGTTTTAGTTTGAGAAGTTCAGATCAACTTAAATCCAAATTCATATAATATTTTGTTATGTGCAGAGCATAGTATAAAATATACAGTGGACTGATGAAGCTCGATAATTTTTGAAAATTCATCTTCACTTGAGGTCAGGAAATTATTCGTAGCCTTATCACACATGGCCGAGTAAATAAGCAATATTTGGTACTTGATGGTTGTTTTAGATTACACTTAGAGGATTCAAGTTTGAGTAAAATAATTAGTAAATCTATGCAGGATTTTTAAAGGCGTTTAAGAATATTTTTAAACTCAACCCTGGTTACATTGCTACGCAGTTGAGTGGGCATCTTTAATGAATAGATTCTTCACAAAACCACTGCTCAATAAAACTTGCCTAGGTGTGAGCGCATTGGATTTCAGAATGAAAAACTTATCTCATTTGTTTCAGCACAACACCCGCGTCAGGGCGCTCAGTGGTCTCAACCTGTAGTTCCGACAGCCTCAGCAGTTATCGTCCTCATCCTACCTCGTCTCAGTCTGTTTTGGATACTCGCCCCAACAGTGCGTTCGACTTGAAAGTTACAGCCAAGTTCTCAAACGTACTGTTTCTATACACAAAGGATATATTGTGACGACACCTCTTTACAGTGCAATGAACCACGTTCTCGCTTAACGCGTTTCCTGGTAACTCAAGGAATTTTCATAATGCTGCAGACCGACCTCCGGTCACTCACTTAATTTTTATAAATAGTTGATAGTAGCTAAAAACAAGTAAGACCGAGTTAATGATTGCTATTTTCAATGTTTGTTACTGCAATTGACTTTAAATTTGCATTAAATAGTGAACTGTAGTTTAACTCGGAGCAGAAAACGTGTTGAACGAATATATAATTTTTCTAATGGTAGCCAAGAACTTCTAGTGTGATTGCCTATAGCGACTATTGTATTCATGTAAATGAAAATGGAATTATTCCTTGATAAGAGTGGGTTATTTAATGCGGATTTGACGATTTGATAAGAATTAATGCGTATGGATGAATAGGTATGGAATTTTTTTCAGTATCAAATAGAATGAATATTTTTATTATTGTGGTAGACTTGTTTAACTTTGCAAAGTTTCGGTTTCCTTTTTTTTTTGCTCAAATGTGTGAAACAAAATTCATTGCATTTGTTTGCAAGTTTCTGGATTTACATAGAGACTTCCAAACTAGTGCTGAATAGCTTTAGTTTTTACTTCTGGTAGTTCCTTTGCTACCTGATAAGAATATGAGTCCTCTCAGGGGGATGCAGCTATTGTATCTATGGGAATTAGCGCTCCCAGGAGGACAATGTGAGGGCCGAGCTAAAGGTTAGGTAGGCTTTCTTTTTGTTGAAATAGAATAGGTTTTGGTTTTGTTGCGGACCATTTTTTTCGGTTCACTGTTGTGCCGTTTTTTTCAGTCCCTACAACTTTCTTCTTCAACTTTGATCTTGTTTCATGAACTTCTTTCTCATCTTACTGTTTCTATGCCTTTTCTGCATAGATTCCGCGTTCCCTTCACTCCATACTAAATGGTGCCTTCTTCCTTCCTCTCTTTGGATCGCATTTGTTGCTGCGGGTAGGGAGGCTAAAACTAACGACTAATCTAATCTGCTAAGAATATGAGTCCTAAAAACAAAAATATGTGCTATATTTTTATGCATAAATCAATTTTTATTTGTGTGCTGCTACTGAATATATAATCAGAACATGTAGGATAAAATCGTGGATTTTTTTGCGTTTTCGAAATGAATTTGAGTTTTTTAAAGATATAATAACTACGGTGATATTTCTATGCGGAATATAAGTGATACTTTTACAGCAAATGGCATTATTTCAGACCTTGATGGACGTGGTTGTGCATGAGCCTGTTTTTGATAAGTTCACAATTTTGTCCGTAAACTGGAACAAAACTTTCTTAGTTTGATAAGTGAATGGGGATTCTAATTTTTACAACTTTTGAATTTGGATAAACTAATTAAATATTATAAACTATGAAATTATTTGAAAT
The DNA here is from genome assembly GCA_030386875.1 of Morinoia aosen. Classification (NCBI taxonomy): domain Eukaryota; kingdom Metazoa; phylum Arthropoda; class Malacostraca; order Amphipoda; family Talitridae; genus Morinoia; species Morinoia aosen. Next base: position 497,866 of record CM059567.1, read on the forward strand.
TTGATTAATTTAAATGCCGTCGATTGAGTTGAGAATGAAATTTTGATTGGTCTCTTTCCAGGAATATCAGATGTTTTAAAACCATTAAGATGGAGGTGTTATTAACATGAACTTTTTTAGTGCTGAGTTTTGTACTTATTTAGTACTGAATTTTGTTTTGTTAATTTCACAATCAATTTATTAGCATTACAAAACTTTCCAAGGAGACTTAAACTTATTCATTTGATCCTCGTAAATTTATTATTGATGCAAGTTTATATGCAAGTCAGAGTATCTTCACCGATCGACCTCGGTATCGTTACCAATGGCGGTCAACACATCACGAATGATGGCCTTATGACAGTGAAACCAATGAACATCGTTAAAAGCGACGTTATGGAATTCCAGCTTTGCGTGGAAATATTTTTATTTTATATAGTTCAAAAGGAACCCGATTACTTTCATTTTATGTTCACATGAAATTTGATATTCCAAGTTCTAAAAACAAGCTTCAATGTTTTCACTGGATCGAAACGTAAATTCTTACTTGAGATTTTGTTAACTTAGCAAGAATTTGAGCTCAGTATGAAGCTAAAAGTGATTATTGAAATTATTTTCGTTTGTTTGAACGTTTCTGACTTATAGAAATATGCATGGAAATATTAAACAATTTTATTTTCCATTTAATTTTTGTATATAAATATGTTAGTAATAAACTTAGTTGCTTGAGCTGTGATCTGAGTCACAAACGTACAAACCTTTCAGTACACTACTTTGAGATAAATATTGCTGAAAATTTCTTCGAGTGCAAATGAAACTCTCACATTTTATGTGCGTAGTAGTATGTAATTAAAAATTTCGTTTTTCAGATGACAAGTGTTAAAAAATTATTCCACAGTTTCAGATTAGAGAGAATGTTTCCTAGCGTTGTATGAGACCTTAACTTTACGTAAAATAGAAGTAAGACACTATTTCGTCTGCTCTAATATTTTTTGATTTTTGTAGAAAAGTACGTATAGTTGTTCAATAAATTCAAGTCACTAGAATTATCTGATTTTATAGCGTCCATTGCCTTGAACTGCAATTAGATAAATATAATGTTCTATTTGTCAAATATCAAAATAGTGTTATTAAGCTGGATTGCCATAGTAATTTAATGAGAATTCTTATGTGCGATAATTATGGTAGAATTCTTTTGGCTGATACAACTCCAGAAAATATTTTGTTTGTTCTAATGTAAGACATTCTCTAACTTTGTGAGAACTCGTTATTTATGGACCTCAAAAATGATGATTGAAAATATTTCCATTTATTCGAAAGTTCCTGGATTATTTGTGAACGTTCAAACAATCCTTGAAACATTTTATTCTTCACCTTCATTTTGTTACTTGTGTTAAAGTGAAAAACTAAATAACTATTTTTAGGTTCTTTCTTGAATTAAAATGAAATCTTTCTGTATACAGATAAATCGGGGTTTCATTTGTGCGAGATAAGTGTGAAAATTTATTTTCTTTTTCCAAATGATATTATTTTCATCACAGTGAAAGACATGCTTGATTTTACGAGAAATTGATTATGAAACTTAACGCAGAACTAAATTATTTTCGTCCGTTTGAGTATTTCTAGACTTACATGTAAATTTGCACACAGTTGTAAATATTTTTTTTTATAAATGAATTTTTTATTTTATTCGTGTGAAAAATGAGATTTCGAATTTCTAAGGTATTGTGATAAACTAGAATTTCATTTGTGCGTGATAACAGGTGTTATAATTTTTCGTTTTGGAGAATTCTTGTGCTGAAGCGTGAGACCTTTACTTTCCAAGTTAAATGGAACTGAAAGGGGAAAATAAGATTGATTCTGATTGATAGAATATTTCTCGTTTATACGGAAATGTGCTCACAAACGTAAAATAATTTTGATCACTTCCAGATACAAGTCCCCTCAGGGGGTTACAACTATTGTATCTATGGGAATTGGCGCTCCCAGGGGGACTATGTGAGGGCCTGAGCTAAAGGTTAGGTAGGCTTCCTTTTTGTTGTAATAAAATAGGTTTTTGTTTTGTTACGGACCATCTTTTTTCGGTTCACTGCTGTCCTGTTTTTCAGCACCTACTACTTTCTTCTTCAACTTTTTTCTTGTTTCATGAACTTCTTTCCTAGCTTACTGTTTCTGTGCACCTTGTGCATAGATTCCGCGTTCCCTCAACTCCATACTAAATGGTGCCTTCCTCTTTCCTCTCTTGGAACATCTTTGTCGTGGTTAAGGGAGGCTAAAACTTTCTTATATAATAATAATAATAATCCAGATCTAAGTAGATAAACATTCAGTGCTGAATTTGTTTCCCCCTTTTTCTATTGCTTTGAATCCAACTATAAATATTCCGAGAATTAAATTATATATTAAAAAGCATTGAAAATGTGTCATTTCAGTGTTGAATAAAATGAGCGAACTAAACTGATGCTGTTTTTATTTGAACAGATGAATGTAAGATGTGGTTATGCTGAAGCCTATGTTTAATGAGTGGAAAATTTTTAGTTATCTTAAATGCAATTTAGCTTGAAATCAGTGCTTTCTTCTTTTGATAAACGTAAAGGCATTGAAACCGTCACAATTAATCGAATTCATGTGTCATGTTAAATACATTTAACGCTGTTGTGAGGAAGATCTTGTAGACGCTCTTAATTTATTCACAGATTTCAATTAATCTGTTCAACTCTGCATTAATTCGTGAAGTTTCTCTACACGACGGCATGAAATATTTTGAATGTTTTTGTAAAATTGCAGAATACGCTGATTTTATAAGTAGTGTATTTTTCCTGGTGAAATATTGTGATAATTTAAAATTGTGGTACAAAATAAGCCTCGAATGATTCATTGATTCTGCAAATACTCATTTTTCTTAATCCAGAGGCAAGACAGAGGGGTATGGTAGGAGTAAGTTAAATCTATGTTTTACGTTCCGTAGATTTCCCCTAAGTGTGTCATGACTGCTCTAAGTGTGTCATGTAACACACTAAAGTGTGTCATGGCGCCTCCATGACACACAATTGTGTGCCGGTTTTGCGACAAACGTATGACACGCTTAAGTGTTTCAAAATGACCCTATATTTTTTCTCAGTGAAGATAGGGCCTCCGTTTTCACAGCAGAACTCACAGCTATTTTATATGCCATAAAATACATTGAAAAGATACCAGGAAATTTTGTCTTGTTCACTGACCAGGAATTAGTGCTATTCAGGCACTCAACCAATTACTTCCCTCCAACCACTACTTGATACCTAAAATCAAGAGGAGTTATGAAAGTCTACCCCCAATGAAATTAATCATTGAATGGGTTCCCAGCCACATGGGTATCACGGGAAATGAAAAAGCAGATCAACTGGCAAAAGCAGCAAGTAACTTGGAAACAATCTGTTCACCCCATCTTTCATACCTTGATCTCATACCACATGTCAATTACCCTGACAAAAGGGGTGATTTCTGAACAATAAGACGTACAATCTTGAAATTAGTACCAAATTAATGACCGTGACGAGTACAACATTTGTATGTAATTAAAATACTTTTACGCCCCTGTGGGGAGCAGGAAGCGGGGCTCTCGTGGCTCGTCAATGGTCGGCCGATTTTCTCTATAAGGCTCATTTTAGACGCGTTATAATTTCTGAACTATTGCACCTAAAAAATGAAATTGGTTTCATTTTAAACATCAATTCATTCTCCTACTGAGAGTGTAAAATAGAACTCTCATCCTCTTCCTGGAGGGATGACAGAGAGCAAGGTTCTCATACCGCCATAAGCCGTGCTGGCGATACACTTAAAACTGTATTTTCATTTGTCTCCCCTGTTTCTGATATTTTTCATACATCTCGCGTTTCGTTTTCTTTTAAGCCCAGGAACTACTGTTAAATCGCACCTCAGTTAAGCCAAATAATGACTCACAACTATTATGTTTTCTCATCAATGATTTTGTTATTCTCGTTTCTGCCTTTCCATTTGCTTTCCCTACTTTTCTTGGTAGAACCTATACGCTGCATCATTATGCCTATTACGAACTCAGCTAATTACATTGACGATACAATGATTCACATACTTCGCTTTTCTGCGCCCAAAATACGGAAACACTTGTGAATAAAGTGTCCACAGTTTTTTTCCCCTTTTCGTTTTTATTTCCCTATCCTTCTCATACAATGTTCTTGTTAGTCGTGTCGAACAACTTCCACTTTTTCACGCTCGTGAGTGTATTATCACAACTTTATATTCGTTAGTTAACTTTTCACACTGTTCCAGCTATATATATATGATTGCGAACCCACAATGACTAGAAATCAATTACAGTGTAAAGTAATAGGTGAAAATACGCTGTTTCGAACTTCGAAAAAAATAATCAGCCAAAACATAGCGAATTTTTTCGCTTTTCGGTCAACTATTTTTACTCTGTTTTGTTTACTTTCTGTTTTAAACAATTGCAAATAATTTATAACAAAAATTAGAATCGAAGACACAAAAAAATCGCGACTCCAACCTCGACTCCACCACATTCGAAAAATCGACTCAAACTCCGACTACATCCCAAAACACGAGACTGCGGAATTGTATTCAACCGGTGGAGATGGTGGTCATAACTTTAAGGTAAGTAAAAATAAAAGGTTGCAAAACCTTATATATATGGACAGAACATAGCCACTATTATGCCACAATTTCTGGGAAGGCGGTAAAAAACCGTCGAGTGTATAGCGGCAGTGGGCGGCTGCATTGCTGCCATCGGCGTTAAATAATCCGCTCGTTAATTTTTCCGCTTAATGTTTCCGAAACAATCTAATCCTATGCGCTATACTGGTACGGCTGCAACGGTAACAAATCCAATCGAAAACAGAACGCCAAGTGTGTCAACGGCCTAAGAGAGCTGATTCATGTCACTTACATAATCAAAATAGTTAAATAAAGCTGGTTTAAAAAATATTACCAAAAGATAACACGTATATGAATACTCATTACAAACAGGACAGTGATCATTTAACATAGATGTACCTGTAGCTGAACAATGTAGAACAGAAAACTCAATAATAGCGGAAAAGGGAATGATATACTGACGAAAAAGATTTATCAGAAATGCCTTCTATATGAAAACGGTCAGGAGTTTTTGGAAGAACATATGGGATGACATCTGTCGCGAATCATCCGTTGTTCTTCGCTCCGACGACGAAAGAAGAGCCTCGGTATGAACCGAGGTCCCGATCAAGTACCGAAAAACAAAGGAGCCAGGGCGGCACAGAGTGGAGGAGACTGAGAGGCAGCTCTTTGAATCGGCCTTTAGCACCAGAGTATTGCTGGGAAGCCTCTTCAGTTAATTTTCCACTGGCTGCGCTCTAAATTTCCTATTTATTATTTGTAGTGGCCACTATTTCAATTTCGTTCATTTAGTTTTTCTTTGCATGGCGTTTTGTTACTTCTTTACCTTACCTCGGTTTTTAACTTCTCTCTTAATGAAGTAAAATGAAGGAGATTAAATAAACGAACTTTTAAATGTAAAAATAATCTTCTGAATGAAGAATTAAAGGAAAATACAAACTTCCAATGTGACCAAGGTCTCTGGAAGAGTGACTTTATAGTCACGTCAACTTAACCTTATAATTCAAAAGTTGGACTGTGTCCTTTTCACTTAAAGAGTAAACTTTCATCTTGCATAATTTTACTAAAATGTTTAATTATTGAAGGTTGCTCTAAATTAAGAGAAAGTTAAATAAACTAATTCTTTCGGGCAATGCCTAACGCAACGATTAGCTTAACGCTTACAACTCTACCTTTCCTATACCGAGGATAGGTTCCTTCTATTGTATTTCCTCCTAATTTCCTAAAATAGCTTCCCGAGGTAACTTCATCTTGTCAGTGCCAATGGGATTAAAGTTGAAGGTGAGCATTAGGCGAGGTTTAAAGTGTTTAATTGTGTAATAAGTGAAATTTAAATGAAGTGTCATACGAGCAACTACTAAGCTTAGTTCCTAACGATACTGTGGTTTTTCAGTATCTCAACCAGCGGGGATAATGTGCGAACCCTGGGTTTTGTAAATCAAGTATTCTTCAACTTGAACTTCTCGCGCACTGTGTGCTTTCTACGTCTCGGTATTCTTGTATTGATGGGCGCCGAGCAGTTGTGCTATCAGTAAGTGGACGGTTACAGGAGAGTGGTGTAGCCATTAAATAAAGTATAATTTTATGTTAACAACTGACATATTGTAATATTGTGAAGTACCATTTGTATCGGTTTAATGTAATTAGTTATTTGTTTGCACCTGCAGGAGGAGAAATTCTGGTGAAGCGGGAATCTCTTAAAACCCCCAAAAGTTTTGTAAAACGAAAATCGATTAAAAAATCTTCTGGTTGCGAATGTTGTATTTCTTAACCCTTAAAGTCGATTAGGACATTAATTAAGTTTTGATGCGTCGCAGGAAATTAGCGACATAATACTTCAACTTTAATACCACTCTCCAGTAACTTGTCTATTGTTGATTAGGGTGCATAATGACCTCTGAGCAGCAGGTAAAGCAGCGGGCTTCGGGGTCTGCCAACAGGGTAAAGCGGGGCACCCACAAGCGCCGGGTCACTTTGGCTCTGGCTGCGGCTGAGCGCGCTGCAACTGCTGCCGAACGTAGCGTTCATTGCCCTGCGGCTCGGGATCATTTGTCCTCGGTGAGTCGATATGATGAGCTCATTGTAGGAGATTTGATTGACCAGGAAGAGAGTAACGAAGTGATAAATAAAGAAGTAGATTTGCAATCTAGCTATCACCTGGAAGTTTCTGTTAAGCTCAATGCTATTGTGAAAGGGGGTTCGGAATCTGTCGAACGAGACATAAGGTCAAGGCAGTCAGAATTAAAATTACCTCAGTTAGAGTGTCCTTCTTTTTCTGGAGAAGGAGCGTCTAGTCTTGATTATTTTCAGTTTATAAATCAGTTTCAGAATGTTATTGGTGGTAGGGATAACCTTTCTCCTGCTGTCAAGTTGACATACCTACGTTCGTATCTTAAGGGTTACGCGTTCAAGGTTGTGCAAAATTTGCTAATAACAGACAGTAATTCTGAGGAGGCTCTGAAACTTCTCGAACATCATTTCTTGAATAAGAAACTCTTACTAACTGAATTGTTCAAAAAGTTGTTAGATTCAAAGGTAGCGTTTGACCCTTCCTTTCATTCGAGTAGGCTTTTCATTAACAATATGAAGAGCATCTTAGCCGACCTTACATCCTATGACTGTGACTTACTAAGGGATCAGTCCTCTGCTGAATTTATCAGTTACCTTGTTTTTAGTAAGCTTCCTTTGCAGTTCCGACAGGAGCTAATAAGGAAGCTGAACAACAACTTCCCTTCCTTTGAGGAAATTTATGAGAATTCAGTTGAAATCTTTAATTTCCTGAACCTAAAATCGTCAACTGCAGTGAACTCTAGTTCTGACCGCTTCAAGCGGGAAAGTGGTACTGGGTTTTCCCGTGGGGAAGCTACGGGTAGAAGCTTGGCCAACTCGAGGCAAGTTTTTCAGAACATTGGAACAGTTGAGCATGAAAGATCGTGCAAGTTTTGTTCTAACAATCATAGTATGATCAAATGTAATAAGTACTCTGACTATGAATCCAGAATTAGACGTTGTAAAGAACTTTCTCTTTGCATTAGGTGTACTAGTTCAAGGCATTCAGAGAAATGCCCTTCTCCGTTGACTTACGAGTGTATATTTTGCAAACGAAAAAACCAAATTTCCGCCTTGTGCAGAAATGCTAAATCTTCTGTTCTTAGCACGAATTATTGTTTGAGTTCCACTGGTAGCGGGAGCTCTTATGTGCTACCCACGTTGTCATTATTAGCGGAGCGGGGTGGACGTAAGACTAAAGTTAAATTCCTATTGGATTCTGGTTCACAGCGAACATACATCGCTGGTACCGCTTTGGCGCGGTTAAATTGTCCTAGTAAATTAACGAAGCGCTCATACGTTATTAATACTTTCCGTAACAAAGAGCAAACTAACTTCGCAGAACTGAGCGTGGCGTTTGATTTGAATAATGGGTTTAAGTCCATTCATTTCCCAGTTTTAGTGCACGAAAATTTTGACATGCAATTCGAGATTACTTGCCTTCGTAAAGCTCTGCTGAATGTGTCCAGGCAGCATTCCTTGGCTGATGAGGTGCCTGGCACTGATAGGGTAGTGTTGGAAGGTATCATAGGTGTTGATTTTCTACCGTTGTTGAATCTGGATATGTTTCGCTGTGTGAGGAAATACTACTCTCATAAAATGTTTTTGGAAATTATTAAGAAATACTCTCGTAAAATATATTTTTTTTTGGGGAAACATGCTCGTAAAATGTTTTTTGGGAAAATACTTCACTTCAAGAAAATGTCAAAAACCGTTATCACTGGTATTCTTGAGCGTGAGAATGTGGACCAAAGTTTACCCGTGTGTATAAGGTCAATTCTTCAATGTTCTGTCGAAAAACAAGCAGCGATTGTTTGAGCGATATCGCAGAGGCTGGCTCGACATGAGAAAAGCTGAGCCGGGGTAGAGGGGTGTCATATTTCACGGTCTCAAGAGGCCAGTACTTCACCAGACTGCGAGCGCAGGCATCGTGAACGACTCACACACACACAAAAAAAGCACAAAAACACACAACACACATCGACACACACACACACACACGCACAACACAAGCGCACACAAGGCACAAGCCGAGACTTCGGAGGGCAGGAGGCTGAAGTGACGTATGAACAGAGACCCACACAACCTGAGCGAATCACCGCTCGCCAAAGGGATGACGCGAGAAGGTGTGTCTGAGCACTCACCAATGGGAGTCCCAGACGTCAGAACAACAAGGATTCCGCCAATCAGGATGCAGATGCTGCCTCTGTACAATGGAATGATCTTGATCAATCTCGAAGCAAGGAAGCGAAACGCTTATAAGGAGGGTGGATGAAGCATAGAGAGGGATTTTTTGTACGCACGAGAGAGCACTGCGCACGACGTCTGAGGGTGCACTACACAGCAGGTCGGCTATCGCCGGCTTGCCTGCTACCAAACTGCAATTTGAAAGTTAATAATTCGAAGTGCAGGAAACAACGTTGGACGTCGGCAACCGGTGAACACCGTCTCACAAAAGAAACCTGATCGAAGTAAACCGGCCTCGCAGCGGTGATTCAAATATCTTTGCATCGGGGACGAACTCACAGGCAACTTCAGCGTCAAGATTTGGAGCCACGCAATTGCTAACGTTGCGAGTATCAACAGTCAAGTTCGTTCACCAACAATGCGAAGATCAACGCACAAAACTACAGTGAATTGGCTCACCCACGCTTCAAGGAATCCTGGGCTGAACGAAACTCTTAAGAAATTCCCGGCACCAGGGCAGCGGCGAATGCGAGTGGTAATGCCGGCAGCGCGGAGAAGGAGCGGCAGCAGGTACCGCTGCAGCACGTTAGCGAGACATCAGCACAGGACAGCAGCTATTCTCAGCAACGACGAAGGAGATCAGCGAGTGAACGATAGCACATCGGCAGTGAATATCTATCAGTGAATCACTTATAATCAAAAATGGCGAGTGTTTTATGGTTGTGAGAGCTCTTTAAGGTGGTGATACAAGTTCAATTTCAAATGTAGAACAGCACCCAGAAAAGTGCTTGTCAGAGTATCGCGCAAATCATCTAAATTATAGGAAATCGGTTACCTGTGTTTATTTGGTCGAGGATCGAATTCACGTTGTGAATGGTGCGGCGCTTCATAAATTCTACCCCTTGTCACAAGTCCAGGTTAAATCGTGATACATTATTCTCGTAACTATTGTGCTTTGTGTTGCTTGTGGAACCTGCAATTTGGTGGATGCGTAAATTGTTGTCAGCGATGGAATATTGGTAACTTGAATTCTCGGTAAGCATCACATTTATATCATGTCGTGTTCAAAGTCTTATGACGGTAGATATGTGTGTGCCTTTCTTTAACGCAATTGTGCCCTTTCAAATCATCTCGTTCCAATGCCTTGTGTACTTTATCCACGTGTTACCTAGAATAAATTCATGTAAATCTTCGAATTCTTTTATTCTCCATGTCTGGTATGCAGGTGTACGCGAGCATGAAGGACAATACTATAAATTTTGCGGGGGTTGAGAGTCCCTCAGCGTCTGGGAAGGGGGTCCTAAACCCACCCTCTTCTCCGTATCGCAACAGCTGTCTGGGGAGAAAAGGATTTTCGTTGAACGGGCGAATTATTCCATTTGGTAGTGTTGAAAGCTTTCTTTCGAAAGCACAGGTTAATCAAATGTACGATCGCGCAAGGTCAAGCGATAACAGTGTAACTTCGTTAATTCAATGTTAAATCCGCAACCTGTCTCTCTCGATCCTCTTTTTAGCCTATTGGAGGACAGTGGGGTTGAGGGGCATTTAGAGAAATTATTCAATTTAGAGTCGATCGGCATTTCGAACGACCAAACTGTGGCTTCTGCAGATCAAAGTAAAATTGATGAGTTTTCAAATTCTGTCCAGTTCTTAAACGGTAAATATCATGTTAAACTTCCTTGGTTTGAGCACAAGTTAAAATCTGTCCCGAGCAACTTTAGCGTGGCTCATGCGGTATTAGAAAGAGTAGAGAAGAATCTTGAAAGTAATAATTTGTACGAAACTTATGGTGCTGTCTTTGAGAAGCAATTGTCAGAAGGTGTTATAGAGGAAATAAAGTTAACCTCTGATAGTCTAAGAGCTAACATATTCATTCCTCACCGTCCAGTTATTAGGGCTGATCCATTGGTCACTACCAAAGTCCGTCCTGTTTTAAATTGTAGTTTGAAAACAAAAGGTGGCGCCTCGTTGAATGAGGCAGCGTTTCCAGGCATAGATCTTCTTAATCTTTTTGGGTTGCTTGTGCGAATTAGACATGACGATTTTTTGATGCTCTCGGATATCCGTGCCGCGTTCTTGCAAATAAAACTTTTAGAGGAAACCGATGAAAATAGATTTTGTATTTTGTGGAAAAAAGACGGCAAACTCGTTGCTTATAGGTACACTTCAATTGTGTTTGGCTTTTCGGCCAGCCCATTCATTCTAAACTACGTGATTAGGAAACATATTTCCAAATTCCCAGACGATCTCTGTAATGAATTCCTTCGTGATTCTTTGTACGTTGATAACTTGTTCATAACTTCAAATTCCACCACTGAGCTGAAAGAGCTGTACACAAAAGCATATGATAGGTTAGCTCAGGGGGGGTTTGACCTTAGGTCGTGGAGTTCTAATAACAAAACCTTGCAGAAGTGTTTTGAATCAGATGGTCGAGGTTCTGAACACGACTCTAAATTTGAGAAGGTGTTGGGTTACCTTTATGAAAAGGAGAATGATACTTTGCGTGTATCTGTGAACTTCGAGCCCGGCGACCATAAGGTTACAAAAAGAGTAACCGTGGCGAAGTTGGCGAAAATTTACTATCCTCTAGGTTTGGTGTCTCCACTGGTAATTCAGGGCAAGTCTATATTAAGAGAGGCTTGGGTTTCTAAACTTGGATGGGATGAAAAAGTTCCATCAGAAATGTCCAGTCGCTGGACTCAGTTAAACAATCGGCTCAACTCTGTCGGTAACTACAGTTTCCCTCGTAAAGGTTTGAGTACCGAAAAATCGGTGCATTTGATTATCTGCTGTGATGCTTCAAAGTCTTTTTATGGCTTTTGCGCATACGCTGTGTATGAGGAAAATGAGGAAATGGTATCCAATTTAGTTTTCAGCAAGAACAAAATAGCTCCCCTTAAAGAGAAAAGCTTACCTACTTTAGAACTCTTGTCTGTCTTTTTAGCCTTCAAGTGTTTGGATTCTCTCCTTAAATCTGTTCAATGTAATGTAAGTTGCGTGACACTGTGTGTTGACACTCAAATTGTTCTGGCGTGGCTTTTGAATGGAGGTACTAAAACTAAGAATATTTTCGCAAATAATCGTATTAAAGATATTGTTCAAATTAAAACTTCTTGCGAATTGTCTTACGGAGTAAAATGTCAGTATAAATATTTGCCTACGCAGCTGAATCCAGCTGATCTTGTAACTCGAGGTATTGTTGTGAAAGATTTTGATAAAAATCTAGAGCTTTGGAAAAATGGTCCCAACTTTTTTCGGGATCGCCCCTTGATTTGGCCTACCGCGAACTATGGTTGCCTATCGTTAAACTTGTAATTGCTTGCTCTAATGCAGTACTTGGTCATTTTAAGACGGCCTTAATGCCTATTGAAGACTTTTCCACCTTTACCAAGTTGATAAGAGTGACTGCTGTAATTTTCAGGTTCGTGGGTTTAAAGTGTTTAATTGTGTAATAAGTGAAATTTAAATGAAGTGTCATACGAGCAACTACTAAGCTTAGTTCCTAACGATACTGTGGTTTTTCAGTATCTCAACAAACGGGGATAATGTGCGAACTCTGGGTTTTGTAAATCAAGTATTCTTCAACTTGAACTTCTCGCCGCCATGGGTCGGCGCTCAAACTTGATCATCTCAAACTTGATTGGTCTCGCTTGGAGTGTCATAATCGCGCCTTCGAGTACTGGGTGAAAAGTTCTCAGGAACGGGGCTTCGTTGATGAGTTGAAATTCTTGAAGGGCGAATCTGATGTTTGTCATCTGCTTGTTAAACAGTTAATCTGTTCCTTGACAACGGCGTACTTCGATCAAAGGGACGTTTGTCAAACTGTTCTTACCTCTCGTACAATGTGAGGAATCCTGTTGTTCTATCTAAGACAAACTTCCTATCTAACCTTATAATTCTTGATAGTCATTTCAAGGTAAAGCATTTGGGAATTGGTTCTACTTTGAATGCTGTAAGTGAGCGGGGGATTTGGATTCCTCAATGCAGAAATTTAATAAAGAAAGTTTTGAGAACTTGTGTAACTTGCCGAAAGATAAACGAGCTACCATTCAGATACCCGAAGCCGACAGATTTTTTGCGAGACAAAGTTAACTTTGTTCGCCCCCTTCGAGCACGTTGGGGTAGATTTTACAGGTCATTTTAGCGTCCAGTTGGGGGATAGTGTAAGTAAAATGTATGTTCTGCTCTTTACATGTTTGAATATTCGTGCGTTTCATTTGGAATTACTTCCTTCCATGTCTTCAGCAGAATTTTTGTCTGCATGTGTGCGGTTTTCGAATAGGTATGGTGTTCTCAAATCTATTTATAGTGATAACGTAGTTTCTTACAGGCTGCAGATGCGCTCAAGAATTCTTTCGTGGAAAACGAAATTAATGATTATTTATTGAAGAACAACATAAAGCACGTGAGAATACCGCTATATAGCGCATGGTGGGGGGCCTATTGGGAAAGATTAATAAAGGTAGTTAAGAGTTGTCTGTATAAAACAATTGGTCGTTCTAGGATTGATTATTTTTCATTTTTGACGTTAATCAGTGATGTTCAAAACGCGGTAAATTCGCGGCCAATTTCTTACGGCGATACTGATGACGTACGTCAATTACAAATATATTACTCCTAACAACTTTCTTAGATTGGGAGAGTGTGAGAGTCTATGGTTCGGGGACTTGCGAGAACATGTTACCACTCCTTCTAATGATCAGCTCGTTAAAACTTTAGCAATGAGACGAGTCTTTCAATAACTTCAAAAAGCGTTGGTACAGTGAATATCTTCTCTCTCTACGCGAGAAGAGCTATGATATGTACGAAAGTGGCTGGGAGAATAAGGTGAAAGTACGTGACATTGTACTAATCTCTTCCCCCACAAAGCAACGCCCTCTATGGCAAATGGGTCGGGTGGTTAAATTGCTTACGGGAAGGGACGGAAAAGTTAGGAGCGTGGAACTGAAGAGACCGGATCGATCTACCGGAATTTATGCCATATCTTTGCTGTATCCATTGGAATTGTCGCTAGACAGAGTTGAACCTATTGCTTTGTCGGATGAAGCTAATAATGTCCGTCCTGATCAGGCGCCGTTACGGAGATCGGAGCGGCTGGCTGCTAGGCTTCTCAAGCAGAGCTTGCAGGAGAGCAATTAAAATTGCTTTCTCGTGGCCCGGGAGTATGTCGCGAATCATCCGTTGTTCTTCGCTCCGACGACGAAAGAAGAGCCTCGGTATGAACCGAGGTCCCGATCAAGTACCGAAAAACAAAGGAGCCAGGGCGGCACAGAGTGGAGGAGACTGAGAGGCAGCTCTTTGAATCGGCCTTTAGCACCAGAGTATTGCTGGGAAGCCTCTTCAGTTAATTTTCCACTGGCTGCGCTCTAAATTTCCTATTTATTAATTGTAGTGGCCACTATTTCAATTTCGTTCATTTAGTTTTTCTTTGCATGGCGTTTTGTTACTTCTTTACCTTACCTCGGTTTTTAACTTCTCTCTTAATGAAGTAAAATTAAGGAGATTAAATAAACAAACTTTTAAATGTAAAATAATCTTGTGAATGAAGAATTAAAGGAAAATACAAACTTCCAATGTGACCAAGGTCTCTGTAAGAGTGAATTTATAGTCACGTCAACTTAACCTTATAATTCAAAAGTTGGACTGTGTCCATTTCACTTAAAGAGTAAACTTTCATCTTGCATAATTTTACTAAAATGTTTAATTATTGAAGGTTGCTCTAAATTAAGAGAAAGTTAAATAAACTAATTCTTTCGGGCAATGCCTAACGCAACGATTAGCTTAACGTTTACAACTCTACCTGTCCTATACCGAGGATAGGTTCCTTCCATTGTATTTCATCCTAATTTCCTGAAATAGCTTCCCGAGCTAACTTCATCTTGTCAGTGCCAATGGTATTAAAGTTGAAGGTGAGCATTAGGCGAGGTTTAAAGTGTTTAATTGTGTAATAAGTGAAATTTAAATGAAGTGTCATACGAGCAACTACTAAGCTTAGTTCCTAACGATACTGTGGTTTTTCAGTATCTCAACCAGCGGGGATAATGTGCGACCCCTGGGTTTTGTAAATCAAGTATTCTTCAACTTGAACTTCTCGCGCACTGTGTGCTTTCTACGTCTCGGTATTCTTGTATTGGTGGGCGCCGAGCAGTTGTGCTATCAGTAAGTGGACGGTTACAGGAGAGTGGTGTAGCCATTAAATAAAGTATAATTTTGAGTTAACAACTGACATATTGTAATATTGTGAAGTACCATTTGTATCGGTTTAATGTAATTAGTTATTTGTTTGCACCTGCAGGAGGAGAAATTCTGGTGAAGCGGGAATCTCTTAAAGCCCCTAAAAGTTTTGTAAAACGAAAATCGATTAAAAAATCTTCTGGTTGCGAATGTTGTATTTCTTAACCCTTAAAGTCGATTAGGACATTAATTAAGTTTTGATGCGTCGCAGGAAATTAGCGACACATCATTTCCTCTGAAATTAAGAAAAAACTCGTGACAGTTTAATAGTAACATCAGCGTATCATTATGGAAGTATATTGAGCACAACTGAACTACTCTTAAGTTCCTAAGAAAACTTTTGCGCTCGGAAAAAGAAACATTTTCTATTCTATTCTCTTTTTTAAGGATGAAAACATGAAGGTATGCATCCCATTGCGGTGTTGGGTTCAAATAACACTTTGCAATGAATATTGTAATGTTCTTCAAATAGAAAACTAATTTTTGTAGAATATTGAAACCATTGAGAAATTTGCAGTAGGTTGAAATCCCTTGAAATATGGTAATGAAATGAGTTAAGTGACCCAGGTATCATCATAAATACAGTATTGACTTGGGACAATAGCAGAGCTGAGCACTATGTTTTTGCTACACTGTCTGGTCTTGGGGTGCTACTTGGGTGAACTCTTGCACAAAAAAGTAGTGGTGTGCAAAGTACATATATATATATATTTCAATTGTTCTCGAAGTTGATTGTAACCTACTACAATTAGAACTACTTTGAAACCAATCTAGTTCCATTATTTGTGAACTTTCAGGTGCATGAGCGAAATGTATATTGTGTGATGTCTAGGGGAATCTATATAACCACTGTTTTCTTCCAGTAATATTGTTCACAACTCATGAAACGATAATGCATAAGCCATCAAAAAATGCTGCGGTGGACTTCCATCTGTAATTCCCTTTGTTGTACTCATTTACAGACTCCACAAGCGCAAGCAGAGTCAGAATCAGCAGCCAGTGATTTCTACCTGAAGTGAAACTTCCCATAAAACTTCTCGAATTTCTTGAACTCTTCTCCAGAGATTGCATGCCACTTTAGCATCACTATAATGGAGTGAGAAGAGAGAGCTCCTTGGGCTGGCGGCAGCGGTGGGTGCTGCAACTGTGCTGCTCCGCGATGTGGTGCTGCTGTGCCGTTTTAAATCCGTGGAGGCTAGACTGCTACTGCGTCCTAGAGCTATTATGAACTATGGACCGCATCGACTACCTACTTTGGCATTGCAGAAATAGCGTCCTCGTGAACTTCCTGTGGACAACTGCAGCGTTGGCTTTTGAGGTCGAAGTGACATGTAGCGCTGGGTTCGGTGGACCTTTTTTGAGAATTTCCCATCAAAAATGTTAATCCTCCATTCCATCCCTTTCCATAATTTCTGTATTGGTTGGATTGGAGTTTAGGGTCTTCAATGATGAGAAGGGATTAGATTTTATGTACACATGCTAGTATGACAGGAATTAGCATTTTAAACATTTTCTGGTATTCAAACTACTCTAATTATCGTAATAATCTTTTGATTCAATCTAAAAGATATTTTACAAAGTAAACACTGCTATAATATCGCCAATGTTTTAATTTATGAATAGCTATAATAATGCATTTCTTTATTTATAAACTTAACTCCTCTATGCTTGAAATTATTCACTTTCTTGGGACCTTGATTGACGTTAATGTTTGTTCATAGCCCGAGCTCGACCCTCCTATTCGTTTGTGCTCGTGGGCCAGCCGTGGTCCTGTCCTGCGCTGCCAAACCTTCCTGGTTTGGTTTTCCACGACTGGCGAGGCATTTACGCTACTGGTGCTAATGATTCATGACTTTACAATACTATCAAATCATAATGCACTGGTGTCTAAATACTTTCCTTCACCGTTCATCATATCATCATGCACATTAGTTCTTCAAATACTTAATGATTAACATTAATATACAATGACGGTTACCCGGTCAAGTCTGTACCCATTTCCGACACCTGGGTAGGGTGTATCTGAGTTCTCTCCTTCCCCAACGGGGAGAAATCACTGCATCCCGCTGGGATTAAAAAAAAACGATACCTACCCATGAAGGGTGCGTTCTTAATCACTTAATTTCGTAAAATCATGTAGTCCTGCATTCAAGCGAGGGGAAAAACAGTTGAATATTTTTGTGTATTATCCTAAACGTGCAGGACATCGATCAGTTACCAAGAAGATGATAAACATGTTCTGATTACAATTTTGTAGGTCCATTACCTAAAACCATGTTAGTTAAAGAATGCATTTTCATGAAACTGATTAACATAAGGATAACAGTGAACCCAGAACAGGTGCTCTCAAAGAGTAAGTGTGTGAATTCATTTTATTCAATATATACAATGAAAATAACTGCAAAAATAAAAACAGTAATTCAAAGGTTAAGGCACCAGAAACAAGTCATAGAGATACCTTGAAAGGTAAAAATTTGCAAAGGTGACTTGTTGTATGCACAGATCTTGAATATCTATACATCCATTGACAAAAAACTATGATTAAACAAAATGCAGTGCTATCTAAAATTAATTCACCAATAAAGATTTAATTTCTAAACTATTTCAAACGTTTTCATAAGTTGCTAATGGTTTCTTTCAGCTTTGATCGCAAGTTTGTTGTTCCCCATACCCTGCACTATTTTCATTGCCAGTGAAGAGAACATGTATGTTAGTTTGAGCCTCCTTAACCACAACAACGATGTTCCAAAGAGAGGAATAAAGTAGGGATCATTGAGTACAAGCACGTACACAGGGTTTGTGCATTGTTTAAAAATCCACTAACAATGATAACATATTTCTGTAATAAGTAATCAACCATAATCCATCCAATTTTGACATAAAACTGATGAAAAGTATATTGCAAATAAATATTTCTTATGACAATCATCACTATACAACATAACTGACATTCTGTAAATAATTAGTGAACATTTAGCTCAATGGAAAAATCTGAATAGAGATGCACACCCCTTAACCACAGTTTCATCTTATATTTTGTATGCAAAGTAACGTCACGGCGTAGAGCGACTGGTATAGACTTTCATGGTGCGCTTGACGTGCACTTCGATGTTTTTTAATGCAGCCTTGACCAATTCTCGGGAATGAAATTGTACAGTTTACTTCAGCTTGAATTAAATTAGACAGGTGCTTAATTTCTACGCCTCCTCTATGGACACAAATGTAGCGTAAATCGTCACCATACAACCTAACTGGCATTCTGGTGAATAATTGGTGAACATTTAGCTCAATGGAGAAATATTTCATAGAATTATGGCATTTATATTCTACATATCTATAATACAGATAATTTGTCTTGTTGATGACTAATATAAAAGTATATTATAGCAATATTTAAATACCCTTTGGTATTGTAATGTCAAAAAGTGCCTATTATATTTATTTGGGTAAATAGGAGGAAAAAATCATTAGTTTTAATTACGAACACTTCAATAGTACACTTGACAATTATATATCATGCACCCGGCATAGCGACCCGCACTGTCAACATTTTATTCCTTGCCTACTGACTTTTTCTCAAAGCAACCTCAGATCTATTGCGCACATCAAAATTAGACCACCTTCAGCCTCCATCGCTAGCACATCTGTGTCGGACTCTTCACCTCGTCATCCGGTACGGCATAATTCCGCCGTTCTTCAACTTTGGATCCGTGCCTGGTTGAGGCACCCCGGGCAACATGAGGGGAGGCTGCTAAGCACCCTGTGAGCGCGAGTGCGCACCCGTCATCTCCTCATCGCCTCACCACCGCATGAAGACACTTCGCTTCGCCATTAGAGCAGTAAGTCACAGTGCTGTCGTGTGTCGTGCGTAAGCATTAGATTGTTCGGCTGAAGCTCATTGAAGTGTTCCGTTCCCTCCTGTTGAATAATAGCGCCTAAGGTAATCAATCTACAAATTGTCGATACCGTCGTGCGGTCGACATGAGGATTCGGGGAAAATGCTGTCTTCTGTGCAGCTACCTTCTCCGGGGCGCTAACTTTTCTGTGAAGCTGCCCTTCCTGAGGTTCGTGAGGGTACCGCCTACGCCGTATTTAGTCCGCTAGGGCAACAGAAGTAGTTTCTGTTTGTGCCGAACTACGGCGGTACCGCTAGAGTGAGGTGTGTGTGGATACCGCCTACGCCGTATTCAGTCCGCTGGGGCAACAGAAGTAAATTCTGTCGTGCCGAACTACGGCGGTACCGTAAGGAAGACGAGCAACGGTCTGCGCCGTAATCAGTCCGTTAGGGCAACAGAAGTAAATTCTGTTAGTGCCGAACTGCGACAGCGTCTTCCTTTGCGACAAACTATGCGAAATAGTTTGTCCCCCCAAAGCGGTTTCCTTAAGCCCCTTTATTGGCGAGGGTGTCGTATTAGCTTAAAGCCTGTGACAAAAGGAGAAAGTAAAACTCTTTTGACCTTATGATGTGAGTTGTTTATTGCCGAATCTCGTTACAATGCCTCTTAAATAGGCAAATACATTTCAGCAAAGAACCTGATTTTTTTTACTTTCTGTGAAAATAGCATACATATATAGACATGAGTCACTGCTAACACAATACAATACGCAAAATTAAATTTTAGATGTTTGTGCAATTCAGTTTAGAAATCAAAACAGTATGGGAATAATAAAATAAAATACAAATAAAACTTAAGGAATAACTAAAGTAAAGGCACAGACACATCATCAGCGCAGAGAAACAGACCAAGTCGGCGTTCAGGGAGCTGGACACATAAAGAAAATACTTAAGATTATGAGTAACTAACACATAAGCCTCGACAACACTTGCGCGGCCTGACACGCCCGGGGGAGGGTGTCTCTGCTACGATAGCCGAGACAGGAAATCCGCAAGGTGGTTGTCGACCCCCGAAAGGTGTTCTGCTCGAAACCTAAATAGGCTGAAATACAAAGCCCAGCGTTTCAATCGGGGGTTCAACTTGTCTGCCTGTTGCAAATAATGGAGCGGTCGATGGTCGGTCTGTAACACAAATTCGCGTCCATACAAAGGAACCTCAAACTTCTGTAGAGCCCAGTAGATGCTTAACGCTTCCTTTTCGATAGTAGAATAGTTTATTTCTGCTCTTCTCAGTCGACGTGAAGCATATGCTACCGGCGCGTAGTGACGGAAGTCTCGTTTGCTTGGCTGGAGGAGAGCTGCTCCAAGTCCAGTTTGGGGGGCATCTGTCCTTGGAATGAAAGGACATCTGGGATCTGGTAACTGTAAGACCGGTCTCTTGACTAACGCTGTCTTTAAACTTTCAAACAGGTCTTCTGTTGTATCGGTCCAAGGTATTTGTTCCGGAGAATTCTTCTTTAGAAAATTATGGAGTTTAGAAGTCAACTGAGAGTGGTTAGGTGTGTACTGTTGGTAGTACCAACTGTACCGAGAAAACTTCGGAGATCCCGTTTTGTTTTTGAGAGTGTAGCTGATTTTAAGGTTCGACTCGGTTCTCCAGAGGCTGAATCTGATTACTGCTGAGTTGATGGCCCAAATACTGGAGGCTGTAAAATCCGAATTCGCATTTGGACGGCTTCGCTTTAAGAACATGTCGAGAAAGAGCTTCGAACAGTTTAGCTAATGCTGCACAATGATCTTCCCAATTAGTCGAGGCGATTAAGATGTCGTCCATGTAGACCTCGCCCAGGTAGCAAGAAATTATTAGGCCAATATTGGGTTGATAATTATTCATTGACCTGATATTGGAATCTTGGATTACAACAATAGGCTAATAACAAGACAATATCGAAGAAAGATATATTTATTTATGATATCAACTTGTTATTGGGACAATGTAGTAAATAGTTTTATTTCTAATAATAAACTTACAGTTTATATATATATGTACGACATTCTTATAAGTGGAAACTATCTCATAATAATTAAAAATCTCGCAATTTAATAAATTTTTTAAAATATAAATTATTATTGCCCAAATATCGGGTTGATATTGTACGCCAATAATACGGAGTAATTTGTTTAAAATTTACCAATAAAGTTAATGAATAGTTATTGCAGTCAATAATGAGTGCAGATATATTTGACAGATATCAAGAAATGTGAATACGTTACAATAATACGTATGTTCAGAATTACTGTAATCACAGGTTCAGAGTTCTTGTTTTTTCAGTCGTCCAATTATTTTCGAAGGTCTAATTTTTTCAAAAAATGTGCTAAAATCGTTTTTCATATGTTACTATAGCAATAAATGTCTATACATTGAACTAAGATGATATAAAGTCATTTATTTAGATGACATAAATGACTTAATTTCGTAACGAAGGTATTGAGTAGGCCTATTCTTACCATATAACCCTTTTTGCATGCATCATTCTTTGAGTAAAGCGGTTTCGCGCAATTTTTCAATCACGCATATATATGCTGCTTAGATGAACGTATATATGCTGCTTAGTACAGGTTACCCGACCACTAGCTGGTACGTACGTGCAACAAAAAATTTGGACTACGATTCCAAAGAGGTTTGTAGTCATGGATTTTAGATAAATTTTGAATGCAGTTTAATTCATAGTCTTGTAGGTGTGTAGGTATGTACATAGGATAACATAATTATCAGAATTATATACATTTATCGTCTTTGAAGCCTTCTGAATATTGATGCGATATTAGAAATTAATTATTGAGCCAAAGTGTTGTTTAAGGAAACACCTCAGTATCAAGTCAATAGTGACACAGTAATGAGCTGATACTGGGTTAAAAATAAAGTATTATTGGGACAATATATTCCACCAATATCCACTTGATGTCAGAAAATAAGTATTGGGCCTGTAGTACCCTACCTTAGTTACCCCTCAAACTCAGTTCTAGTCCATTTGTGTTCAGTAATATTAATATGTGTATATGTAAAATTATCCACCAAAAAATTACTTACATAACCATAGCGTAGCACCGATACGAAGTGCGGGAATAGTACGAGTATATATCTAAGGTCGCTGCTTCACTCGCCGCAAGCGGAACTCAATTGCTAAAGCAGCAACAACACCAGGCCTTACAGGCCTATATTTTCTAAGGAACACCTCAATTTCAAGTCCATAGTGACACAATAATTAGCTAATAATGGGTTTGTGAAATTATCATTATCGGGGCCATATGTTTTACAAATATCAACCTATCAGGAATTGAGTATTAAGCCAATGTCATTGTAGGGAACACTTCATTATCAAGTCAATATTGACACAATAATTAGCTGATATTGGGTTGATGATAAAATTGTTATTGGGCCAATATATTTTTCTAATATCAACCGAATTTTCCAAAATAAGGTATTGCCCCAATGTTCATTTTGAATATCCAGTCAATATTGAGACTGTATATTGGCTCAATATTAGGTCAATAAATTTTGCTACCTGGGCGGTATCCTGCAGTCCTGCAGTGACTTGACGTATAAGGCGGGAAAAAGTGGCTGGAGCATTTGCTAGGCCGAAAGGCATGACGTTGAATTCATAGAGGCCCGACCTAGTTTTGAAGGCGGTGTATTGGCGTGACTCAGGGTGTAGAGGTACCTGTCAATATCCACTGGTCAGATCCATTTTACTGAAGATTGTTTTGCCAGCTAAATTGGTGAAAATAGCAGTGGTGTCTGCTATTGGCTCGTCATCGAATACTGTCTGGCTGTTTAGGTGTCTGCAGTCCAGACAAAATCGGTGAGTACCGTCTTTCTTCCGGACGGCAAGGAGCGGTGAATAGTAAGGTGATGTGGATGGCGTCACGATTCCCATCTTCATACACTTCTCTAAACTTGACTGCAGTTCAGGCTCCAGCGCTAGGGAAAGTGGGGACGAATGTTGAAGTTGAAAACTGGAAGGATCCTTCAATTTTATTTCATGAACTACCGTGCTGGTTCTTCCGGGAGTGTCTGTGAAAAGATCGCGATATTCTCCAAGTAGTTCCTGGAGTTCTGAGCGTTGTGTTGTAGTCAACGTAGAGGAAATGAGGCAGTCTTCAATGGTTTCTCCGACGGGTGACGGTATCTCTGGTTCTTTCCGGTCTAGCTCTTCTTCTTCGCCGGTAGGTTCTAGGGCGAGGCCAACCGCTGCAAATGCTTCCTCTACTCTCTCGTCGTCCTCCTCGCGATTGCCCTCGCTTGGTGAGGCGGAACTTTGCTGCTCCCAGTCGTGGTACTGGCGAAGGAGGTTGATGTAATAAACTTTGTTGTTTCCATCCCCGTCCAATGTATAGGTATAGGTTCCCAGGCGTGATTTTACTGTATAGGGACCTTTCCAAGTCATTAGTAGCTTTTTCCGAGAGTTGGGCAGAAATGCGAGGACTTTATCTCCTTGCTTTAGAGTTCGCATCATGGTACGTCTGTTGAAGAACTTGGCGGTTTTCTCTTGGCTCCTGTTTAGATTCTCGCGAGCGATTTTGCATGTTTCTTTTAATCGGTGCTTCATTTCCATTAGGTACTGGGCAGTGCTCGTGTCGTCTTGCAAGCTTCCATCTGTCCAACATTCTCTGAGCACGGTTAAAGGTCCACGGACGCGATGGCCGTAGATGAGTTCGAAGGGAGAATACCCGATTGAGGCCTGAGGAGCGTCTCGATATGCAAAAAGGAGCGAAGGCAGATACAGGTCCCAGTCTCGCGGTTGTTCTACGGCTAATTTCCGCAACATGACTTTGAGCGTACCATTGAAGCGTTCGACTATGCCGTTCGATTGGGCATGGTATAATGGCGTCAATCGGGGCTGGATACCGACGAGTTTCAGGAAAGCTTCGAAGGTTGCGGCTGTGAACTGAGTGCCGTTGTCGCTCGTTAGCGTATGAGGGAAACCAACTCTGCTGCAGATTTTAAGTAGCTCCTGGGCAACCGTTTCTGTATCTATATGTCTGAGCGGGGCTGCGTCTGCGTAGCGAGTTGCTTGGTCCACCACGGTGAGAATATATCGGTGGCCACGTGCCGAAGCTGGTTGCAATGGGCCTACTAAATCAACACTGAGCGCGGAGAATGGAGTGGTGATCGGTGGAGTTGAGATTGGTGCCTTTCTTGGTCGAGAAGGAGCGTGCGTCTGGCAGGTGTGACAAGAGTGGCAGTATTGGACAACATCTTTTGGTAGGGACGGCCAGTACAAATCTCGTTCTAGTCGAGCCTGAGTCTTCTTCTGGGAATAATGGCCAGTAAGTGGATAGTCGTGAGCCATTTCCAAGATTTGTGGGCGCACGCTTGCAGGTGCTACAAGTTGATGGGTTTCCTGACCGTCTCGTAACGTTTTCCGATGCAGAATACCGTCATGGAGTTCATAGGTAATTACTCTACCATCCTTGTGCGTTTCTTCTTTGCCAGCGTCGACTTTTTTGAATAAAAACTGCAATGTTTTACAGTCCCGCTGTAATTTCTTGAAGTCTTCTTTGTTGTGTTGCAACATATCGACATTACTTGGTACTGCAGGGGAATTTTCGATCGCTTTTACTGCTGCTCTTGTGACAACATGAGAGACTTCTGCAGCAACTGGTTGCTCTTCATGGTCGGTCATCTGTTCTTCGAAGGAGGTGGTTCCGGGAACTCGGCCGAGGATGACATCATGAGAGAGCTCTTCCATGGCTACGGCTGTCACCTCTCCATGGTAGTAGGGACAAACGAGAGAGACCCGGGCAAGAGGCGCCTCGAAGGAGTGATTGCTTTACAATCGAACGGTAATTTCCTTCTTCAAAATGGCTTCAGCTGGGACGAGAGCCTTCTTGACGAAGACCGCCGTTGCTCCTATATCGAGTAGTACTTGGACGGGTTGTTGGTTCACAGTGCCGGAGCATGTTTTCAGCTGTCCCAATTCGATCAGTTTGTTTGAGGCGATGTGATTGCATGCGACTGGAGGAATATCGTCGTATTCATCTGCTTCTTCATGCGTTGTTAGATTGTTTACTCGAGCTGTAGTACTGGAGATAGGTGGGCTTGCATGGGCTGCTCCACTACTGTGGCTATCGCCTTGCCTCCTCTGTAACTGGCGGCACTCATCACTGGAGTGTGATCGGTTGGGGCCATGGAAAGTGCAGTAATATCCAGTGTAAGATCCTCGTTGTTCCTCGCGTTGCGGAGTGTTGACCGATCTTGAGCTG
Organism: Morinoia aosen; assembly: GCA_030386875.1. Classification (NCBI taxonomy): domain Eukaryota; kingdom Metazoa; phylum Arthropoda; class Malacostraca; order Amphipoda; family Talitridae; genus Morinoia; species Morinoia aosen. The sequence continues at coordinate 523,049 of CM059567.1, forward strand.
GTGGGAACATCACGAGTGTTAGAAATTCTTGGTTGCGTTCCTCGAGAGTTGTTGCTGGAGTTGGGTGATCTTGCTGGGGTGCTCGGGGCTCGGACAGGAAATGTCGAGCGTCGCTCTGGTGCTGATGATGGTTTGAGTGCTGGAAGGCCCGCATCCGTCGTTGATGTCAGTGTGCCACCCTTACAAAGCTGATGGAGCGATGTATGTGGTCTTGCTTGCAAGAAACTACCACCCTGCTCTCCTAGGCTTGCGACTGTGTTACCACCCCTGTCACGTAATTGAGTAGCGAGGAAGGGAAGCAGGCTTGAATAAGCTCGGTCAACAAGAAGGAAGTCACGAAAAGTCTCGTAGTTGGCTTCGATGTTGCATCCTTTTAACCAAGCGTCGAAGGCTTGTTCTAGTCGCCGTAGGTAACGTGACATATTGTCGCTTTCTTCTGGCTTCAATTCGTAGTAGTTGGCGCGTAGTTTTGCTGGAGTGACTTTATGAGCATCTAGTAGAAGCAATTTGATTTCGGAAAGCTTGAAGCGATCTGCTGCGGGCAGGGTATCGATGAGTCGACGTTCCTTCGGTGTGATCAAATTATGGAGCATGACAACAGCATCGACTTCAGTAAATCCCATTGCTGTTGTGTGACTGCAGGAGCGTTGCAAAAATTCGTCCATCCTTTCTTTCGTGGGATCGAATGGAGCCGGTGGAGGTATCTTCACTCGAGCATTTTGAGGAGCGATTTGAGGAGCGATTTGAGCATTGAGCTGTCTGAGTCTGAGCTCGTGGTCTCGTTGTGCTGCTTCTCGTTCAGCTTCTCGTTCCGCTGCTCGTTCGGCGGCTTCTCGTTCCGCTGCTCGTTCTGCGGCTTCTCGTTCCGCGGCTTCTGCTTCTTCCAAATGCCTCAGGCGGCTTGTAAATTCTTCCCGGTACTCCGCATCGGTGATAGTGAGGCTGAGGGCTTCGACGTATTCTCGAGCTTGAGTGACGAGGTTCATCTTTCATCTTGTTTCAATGATGCGGTGTCTGCGTGGTTGAGTAGAACCCAGAAATCACAGGCAACGTTGGTAGTCGCGCAAAGCTTCTGGGTCCTTGTTCGGGCACCAGAATATGTCGATACCGTCGTGCGGTCGACGTGAGGGTTTGTGGAAAAGGGCTGTCTTTTGTGCAGCTACCTTTTCCGGGGCGCTAGCTTTTCTGTGCAGCTGCCCTTCCTGAGGTTCGTGAAGGTACCGCCTACGCCGTATTTAGTCCGCTGGGGCAACAGAAGTAGTTTCTGTTTGTGCCGAACTACGGCGGTACCGTTAGGTGAGATTTGTGTGAGTACCACCTGCGCAGTAATTAGTCCGCTAGAGCAACTGAAGTAGATTCTGTTTATGCCGAACTACGGTGGTACCGCTCGAGTGAGGTGTGTGTGGGTACCGCCTACGCTGTATTCAGTCCGCTAGGGCAACAGAAGTAAATTCTATCGTGCCGAATTACGGCGGTACCGTAAGGAGGACGAGCAACTGTATGCGCCGTCCCTAGTCCGTTAGGGCAACAGAAGTTAATTCTGTTAGTGCCGAACTGCGACAGCGTCTTCCTATGCAACAAACTATGCGGAATAGTTTGTCCTCCCAAAGTGGTTTCCTGAAGCCCCTTTATAGGCGAGGGTGTCGTATTAGACTAAAGCCTGTGACGAAAGGAGAAAGGAAAACTCTTTTGACCTTAGGATTTGAGTTCTTCATTGCCGAATCTCGTTACAATGCCTCTTAAATAGACAAATACCTTTCAGCAAAGAACATGATTTTATTTACTTTCTGTGAAAATAGCGTACATAGACATGAGTTACTGTTAACACAATACAACACGTAAAATTTCATTTTAGATGTTTGTGCAATTCAGCTAAGAAATCAAAATAGTACGGGAATATTAGAATGAAATACAAATGAAACTTAAGGGCTAACTAAAGTAAATGCACAAACGCATCATCAGCGCAGAAAAACAGACCAAGTCGGCGTTCAGGGAGCTGGACACATTAAGAAAATACTTAAGATTTTGGGTAACTAACACAAAAGCCTCGACAACACTTGCGCGGCCTGATACATATTAACTAGTTTGAAGAAGATCGGTAGGTGTAGATCAGATCGGAGTGGGTTTATTCATGGGTTTAGGTGTAGATCAGACCGGGGTGTGTTTATTAATGGGTTTAGATGTAGATCAGATCGGGGTGTGTTTATTCATGGGTTTAGGTGTAGATCAGATCGGGGTGTGTTTATGCATGGGTTTAGGTGTAGATCAGATCGGGGTGTGTTTATTCATGGGTTTAGGTGTAGATCAGATCGGGGTGTGTTTATTTACGTTAATTTAGGTGCAGATCATATCGATGGGTGTTAATTTAGTTCAGGTGTTCAAGATCAGATCGGTGGTGTGAATTTAGTTTCGGTGTTTGTTGGTATATCAGATCGGGGTTAGTTTTAGGTGTGTTTGACTATTTATAACCAAGCAATTCAGATCACTGTATTTCTCATTTACTGTTTGTCTTTAAAGTTGCTAATTTTTTCGCCTAGGTGCATTAATTAACGGAAGGCGCGGGGTTTGCTCCTGGAGTCAAGACAGCGGCTCCGACACTTCGGGCCGAGGCTCCGACGCAACCATCGAACGAAAACCATCGTTCTCCATCACTTAATTCATTTTTCATTGCACTTTTATTTAGTTATATTCCGGCCTTGTTGAATATTTGGGTCATATTATTAAAATTTATTTCTACTGTCTGTATTTTATAATTCCCCCGCTCGCTTTTTTCGTTATGTAATGTTAAATAATCATAACTAGCACATAATATAGCATAACGAAAGTACGAGTACAATTTGTAATTACTGGTCAAGTACATCATTAGCAAGGTACAAAAATACTAGAATTTGATCTATCGAGCACTTCCCTAATTTCATTATCTCAACATTATTTTTTTGCACTGCAGGAACTTTTTTAATACTTCATACACAATTGATTAACATCTGTACTACCAAAGTAAATACTCACATTTTGTTTCAGCTCATCAGGATTTTAATGGCTACAAAATTGTTTACTTTATGATTGGCTTATGTTCATCAGTGGAAAAATTTTCTTTGTGGAATTATAATCAACAAAAAATTCAACAACAGCCAAATTATTATGACACAATAAAGAAAGGGCACCCTGTTTCATTCTTTTAACACGTTCCCTGCGTATTGGGCCATATGTGTACCAACAGGTAAATTGCCCATTTAAGTGCAGGTATAAATGTACGACATTTCAGGTTTCCTGACATTTTAAAAAATAATTGAAATCATACGAGGTAAAATGTTATTGTGCAATTTTAATTTTCATATTCATTAGGAAAAATTAAAATATATTCGAGCTGGAAAATTGACTCGCTTGTTCTGCTACCTACAAGCTAACCAAACCAACCGTCAACAGTCGCGGAAACGCAGGGAAAGTGTTAAAAATTCTTAACCTTCACTTTTCAATTCATGTAGAGTCTAATCAAAACATACCCAACATAAGTCTGTTTAAAGACTTGTGTTGGGAGAAGAGGACTACCAACGAAAAGGACAACGGTGATAGTGGTAGGGATTCATCAGAGGTGCTTGAACTTGAAGGCAGAGTCTTTGTAATGACCTGTAGGGATGGTAACCAATTCGAGGATGACCCGTGAATAGTCTTCAATGATTTCAATTGCTTCTTGGGTGGCAATGGACTGAAGGACTTGGGTGGCAATGGGCTTCTCAACCTGACGGAAAAGAAGAAAATAATTTGCTTATTAACCATAGGTGGCTCTCTAAAAATGATAGAAACTAACCCAGCTCTGCAGTTCCATAGTAGAGACACCTTATGACATTGAGTCACCACTGCTCAATAACTACTTTGAAGTACTACAGCGGCAACCTAAGGCAACTGCCTTAGTTTTTATTTAAAATAAGTTTTACAATAATTTATTTTCTTACACCATATTATACGCAAAATAGCAAATTGTTCGTTAAACAATCTGAAAAATACACAAAAAGGGGTAAAGCATTTGGTTTAATTTCGCAGACTGCGCCCATGACACATGCCAGTTAAGAAACAGCCCTAAATGTTAATTATCACTGTTACAGCAAAGTCTACACAAACATACATCAATTCAATGCAATGATAATTGATGCTTCTACTACAGCACACACTTTACCATTAAGAATGGCATGTTGGATGAATTTACTTTTCTAGATATATAACAGAAATCTTTTGAATTCAATTTGAGACATAATCGTTTAGAACAGCTAATTTACCCCAATTCCAATAGAGCCACATTAATGATATAACAAATGAAAATAATACATTACCCAAAGCAAAAGATTTTAAGCATGGTTTAAATATGAATAACTGTTACTAAAATAGTAGAAATAGCTTAATTTAAATCAATTCAATTTTGGATCCGCAAGCAAAAGTAGTTAAAATTTTCAAAAGCCTAACAAGTCCCACCAAGCAGTTTCTAGAAATGCAAAGAGAAACATAGATAATTAGAGTTTCCCCAATGATTTTCCGTAAACAAAAATATTCATTTTCTGAACAAATATGTAAATGACTACACACAGCTAGTGCTTTTGTCCAAATCAATGGGTCAACAGAGCAGGTAAATTTTTAAAATCAGGGGTAATTATGCTTTTTAAACTACAAGTTATAATTCAACAAAAGATTACATATTTCTCATAGATGATTTTTTTATAATACAATTTCTAATATAGGGACTTGATTCTAATGTCAGTATCAGGCTATGAGGGAAATAAAGTATTCTATTATAACCGAAAAATGTTATGAAGAAATACAATGAATAATAGCCACAGATTGTGTTCTTGAATTTTTGTTGCAATTTTATCAGCAGCAAATTAGGAGCTACCATTCGTGAAATACTTCTGAAAAAAATCCAAAATTTTATTTAGATGTCAACATAACTAAACGGTAAATGTGTACCGTTTGGTAAGAATCGATTTTCCAGTTTTCGGGGCCTAAACATAGTTAATTAGATTGAAATAAACAAGTTTTCTTATATGCACTTTCCGTTGCAAATGAGTATTTAATGAGTTATAGCGGTAGGTTTAGTTTCGTCTTTGATGACGAATGCGCTTGAATAAAGAGCTATTAATCGATTTACGAATTTTTGTTGCTTGAATCATGGTAATAACGTCGAAATAAACTAGTTTTCTTCTTTACACTTTTTGCAGCAAATAAGTATTTTACGAGTTAGAGCGGTAGGTTTATTTTTTGCGCGATTGAGCTGTTAGAGTACGTTTGAATACTTTGTAATTTATTATTAGCTCACCCCGCGGAGCTTGCGGAGCCTGAACAACTCACTTCCAGGATCTTTTATTTAATAACACAAGAAAAAAGAAAAAAAGAAAAACATTTTATTTCCAATAGAGATGGTACATAAGTACCATCATTGGTTTTTAAAATACCTTAGAGTTAATACACTTAGGTGATACACACACATAAGTATTTTAATACTCATGTCACTAGTCGAAAAGAATTGTTTGAAGGCTATGTAATCCTAATCTTGCTTAATCTACATTTCACGATACACATAATGATAATTATAAAAGACAACACAATTTCATGGACGAGGCATTTTCATCGTGGGTTGAGAACACCTTTGACAATTTACGTATACAAAATATAAAACTTCGTAATTCTTGACGCCAGGAAAATATTTGAATTGTTTGTTGCGGAAGATGTTAAAAAATGTCATTTTAAGGAAGCACGAAATAAATAAATATACATATATATACGCGTGAGGACCACGAAAATTACAAGATTTGTATTTCTAATTAGGCAATTTTTACATAACGGTCATTAGTTGTTAAGCACTTTATTTAAATATAAATGGATGATCAAACAACAGATGTATAGTTATTTTACGTGAATGCTTAACAATAATAAAGAGATGACGAGTTAGGTAATGTTACAAGTTGAGAGTGAACAGGAAAAAAATTATCTCTAGTTAAAATGTCAGTTGTCAGTTTAGTACACACAAATGTGCATATATACATGTAAATATATACACATATACATGCACATACATACCTACGCATACCTACGCATACATACCTACGCACATACATACTTACACCTAACACGTAAACATACACAAATACATTTCTATGCATCGAGGCAATCACTATATATGCGCGTTCTATGAAATGCTGTGCGATGTTCTGAAATATAGAATAATGAGCAAAGGAAATTTGTGACAACTCTTTCAGTATGTGTTGCTGCTTACAGTTTCTAATGAAATATTGTAAGGATGTTTTATCAAATATTGTATCGAAAAGATCATTGGTTGATAAGCGTCTTATTTATCATATGTGGGTGATCGCACAACAAATATATTTGTATATATATATATATATATTAGAAATGCTGTACAATAATCAAGTGAAATGAAGTATTACATTGTGACACATTCACCTACCTACGCACGCATAGCGTGCACAAGTACACATATACACAAGTAAGCATGTGCGCAAATATCAGCGTAGACTAATCAGTATAAACTAGCATTCCAATCGAGGGAATTGGAGAAAATATCTTTTATTATGGCATGAATTTTATAAAATTTCCGTCTAAAAACATTGGCACAAAACAGTCTACCTTAGTCAGAAACATGAAAACGATTGTTCTACAACTGTTCCCAAGTACAGAATATTTCCAGACGTACGCGAGGCTAGGCGGTTGTTATAATATACTCTAAAGCGTACGAGATGATATGATAATTTGCACTACACTAGCCTACCAAGAGTATTTTTGGACGTGGAGAAGAAAGAAACATGAATGTTCTATAAGGGTGTCATATTAGGAAAAATCACATTATCTTTGAAATATGGCGCAAAATGTCTGTAAATGATAAACATACATAGGTACTCCATTTTACATGTACAAGACATTTAAGCTTTGGATTGCCTTACAATAATAAAATAAAATGATGTGTTGAGTAGTGTTAGAAGTTGGGAGTGAGAAAAAAGTCTGGTATTTATAGCTTATATATCAGTTGCATGCATGCTTGCAAATCGCAGCGTATAGGCGATCAAATCATAGTACATACGCGTACTTCGAGACTGTTGTGTGATGTCTTGAATTGTAAAGAAAATGAGCAAGGGAGAGTATTAAGCAATGGAGATACCAGGCAAAATGAGATTCGTCAATACGTGTTCAGTATGTTCTGTAACTAAGAATTATCGTTGAGACGAAAGATGACGAATTATTTTGGCTTTAAATTCTCTCGGTCTTTGAGGGATTTTAATACTCAGGGGAAGTTTGTTCCACAGTAAAGCGCCTGATATTGACAGAGCCTTCTGCCCTATGTGAGATGAACGATAGATGACTAAGACATTATTGTTTCTGTTTGGCTTTTAGTTTGTTACAGTGGGTGTATGGAAACGCACTATCTCAGCATTGCTCTGAGGAAGATACAACGAGGAGAATACGTATTGGACCCTCTGCATGAGGAGCCTTCCTTGAATAGGAATCCAGCCGACTTTATTAAGGAGAGGGGTTACGTGATCGCTTCTTTTGAAATTACCGTTGCATACCACCTTGGCTGCGAAGTTTACGCATTTTTGTAAATCCCTTTGAAGGTATTGAGGTAAGTCTCCCCATACTAGGCTGCAGTAGTCAATGCGCGATAATACAAGGGATTGAATGGCTAATAATCTGGATTTTTCGTCTAGCATACTTTTTATACGATGAAAAAACATTAAAGTTCCGTAGATTTTGTTGCAAGTAGTCTCAACGTGAGATTTGAAGGACATATATCTATCGAACCAGATACCTAGATTTTTAACTTTTTCTGGTGCATTAATTTTATCATTTCCAACTGCGAGAGTAAGATCTGAAGTTTTTTAATAGCATCATTGGATCCGAAAATAATACATTGTATTTTATTAGCATTTAATTTGAGACCATTTCGGTCGTACCATGATTTTATTCTAGTCACTATATTTTCAGCTTTAATTTGCGTCTGTGGTATTTCCGATACAGAATTTGTTATTGCAACTTGAACATCATCTGCATACATTGAGATCCGTGTGTTAGAAGGCATTGGAGGGAAATTATTTACGCTAATAGAAAACAGTAGCGGACCAAGAATGGATCCTTGGGGAACACCAAAATTGTTTTGAATGAATGGGGACAATTTGTCTTCTATGCGGACTGCATGAGATCGATTTCACCAGTAACTTTCAAACCATTGTGTGTCTATTCCCAAGTTCAGAATTTTACGTAGAAGTCTATCATGTTCGACGCTATCGAACGCTTTAGAGAGATCGAGTAGCAGCAAGAATGTCACATTCTTCTGATCGATGTCACTGTATATTTTTTTCAGAGATATTGAGCAGAGCATCTTGAGTGCTAGTGTTTCTTCTATAGGCGTATTAATTTCGGTGGAGTAGATTTGACTCGTCCAGGTGAAATGACAGTTGATTTGTCACCACTTTCTCCAATATTTTGGACATTACAGGTAAAAGACTGATTGGCCTGTTGTTTGATGCTGTATTTAGGTCACCACTTTTATGCAACGGTCTAATAATGGAATTTTTCCATTGGTTAGGAAACGTGTTGGTTGCTATTGATGTATTAATTATCAGACGAATCGATGGTGCTGTGACTGGGAAACTGTCTTTGATATATTGAAGACTGATACCATCATGTCCAGCTGCCTTTGTGTTTTTTAGTGAGTATAAGATATTTCTTAACTCCGGTAAATCGACAGGACGTGGTCTCCACCTGACATCAGCCCTCGGGGATGCAGTGGGGCATGAATTTTCAATTGACGTTTCACCTGGATCGGTACACATCTCACTGAAAACTTGAGCCCTACTTTTGAAAAAAATGTATTGAAATCCGTGGCTGTTGCCAAGGGATTTTCAAAATTGCTTGTACGGTCTAAATTTTTATATGGGCAACCTCACTAATGATTTCCCAAGTTCGTTTCGGGTTATTTTTAGCCGTTATCAGTTCTTGGTGGAAGTGAGTTTGTTTCGCTGCTGTGATTTTCTTTCGAAGAATTTTTTCATGTTTTTTATATCTTTTGTATAAGGTACTGTTTGATCTATTGTTTTTTTACTCTCGCAAGTTAGCTTTCTTTATTCTGCTCATCTCTTTAACTTCGTCAGTAATCCAAACAGTGCATTTTGGCTTGTTTTTTTTTTGGTGACGTAGAGCGCGCATTCGTCAAGAGCTACTCTGAAGTTCTCGTTGAAGATGGACACTTGAATGTCAACATCGTCAGATTGCAACATATTATGGAATTCGTTGGACCTATTGAGTAGTTTTTCTTAGTATTTCTTGAAATAGTTCCGCAGAATAGTGCCTTTTCGAGCGATAAGTCATTAAGCGGTATTTTTGTCTTTCCTTTGCAATATTAATTTCACATTCTATAGAGTGGTGATCGGAAATAGAAGGTAATATTACTGTACTAAGTATTGTGGCGGAATTATTTGTGATTGCCAGATCGAGGATATTTGCAGAGACTTTAGTGATGCGAGCCGGTTCTTTGACCATTTGTGATAGGCTTAGTTTATAGAACAGTTTGCTTAGCTGATTGTTCTTGTCCGTTGAGTCAACATTAAAATCTCCGAAAGCAAAGAATGATTTTTTTGCCTGAAGGATTTCTTTGAAGGTTTCCTCAATGAAATCTAGTGTTAGACTTAGGGGAGACGATGGGTGCCGGTAAAGGCTGATGGCTTATTTATTTGCACTTCTAACTAAGCCATTTCAATGCCTTCGCAAACTTTATTCGCTGGAAGTGAAGTTGTTAAGTACATTTCTTTCACATAAATACTAGATCCACTACCTCGGTTGGTTTTAGCGCCATAAAGCGGTACACCACGTAATCAGGAATGTTAAAAAATGAACTTTGGGCTAGTAAATCAAACCAAGTTTCTGAAACACACAAAATATCAATTTCTTCAGTGACCAACATTACTCTGATGTCATCCAGTTTCCCATTCAGGCTTTGAGCATTTATGGGCTTTATTTTGATTTTACTTGTACTAGGACTCTTTTTGAGGGTAGCAAAGTTACTATCTCGTTGGGATCGTTTCGAGGATTCATCGATCTTGCCTACCTTGCCCAGGGTGTTTGGCCCAGCGTCTGCTTTGTAAGAAAGTCTACTATTTATCTGGGCAGCAGCAGTTTGTCAAGATGAGGTAACTCCAGTCTGAATTTTGCCTTGTGTGACAAGGGCACTGTAGTGATCGTTTTTACGATGGAGCAGTAGTGGAGAGTTATTATTTGATAACTCTGATGAGGGATTGACTAGTATTTTCAAGACAAAATGATCCTGCTCATCCAGGATGAGAAGTGTTTGCCCGGCACGTTCGAGATGATTAGTGGTATAAGGTCTACAGCAGCTTGATCAAAATTTTTGTCGTCAATGTAATTATTTATGAGGTTTTGCATGTCTCCGCTGTTCTTGTCAACAAATTTAGCATGGGTGCTTTTGTTTGCTTTGCTCTCCGTTTTGATTGCAGTTTTTAACGAATTGTAGTTCCATTTTGATGCTGGTTGTTTTGTAAGTATATGAGCTACTGTATCAAGGAGGCAGTGTCCATCAGCTTTGGTGGGAATCAGCTCTATTTTCCAAGATCGTCTCAATTCATCAATTGTGGAATTCATGCGTTCGCAAATGGGAGTGGAGAGGTTTTTTCCGTTCTTTTCACATCATTTGAAGGTTCGGAGAGGTGCTTGGAAATTACTTTTTCTGGCTCTTAATGGGCCGGCTGTGGTGATTTCTTGTGTGGGGTTCTGCAAAGAACTGAGAAAAGCCCGTGTCATTTTTGTTTTTCTGGTAATGATCGTGGATGCAGTTGGACGGTGGATTTTCCATTGATTTTCGACTACAATTTTGCAGCGATTTCTCTCTTTCTGTTGATTTCAAGGCTTCTGAGTATGTGATTGGATGTTGATTTATACTCGTGTCTGAGAGGGGCTTTTCATCCGCTATATCAGCATCGGATAGCAATGAAAACCTATTTTTTGTAGGCACTCTGCAGTTGTTTGTGGCAGATGCATGAGAGGGCATGTTATATGAGGGCAAAGATCGGGATGAGAGGGGAGGAGAAGGTTTGTTATATGAAGGCAAACATCGGTTAATGCTGCTTGAGGTTTCACGGGGAAAGGCTTCACGTCGAAAGGCTGTCAACTTAGAGCAGTCATTCAACTCATTTTGCTGTTTTGAATATTCATTGGCGTATTCATTTTCTTCATTCAAGTTATGGGAGTTTCTTACACAGGAGACAAAATGTGAAGTTAGTCTCACAGGTGATCTTAGAGCAATTTGTTGAAGAAAATGATGAGTGTCTTCTCGCGTAATAGGCCAACTGCGGACATTGTTGTAAGCTTTATTAACAGTAACTGTTTTTGCATTTGCTCGCAGCGGAATCAGCTTAAGACCAATTTTTCCGCACAGACTCGATGCCATGTGAAATTGCTGGCCACTGCAGGCACTCACCACGTAAATATGAGAAAAAACATTCTTTGACATGATGAGATTTTTACCTTAGTAAGGTTATGGGACGAAAGGCTCAAACCTTTGAAGCTAATTATATAGTTCCTAAAAGGAGGTGCGCGTTCAATCACATCATAGAGATCATTTAGACGTTCAGTAGATATAGTTTGTATTTTACATGCACTATCTATGTCATCTCTGTTGATTTGTGTGAGACTATTGTCTCCAACAAGAAAAGTGTCTAGAGGGGATTCCGCATTTGGATGGTTACTCGCACCTACCACCGACGTAAGATCATGAGCGCTGATACAATAATTTAAAGCAAAAAGCTGTTCTGTAATCATTTGAATATTTGATACAGTGGAAAAAATCGACGCTGGGCTCGGGGGACAATTTTGTCTCAAAGCTTTATTGAGAAATGCAGCTGTAAGGGACAGCGTGTTATTTATTTCGTGAATAGTTTGAGAACTGGTCATTTGTAAAGGGTGTAAGTACCCATTAAAAGCAGTAAAAGGTCTGTTAGTATTTTTCTCCTCTGAAAATCTTACGTTATCCTCGCAGTTTACGCTCTGAGGTATTTTACTGCCAGTGTCAGCTGCTCCGCATGCATTTTCAAACATACCTTCGCCGCTTGAAAGGTTTACACACAATTTATCATTAAAATTATAATTAAAATTACCCCTTTTACTTTCTGACTGGTTGCACAAATCTGAAATTTCATCGCGTTCTAACGATGGCGTTGGTGTTGGTGTCTTCATCGGTGGTGAATAATTATGAGCTTTCTCAGTGACGCAGGGCAGAGGAGATGTCGCCATGACGCAATCGTTGAGACGAGACGAAGCTGGCGGTGGTGCTGTGGCAGCTCCCGCCAGTGATGATGAGGTACCTTCTGTACTCGAGATAGTTGACTTTGTGGGAGATGAATTTTCTCGAGCACAATCCAAAGTGTGGGGCTGCAAGTCGAGTGTTGCTTGCGTGCAATTACTTGAAATCGCTTCGGGTGTCTGCGTGGTTGGTGTCAAAACTTGGGAAGCTAAGACGTACTTTGAATTATTGCTGGCGGCGCCTGAAAGATTTTCACCCGTGTCGGATGATTCTGATTTTGCGGTCGTCACTGGTGGTGCTTTAGACGTTGAGAGGCATTTGTTGATGTCTGACTTCATGAACGTCTTAAGGCCCGTCCACACTATCAATCTTTTGCCCGAAGTTCGTGTTTTTCGGCAGTCCGCGAACACAAACACAGATGAAAAGTTCGCAGATTTCGCTGTGTTTGTGTTTTCCATCGTGTTGGAAAACACGAACACGAACTTTCCATCAAACAGCGAACACTCGCTTGTTTATGTATTGTTGAAGGTGGTTCAGCTGCGAGTGAATAATTTGTTTTTTTCCTATTTTATCGATTTAATTATGTTTTTGATGCAAATTTGGTTGATTGTAGGGTGGCACGGACATTTACTTACCAAAATGAACTTCGTTACGTGGTTATTTCATTTTATTCAGATATGGCTGAGTATGTAAGTAGGTTTGGATTTGATTGATGTGAATTTAATCGAAATATTACCTCTCTGAAATGAAACTGAACATGCATAAAATTATCAAAGTTTAGTGATTTTGATATCTAAATAAAGTTTTGGAAATATTTCAGTAGTATTTCAACAATGGTAGCTACTTATTTGATGATAGAATTGCCACAAAAATTCATTTGCACAATATGTGGCCTTTATTTATTGTATACCTTGGTAAAAAATTTTTTATTTAAAAAATATACTGTATTTCTCTTATACCCTGATGGTTACATTAAAATCAAGTCCTCAGATTAGAAAATTGTATTATATAAAAATTATCAGGGAGAAATATGTAATCTTTTACAAACTTATAGTTGTAGTTTTAAATGAGCATAATTGCAACTTATTTCAAAAATTTATCTGCCCTGTTGACCCAATTAGTAGGTAAAAAAGTTATAGCTGTATATAGAGTCAATTACATATATGTTTAGAGTTGAAATTTTTTTATGAAAAAGCATTGGTAAACTCCTCTCATTTATGTTTCTCTTTGCATTTCTGAAAACTGCATGCTAGGACTTGTTAGGCTTCTAAAAATTTCAACTGCTTTTGCTTGTGGATCCAAAAGTGAATTCCTTTAATTTAAGCTTTTTCTAAAAATATGATAATAGCTAATTCTACTTAAATCTGGCCTAAAATCTTTTACTTTGGGTAATATATTGTTTTTCTTTGTTATGTCATGAATGTGGCCCTATGAAAAGTTGAATAAATCAGCTGTTCTAAACTATTATGCCTCAAATATAATTCAAAAGAATTCTGTTATCTATCTACAAAAGTAAATTCATCCAACATTGCATTCTTAATGGTAAAGTGTATGCTGTAGTATAAGCATCAATTATCATTATATTGAATAGATGTATGTTTGTGTAGACTTTGCTGTAACAGTAATAATTAACATTTAGGGCTGTTTCTTAACTATCATGTGTCATAGGCAGAGTCTGTGAAATTAAACCAAATATTTTATCCCTTTTTGTGTATTTTTCAGATAGTTTTCAAACAATTGGCTATTTTGCATAAAAGACGTTTGTGTAGAAGAATCAATTATAGAAAAAATTATTTAAATGAAACCTAAGGCAGTTTTCTTGCCCCTGTAGTGCTTCAGAGCATTTCTTGAGCAGTGGTGACTCAATGTCATTAGGTGTCTCTACTGAACTGCAGAGCTGGGTCTTCAGAATCTTCAACAATGGTTAGTATTGCATTGCATTGTAAAATTTTCCTTCTTAACTTCATTCATCACTATTGAGGTTAGTGAGATTTGTATGTGTGGAAGAACTATTCTAAAAATATAATCCATGAATATTTAGTTTTCATGGCATATAACAATAAAAAATAAGAAATGCAAAAGTGTGAATTATTAAAATAATTTTTTTAATTTATTTCTGAACTGAAATTTTGGTACTTCAACAAGCCAGCATTCTATGCAGGTTGTAAATTGGATACATTTTTTTTAATATTATTTGCTACGAATACTATTGGAAATGATTGTCAACTTTTAACATCCTGTGACAGTTCCAGTGCTTTAAATTTGGCAAAATTCTTGCTGAGTCACATCTCCATACAAAAACTACTTTGATGAGCTTCATCTATGCTTGATTGAAATTTAAATTTTTTTAAAAAATTAAACTTCAATTTGCTCCAGCGTGTTATTCTAATATACCAAGTTGTTCATAATTATTTAGAGTTTCTATCATTTTTAGAAAGCGACCTATGGTTAATAAGCTAATTATTTTCTTCTCTTCCGTCAGGTTGGGAAGCCCATTGCCATCCAAGAAACAATTGAAATCATTGAAGACTATCCACGGGCCTTCCTCGAATTGGTTATCTACCCTACAGGTTGTTACAAAGGCCCTGCCTTCAAGTTCAAGCACATCGGATGAATCCCTACCACCATCACTATGGTCCTTTTCTCTGGTGGTACTCTTCTCCCAACACAAGTCTCTAAACAGACTTGTGTTGGGTATGTTTTTGGTTATACTCTACATGAATTGAATAGAGAAGGTTAAAAATTTCTAAGAGAATAAAGCAGGATGCCCTTTCTTCATCGTGTCTCAATGATTTGGGTGTTGTGTAATTTTTTGTTGATTATAATTCCACAAAGGAAATTTTTCAACTGATGAACATGAGCCAATCATATTCGAATAGTGGAAAATTTTGTTCCATTAGCATCCTGATGTGCTTAAACAAAATGTACGTAAGTATTCACTTTTGTAGTACCTATGCAAATCAATTGTGTATGAAGTATTACAAAAATTTTCCTGCAATGCTTAAAATAATGTTGAGATGATGAAATGAGTGAAGTGCTGGATTGATGAAATTCTAGTCTTTTTGTACCTTGCTAATGATGTGCTTGACCAGTAATTACAAATTATACTTTCATTATGCTACATTATATGGTTATACTTTTGCTATGCCCAGTTATGATTATTTAACAATTACAATACCAAAGGGTATTTAAACATTGCTTTAATATACTTTTTATATTAGTCACTGACAAGTCAAATTATCTGTATTACATATGTGGTATATAAATGCCATAATTCTAAGACATAATTTTCCATTGAGCTAAATGTTCATCAATTTTTTACCAGAATGACACTTATGTTGTATAGTGATGATTTACGCTACATTTGTGTCCATACAGGAGAGTGGAGACGTATAAATTAAGCACGTGTGTAACTTAATTCAAGCTGAAGTAAACCCTACAATTTGATACCCGAGAATTGGTCAAGGCTGCATTAAAAATCCATCGAAGTGCACGTCAAGCGCAGCATGATAGTCTATACTAGTTCGCTCAATGCAGTGACGTTACTTTGCGTACAAAATATAAGATGAAGCTGTGGTTAAGGGATGCGCTTCTCTATTCAGATTTTTCCATTGAGCTAAATGTTCACTAATTATTTAGCCGAATGTAAGTTATGTTGTATAGTGATGATTGTTATAAAAAATATTTATTTGCCATATACTTTTCATCAGTTTCATTTCAGAATTAGATGGCTTACGGTTGACTACTTATTGCAGAAATATTATTATTGTTAGTGGATTTTAAAACATTGTACAAACCCTGTGTACGTGTTTGTACTTGATGATCCCTACTTTATTCCTCTCTTTGGAACACCGTTGTTGTGGTTAAGGAGGCTCAAAGTACCATATGTTCTCTTCTTTGATAATGAAAATAGTGCAAGGTATGGGGAACAACAAACATGTAATCAAAGCTAAATGATACCATTAACAACTTATGAAAAACCTTTGGAATAGTTTTAAAATTATATCTTTAGTGGTGAATTATTTTTAAATAGCACTACATTTTGTTTAATTCTAGTTTTTATCAATGGATGATAAGATATTCAAGATCTGTGCATGCAGCAGGTCACCTTTGCAAATTTTTACCTCTCAAGGTACCTCTATAACTTGTTTCTGGTGCCTCAACCTTTGACTTACGTTTTTATTCATGCTGTAATTTTCGTTGTAAATATTAAATAAAATAGATCCACACACTTACTTTTTAAGAACACCTGTTCTGGGTTCTCTGTTATCCTTATTTTAATCAGTTTTATGAAAATGCATTCTTTCACTAATATGGTTGTACTCTATGGGCCTACAAAATTGTATTCAGAATAGGTTTATCATCTTCTTGGTGACTGATCTATGGCCTGCCTGTTTGGGATAATACATAAAAATATTCAACTGTTTTTTCCTCTGGCTTGAATACAGGATTACATGATTTTACAAAATTTAATAATTAAGAATGCACCCTTCATGGGAAAGTATCGATTTTTGAAATCTCAGCACCATGGGTTGGGGAAGGAGAGAACTCCGATACACCCAACACAGGCGTTGGAAACGGGTACCGCCTTGACCAGGTAACCGTCATTGTATCCTGATGTCAGTTATAAAGCATTTGAAAAACCAATGTGCATGATGATATGATGGCGGGTAAAGGAAAGTATTGGGACACCAGTGCATTATAATTTGATAGTATTGTAAAATCATGAACCATTTACACCAGTAGTGCAAATGCCCCTCGCCAGTCTTGGAAAACCAAACCAGGAAGGTTTGGCAGCGCTTGACAGGACAACGGCTGGCCCACCGGCAGAAACGAAAGGAAAGTCGAGCTCAGGCTGTGAACAAACATTAATGTCAAACAAGGTCCCTAGGAAATGGATAATTTCATGCAGAGCGGAGTAAAGTTTATAATTCACAAAAAGCATAATTTTTTGAGTACTATTAGTTTTCAAAAATTCAACACTTAGCAAGATTTTAGATGTTTATAAATGAATACATTAACAATACTATAGCAGCGTTTACTTTGCAAAATACCTTTCAGATTGAATCATAGCTCCCTTAAATTGAAAGGATTCTTACAATCATAAGAGTAGTTTGAATACAAGAAAGTGATCAAAATGATCATTCTTGGCATTCTAACATGTGTAGATAAAGCCCAATCCCTTCTCATTTAGGACCCCAAACTCCAGTCCAACCAAGATTGAAATTATGGAAAGGGATAGAGTGGACGGACATTTTTGATTGAAAATTCTCAAAAGAAATGGTCGACCGAACCCAGCGTTACACTTCACTGCGACCCACCTCAACAACGAACTGGTTCTGAAGTCTCTCGTACCGTTGCGGTCGTCTACAGGAAGTTCACGGGGACGCTATCTGTGCATTGCCAATGTAGGTAGTCGAGGCAGCCAATAGCTCATGATCGCTCTAGGACGCAGCAGCAGTCTAGCCTCCATGGCACGGCAGCACAACATCACAGAGCATCACCCCCATCGCGGAGCAGCACAGTCCCCACCGCTGCTGCCAGCCCAAGGAGCTCTCTCTTCTCACTCCATCATAGTGACACTAAAGTGGCATGCAATCTCTAAAGAAGAGTGCATGAAATTCGAGGAGTTGCATGGGAAGTTCCACTTCAGTTAGAAATCACTAGCTGCTGATTCCGACTCTGCTTGCGCTTGTGGAGTCTGTAAATGAGTACAACAAAGGGAATTACAGATGGAAGTCCACTGCAACATTTTTTGATGGTTTATGCATTATCATTTCATGAGATGTGAACAACATTACTGGAAGAAAACAGTGGTTATATTGATTCCCCTAGATATCACACAATAGACATTTTGCTCATGCACCTGAAAGTTCACAAATAATGGAACTAGTTTGATTTCAAAGTAGTTCTAATTGTAGTAGGTTACAATCAACTACGAGAACAATTGAAATATATATATGTACTTTACACACCACTACTTTTTTGTGCAAGAGTTCATCAATTCAAGTGGCACCCAGACAGTGTAGCAAAAACATAGTGCTCAGCTCTGCTATTGTACCAAGTCAATACCGTATTTATGATACGTGGGTCACTTAACTCATTTCATTACCATATTTCAAGGGATTTCAATCTACTGCAAATTTCTCAATGGTTTCAATATTCCAGATAAATTAGTTTTTTATTTGAAGAACATTACAATACTCATTGCAAAGTAGTCTTTGAACCCAACACCACAATGGGATGCATACCTTCATATTTTCATCCTTAAGTAGAGTATAGATGGCCTCACAATTTTCAGGTATGATAGAGCGCGACTGCTTTGATATTCTTGTCAAATACTGTAGAGAAGTGCATGAATCACCTCGTGTCAGCCACCTGTAAAAAATAATCCATACATGAGGAACACATAAAAATGATTATGTACTAGCATCAAAATTTGTGGAATATAATTGTTATGAGGTCCTGAATCAGAGCAAATTATTTATAATCAACATGAGATGTCTAACAATAATTCAGAATAATTATTATACTTTTGTTTTTATATACGTATTATATTTCATACAGGGATTATATTTTTATACACAGATTTTTTACACAAAATTATATACATGGATAACTTACATTCCACAGTCATACTTTTCATAAAATATGTAAGTGAGCAGGTGCTGACATAAATGATATTGAACTAAAAAATATGGTCCTTAACAAACAAAAAAAAATTCCATATAATTTGGTCTGCTTGACATTCAGCTTTGAGTTCTCAGATTCTTCCCTTAGAACTATTTCTTAGATATGTTTAGTAGTTATAAGAGATCTAGGCATTAACAATGTTCTCAGAAAAATATCACAGAAAAGTGCACAAAAATTTATTGCGCATTAGTAGAATTATATTCTGGTATGCTTGGCTGAGCAATTGATGTTTCAAAAATGTACACAGAGAGTATGGATACTGCATATAGTTTAAGACACCAATAAAATGCACAAGCTAAATTTCAAATTTTTGAAATAAATTGTTGGCTTAATTAAACAGAAAAATATTATATTACTTTGGCAAATTACTTCAAATATTATAGGAATATTTTATGACATAATAAAAAATAAGAGCATTTTTTACCTCTTATAGAAAATTTAGGTCACAAAAAGTAAAACAAAATTCTATAGGCAGAGTAGGAGCATATTTTAAAGTTTTAAGCTCAAGTCCAAAAATTGAAACTTCATAAAGAGCATTGAAAAAGATCAAGGCCATCAGCTGACCCCATCTTACCACTGTAACACTGATAGTATTCGAAATATTCTCATAATACATCAGCGATTCTTAATATTTTCTGTTCACACATGCCTACACAGATAAATTATGGTTACTAACTCTCAGCAAATTAAATTTACCAATTATATGCATCAATTAACTAAAACTTACTTGGGGAGCAGTATTGTTTGTTTACATGTTGCTCACGAACAACTTCTCTCCGCTGAAAGCGTATAGTCTGGACGTCTGGACACGATTCGGAAAAGTTTGTGTTTTTGTTCGCGTTTTGGTGTGTTCGTGATTGACGAAGAGTTGGATAGTGTAGACGGGGCTTTAGTAGCCTTTGTTGTTTTGAGCGTTAGAAACCCTTGAACTGGTATTTTCATGGGTGCGGCTTTTCGTTTCCCCCCTTTCCGCTTTATTGTCGGTGCATTCGGCTTCGTACTAAAGCTTTCGTTCGAAACTGCACTGGAGGATGATTCATTTCCAGATGGGGCAACCGTCCGATTAGCTGATCGAGTTCTAAATTGATAAATTGTGAAATTGGCATGGAAGAAGAAAATTGAAATCTTTATTCTCTGAGTTGATATTGGGTGATTAACTTTCAAAAGGAAGGATAGCAATTGAATGATAAATGAGAGCTTGCTGTTCGTAAAGGTTAGAAAAATAGGAGACGTCACCTTTAAAATGAGATGAGAAGAAACCGCCAGGCGATGGAAAGGAACTAGAGTCAGAAACACTCAGAAACATCGCCTTTTGATGGTCAAGGAAGAAGGGCATCGTAAAGCTAGTAGAGCTGGGCTGCATTCATTTGTCCTCAGGTTAGGCACAAGGGAGTGAGGAGGAGAGGGTGGGCGGGGGGGAGGGGGTGGGAGGAAGGAGTGTGGGCGCAGGCTTGGCGAGGCAGAGCCCTCGTAGAGGTCTATTGTTTCAGACATGTACAGGGTTTCACATTTTACTCGCTCAGTTTCACAACGTTTCACATTTACTGTAATTTTTTTCCCTCTTCCACTTTATACGTCACTATTTCACCAAAGTTTCTCGATAAAACAACAGGGTTAATTACAGATAAAGTAATTTGAACACATTTTGTTAGTTAAATATCTAAATTAGGCGTCATAAACACTCAACATAATTTTTTTTTGCAATAACAGATGAGAGAAATCGAAGATAAAAAAGTTTTTTTATCCTTCTCAGATTTTTTGTCACTATTTAACCAAAATTTTTCATCAAAAGAACAAGATAATAATGTGCGCTAATTTGGTGAATCATAAATTGATGCGTACGTTAGAGATTTTTTTCAACATTCATGCTCTATTGTAACATAAAAATTGTTCACGAATGATGGTCACTGTTATTTTCCCCAAAAATGCGAATTTTCATAAGGAAACTTTCTATTTTTTTTCGACGTTGGAGACCACGGGACTTGTTTGTTCCACGTTAGGCCGGGAGGTAGTTTAGAGGGATGGATCGGGGGTTTAGGGGGCGAGGGTGAGGTTGCTCGCGGTTCACCTCACCGCGATGGCAGCAGCATAGCTCCACAAGTTTACACATCGCGCCACTCTGATCTACTTGTAAAAATGATCACAACTGAGTCAATTCGACACTGAAGTTCACTGTCAACATTTAGTTAGGTAGAAGGCATATTAACGGGCGCTAGATTTAATTTTGCACGTCGTGGAATTTTTCCTTCCCTCACATTCTTAGCAATTTAGCTCCGGTGACATAGAGCGTGCGTTCACGGAGAACTCCGGAGAGAAGATAGAAATAGAAATTATCAACCAAAAATAACGAATTATAGCGGGGGGGGGGGGGTTGGGTTCGTTAACTTCCGTCGTCGATGGCGGGAACCGCTCGAGCATTCGAGCGCGTCGGATTAGAGCGTCCATGACAGTATTGCCAGACGCGCAGTCGATGAATTACTTGCCGCTTCAAACACTAGAGTTGCCGTAACTAATTTACCGCTATAAACCGTCAAATCCTGATTTGCGAAGGAAAGTGCATAGAAGAAAACTTGTTTATTTCGATCTAATCAACTATGTTTTGGCATCTAAAATTCAAAAGTTGATTCTTACCAAACGCTACACATTTACCAACTAAACTTTGATAATTATATGGATATTCAGCTTCAATTCAGGCAATTTTCATTTTAATTACATTCAAATCAATTAAACCCAAACCTTACGTATTCAGCCATTTCTGAATAACATGAAATAACAGCGTTACGTAGTTCATTTTAGTAAATATATATCCGTGCTGCCCTACAATTAACTTAATTTGCACCAAAATCATAATTGAATCTGTAAAATAGGAAAGAAGACATAAAAACCAAGTAATTCACTCGCAAAACCACCTTCCACAATACATAAAGAAACGAGTGTTCGCTGTTTGACTGAAAGTTCGTATTAGCCAGATAATTATTAGCCGTATTAGCCAAATAATAAATAATTAACCAAAATAATTTGTCATCTTTCGTCTCAACGATAATTCTTAGTTACAGAACATACTGAACACGTATTGACGAATCTCATTTTGCCTGGTATTTCCATTGCTTAATTCTCTCCCTTGCTCATTTTCTTTATAATTCAAGACATCACACAACAGTCTCGAAGTATGCGTAGGCATTATGATTTGATCTCCTATACGCTGGGATTTGCAAGCATGCTTACTTGTATATGTGTGTACGTATATGGGTGTGCATGAGTGCACAATACACCTGTGTGCACTGGACTAGCAACTGGTATATAAACTATAATTACCAGACTTTTTTCCCACTCCCAACTTCTAACACTATCCAACGCATCATTTCATTTTATTTTGTTATTGTAACGCAATCCAAAGGTTAAATGTCTTGTACATGTAAAATGTGGTAACTATGTATATTGCTCTCCGTGGCACAGTGGTTAAGAGATCAGCCTTGTATGTTGGAGACGAGGGTTCGTATCCCGGCGCTGGCGCGGAGATTTTCCCCGTTGGGTAAAAGGGAAAGCTCAAGCACAATACCCCACTCAACCCAGGCGTCGGAAATGGGTACCGGCTTTACGGGGGAACCGTCATGGCGTCCTATATATAGGGTTAGTTATAAGACATTTGAAAAACCAATGCTTAAGATCATATGTATCAGGCTTGATTGGAAATAAAGCATCCCAAAGATGCCGATGTTTGTTGTATGTTATCAATTGCAGACATTTTGCGCCATATTTCAGAGATAATGTGATTTTTTTCCAAATATGACACCCTTATACAACATTCATGTTTCTTTCTTCTTCACGTCCAAAAATGCTCTTGGTAGGCTAGTGTAGTGCAAATTATCATATCATCTCTTACACTCCAGAGTATATTAAAACAACCGCACCTAAGCCTCGCGTACTTCTGGAAATATTTCTCTACTTGAGAACCGTTGTAGAACAATCGTTTTCTTGTTTCTGGCTAAGGTAGACTGTTTTGTGCCATTATTTTTGGCACGAAAATTTTTATAAAATTTCTGCCACAATAGAAGATATTTTCTCCGATCCCCTCGATTGGAATGCTAGTTTATACTGATTAGTCTACGCTGATATTTGCGCACATGCTTACTTATGTATATGAGTGCTTATGCACGCTGTGAACTCCTCCCCATACCGTCAGCCGAACCGGACCCCAACACATGACGAGGGTAGATGTGGAGAAACCCTGGGCGAAAAGAACCCTGCTTTTTTAGAGCTGAGCCGCCAGGTCCTGAATATCCAGGTCCAGGTCCAGAGTCTCCTGAAACTACTCCTGATGGACAGAGAAGACAAACCGACGCCACAGAGGGGACAAGCGTGCGCCTGTCGAACAAAGTGGGGAGCACTGGCTCCGACACTGCAAAACTAAGCTGCAACATAGCACATCCCAAAAGAAATACAAAGTGGGCATGTTGCGGGAAAGAGCCATGGAAGAAGGTGCTCTCTTTGTTGTACTGGGGGAGACTCACCTCCACGAAGACGTGCTTGACGCGGAAGTGGCAATGGAGGGCTACACACTCCATAGGTCGGATAACCGCCATGGCAGAAAAAAGGGAGGTGTTGCAGCATACATTAGGAATGACTTGGCACCCCAAACAGTAGTCTTGTCTGCAGATTCGGATGGTGTGGTTGAACACCTCGTTCTGTGGCTGGATCAGGTGAGACTAGCCCTTGTGGTCGTGTATCGCCCTCCTGCCTGCGAATTGGAAAATTTCTTACCGGTAATGAGGCATGTTTCCACGAAGTTGGAGGAACTGGGAACACCATTGCCCACCATCATAGTGGCGGGTGATTTCAATTTCCCCTCAATGTGCTGGTCGACGAACCATCTCTCTGGGGGCTCGAGGGAGTTGAGGGCACAGGCGACTCAGCTTGCCGAGTTTATGGCGAGATTCGCCCTGGAGCAATATGTAGTGCTCCCGACTTGGCAAGACAACCTCCTCGACCTCTTCCTGACGAATAATGACGAAGTGGCGAGGGAAATTCGGGTAGAGGACACTGCCATGTCGGACCATAGGCTGCTGATAATAACTGCGGATATAGGTTGCGATGGTTCTTGCCCACGAGGCAACCGAAGCAATGTTGGACTGGGATCGCTAAATTTTATGAGCGATGCTATAGATTGGGACAGCATACGTGAAGAACTGGCGGCCGTAGACTGGGCCCTCTTAACACTCAGTTTGACCGTACATGGAATATATGAAGTGTTGTTGAAGACAATCACGGATATCTGCACGAGACACACACCAGCGAAGAGGATAAGGTTGAAGAGACTTGTCCCCAGAGATCGCAGGATCTTGATGAAGAAGCGAAAGCGACTACTGCAACAGCTGACGGGAGCATCCAGGCCGGCGGCGAGGCAACAGATTACGGAAAGAGCTTTGGATTTAGAGAACCAACTAATGAGATCTCACGACGCCGAGACCGAAGCTGAGGGCGGAAGTAAGGGCGGTTGATGCGATAAGGACTAATTCTAAATACTTCTACGCCTTCGCAAGGGCTAAAGCTGGAACCAAGTCACAAATAGGACCGTTCCGCTTGGAAGGCAACCTCATAGGCGATCCCAAACAAAAAAGTGAAGTGCTTAGGGAGCAGTATGAGTCTGTGTTCAGCGTGCCAACCTACACAAATCTGGAGGACCTACTGTCAGAGCCCCTTCAGTATCAAAACAACAACCACCTCAGCAGTGTGTCGTTCACTGAGGCGGACCTGGCTGAATGTATGGACGAGCTGTCGCCCACATCTGCACCGGGGCCATACCAAGTACCGGCTGTTCTACTTAAGAAATGTCAGGACCAACTTAAGACACCCCTATGGATCATGTGGAAACTCTCGATGGACACCGGAGATATCCCAGATCAGTTGAAGTTAGGAATTGTCACACCCATATTCAAGGGTGGGGAAAAGCACCTACCTAAAAACTACAGACCAGTAACATTGACATCCCACATCATCAAAGTATTCGAGAAGGTGATCGTGAGGAAGATGGTGAGGTTTCTGGAGGATTCCGGCAGACTAAATAGATCACAGCATGGGTTCCGTAAGGGAAGGTCCTGCCTCTCGCAATTGCTGGAACATCAAAGAACCATCACCGAGGCTTTGGGAAATGGCCGCGCAATGGACGTTGTCTATCTCGATTTCGCAAAGGCCTTCGATAAGGTGGACCACGGCCAGGGTGCGTACAGGCTCTGAGGTTCAAAATTCCACTACTTTTTCATGACTTTTTATGCCAACCAAATCACATTTTCACTACCTCTCTCTGCCCAAAATAATGTCGCACAAAGTTAAATTGCAGCACAATAAATGTATTTCAGTCATAAACTTCACAGAACATTCATCATTACTTGCAGGTCTTGTTTTCATAAATGTGTAAATGATCATCACAACACCAAACAGTCATGCTGGACAGTTCAATAGCATCTGCTATGCATTTGCCAGTGCATTAAGTTTGTCATTAATTTCCGCATTCAGCCCCTTGAGTTGTTCTTGCTTGTCTTTGGCTGATTTCCTCAATGCATTTGACTTTGCCAGTAGGCGCAAATCATTCTTGTCCTCTGCCTTCCGTGCAAAGCTGTCAGCATCCTCCACCAGCGCTTGCAGACTCTCCTCCATCCTCTTCCGTTTTGTCTTCAGGTTCTCCACTTCATCCAGTTCTCTCTTCCTCTTCTCTCCCTTCTTCTGCTTCTCTGCCTCTTCCTTCTTTTGATCCAGGTAGTGTTGATAGCGCTGTCTGCCCTGTGAAGCTGAAAAGAGGAGTTTCTTGGAAATGTCAACCTTGGAGATACCTCCTACATGTTTGATGTGGTCCATGACCACTCTCTGCGCCACGATGGTGTTCTCACCCATGTTGACTTCCATGAGCTGCTTGCTCACAGAAAAGCCCCTTTCCACTGAAGCCTGGCCATGTGACAGGACCAGTAGCATCTTCACAACCAGCCACAGTTTCTTGAGGGAGGATGTGGCCAGCTGGCTGCTCCAGAAGACATCTAGCCAATCAGTGTCTTGCTGAAAACTGTTGAAAGTGCTGATCTTCCTCTGTGCCTCATCAAAGAACTCTGAAAACTGGCTCATCACCTCATCGATGTCACCCTGTGGTAGCCTCTTAGCATCGCTGAGCAGCTGCAGACAGTTTTTCAGCATGGACTTGGTCTTCTCTCTCTTTGTGCGATCCACAAAGACACTTGGCACCAGCCAGCCCATGTTTCGGGCCAACCCGAACTTCAAAGGTGACTTCTCAACAATCTTCTTGATGACAGCGTCTTCAACGCCCAAAGCGTCTCGGCCTTCAGGACTTTGTCCCTTTGCACAAAGTCAGTTAGAGCCGTTTTCTTGCGACAGCACTGACAGGTGCAAGTTTTGACTGATGGCGATGAAGTAGAGGTACTAGCAGACTCTGGTACTGCTGGCACGGTCTCACTGCTCTCAGTCTGAGCCTCCGAACTGCCCTCAGCAGGCGTCGGAGGATCGGTCGATGGTTGGGAAGTCACGAAAAAATCCCCGATCTTCGGGTTGGCAAGTCTCGTCGTCTGAGCTTTCACGTTCTTGGCATGCTTTGTTCCTTTTGCATGACTCCTCACCGCCGCTATTCCATTGTTGGCGATTTCGAACTCCGACTCGCACGCGGTGCAAACCGCCATTGTTTTCAGTTTGGGATGCGGTGCTATCCATTGTTGAAAGTCTTTGTCTCGCAACCACAAGTTGTTGAAAGAACAACTGCCTGGCATGACGATAATTCCTCAGCTCAGTCTCGGCACCGTAACTCTAGTCACACACACACGGGAGGGTCAAGACCGATGATAAAAACTCAGCTCGAAAATGTTCAACAGAGGCGACAGGTCAACAATGGTCCGAGCGAGCGCGTGTCTTCAGTCACACTGAGCGCGTTTGGTTTCACGTGACGCCTGAGAACCAATCAAAATCGCGGACACTAAAGACGTAGCTGTATCAACCAATCAGAGCCCAAGTAACACTCGAAGGTTACTGACAACGCCTCGCTCAACGCGGACCAAACGGAACGAAAATTTTCAGCAGTAAAATTTTCTTTTCACGAAAATCCTAAAATTTCATGACTTTCAATGACCATTTTTAAAATTCCACTACTTTCGAGGCCTTGAATTTTATTTTCGAAATTCAACTACTTTCCATGCTTCTCCATGCCTGTACGCACCCTGCACGGCATACTGCTTTTTAAGCTCAAAGCCCAGCAAATAGGAGGCCGGCTGCTGACGTGGTTGGCTCACTTCCTGACAGACAGAAGGCAGAGGATAGCTGTGGATGGATGCCTCTCGTCGGAGTCTCTGGTAGTGAGCGGCGTGCCACAGGGATCGGAGCTCGGACCACTGCTGTTTCTGGTCCATATATCGGACGTGGACGCCAACCTCCAATGTTCCCGTGCATCCTCCTTCGCAGACGACACGAGGTTGATGGTGGAGATAACCGATACGGAGGACTGCAGAGGGATGCAGAGAGACCTGGAGCGGATATACCGGTGGGCTCAGGTAAACCACATGCTGTTCAACGAAGCTAAATTTGAACTGATAAGGTATGGAAGTCACCCAAATGATGCCTTCTCCTACGTAACAGAAGGAGGACTGGACAGTGAAAAAAAGCCCTCTCTTCGAGATCTGGGCGTCATCGTTGAAGATACTGGGGCCTTCCGTGAGCACATTGACCTGATTGTGAGCAGATGCAGGCGGCAGATGGGATGGGTGTGGAGAGTATTCCGCACAAGAGAGACGGTGCCCATGCTGACGCTTTACAAAGCACTCGTCCTTCCCCTGGCAGAGTATTGCTGCCAGCTCTGGAACCCGGGAGTCTGGGCTGACATTGTCAAGCTTGAGGGAGTCCAGAGGTCTTTCACGGCAAGGATCTCGGAAGTAAGGCACCTGGACTATTGGCAACGTTTGAAACATCTTACCCTTTACTCCCTCCAAAGAAGGCGAGAGAGATACACTATTATCTACACCTGGAAGATTGTGAAAGGGCTGGTTCCCAACTTTGTAGAGGATGGTTTGAAGCTGAAAACCAAACAGCACGTGCGTTTTGGGAGGAAATGTGTCGTGCCGGAGTTCAACAACAGAGCTGCGGCCAGCATTCGCACAAGGCATGAACAGTCGTTCTCCGTGATGGGCCCACGACTCTTTAACTGTCTCCCAGCCGAGCTGCGTGAGTTTGAGGGGTCAGCTGAAAGCTTCAAAGAAAAATTGGACATGTTCTTGAGATTGATTCCGGACAAGCCACCTCTACCACATTACTACCAGACCGCCTCTGGCAACAGCATCTTGCAGCAGCTCGCCGACCGAAGAGCGCGAGCGCTGTAGGAGGCTTGGCGGCACGAGGACGGCGCAACGCGTGGCCCGGGCGGACGACCCGAACTCAACCTCAGGAACCTCAGCAACCTCAGGCTGAGCTTACGTAGGTTAGTGAATGTGTCACTACGTAATACTTCATTTCACTTGATTATTGTACAGCATTTATAAAGTGTATATATACAAATATATTTGTTGCGCGATCACCGACATATGATAAATAAGACGCTCATCAACCAATGATCTGTTCGATACAATATTTAATAGAACATCGTTACTATATTTCATTAGAAATTGTAAGCTGCAACACATACTGAAAGAGTTGTCGCGAATTTTCCTTTGCTCATTATCCTACATTTCAAAACATCGCAGAGCATTTTTATAGAACGCGCATATATTGTGATTGCCTCGATGCATAGAAATGTATTTGTGTATATTTACGTGTTAGGTGTACGTATGTGCGTAGGTATGTATGTGCATGTATATGTGTATATATTTACATGTATATATGCACATATGTGTGTACTCAACTGACAACTGGCATTTTAACTAGAGGTAATTGTTTTTTCTGTTCACTCTCAACTTGTAACATTACCTAACTCGTCATCTCTTTATTATTGTAAAGCGTTCACGTAAAAAAACTATTCATTTGTTGTGTGATCATCCATTTATATTTAAATAAAATGCTTATCAACTTATAACCGTTGTGTTAAAATTGCTTAATTAGAAATACAAATCTTGCAATTTTCGTGTTCCTCGTGCTTATATATGTGTATATTTTTTCGTGCTTCCTTAAAATGACATTTTTGAAAATCTTCTGAAACAAATATTCTAATATTTTTTCCTGGCGTCAAGAATTACGAAGTTTCATATCATGTATACGTAAATTGTCAAAGGTGTTCTCAACCCACAATGAAAATGCATCGTCCATGAAATTTTGTCGTCTCTTATAATTTTCATTATGTGTATCGTCAAATGTTAAGCTAGATTAGAAGTACACAGCCCCCAATCAATTCTTTTCGACATGATTATTACAATACTCATGTGTGAGTATCACCTAAGTGTATTAACTTTAAGATATTTTAAAAACCAATGATGGTACTTTTGTACCATCTCTATTGGAAACAAAGTGGTTTTTTATTTTTTTTCGTGTTTTCCATCACGATGGAAAACACACATTCGGTGTGTCGCTGCGATCAGTGGTGGTTGTAAGTAATCTTGCTGATAATACTCATCATCGTTTTTACGCCTCGTTCCAAAGTGCATCAAAACTAAAAAATCGAAAATTTCATTTCAAGATCTGAAGCATTAGCTTTTCCCTTACTATTAAAACTTCCCAGCCAACGGCCAACAGATATGAGGCCCTGATGGAGTCTAGTGGTGACGAGAGCGAAATCTTTGTCGCAGGGAGACTAATTGTGAGTGAGACTACCGTCAATGGAAAGAGCAGCAACTCGGCCGTCGGAAATGCAACAGGCACCGAGGTCGAAATGACCCAACTGAGGGAGACTTCAGATAGTGTTATTGAATGATCTTGGTTCCCCAAAAATAGAAGGTCCAAAAGATTGAGAAACAACAATGACTCTACTTCATCTGACTCTGCCACTGAACTCAGCAAGAAACGCATAGCTGCTGACAGAAGCAACAAGAAATCAGAAGTGAACTTCCCTACCAATAAAACCCAGGTGTCAATGGGCAGTGAAAAAACCGTCATCATTACTCAACTACTAGACAATACTAATAATCTCATTGGATCTTTGTAAAAAAGATTCCGTATGATCCAATTGCCCTTTCAAAAGGATTGAAAGAAATCCTCAACTAAGAGGTAGTCAAAGATGTTCGAGTAAATAAGCGCAGAAATCTGGTAGCAGTTGATTTTTGTCAACCTAACCTTACTGAGAAACAACAGCTCCTACAAGTTACCAATGTAAGAAAATTTGCCGAAAAATGTCAAATACCAGCTACAGATTGAAAAGATACTGTATGGGGTCCAATTGATCAAGGGTCCAATTGACCTTTGGTCCAATTGATAAAGATGCTGATCTTGAAAAGGTTCTGACATCTGCTTCTTGTAAGAATGCTTCAATTTTAGCTATGCGTCGTCTTCAGCGATTTACTCAATGGAGAAAAGAGCCCTCATTATCTATCAAGGTTTCTTTCTGCGGAACTGAACTGCCACAGACAATCAAAGTTGGGTTTATGAGCTTCAAAGTAAGGCCATTTGAGCAACCCCCACTCAGGTGTTATCGGTGCCAAAGGTATGGACACTTTGCCAGTGGCTGTACTGCTCCCATCAGGTGCTTAGTTTGCAGTGAAAATCACCTAAAAGATGATTGTTCATCCAATGTGATTCCAAGATGTGGCAATTGTAAAGGATCTCACGTGGCAAGCTCTAGAGATTGCCCCATAACACAAGATGCACTGAAAATTCGCTCACCACAACAAGACAGCTTGAGCTTCACTGACGCCCGTATGGAAATAGTGCAGCAAAAAATGCAAAGTACAACCAAAGACCACTGCCAACAGCATGGACTAGTAATCCTACTCCGAGAAGCCTACGTGGTAATCGAGCGCAAGATCAACTGGCTACCAACTCTACAGGACAAGAACTGTCACAAGAATCTCCACAAGAAGGCAATTACAGAGGACTGACAACAATAGAGGTGGAAGCAGATGTCCACCAGACACAAGGGTCTTATTATCTGCCACGGAGAGCCCCAGGGAGAAAAAGTACTTATGCAGAAACTATGTACAAAACTACCTTACATAGTGACCTCCATAGCACAAAGCCTTCCTTACAGCCATCAGCTTTTGCCAGCATAGAACAAGTTATATCATAGAAGCTACAAAAACAATTGTTGAGAAGTGTCAAGAAGCAGTGCAAGCAGCAGTAGAGGCTATTTTTCCAAAAATTAGCAAATTCTCCAAGAAGCTCTCTCCGCAAACCAGATGAAAGAAAATCAGAAACAACGTGACCTGCTTCTGATAAGGATGGCCCGCAACCACTTTGGCCACAAAACTGGTGAAGCACTTTTAAATGAACTTCACCACGCAGCAGAGCCGAATCAAGAACAATCACCTATCAACATCCTTATCAACAAGCAGCAAATCAAAAAAACAAAGCTACAGTAAATAAACAAGGAAAACTACCAAACATGATCAAAGGACATGCGGAAGTTCAGCCAGACTCAAGATAGAAATCCTTGACTCGTTGGAGCAACTCCCAGATGAATTCCCGCAAGAAATGAGAAATAAATTTGTCCTTACTAATCAAAATTTGAAGCAGCAAATTGTAGGGAAAGTCAATTTATATTAATTCAATTTAATTGTAATGGTTTAGTAAGTAAGCTGTCAGAGCTTAAACTTTATATTTCTACAAAAAAGCCTGATATAGACAGATTATGTGAAACTTGGTTAAATTTGTGTGAACCCAAGTTTGTTGGTTCTCAGGCTGTTTGGCTGCATCGCGATACTGCCCAAAGGGGTGGTCTGGGCATTCTTATTAGGAATGATATTTCATACTCTTGCAATAAGCTAGATGCTTTTCCAGGTGGTAAATTAGAGATCATGTCTGTTAGAATAAGTGCAGTGCTGGGAGATTTTGATTTGTGTAATATATACGATCCTAATGAAAATGTTCAATTAGAGGAAATTGTCCGCTATTATACTCAACTTCTAAACCATTGTATCATGATAGGCAACTATAATGCTCATTCTTCCTTGGGGGACGTTAGAGAGAGACATAATTTTACAGGATATAGCATTGAGAAATTTATAGATTCCCATTCCCTGGGGATACTAAATCCTCCTGACCTCCCAACATACATTGACAAAAGAACTGGCACTGCTGCAACCCTGGATCTTTGTATATCATCCAATACTTTTCTTACCAGAGGAGTGCTGTGTAGAGGTGCTGATTTGGGTAGCGACCACTTTCCAATTGAGTGCAATTTTGGCATGTTTTTGCATAAATCAGAGATGAGCTGTCCAAAACGTTGGATAGTAGAAAAGGCTAACTGGAATGCCTGGACTGCCTATTTAGACAAACTAAAATGTAACATTGTCTACCCTGCTTCAGCTGAAGAGATAAATTCCATCCTGATTAAAGGGATTCTGAGTGTGCAGCTGCTGTAGCCAGGAGACGCAAAGCAAACAACATGCTTGCTCGTACACCTAATGCTCTGTATCAAGCTGCAGAATCTTGTGCTAAGAATCTGATCAAATAGAAAAAAGCAGACAGCTGGAAGTCATTTGTTGGCTCATTAAATGTTGACACCAGCATCACCAAAGTTTGGAGAGCTATTCGTGGTATGAATGGATCAGCTATGCCTAATCAGCTCTACCCTTTGGGAGCATTGCACTCTTCCTGTGCTATAAAGGCTGATGTGTTTTTGAAACATTTCACCAGACATGAGATTGCTTGTGATGGTGCCTTTTCAGCTTTGGTTTCAAATACAGTAGAAGAAATTAAAAAGCGGCTCATTGAAGAAAATGAATATAATTCCACTATCACTTTTTCTGAAATCTTAAAAGTCTTCCATGGGTTGAAGCAAACCAGTCCAGAGAGTGATGGCATTTCATTTTTGATGTTGAAGAAATTGCCTGAGAGCTTCTTGAACAGACTGTTAACCCTGTTTATTACAAGCTTTTTTACAGGTATTGTGCCTTCCTTGTGGAAACTTGGTAAAATTTGTCCTATAAAAAACCTAATAAAGACTCTACAGAGGTACAAGGCTATCGACCTATCACCTCACTACCCTGTATAGCCAAATTAATGGAAAGAGTCATTAAAAAGAGACTAAATCATTTTCTTGAATCTAAACAAATCTTTTCCATGTACCAAACTGAATTTCGACAAGGAAGGTCTACCTGCGATGCTCTTGTACTTATAAATAATTTCATAAGGGAGTCTTTAGATCACAAAATGTTCTGTGTTGCAGTCTATTGTGGAAATTCTAGCCGTTGCTCTAAGCCGAGATCCTCTGCGGGTTTAGTAAGGCGTTATTAACGGCCTTCCGCAGTAAGGGGTCTTAGGCTGCTGCCAAGTCAGTAAACTTAAGAGGCTATAAAACGAATAATAAACGAATAACAGAGCAATGGTGGGGGTTACAACTTCGGTGGCAAGCGTATTTCCTCACTACTAAAAATGCGCTTGCACTCTCCTGTCGAGTTCGAAGCCAATGCAACGGATTCGGAGGAGAGCCGATGTGTGCCGGACTGCCGGCTTCACCGCGGACACGTCAGACGACTTCTAACCTTGGCCACAAGTGCACGCAACTTTGTGCTTCGTAGGGTCACCGGTTAACTTCCCCGCTTCTTGGAACCTTACATTCTTGGACATTCTTGGAAAGAATTCCTTTGTTTTTAAAAAAATGGGAGAAATTTTTGTAAAACGTTTTTATATAATTATTCTGTTTCCTTTCTTCTTTGTATGTAACAATGTGCCGCTGTCCATAGTGGCGGGGAAGGTAAGCTGTCTCATTAGTTTTCAGCAGAGTGATACCGTGTGTTGTTAGTAGTGTTTCCCTAATTCTCTTGCTTGTGGAACCTCGTATTAGCAAGGTTTCCTAGCCTTCGTTGAACCTTTCTAACCCTTGTTAGGTTCATTCTAAATAAAAATATCAAAAGAAAATTCCTGAAGATTTTCTTAACGTAAAAAATAAAAATGAAACTAAAATTAAATGATTTAAACGTGGTCTTGGGGGGCCATAATATTTATGTGTATTTCTATTTTCATCAATTAATTTTCTATACTATATGAAGGGATGTAACTTGTCCACTCTAGGGTGCAGACGTTAAACAAATAATTAATTTTATCTTTTCCTTATAAGCCAAAAATAAAACTTGATTATGGAATGTGAAAAAAGTACCGCCTTGGCCTTGAACATTAGGTTGCGCGGCATTAAGTGCAGTATTACCGCTATTAAAAATAAAACTCAGTCTCCTGACTGTGAGAATGCCTTCCTAGTTGAAGCAGTCCTTCAGTTGAATGGACTTCTCCAATCTTATAGATTGCTGTCCTCTACTATTCCTGTAGATGCAGGTGAAGTTGCAGAGGGTCAACTGGAGAAGAGAGCTGAGTATGAGGTTCAGGTGATTGAGTTAATAATTAAACTAAAAAAATCAGATTTCTCAGTCTCCGGTGCTTAATTCTAGAGATATCTCTGCACCAGCAGAAGCTAAATCTTTCACTTCTAATGTTCCATTGAATATCTTTAGGGCACCTCAGTTGACACTGAAAAAATTCAGTGACAATGTGGGAGGCCACTTTACCTTCCTTCACTTTCAAGAATCTTTTTCTAATGCCCTTCAGGCCTACCCTGATATGAGGGAACAGCAAAAGTTCATCTTTTTAAAAAACCATTTGCAATGGAAAGCTCTCAGCTTAATAGAGGGTCGCCCAAATGAAGAATAATTGAGCTTTTAGTCTGCATGGACGTTGCTTGAACAAGATTTCCTTAATGTAGATAAGTTGATTTCCTTAGCTATTGATGAGGTTCTCAGCTGCCCTTGTGTTCAAACTCTAGCTGAAATAATTTCTTTCCTCTTCAAGGTTAAATTTCGTCTTCTTGAGCTTTCCAAATTAGGTTTGGATTTCTCTGGAGAGAAGTCGGGAAACCTGCTTTTCTCTGCTGTAATTAAGACTAAACTTCCTGAATTCTTTTTGTTAGAACTCTTTCGCTATTCTAAGGCTAGTTTCTTTTCTTTGGAAGTATTGCAGAATAGCCACAAAGTGCTTTCTCTCCTTGAAACCAGAAGTAAACCTAAACCGCTTCATGTAGCCAGAAATAAGGAAATGCAAGTGGTGACCAAAGCTGATGTTAGAGACAAAACGCGACATTTTCCTGTATCAAATGAATTACCTGCTACTAAGGTATGTCGCTTCTGTAAGCAGGCCAACCATGCTTCCTTTTCCTGCAAAAAATTTGATTCGCACGAAAAACGTGTTAAGCAGGCTGGCGAGTTGAAGCTATGCACTATATGTATGAGTAACAAACATTTATCTAGCGTGTGTCCGTCCAAAGTTAAAGGTCTCCGATTTTTGTGTTCCTTGTGTAAGGCCAACACGCATGTTAGCCCTTTGTGTCCTAAATTTGTAAATACGTCTGTGTTTCATGCTAATCCTACTTGACAGTTAAAGACACGTCTTAGGATGTGCCCTCTCGTAGCTCTTTCCACCAAATATGGTGGTGTTACTAAACGCATCAATTATTATTAGATACTGGCAGTCAAACGTCTTTAGTTGACTTGGATTCTCTAACTCAAAGTAATTCTGATGTAGATTTGCAAAAGCAAGTTATTAACACTGTAGGAGCTTCTGTTCCTTTAATAGGAAAGCACCTTAGCATTGAACTCGTGCTTCCAGAAAGTGCGAAGCATGAGCTTGATGTTTTTGCAATGAAAAGTTTAAATCTGCAGATGGGGATGAAAGATTTGAAAGCTAGACTAGAAACTTTGAAAACTAAATTACCTATCTCAACTTTTATCCGGAAGTAATTAATGATAGCATCCAAGTTCAAGAAATTTTGAGTGTTGATGCCCTGCAAGCATTTAAAGTACATGAATTGCAAAATGTGAATAACTATAAAGTTATGCGAGTTTCCAATGGGTTTCTTCCTTTTGGGGATTTAAAATGTTATAATTCAGTAACAAATTCTCTTGTTGCTTCTAAACCTGAGAAGCCAGATAATAATCTTAAAACTTCCTGTAAAAAGAATGTTAATATTGAAACTATTAAACCCTCTAAATCTGCTTTGGCTCTTTACGACAAGACTAAACCGAACCCTAAAAAGAAAGTTGCTAAATGTGAGCTGAGCGAAAACCGTTTCAGTAAAACTCTAACTAATATCTTTGATACCCCAAAAGTGTGTGCCTCCATTTTGGACGTTTCTGACGAGTGCGAAGTTCAGACTGGACTTGATCGACTCCTTGACTTAGAGTTGATGGGTATTCCTGCTAAAGAGGAGGAAAATGATAGAGAATTGGAAGGGTTTAAAAACAGCGTTAAATTTGACCAGGGTAGGTATTCGACGCAGTTACCCTGGAATCGCCAACTTTTGGCTAAAGTACCAAATAATTTTGTTTTGACAAGATATCTTGCTCGTACAGTAGCGAATGACAATTCCCAAAAGGGGATCGAAACTGATTACAATAACGTCTTCCTTGACCAGCTTAAATTAGGCATTATTGAGCCTATTTCTGTCAAAAGTATAGATATGCATGCGCACAAATGGATCCCGCATAGGCCTGTTATTCGTGCTCATGTTGAAACCTCCAAAATCCGACCCGTATTTAATTGCTCTTTGAAAGTCGGTAATTTACCCAGTCTGAATGAAGCCTCTTATGTAGGTTAAACAATTTGTTAGGACTTTTGGTCTATTTCCGAGCAAATGTAGTAGTTGTACTTTCCGATATCTTTAAGGCTTTTTTACAGGTAAAACTTGCCTGTGATTTTGACCTTAATCAATTTAGCTTTATTCTTTATAGAGACAATAAATTTTTACATTACAGATATACTACTCTTTTGTTTGGATTTGTTGCTTCACCTTACATCCTTAATTATCTGCTCAAATTGCACGCTCAAACGATTACAGATTTGACGATTAGAGACGTTATGGCTAACAAGCTGTACGTCGATAATTTAGTGTTTACTACCGAGAATCCCGAACTAGGGCTTGAACCTTTCGAAGCGCCCATAGTGCATTTGACGAGAGTGAGTTTCCATTACGCAAATGGAAATCCAATAATTCTGATCTTCTTTCCCTAATTGACCCAGAACTTTTGAGTGCAGAAGTACACTATAGAGTCCTGGGTTATGACTATAATACTTCTACTGATCTTCTTTCTCTGTCTGTAAAAAAGTTGGACTCTTCGTGTAAAACACGAAGACAAATTTTGTCTGAAGTAGCTTCTGTTTATGATCCATCGGGGATTTTGTTGGCTGTTACCGTGCGAGGTAAGCTTATTCTGAGAAAACTGACGCCCTTAAAACTGGGTTGGGATCAGAATGTTCCGGAAGATTTACGTAAGGAATGGGAGAGCTATTGTCTGAAATTTTCGGAGTTAAAGGATTTTGAGTTTCCTAGGATGACTTTGGCAGCGACTGAAATTACTCAACTTGTTGTATTCTGTGATGCTAGTGCTAACACCTTTGGTACCTGTATTTATGGCGTCGAAGAAAAACGCAGCGCATTACTCTTCTCTAAAGTTAAAGTTTCACCTTCTCGTCACCGAAATCTTCCTTCCCTTGAGCTCTTGGCAGTGTTTCTCGCCTATCAGTGTCTTGTATCTCTTTTGAGTGATGTGAACTTTCCCTTTAAAGTATCAGCTGTAACCGTTCTAACTGATTCTCAAGTAACCCTGGCTTGGCTCTTAAGTGGTAAACCTCCGCGTAAGAATATATTTGTAAGCAATAGATTGAAATATATAGAAGCTATGCGTAAGCAACTTGAATGTAAGATTTTAGCTGCCTGCAACTATGAGTATGTGCCCAAAATGTTTAATGTAGCTGATCAGCTTACTCGTGGTTTGAGGGTGTCTAAATTTCTTGAGTATAAACCCTTGTGGTTAGAAGGTCCATCTTGGATAAGAGACAGTAGAGATAAGTGGCCAAAAGGTCACTTAGGTTGCATTCCTCAGCAATCCATTTCTGATACATGTGTTGCCGTTAACGTCGCTCCACCTGGTGAAGCTTCGATTGTGGAGCTTGAGCGTTCCCTACATACAATGTCACATGGAAGCCACGTGGTTAGGTGCTGGTTACGTGGATTTTAGTTGGCAAAATGGATTTACCACTGAATATACTCATCATAGCCATATTAGTACGTTGCATGCTGGATTTGATACGTGGGATCCACGTGTGATTTCCTATTAGCTACCACATTGCCTTCAAATAAATTTTTCCACATGGGAGGCACGTGTGTATGCAACGTACTTGCTTATGAACGGCTTTTAAGAAAAATTTGGGTATATCTAAATATTAAAATTTTTGTTGTATGTTTTTGATAAAATGTCAAAGATTCCTTTCAGAGCACATATTAAATTCTGCATTTATAACCAATTACTCGTTTACACATCAGATTAGTCCGAAATTTAACTATTATTTGCTTGATGGTCAAAAATATATACGTTATTATTTGTAGTATTCAGGTTCAAGCTGAGGTAGAAGAAACTCCTTGCGCTAATAAATCTAACACTTGCCTTTTTAAAACTTAGTTGTGTCTTATTCAGTTTTAATGCTCATTTTAAACATTTGTAATAACTAATAAAGTAATCATTGCCTATGACATATATGCTGATAATCTCTTTGAACCAAAAATTGGTATAACTAAATTCTATAAATGCGTCTGGTGCGATTTCAAAAGCTTTCGTAAAATAATACTGAAAGGCAGAACACACCAATGAATAAATTGATACACACACATGAAACTATTTAGATAAGTTTTGACGTTTCGCTTTCGAAAGAATGTGCATCTGGCAACTACCCCTCCTCTCAGACGTTGTGGCGCCTCTTATTCAAACTTCCATGCTCCGTCTTCCGTGACTGTTAATTAGTTCTGCTCAAGACGTACGTGATCGGTGTTAATTGTGCTCCTGTGTATTTCTAGGAAAATCATTCAATTCGCAGTATTAGTGAATCTAAGTGGAAGATATGGGTAATTAACAAGACGAGCTTTTCACTGTACATATTAGAGACATTAAAACTGAGCATAGGTCTCATGCGCTGCTGGTTAAAGCGATACGGCAGGTTAATTTCTCTTCATTACTTTTTGTTGAACTGTAGCTCATTTTTGTACTGAAGCCGTGAACAATAATCTGATTTTATTACAATAATTATCTCATAAGCACGCCGTTGTGATGAGAAGTGATAAGTCGCTGGAAATCGTGTAAGATTATTATACAGAGTTATAGTTCTTATATATATGTAAACCTTTCGACGGCAATGATGACTTTAATGGAGCCATTTCTCGTTTGCGCTGAAAGAATAAAATATCGTTTAATTTTTTTTTGTAATTCATTTAGTGGCTTTGTGGTACTTTTAATTTGAAGCATTTTAATTTGAAATACCGCCTAAGAAATCAATCATTACAAATCCTTTGTGGTAGTTTTAATTTGAAGCATTTTAATTTGAAATAACGCCTAAGAAATCCATCATTACAATTATTCGCTGGTAAGATGTTGTTTCTTATTTCTTTATTTATTTTGTTAACCTTCATTTAGAGGGTTCATCAGTCTTCACATTATGGATGAGGTTTGTGAGTATAATTCTTTTTGTCAATGTTTTGTCTAAATTTGTCATGATACAATAGAAATGTACGATGAAGGACAAATTTACGCCCTAAAATGCATAAACATGTATTCACAACCATTATATATGAATTTGAACGAATTGGAAGTGAATTGTTAGAAAATTTTCATGCATATGAAGGGTAAATTCATTCTTCATAGTTCATTTTTATAGAACCATGATGTTTCAAATGTGAACATTGAAGGTAGCGCTGCCATTTCATCTTATTTAAGGAATTGAATATGTTTCTAAAAAATGTTAACAAAATCCAAGAATGAACAATTCAGTTAGTACAATTTTTCGATTTTGATTGATGAAGTTTGCGGTGCCATTACATTACAGAAATTTGATTTGCTTTAATAAAAATGTTCCAATTCATAACTGAACAATTTATCTGTCATCATGATTTTTCGAGTTTGAATATTGATATTCCCTGCCATAGTATGAGTCTACTTTAATTTTTTCTAAAAATCATTGCAAAATAAAACAAAAATTCCTTGCTGACGGTCAGTTTTTTCCATTCCAAATTAATGTGGTGGATATCTGCCCTGGATAAAATTTATGAGCGTGCTTTCACTACGAACACCCAAACCGAGTGTCCAACAAAAATGTCCCCGACTTTTTGGTTGATTATATCTCCGCAATCAATTAATGTCTTTTTTCACAATGTAGCAAATTTAGTTTCTTTTTCGAATAATTTAACTTTTTGAAAATCGTTTAATAACCACTTAACAGTGATCGATTTACTGAAAGAGGTGGAAAAACTAATTGTTGAAAGAAAAGTTTTAAAAACAACACTAGTGATCTTCTTCATTTCTTAATACCTACTGTTGAAAATAATTTCACAAAGATGTATCCTACATACCGCAAAGTCTTTAAACCCTCTGAGAGGTAATTTACTTTCTTATTTCATCATATGAAGACACTTAAGATGCAGCTAACTAACTATCAATGAATTTCCATCGTATTGGAATACGAAGCAATGGAAATCTATAAAAAATTAAAATAACAATTAATGAAACATTCCCGGAAAGAAACTCACCATATAAGAAGACTGTGTTTCTCACTGTTAAAAAATTTGGAAGAAAATTAAATGCTCTTCTTACTTTTTTACGGCTTTTCGTTGCTTCATATTCCAATACGGGGAAAATTCTTTGATCGTTAGTGAGCTGCATTTTGAGTGTCTTCAAATGATTAAATAAGAAAGTAAATAACCTCTCAGAGGGTTTAAAGACTTTGCGGTATGTAGGATACATCTTTGTGAAATTATTTTTAACAGTAGGTATTGAGAAATGAAGAAGATCACCAGTGTTGTTTTTAAAACTTTCCTTTCAACAATTAGTTTTTCTACCTCTTTCAGTAAATGGATGACTTTTAAGTGGTTATTAAACGATTTTCATAAACTTAAATTATTCGAAAAAGAAACTAGATTTGCTACTTTGTGAAAATAAGACATTTCAAATACGTTAACTGATTGCGGAGATATAATCAAACGAAAAGTCGGGGACATTTTTGTGCGACACCCGGATTGGGTGTTCGTAGTAAATGTACGTTCATAATTTTTATCCAGGGCAGATCTCCACCACATTAATTTGGAATGGAAAAAACTGACCCTCAGCAAGGAATTTTTTGTTTAATTTTGCAATGATTTTTAGAAAAAATTAAAGTCCACTAATACTATGGCAGGGAATATCAATATTGAAACTCGAAAAATCATGATGACAGATGAATTGTTCAGTTATGAATTGTAACATTTTTGTTAAAGCAAATCAAATTCCTATAATATAATGGCACCGCAAACTTCATCAATCAAAATCGAGAAATTGTACTAGCTAAATTGTTCATTCTTGGATTCTGTTAACATTTCTTAGAAACAAATTCAATTCCTTAAATATGATAAAATGGCAGCGTTAACTTCAATGTTCACATTTGAAACATCAAGGTTCTACAAAAATGACCTATGAAGAATGAATTATTTACCCTTGAAATGCATGAAAATTTTCTGATAATTCACTTCCAATCCGTTCAAATTCATATATTATGGTTGTGAATACATGTTTATACATTTAAGGGTGTAAATTTGTCCTTCATCGTACATTTCTTTTCTATCATTTCAAATTCAGACAAAACATTGACAAAAGGATTTATACTCACAAACCTCATCCATAATGTGAAGACTGATGAACCCTTAAAATGAAGGTCAACAAAATAAATAATGAAATAAGAAACAAAATCTTACCAGCGAATAATTGTAATGATGGATTAGTTAGGCGGTATTTCATATTAAAATGCTTACGTAAATATATTTTACTGCAACCATAAAAGTCATCAGGGAGCCGTAGCAATCGTAATAAAAATGAAAGAGCAAGACAAGCTACTTGAATCATTTAAGGTATATATTCGAATAAAACCTAATTTCAAACGTTTCGGCCACAGGCCATCATCAGTGATTAGAAATCTGAAAAGTACAAAGTAAAAAGTAAGAATAGACAAAAAAAAGACAAATCAAATCTAAGAATGACCATTCTAAAAACAAGCTATAAAATTGCGTTAATTGTGATTATCTATTTACAATGGCTAAAGGAAAAGAACTCAGAGTGTTATTTAAAGCCGGCCTAAGTTTAAAAATGTACAAGGACTCTAAAATGCGCATATCTGTATATAACTGGGGTTTTGCTAAGATTGAAAATTGATTAATGGAAATTGCACTATCGCACTCGTCCGAATGCTCTCGAACGGCGGAAAAAGGGGGTTTTGCCAAAATTGAGCCTGTTCTAAAGCTCCTACCAGAATGCTCGCTGACTCGAGTGCGAAGACTACGGGATGTGCATCCAACGTACTCTGATGCACAGCGTGCACAACTAAACTTATATACAAGAGTAGCTTGCATTCCGGCAGGAAGCTTATCTTTATAATTAAAAAACGACGATATTCTAAAATTGTTTACCAGTATTATTTTAAAATTCACATCAGAAAAATATTTCGAAAACACACCAGCCAATTCTTTCTTTAACTTCTCTGACTGCGCACCAAAGTAAGGAAGCGATACATATGCAGTCCGATGGGCGGGGTCGATGTTGCCAACTTCAGATCCGTTGTCATAGAATCTATCGAGGAATAAACGTATTTTTGAATCTATAAAACTTACGGAGTAGCCATTGTTTTTGAAAAAAGATCTCAAAAATTCAAATTCTTGATGTAAGAAAGCGAAATTAGTACATATATTAAAAGCGCGGGATATCAACGTTCTGACACTATTGATTTTAAAAGACCACGGACAAAAGCTGTAAAAACTTAAGCCTAGTCCTGAAAAACTCTTTTTTCTATAAACGGTGCACTCAAATTTATTTGATTTATGAATTAGGCAGTCTAAAAATGAAAGTTTTTGATCTTGTTCTATTTCCATGGTAAATTTTATGTTTTCATGTTTTTTATTCAAATAATTCAAGAACAATTGGGCGTGAGATGATTCACGAAAGAGCAGGAACGTATCATCTATGTAACGTCTATAAAACACAGGCTTGAAAGACTCGGGGCAGGTCGACAGCCACTGAACTTCATTTTCACACATAAATATATTGGCAAAAGTTGGGCCCAAAGGCAGGCCCATAGCCATTCCTTCCGTCTGTCTATAATATTTTGAATCAAACACGAAAAATGAATTAAGAACCGATAATTCTAAAAAAGTTTTGAAAAGCTC
This sequence comes from Morinoia aosen, assembly GCA_030386875.1. NCBI lineage: Eukaryota > Metazoa > Arthropoda > Malacostraca > Amphipoda > Talitridae > Morinoia > Morinoia aosen. The sequence goes on from CM059567.1 coordinate 566,392, forward strand.
TCGGGAAAGGCCTATGATTTTTGTAGTAGAATTTACGAACAGTTTACGTAGACAAATAGCAATAGTCTCATGCAGAGGGATGTTAGTAAATAATGACTCTACATCGAAAGAAGCCATAAAAAATCGGTCTGCATCGACAAATTTTTTCAAATCTGAGACGAAAGTGTAGGAGTTGTCAACAGTATATTCATTGGTACAGAGAGGTGACAAAACAGGTACTAAAAACTTCGCTAACGAAAAACTAGGAGCATTGTAGGACGCAAAAATTGGACGGAATTGGTACTTAGAAGTAAAATCAGGTTTATGGATTTTCGGAAGGCCATAGAGAGTACCCGGTCCAGAACCCTTGACATAAAGCTTACTATATAAATCTTCTCCAATGCAGTTCAAGCCTTTCAATTTTCGCAAAAAATTATTGATTTTATCTTCTATACGAGTAACTAATTTTTCTATCGGTTCAATAACTTCAACAAACTTATTCGGATCCGCTATAAGCTGTTTCATGCTGTTTAGGTAGGTCGACTTATCCAACAAAACTATTCCCCGTCCTTTGTCTGGTTTGGTTACAATGATATTCCTGTTTGATGCTAACTTTTTCAAGAGAGTAAAATCAGATTTTGAGAAAACAGACGAAAAAACTTTGTATGGCTTGAAATTATAATAGTACTTAAAAGCAATTGTCCGTACTCTATCAGTAAATTCGCTAAAATTATTACAGCGAACATTTTTAAGATTGTACACTATTTTTTCAAAAGATAAAAAGAATTTATAGAAATCTAGATGAAAAATTGGCAAACAAAATTCTAGGCCAAATGCAAGTAAGTACTTTAATCGAGGAGACAGAACCACAGAGCTAAAATTAAAAATAACTTGAGATGGGTCCACTGGACCGACCTCCCCTTGAACGCCGAGGGCCTGTAGTTTTCTTCTGTGGGTAGCCAAGGTCTCATCCCTGAACTGCTTGATACGAAAAGCGATGTATCTACTGTACAAAATCCGGTGAAAAGGTGAAAGAAGGGGTAGGAAGGTGGCTTCGCTGGTGGCGAGCGATGTCCTGAAAACGACCTCACTTCTTCTTTTACAACGCAGTTCGTTGACAAGTAACTTACTCTGCCATAAACGATAAAAGGTGGATGATTGCAGGCAACGTTTCTAGAGCTTGAAACGGAGAAACTTCGGTACTACGTTGTGGGCCTTGCAGTTCACAAGGAAATTTATATCTAACTTGGTCTTTTCAAGCTTGCGATGAAGGTTCTCACACTTCCTGAATGACTTGTAGCCAATCTCGCCATAGCGCAGTCTAATGAAACCATAAAAGTCATCAGGGAGCCGTAGCAATCGTAATAAAAATGAAAGAGCAAGACAAGCTACTTGAATCATTTAAGGTATATATTCGAATAAAACCTAATTTCAAACGTTTCGGCCACAGGCCATCATCAGTGATTAGAAATCTGAAAAGTACAAAGTAAAAAGTAAGAATAGACAAAAAAAAGACAAATCAAATCTAAGAATGACCATTCTAAAAACAAGCTATAAAATTGCGTTAATTGATTATCTATTTACAATGGCTAAAGGAAAAGAACTCAGAGTGTTATTTAAAGCCGGCCTAAGTTTAAAAATGTACAAGGACTCTAAAATGCGCATATCTGTATATAACTGGGGTTTTGCTAAGATTGAAAATTGATTAATGGAAATTGCACTACCGCACTCGTCCGAATGCTATCGAACGGCGGAAAAAGGGGGTTTTGCCAAAATTGAGCCTGTTCTAAAGCTCCTACCAGAATGCTCGCTGACTCGAGTGCGAAGACTACGGGATGTGCATCCAACGTACTCTGATGCACAGCGTGCACAACTAAACTCATAAACAAGAGTAGCTTGCATTCCGGCAGGAAGCTTATCTTTATAATTAAAAAACGACGATATTCTAAAATTGTTTACCAGTATTATTTTAAAATTCACATCAGAAAAATATTTCGAAAACACACCAGCCAATTCTTTCATTAACTTCTTTGACTGCGCACCAAAGTAAGGAAGCGATACATATGCAGTCCGATGGGCGGGGTCGATGTTGCCAACTTCAGATCCGTTGTCATAGAATCTATCGAGGAATAAACGTATTTTTGAATCTATACAACTTACGGAGTAGCCATTGTTTTTGAAAGAAGATCTCAAAAATTCAAATTCTTGATGATAAAATTAACGCAATTTTATAGCTTGTTTTTAGAATGGTCATTCTTAGATTTGATTTGTCTTTTTTTTGTCTATTCTTACTTTTTACTTTGTACTTTTCAGATTTCTAATCACTGATGATGGCCTGTGGCCGAAACGTTTGAAATTAGGTTTTATTCGAATATATACCTTAAATGATTCAAGTAGCTTGTCTTGCTCTTTCATTTTTATTTTACTACATAAGTACCACGAAGCAACAAAATGAATTACAAGAAAAAGAATTAAACGATATTTTATTCTTTCAGCGCAAACGAGAAATGGCGCAATTAAAGTCATCATTACCGTCGAAAGGTTTACATATACATAAATATGAACTAGAACTCTGTAAAATAATCTTACACGATTTCCAGCGACTTATCACTTCACATCACAACGGCATGCTTATGAGAGAATTATTGTAATAAAATCAGATTATTGTTCATGGCTTCATTACCAAAATGAGCTACAGTTCAACAGAAAGTAAAGAAGAGAATTAACCAGCCGTATCGCTTTAACCAGCAGCGCATAAGACCTATGCTCAGTTTTAATGTCTCTAATATGGACAGTGAAAAGCTCGTCTTGTTAATTACCCCTTAGATTAGATTAATTACCCCCTTCCACTTAGATTCACTAATACTGCAAATTGAATGATGTTCCTAGAAATATACAGGAGCACAATTAACACCGATCACGTCGTCAGCAGAACTAAGTAAACGGTCACGGACTCACGGAACTGAAGACGGAGCACTGAAGTTTGAATAGGAGGCGCCACAACGTCTGAGATGAGGGGTAGTTGCCAGATGCACATTCTTTCGAAATCGAAACGTCAAAACTTATCCAAATAGTTTTTTGTGTGTATATCAATTTATTCATTGGTGTGTTCTGTCTTTCAGTATTATTTTACGAAAGCTTTTGAAATCGCACCAGACGCATTTATAAAATTAAGTTATCTCAATTAGTGGTTCAAAGAAATTATCAGCATATATTTCATAGGCAATGATTACCTTATTAGTTATTAAAAATGTTTAAAATGAGCATCAAAACTGAATAAGACACAACTAAGTCTTGAAAAGGCGAATGTTAGGTTTTTTAGCACAAGGAGTTTCTTCTACCTCAGCTTGAACCTCAATACTACAAATAATAACGTATATATTTTTGACCATCAAGCAAATAATAATAAAATTTGGTACTAATCTGATGTGTAAACGGGTAATTCGTTATAAATGCAGAATTTAATATGTGCTCTGAAAGGAATCTTTGACATTTTATCAAAAACATATAACAAAAATTCTAAGATTATATATACACAATATTTTCTTAAAAGCCGTTCATAAGCAAGTACGTTGTATACACACGTGCCTCCAATGTGGAAAAATTTATTTGAAGGCAATGTGGTAGCTAATAGGAAATCACACGTGGATCCCACGTATCAAACCCAGCATGCAACGTACTAATATGGCTATGATGAGTATATTCAATTGTAAATCTATTTTGCCAACTAAAATCCACGTAACCAGCACCTAACCACGTGGCTTCCATGTGACATTGTATGTAGGGTGATGGCCACGAGGCATATGGTTTCCATGTAGGACCCACATCCTCTACACGTGTCTCAACCTGGTGGGAACCACATGGGGCCACTTTCCAAAAGTCCATGCGTTTTCCACATAGCATAGGCACGTAGAACCCATATGGCAAACATGGACAATACATGTCGTAATCATGTGGTTTCCACGTGACCTTGTACGTAGGGAGGTGGGCTGCCAGCCGTTACAGTCTGAGACAACTACCGGTTGGTAAAGCACAGCGAGGGTGATAGGGCTAGAGCCAACTCGAGGGTTCAACCTGAGGTTTCATAAGCTTAATGCAGGTATGCAAGAGCTTACAGGCTTAATATAGTTGCCGAAGAGGTAGTCTCTAGGTAATAGTGCTGAGTTTGGGAGCAACATAATCTAGGTGCAGAATGTTACTGACACAAAGATATTCAAAAGTAACATCGACCATGTTAATTTCCGCTCATCAGGAAGCTTCAGCAAAAGTGAAAATGTGAGCTAAAGGGGTGACTGAGGGGCATGGTGTTGAAGTGTGAAGTGAGTGTTGTGTCTCTTGGATCCCGTAGGAGGTGGCGATTTTTTTTCTCAGTTGTACAATAATCATTTTCGCGTGTCTTACTCATGTAGACTTTTGTTAGACAATATTATAAGTATAGCCGTGCAATTGCATAACTTGCATGTATGCACTCTTAAGAAAGTTTTATGCATTGCAAAAAATTATCTTGTGCATGTGCAAAAAAGTAAAAGACGAGATAGGAAGCTGAAAATTTCCCTTGTTAAATTTCTTACGACAGGAAACAAGGGCAACAAGTACTGGATTGTGTCCGATTCACTTCGCTTGCTTGGGACACCCTAAAATAAGATGAATTTCATTTTTTACCAATAATAATGAGAAGGAACTTAGCTAGTAGCCATATTTTCATAGGAGTTCCGTATATATAGCAAATAAATGAGAAAACAGAGTAGTGCAGAACATTTTTATTGCCTACATGACGCATAAAGAAAAACCATGCATATATAGCACCTGTAAAATATGATATTCCTCTGCTTTTTGTTATTCCTCTCCTATGATTTAACACTGGTTCATGATCTCGATGTGACAATGTCAATGCACTGTAATGACGATCAACGTTGTCTTTCAAAAATGTTTCAGCCAATCATCGACTTGTTTCAACGAACTTTTCTTCGTTTTTTCCACCTCAGCCGATTTCATTACGACGTTGAAGAAGTCATCTTCGTCATCTACGTCCTCAGCACTGCTCCCCTAAGCTGAAATACCATTTTCCGATCTGTCATTAAGATGGGCAATTAGTTTGTTGTTATTACCTCCACTCTCTGCACTTCGTTTAGCCATTTTAGCTTAAAATGGGGATGCAGAGAGGACGCCAAGATAAAATCGTCGATTTGAATGAAGTAAAGTGGCAAATCGCATCATCTAGTTATGTAAATTTGCCGTATAACACATAATTTTACACTGACAACTCACATCATTCCTAATAACAAATGTTATATAATGAGTTACATTAAAATATTATTATATACTGTAAGCAAAGTGTATGTGTATCACTGTATCGCCTAATGCTAATAATAAACAGTTGCCAGATGGGTTGTACCCTGTACGGTTTAGTTTCAAACGAGAATGAAAAGAGTATTGAACTTTGTTGAAGTTATTTTGCAAATTGACATCGTGATGTTGCGGTTGCGAGTTGAGGCCCGACACGTCAAAAATTGTTGCGATCGCAACAGATTCGCAACTTTCCAAAAATTGTTGCGGCGCAACCGCAACCGCAACAAAAAAAGTTGCGCACGCAATTGCGGCCGCAACTTGTTGCGGCGCAGCTGCCCAAAACTGCGGATAGTTGAGAACACTCTCGTTGGGGCGCGCTTGTATTGGCATATTTTGTATTGGCAAATTGGCATAACATTTCCGACTAAGAACTTGATACTAACTTACTATTTCTGCAGTAACGCTTTGAGGAAACCTAATAATGCTTATAATTAGAGCTGTGCCAATATGCACATGCATATATGGACGCGTATGTGAAATTGTCAGCGCTTTAAATATGCGGCTTCAGGTTAGAAATATGCGATTGCGGAGTGTCGTATGCACAGTACTCGCATTTATTTATATGCAAGCAATATGCGGCTGCTGAATGAAGGACTTCAGTAAGTTGGATATTGTGAGACATAAATATATCAAATATTGAACCGTAAAGTAATGATTCATTACGATAGTCTTCAACATTTAAAATGTCATGCATTTGCTGCTAATGAAGAAAACATGAAAATATTCACTGGATTCCAAAGTATAACAATGCTTGACGTGGGTAGTTACGTTGGATAGCCATGCAAAAATGGCCGGGCAGCGATGGGATTCGAACCCGCGACACCTTGACGGAAAGGAACTTAGTCATAGTGAGCTACTAGCTTTCTGTGATTTTATCGTAGATGAAAATGGTTAATTTTAGTTAACTTTATGCTGAACCAAAAGGATTATCTTCGTTATTGTAACTATGAAGTCCCAGCCGATGCTTGGACAATAACAGTGTATACTCTCATTATGTTTCACGATAAACTAACAGTTTTCCCGCAATAAGTAGTGTACAGATTTCCGTCCCCAGAGTCATATACTGGGAATTCGTTCATGAAAGTATCATTCCTTACACTTTGAAGTACTTTGGGCATGGTTTAACTAATAAATAATAATAATCATTAGAATAGTAGGGGAAATTTGTTCACTTCTTCAATCATCAACATATTATCGAATATATCGCTAAATTTCAATACGAAAATTAATAAAAAAAATTAGAAAAAAAAAATTATCATAATTTTCCTCAACGTAATCCCTCTCATTTCGGAGATCCCAGAATACCAAACATTCGCATTAGGTTTTGAATAACGAAGTATTGCAGGAATATTCAAATCAGTATATAATCTCTAAATGTCAATTGCAGATATGATTGCCCTTATCTGAGTCCAGAAAGCGAAATCACTATAATGATGCAAACTTTGGGAATTCGTTGGATGTCCAGAATTAGAGGGATTACCTTGTTGAGTTTTTCTCATTTTTTAATGAACAGGCAAAGCACAACAGAGGTATTCATTACTACTTCACTGTATGCATAAGTTTCGGAAATTGATACAAATTTCACAGTTGTATTTTCACTTGAACACTTTTGTACGTATAGGTAGGCCTATATGTAGAAGAGAACAACAAAACTATCACTAGATGCACAAAAACTATCACACTATGCAATCCTGAAATACTTCAAACTTCATTAAATTCAGTTCGGACACCTTTATAGTATTTTATTGATGAACCATATTTAACAACTGAAGAACAGGTCAAAAAGGTAACCTGGGGATCAGGTACTGACGACAGTGCACCGGGTAAAACTTGTGATGTTGCTTGTAAGTGAGAGTATGTATGCGAGAGTTCCCATAAATGTACAAAATTTCTGGAGTAATGAACAAATTTACAGTGTTCCCTTAAAAATAGGACAATCAAATTACACCACTCGCCTTACAGGATATATTCAATGAAATTGTGCATATGCTTAAAGCATTTTGCATATTACATCTGTTATAGTGTACATGCGTGATTAATTGCATATGAGATTTTGCACATGCACAAGATAATTTTTTGCAATGCATAAAACATTCTTAAGAGAGCATACATGCAAGTTATGCAATTGCACAGCTCTACTTATAATATTGTCTAACAAAAGTCTACATGAGTAAGACACACGAAAATGATTCTGAAATGAACAACTGAGAAAAAAAAATCGTCACCTCCGGGATTCGAAGACCCACGATGTGGGGAACGACAAGGCTATGGACAAGAATTCAAACAGCACTTCATAACTTAGGTGAGCGCGGCCTTCGGCAGCGCGGATTACCAGGCTAGGAGAAGGTGGAGAAACCTTGCTCTCTGTCTTCCCCCAGAAAGCGTATGACAGTTTTATTATACACTCAGGCTTGGTGAATGAATCGATCTTTATAATGATATCAATTTCAAAATTTTAGGTGCAATAGTTCACGAATTATAACGTTGTCAAAATGAGCCTTAAAGAGAAAATCGGTCGACCATTCAGAGGGTCGGAAAACATCTATCCATGCCTCCCCAGGGAGCGTATAACAGTTTTGTTTTACACTCAGGCTTGGAGAATAAATCGATTTTTACAATGAGACTAATTTCAAGTATTTAGGTGCAATAGTTCAGGAATTATAACGTTATCAAAATGAGCCTTATAGAGAAAATCGGCCGACCATTGACGGGCTACGAGAGGCCCTCTTCCTACCCCCTACAGGGGCGTAAAAAATTATTTAATTACATAAATTTGTTGTAGTCGTCACGCCCATTAATTTGGTACTAATTTCAAGATTGTACGTCTGATACTTTAGAAATTACCCTTTTTGTCAGGGTAACTCGGGAAGGATCTTAGATGGGTTCTCAAAAATGGCTAGCCTGTTCAAAGTGCATAGTTTGCAAGCGAGTGAACGCCAAAGCTTTCTCTTATCCCGACCCGCCTGCCTTGACGGACAGTCGGACTAATTTTGTACGACCTTTCGCTACAACAGGAATGGACTTTTCAGCTCATTTCTGGGTATTAGACCCTTTTGGTCATTAGCAAAAGGTATATTTAGTATTATTTACATGTTTCCAAACTCGAGCCGTTCATATAGAACTTCTTCCTTCCATGACGCTGGAGGAATTCTGTTTTGCCTTTATTCGCTTCACGAATGAGAAAGGTGTACCTAACACTGTTTATTCGGAAAATGCTAAAACTTTCTTAGCCGCTTCTGACCTATTGTCAGAGGTCTTAACTTCATCTTTGTATGAAGAACGCTTTCGAACCTATCGCTTTCAAAACTATCCCGATCTATAGTCCTCAATTTGGTGCTATCTGGGAACGTTTATTTAAATCTATAAAGGAAAGTTTGTATGAGCTCTTTGGCCGGAGCACCTATTCGTATTCTTCATTCTTGACCGTGTGATGAAATAAATTATATTAGGCATATATATATGGAAACCAACGCTACGCAGCAAGCAACCGGCAAACCAACGCTACGCAGCAAGCAACCGGCTCTGCAGCAGTGCGCGGATCGTGAGGGGATGAGGGGTGCACCACATCAGCAGATGGGAGGAGCACGTAGGGGGTAGAGGCTGTATCAAGGGCTAGTCCGAAATCCATCACATATACGGGAGTTATTGTAAATAAACAAAATAGCACAGAAAATAGTGGGTCAAAAAAACTTATTGGCTACGAACAGGGGACGAAGAAGTCTGGGTATTTGAGAGTAAAGAGCGGAGTAATTTCAAAGTGGAGAGAGGGACACGTCGCATAAGGAAAGGACGCTTAAGAACGAGCCAATCAGAGGGCGAGGATTTTCGCGGGCATCCCGCCTAACCCTCGATGCGCAGCCTTTGTGCGGGGGAGGTATAAAAGGGTAGAAGGAGGTAGAACCGGCCTATTTGACTGGTGCAGTGGCAAGGATGTAGACTTCCTGACGGCAAAAGGAGAGGTGAGGATACGTGTTTTAATTTATTGATAATTCATGTGGAGTCATCGAAACGTAGTACGCAGAATGCTAATTATTGTTGTTTGAATTTTTGATTACATTGATTCTCTCAAACAGGATGGTTAGCATTGGGCTTTAGTATGACGGTAAAAAAATGATCATTCTCATAGGGGATCTGTTTTTGAGACGGCATAGGATGGGGAATCAGAATATTCGTGTTTTATTATTGAAGTGCAGGCTTGATGTTTTATGTAACAAAGTGCTTTGTGATTTGTTTTGTGAAGCGGGGGTAAAATACTCATCCGGATTGATTTCAGAGGGAAATAAATTATGATTGATTTTGAGAATTAAAGGGGAGTAAAGAAGTAATTCGAACAATAACGTTCATATCTCAGGGAATAGATAATGTAAACCTGTGCATTGTTCACAGGCGGGAGGGTCTTCGTAGCACCGCGGCCGGAGTGGCTGATGCTGGGCGTTCTCAATCTCACAGCAAGTTCCACACCAGCCCAGTATTCAGCAGTAGAAAAGTTCACATGGATGCTATGCTTCGTGCCACCGCAGGCTGCCGTCAGTGAATTGACTAGGGAGCGCTCGCAGCAGTGATCGTGGAGTAGGTACCGATAAAAGCACGCTGACAGTGCAATCCATTTTTGGCGCGCAGTGTTTAATATGAATTGTGCTAGCCAGGATGTTCATGTTTATGTTTCTAATTTCATGTTGTTTGTGCGTGAACCTCCGGGTTGGCGATTGCCAAGAAAGGCTGAGTTGCGTTAAATCATGTGATCGTTCGCTGGCATTCAATAATTTTCTAGCCTGAATCTCTCGTTTCCCTGTGCCAATTTTCCACGTGTTCATCTTAAACAGAATGTGTTGAATTTTCTCCGTTTGTCTATGTAGCATATCATTATGCCGGATAAAACTATCATGTCGCAGATCATTAACATCTTGCCTGAGGGCTCTGGTGCGAAAATGAGTGTTGCGATACATGTTTCCCTGTGCCAATTTTCCACGTGTTCATCTTAAACAGAATGTGTTTAATCTTTCAATGCTTTTTATTTTCCATGCTTATCATGTGGGTACCATGCAAGCACAAAGGTGTACTATATTCATTATGTGTGGGGGTTGAAATTCCCTCTGCGTTACGTGCATTGAGAGCATTGTTTTCGCGACAACCGCTATTTCTGATATCGCTCTAAGCCTTAGTCGACGTCCTCTCTCCTACACCGAGGCGGAAGACACCATCTTGCCTATCATGCCTATACAATTTCTTCAATTGTATCCTACTTCTAATTCCTTAGTTCTGTCCGACGAGGTTCCTGACTTGGAAACCGAAGACGCCGAGCAAAGAGAGAGTTTGCTCTCCGCGCTTGAAAGGTGCGATGTAATGGTGGCCAAGTTCAGGGAACTCTGGTACTCGCAATATTTAATTAGTCTAAAAGGTCCATACCCTCTTAAATCTCTACCACTCAACAATAAATCTCTATCAGTAGGCCAGGTTGTCTTATTGAGACATCCTATCAAACCTAGGCCGTTATGGACTTTGGTCCGCATCATCGCGCTGTTACCTGGCCGCGATGGTAAGGTCCGAGTTGTTAAGGCCATTTTACACGTGCGGAGTTTTCAACGTCAGTTGACTACACGTGAACTGAGCGCCGCCTATTTGCTCAACGCCCCGCCCACTTTTTGACTACTCATGACCGACCTGTAGTCAACATCCGCGATCAAGCATGTCTTGATTCTATTGACTGCAGCTGCAAGATTGCCGGTGGTAATACGGCGGCAAGTGCTGTGCGGACAATTATTGTTGAGAATACACGATGTGTTCTCAAGAGATTATGTTGTGATATTAATTGAGATGTACTAAGATTTCCCATGTTTATTGAATACTAAATTGGAAGAATATAAAAATATAAATTCTAGAGATGATGCGTATGGGAAAACTTCCGAGTCTCCCAAATTATTCAGTGGAAGCAATAAAATCTCTGTTACTGACGACGTGTACTAACCAAACCTATGACCGACAATCTTCTCAATTTTTTGAAAGATGTTATCTGCGATGATGTAGCTTTCCAATCCAGCTCCTGGTGGGATGGAGTTGGAGTGCATCATCTTTCTGAATTTTTTGTCAGTTTGTGGAGAAGTTACTGAAACATAGGTACTTAAAGCCATATATACATTCACAATAATCTCTCATCACTACTTAGCTCTTGAAAAATGGATCTGTGGCTACCAAGAATTGGCCTACATTGTAGCTGCTCCCTTCACTACATTGACTGCGTTGACTGCAAGCGGTAACTACGAGTAAAAGCATCAGCTGCAGTTGCGCACGCAGTTACTCTCATGGGCGTGGTTTCATGTTTACACCAGTAGTCAACTGACGTTGAAAACTCCGCACGTCTAAAATGGCCTTTAGAATCATTAAAGCTGATAACTCTGAGTCTGCCGTCAAGATTTCCCTACTTTACCCCCTGGAGTTAGCTGCTTTTGATACTGCTTCAGAGGAGGGGTGGGAAACAGCAGAAGGAAGCTCTGGTGAGGAGTTGCATCCTTACTTTGAAGCTCCTGAGAGTCCCATTCCTAATGAGGGTAGTTCTCTATCTATCGAACACCCTGGAAATCAGCAATCTTCTTCTGAAAACGATTCTTCGGCATCTTCCGAAGAATTTGAAACAGAGGCAGCTGCCCGTCTTACGGCAGGCAGCTCGTCAGCAGCGAAGCAAACTTGCTGACTTAATTAGGAGAGGTCATCTATGATTTCCCTTCCTTCTTTTGTCTTATTATATTAAATGTATGCGCATAAATAATGTGATAGTACTGACCATGTTTCCTCTGAAAAGTATTATGAATGTAATAAAATGTTTTGGGTATTAATGTCTATGTAACGGAACTTTCAAAATGAAAACTCCGTTTTTTCCTTTGCCGGGATTGTGTGGAAATTCTAGCCGTTGCTCTAAGCCAAGATCCTCTGCGGGTTTAGTATGGCGTTATTAACGGCCTTCCGCAATAAGAGGTCTTAGGCTGCTGTCAAGTCAATAAACTTAAGAGGCTATAAAACGAGTAATAAACGAATAACAGAGCAATGGTGGGGGTTCCTCACAACATCGGTGGCAAGCGTATTTCCTCACTACTAAAAATGCGCTTGCACTTTCCTGCGGAGTTCGAAGCCAATGCAACGGATTCGGAGGAGAGCCGATGTGCGCCGCCTTCACCGCGGACACGTCAGACGACTTCTAACCTTGGCCACGAGTGCACGCAACTTTGTGCCTCGCGGGTCACCGGTTAACATCCCCGCTTCTTGGAACCTTGTATTCTTGGACAGCCGGCCTCATTGAAGAATTTGTTCATCTGAACAAATAAGTTTTCGAAAGGTGAGAACCCTTTTTGCCATGCTCTGATTGTTCCTAATTATTGGTGTTCCCGTCCCTTTCAGGGTTTCTGGTATTTGTGTGATTTAGTGTCCCACCCCTTGGGGACTTAGTAGCCTCTTAGTAGCCGGGAGGCATCACACTATATTGACTTAGATAGTGCATAAGACTGTGTCTGGCATGATGGCCTTTTACACAGGTTAACCAAACTTAAGTGTGATATCAGGACTGTTGAGTGGGTCAAACTTATCTTCAAAATCGTTCTGTCAAGGTTAGGATTGGTTAGACCTATTCTCAACCTGAGAAACTAAAGTGTGGCTTACCACAAGGTGCTGTTCTCAGCCCTTACTCTGTTCAATGTAATGTTGCACGATTTACCCAGTGGGGAAAAAGTTAAGGTTGTGTCTTATGCAGATGATATCACGTTGCTGTGCTCTGCAAAATCGACAGAAGAGCTTATGGGTGTCATGCAGGCTTTTTTGAATACATTTAGTAGCTGGCTGTCAGAGTGGGAACTCGCAGTCAATCCCCTTAAATGTAAATACCAACTATTTCATAACAGGAGGAGTAATCATTTTGTAAACCTAAGACTATCAAATGTGTTACTGACTCACATAGAAAACCAGAGAGTTCTAGGGGTTATTTTTGACTCACCCAAGTTATCACTCCATAGTCATGTGAAGCACATTCGTACAGAATGCCAAAAGCGATTGAATGTGATGAGAGCAATATCAAGTGCCAAATAGGGATCATCACAATTGCTCCTGAGAAGAGTTTATATATCATTTATTCGCAGTAAAATTTCATATGGGTTAGTAATCTTTCCCAGCTTCAACAAGAAACAGATGCATATGCTAAAAACCTTGCAGAACTCCGCCTTGCGATGTCCCCTGGGTGTGCGCGCAACAACACCTATAATGTCTCTTAAGGTTGAGGCGTATATTATGCCCCTGGATCTTCATTTCCAGTATCTTTTCCTAAAGTGGTGCCTTAGAAAACAATGTGATTCTTCCGAAATGTGCTCAATTTCTGCGTATTTGAAATTATTTTGCAGACCTGGTGGGAGTCCACTAGCCCAAAAATTGAATAACATTTTGGAGAGAAGAAATTTAAGATTGTCCCCAAAATCCAGTAAGTTCAGCCGACTGACACTGCCTGCTATTACCAATTTTGAAAAAAATATCTCGCTTGATATTCAAAATGTAAAACTCCAACCCCCGAATATCGTCAACATTGTTTTTGATTAGTACATAAGTGGTGTATACGGTTTGTGCGAAAAGATTTACACTGACGGGTCTAAGACTGCTACTGGTTCAGTCTCTGCTGCCATGTATGTTCCATCTGTGGGTATGTGTACTAATTGGCTTATCAACAGCTCTCACTCAGTCCTTGGTGCAGAGCTTTTTGCCATTACCCATGCATTGAAGTACATTCAAAATTTGTCAAATCAGGATGTACTTTATTATCATTCAACTACCCTTGACAGAGTTAGACTATTAGCGCGCCACGTATGGTTTGTCTATTAGTACGCCTCGTATATTTTGTCCATTTATATGCCTCATATGGTCTATCTATTTGTACACCTCTGATAGTTTGTCTATTAGTACACCTCGTATAGTTTGTCTATTATTATGCCTCGTATGGCTTATTTATTTGTACACCTCTGATGGTTTGTCAATTAGTACTCCTCGAATGGAAATTTTGTTTTAGGACGTCCTATATTAAGAAACTTTTAAAACCCAATATGTTGGCATGTATCTCATGTGGCAACTTGGAAAATAAACGTTTTTTATTTTTTCATTTTTCTTATGTTGTTTTGAGTGATTCTCAGACAGCACTCCAGCTCATTTTGAATAATTACAATGATGCTTATTGGGGTTTCTGTTATGAAATACAAAATCTGGTATTGAGTTTATCACAACCTGTACATCTGCAGTAGGTCCCTGGTCACTCTGGCATAAAAGGTAATGAAGTTGCTGATAAATGTGCAAACCTGGGCCACAATAACAACAAATCTGCTTGGACTAGGCTGCATTATGAAGACCATCTCACAGAGTTAAAGAAACAGTTTCTCGAACTGTGGTGTACCCAGTGGCACGTTCAAGTTGAGGCATCTAACAAAGGTCATTTTCTTAAGAATCTTTTTGATCAACTCAGAATGCTAATGCACCCAAGGGGAACCTCCCGTATTGTTGAAAGTGATTTTAGCCGATTGTGAGTGGGACATGCAGGTGTACAGGCCCACTTGTTTCGTTTTAATATGAGCCCTACTTCAAGCTGTGACTGGTGCTATGTTTTTGAGACCATCCCCCATTATATATTTTATTGTGTGAAGTATAGTCAACAGAGATTTGTGTTTAAGATGTGTATAGAAAGTATGGAGGTTGAATTTAATCTGAAAAATGTATTGGATGAAGTAAATTATCCTATTAGCTCTGATAAAAGAATTTTCAGTTTACTGGGTACTTTCCTGAGAAGTACTGGCAGGTTATCTATATTGTAAGGTAGATAAATGTCCTCAGCATGGAGGGAAATGTAATTTTTCTCTGTGTGTTGGAAGACTAATGGCTTTTGCGTTATAATGTTAAAGAAGCTGCAAAAAACTACTGTAATTGTAATGCAGACTTTTCTGCGTTTCTGTAAACTCAACCAATAAGGAAGAAGAAGCCTATAGATGAAGAACTCCGATAATAAGCTCCCAGGTCCAACGGTTCTCTTTGCGAGACCAGTAACTTTAAGAGGGATAGCTCATCCCTCACCTCGAGAAGATGAAGAAGATGGAAATCACAAACACACCGAAATCTGCGAACTTCTCATCTGTGTTCGTGTTCGCGGACTGCCGAAAAACCCGAACTTCAGGCAAAAGATTGATAGTGTGGACTGTGGACGGGCCTTTAGTAGATCGGTTCTCAAAAATGGCGCGCCGATCAAAAATGGCAAGATGCATGGGATTCGAACATTCGTCAGTACCATGCAATCAAATCACAACTGGCGCCAGCGGTAAATTCCTCTGTATCACGTAAAAAGCAAGTGGTTTTGACGCAATGCAGACTACTTACAACTAAACTTACAATTATCTTTATACAAGAGATTCACAGCCCTTGTGTCGTCAATGCCAATGTGTTCTCAGCGTTGGCCACATTTTACTTGACTGCCCTTCATACGCTGCACAAAGAATAAATTTGAAGAACTATGCATATGCAAATAAATTTCACTTCAACTTGGAGTATGTTCTGAGTGGCTCCTTTAATCATGAACTAATAATGAATTTTTTGGACAAACTCAACTCTGTCAAACGAATATAAAATGCCCCACGTCCTAAAAGCTTTTTTATCAGGCACTCCTGCTTGTAATCGGTGATGTGCCTGAATTTACACAAGTAATCTCATACCAAGCTAATCAGGGAAGAATTTCAGGGAACTTTTTTATGCCTGGACACAATGGCAAATTGGAACTTGATGTAGCAATCCAGGGAATTTCTGTGAACTGTTTTGAAATACCTTATAATCAAAATTGGTACAATAAATTGAAACAAATATAACTTAAAATTAGTTTATGAAAGGTTTTTATCATAAAAATAACTGTTATTATATACGTTTTTCCTTTTATACGTGAAAGAATGAACGTAGATTGGATCGAGTGATAGGAGCGTCGCACACCTCCTCAGACCATGTTGCGTAGTGAACTGATGACAGGGCTGCCAATGAGAATTTTACCAAAACCCCAGCATACGCTAGGAAAAACCCCAGATTGCTGCTTAAAACCCCAGATTCGCGAAAAAGAGTGTTAATGAAGAAATTTGCTTACCTTTGTACTTGTATTACTCTGAATCTTCTTCTTCGCCGTCTTCTTCAGTTGCTGCCGTCAAACATATAGCGTTGCTCCGTAATTTCTCATTCTGCCTCTCCAAATATCGGTGACTTATTGCTCCGCTTTCCATATCGCGTATTAATTCTTTTCGTGGTTGCCAAGTAGTACAATCATTGTTGCTCCTCGAAATTAATTGTTTTGCCAAAATTCTATCTCTTACAGTTTCTGCTTTCAGAGAACTGGTTTGTTTGGTTTTAACACAATTCATGACTGAAAAAATTCGTTCAACCGAAGCAGACGAATGTGGCAGAATAGTTAGACTTGTCATAAAAGCAGACAAGAGGCCAAACTTTGAATTTTGAAAACCGTCCTTGATTTCCTTTAGTTTGTTCCAGTATCTGGGAGGATTTTTGTCTGAGACATGAATGTTTTCTCTCGCTATACAGTAACTTCGCCATTGGTCATCAAGATCATTTAATTTGCTCTCTGGTACAAGATTAGGGAAATGAATGGCGACAGGAATTATAGACTGCGGCGAGATATCGATATCTTGGGCAATCTTTGGATCCAAGATGTTTAATTTTGCAATCAAGTTATTTTCGTCGAAGGAAAATCTCTTTCTCATCTGATTACAGAGTTCGACTAGAAAGTTTAAGCAATCACTTTTGAATTTTTTTTCAGTCACATTATCAAATGGCTCATTGATCAAAACAGATGATGTATGACCACCTAAGTATATTTCGCTCAGCTTTTTATGGTTACTTGTGTTATTCGGAACAATGTCTGACAGTTTACTTGATTGTAACAAAGAATCCTTTACAAAGTAACTCAAAATGTCTCGATATTCTGCTGAAATGCTTGAATACAAAACATGAATTCTGAAATGCTCAGATTGGAATTCAATATTGAGCCTGTTTACTTTCCTCAAAATATATTGAAGAAACAGTAGCATATGTTTAGTGCCACGAGATTTAAGTCTTTTGTAAATATCATTTGCTCCGTCAACTTTGTCAGCTTGTGCTTCCGTTTCAAAATAAAGAAGTAGAGCAGAGTATTGGTCCAATATTGCCGAAATAACATTTTCTCTAGACAGCCATCTAGTTTGGGATAACTTTGGAATTTTATGAAGTTTGCAATTGACGGCTTCTTGTGTTAGTGTGAAATCACGCTTCCTTTTACCACTGCGAGAAAAGTAGGAAGTTAAGTTTTTCATAAACGCTTCTAAAAAAGGTGGTAGTACTTTGACAGCATGACTTGCACATAGAGCGAACGAATGACAAATGCATCCCATTATGAACACTGAGGGAACATCGTCTTTTAATAACTTTTGAAAGCCGCTTTTTGAACCCATCATTGAACTACAATTGTCACTGCCAAAACCGATTACGTTCTCTAGTGGAATGTTATTGTCGCTTAATAATGACTTCACAGATTTATATAATCCTTGAGCAGTTCCATCTTCAACAACAACACTATCTAAGAGTGCATCCACGACATCCTCCTTCTGTGTGTCAAAATACCTTACTACTATCGCTAACACTTGAGTCACGGAAATATCAGTACTTTCATCTATTAGGAGAGAAAACTTTTGCGCTCTGCATATCTCAGTTAACATGTTTTTTTCATCATTTGCTAGACCATCTTGAATTACATATGCGAGCTTGGTTCGTTTCATTGATAATTGTTCCGCAATTTTGCTGTCAGGAAATATTGCTTGGCAAACCGGAAGAAGATGATCAATATTGGCAAAAGGAATATTATGTTCGGCGAAATATGCGGCAAGTCGAAGCTCGCTCTTCGCCACCTGTTCGCTCGTCGTTTCTTTTTTCTTCGTGATAAATGAAGTAATGCTGGTACTTGCCTTCGCTGCCTCAAAAGATTTTTTATGCTTCTCTGTATTTCTGTGTCTGATCAGCATAGATTTATTGGCATTCTTGAGAGTGACGTTGCAACATACACAAAAACTTGAATCATCGTTTCCATCCACTTTTAACCAATCTTTAAACTCCGGTTCGTTTAACCACTCGGCTTTGAAGTTTTGAACGTACCACTTCTTTTTTTTGCTTGCACTATTTTCTTCACTCATTATGGAGACGCACTTGGTATGGTTCTTCAAAACTTGAGTTTTTTTACAGAAGACTATCAGCACGGAATCAGTTTCCGGTACAACGGCAAGTAAAGAACTACTCGCGTCAGAGTCGTGTGACAGCAGCCGCCAGGCGGCCGGTCATCAACTCGACAGCCACTCGATCAGTCGAGCTTAAAACTCGTTCGTTACCAGTATCAAACAAAAGCTGAACGCTCTAGCCGCAGATGCAACAGGAATATATAAGCAACATATGCATCCAATTTCAATTAAACGAATTTGATCATTTTATACCATAATTTTCATTGCATCAATCGCCGGAAGAAATTATTATTTATAAAAACCTTCAATTTGTTACTTCTGCATAAAAAACCCCAGATTTTTGCCAATTTTTTGAGAAAAACCCCAAAACCCTAGGCCAGAGCTAAAAACCCAAGATCTGGGGTTAAAACCCCAGCTTTGGCAGCCCTGACTGATGAGCGTGACCGCGTTGATGAAAGAATGCGTTCCAAGGAAACGTCATTCATCGTATTAAAAGACATTTTTATACCATATATCTTGCTTTAAATGGCCTTCAAGTTATTTCATTGGAAAAAGGAAACTTTCAGTTCTAGGAAAAGGTTAATTTTTTAGTCAAAAACTCCTTCAGAGTAATATTTATTCATTATTGTTCCCTGTGAACGAGACGGGGAAGAATACCGTAATGCTATTCTTACGAGAATGATTCGCTATTCGGCCTTGTACGAGACACAAATTGAGCTCGTTCATGAGAAATGAACTTCCGAGAATTCCATTTGATCCGGATTGCTGTTCCTTCCGCGCCTCAGCTACCTAGCAGCTGTATGCATGGTAGAGTAAACTTGATGTTGAATAATTATATGGTTATTCCGTTTTTCCTTTAGAGTGCGTAAATATTCACATATTATTTCAGTTTGTCTTAGAGTAAGATGTGTGATACTTTTTATATTTCGTTTATAATTAATTACGTCATGGAGTTAAAGAAAACCAATTTCTGCCAACCAATTTGGTGGCTTGAAATCAAATATTAAGCATTAGGGCTAAAAAATGTAATGTGAGCGAAGCGTGACATTTGAAATGACAGTGGGTGTCTTGAATAGGTATTTGGGAATGATTTTTTTTCGTTGTTCACGTTTGTGAGTAAAATGCAATTAACGGTTTTTAAGTATAAAGTACACAAAGAGAACATCTATGTAAATTAATAAAATCCATCTCACAGATTATTTCAACGTTGATAAATGTGATTCATTGTAATTTTAGTAGTTATTTGATATCCGATAAAATTACTGTGGGGATGTCGTACGCTGCGGCAGTTGTCGTACCATGTCGCAACCGCCTCGGCTCGCTGCCGCGCTGCATGGGCAGTGTGTTGATGGAAGCAGTGGAGTGCAGACGCGCGTTCTTTCGTTCTTCGCTCGTGTTATCTTCGCGGCAACCGGTACTTGTGTAGGGGAGGCAGTGCCTTGCTTCCGTGTCTTTGGGAGAACGCGGAAGGTGAAACAGCTGAGGCAGCTGTTTTGCGGTTGCTGTCGGTGTCGGCCACCAGCAACGTTAAAGGTAAGCCAACAAGCTATTTAGGCTTTTGACGGTGGTAGCTATCTTGTGGGTAGCAAGATGGCGGCTGTTGGAAAGGCTGCGTCAGCTGAGGTAGCTGACGCAGCTGAGAAGGCTGCGGCAGCTGGAGCTGGCGATGCGGGATCGCCAGTGCCGCCGGCGGGGAGCACGTCGGGAGTGCTTGTGGATGTTAGCCTGTTGCTAACATCCTGACGCAGGCGCGTGGCCCGATCCTCGACCGGTTGTCTAGGCAGCTGCCTAAGTTGACCGGCGATGGATAGGTCGACGCGCTGGAGTGGCTGGAGAACCCGGAGAGGCTCTGCCAGCTGGAGCGCGTAGCTCCGACCGACGTCATCGGGTTCATGCTCGACGGCAACGCCGCTCGAGTGTTTCGCTCCATGACTGTCGGTGATGCTGCTCAGTGGCAGGTAGTTCGGTCTACGCTGGCCTCGCAATTTGCGTTGCCTATGCAGGAGGCGTATAGGCGGTTCACCGACCGTCGGCTTGCTGCCGGGGAGTCGGTGGACGTGTACCTGGATGACTTGGCGCGTCTGGATGGGAGAGTGGTGTCGACCAAGAAGGATTTGATTTTTAGGGTCAAGTTCTACGAGGGTCTCCCCACTACTCTGTATACTTGGGCAGTTTCGCGTGAGGACGCGTATACTGCGCCGTTCGATGCTGTGGTGTCGAAAGTGCGGGAGAGAATGGCCGCACAGAGGGCTGTAGCCGGGCGAGGCCAGGGGGCCAGGCTCGGGGCAGACCTTGCTGCTTCGGGGAAGCAGGGCAGTGGTGGCAAGGGTGCTTACTACCGCTGTGGCGGTGCACATCGCGTGAGGGTTTGCCCTCAGAAGCAAGGCGTTGCGGCGCCTGCTGGTAGGGGGGTCGCGAAAGCTCCGAAAAGGAAGTTGACATGCTTTGCGTGTGGAGAGGTCGGGCATTTCGCTTGCGACTGTCCGGCGGTAGGTAGGCCTACGGTTGGTGGGTCGACTTTCTCTGCGGAGGACGCCAGTCGGGGCGACGCGTCCTTCTCAATGGAAACCGTGTAAGGCGAGCTTACCGGAGGTCTCCTCTCCCCGAGGGAGGTGACGGCGTGTAGAATAAAACGAGCCATGGGCAAATTGTAAGTTTAATTTTTGTGATACCAATATAAACAAATCTAATTTCAATAGTAAAATTTAAACGCACTATGGAAAGAGTTAACGCTTGTGCTGGGCTTGTCTACCAACAAGCCTAACCCTGACACATTTGCTGTTCTTGATTACCGCTCTTCTTCTCGAGTCACCTGCAGATTTAGAACGCAAATGAGTTCTATCGCAAAGGGCTTCAGCATCAAGTAGCATCCAGGCGCTTCAACACTTGAGAGCTGGAAGCACTTCAGCGCTTCAGGCTTCAGCACTCGTTCACCAGGAAAGGAGGCTCCAATAGCTCTCCTTGGTTTCGGGACATCATCGTCGTTCACCTGGGACCTAGATGTAAGACATTTTCATTCAATATTCTATTTTTATTTATTATTCTATGAAGAAAATTGGATGTCAACTATTGTGAAAATACGAACTTCTTCATTTACATGTAAGCTCTTCGTGAAGCTCCAAACCGAAGATTGGAGCCGGGGCAGCTCTGCGCTCTCGTGGCCCGGCGCGGCATGGAGAAGTTCCTGCGGCGACTTCGCGCCATCCTGTCTTCGCCTCACGCAGTGGAGGCGTCGCAGCGGCTTAGCGGCACTCCTCGGCCGGCGCACGTCTCTTGAGCCCTACTGCACGGCGGAACGGCCTTCTAAGCACGTCCTTTATGGTGAGTTGGGAAGCAATTCCAGTGCGGTGTTCTCTTTCCATCTCAGTGCGTCGATTATTTTAATAATTGCCAGTGCGAACGGATATTATAAATTAAATTTTGTCTGAGCCGTACATAACTTTAAACTTTAGGCTCAAATAAGCTCAAACTCTTTTGTAACCTAGCAACCAGTCTAGCTGGTTAGCTAAGTGCCATTGTTTGGGCTAATATTGTTCAGCTGCTGCAGGCTCGTAAAATAGAGTAATCTTAAATCTTTCCTAAAGTTTTGTGAGCCGCGTCAGCATGACCATTTGGTTTCCCTGCTAGGTATAAAAATTAAGTATTAAAATTATATTTTCTCTTAAAGGTACGAGTACTGGCTCAGACTTCTTGAAGCGAGCTGGAGGAGTGCGGAGGGTAACCGCGCTGGCCCGTTGCTAAAACTCCGGGCTCTCACCGCTACGTCATCGAGGCGAACCGTGCCGGCCAAGCCATACATTTAATGTTCTATTCATTTTTTACTGTTCGTACCTATGCTGAGTAAAATCATGGCTGCCGCATATAGTTTTACTCCTTTGGTGACCCTTCTCCAGATTTCATTTTCAAGATGGCGACCATGACAGGACCGTTCGATTTTCCTCTGTGCAGCTGTTCCCGGTTCCGCTTCCTTGGAGCTTTATATTTAAGTATCTATAACTAATAAAAAACTTTTCAGAAATTATGAGTAACGCTGAGACGAGTGATCCGGCGCCCCCTTCGGGGCAAATGCCCTTGGAGGAACTTTTGTTTCTCAAAAATAATCGCAAATACTTGAGTTCCAAAGTGACCCGCAAATGTAATGATGTTGAAGCTAATATTGAAGCTTTCTCTCTAGAGGTTCTCAGAAATGAAATTTCTGATCTAAAAGAATTACGTGTCAAGCTTGATGTCGCTGGCTCGAACATTGCTAAAGGTCTCTGGCTTCATGAGAAGCAACGCGACAAGCTCGACAAAGAGCTTGAAGACTGCGATGTGTACGATGCCAAGCTCGTGAAGTGCATTCGACTGTTGGAGGCGCGCTTGCAGCGAGTCGGCACACCTGCGTTGGCTGACGATCAGGCTGAGGCGAGACGCATCAGCAATCAGCTGAAGCTGCCGCAGCTCCCGCTACCTACCTACAGTCATGCGAAAGGTGAGAGCTTAGACAAGTTTTTCGTCAATTTCGAAAATATTATGTGCAAGTATTCCTTGTCTTCATTTGAAATGTTCGTCTTCCTAAGTAAACAATTGAGTAATGAGCCATTAACTCTAATAAAATCTCTTGAAGGACCTCAGCAATCCTATGAAGCGGCCAAAGAGCTGCTAATTGAAGCATTTGCTTCACCTTTGACTAGGAAGTACGAAGCAATTCAAAGAATGGCTGATTTGAAGCTCACAGACTCTGGTGACCCCTACGCTTTCATAAGCGAAATGCGTATTGTAATGGAAAGTTTTAGATCCTTGTCTGTAGACGTGGATACGGTGCTTCAGTATTTCATTTGGAATAGTCTCAATGACCAAATGAAGCAGCAATTGATAGCCATTACTAATACTAACAAGCCTTCGCTAGATTTAATTAAAAGCAAGATATTTGAGGCTACTGAACGTGTAAAAACTTTTAGCAGCAGTGGAGAGCTCGGGGCCCAGAGCAATACGACTCTGAGTTGAGCCGCTGATGTGCAGTGTAAGGTGCCTGTTGTGAAGGCAGATTCAGGCAAGTTCAAACCCTGTGTCTTGTGCTCTAACGAACATAAATTGGCAGATCACCCCTTGCATAAATGTCCAGTACATTTGTCAGCTCCCGCGAAAATTTCTAAATTGAAAGATATTGGTGCTTGTACCAAGTGCGCGACTGTGTCACATAAAGCTTTTCAGTGTCGTTTCAAGTTTGCCAAGTCTTGCTATCATTGCTCTGGGAATCATTTTGGTTTCTTGTGTGTCTCTAAATCAAAGGGACAAGATAAGGGAAAAAATTTCCAGCCTAGCGGTACTACTTCAGTTTCTAGTGGAATAGCGGCAGTAGAATCTGCAGTGCTAAATTTACACCCTGGTACTACTGCCATATTACCCACATTTTCATGTGAATTGCCGAGTGGTCGTCGTATTAGAGGTCTAAAAGACTCTGGTTGCAAGACCAGCTTCATCTTGCGCGACCTGGCCATAAAGGAAAATTTTCCTGTAGTACGTAAAAATGTCGACCTAACCGTGAACGGTTTTAATTCTTCTAAATCTTTCAGAACGAAAGTGGTCGAAGTGCCTCTGACGTTAAAAGATAGGTCATTTACTGTTTCAGCTGTGGTAGTACCAGAGATTAGGACCAACCTTAAATTAAATGGTCTGTCTTCTGAAACGAGCGCTTTTCTTGACAAAGGTTACGAATTAGCGGATAAATTCTTGAATCAAAATTCTGAAGAAATCTCCAATATTTCATTTATTCTTGGAGCAGATGCTTGTTACTGCATTCCTGAACAAACAATTTTGTTCGGGAATTTTCCTCCTTCCATTTATTTGCAGACTCCAATAGGCGCCATGCTGATGGGGCAAATAAGTGGGTATCTTTCGAATGCAAATTTTCTTCCTGATAAAAATTCCAATAATGCATTAAAATGTAATGGTGCTAATCTTAAGACTAACATGTCGTGTTCAAATCGGGAACGCTCTTTCAGATCGGATGAAAAACGTCATGGCGCTCGAAAGTGTAAATCGAAAACGGTTTCCAGCTCTACGCCCCCAAATTTTGAACTTTCGTATAACTCTTCCTCTGTTTCTCAAACGCTAGGATCATCCTTGGGGGAGGGAGTGAGGAGGTTTTCGAAGAATGCTTCCCAAGATCTCAATAAACGGGGTACAAGCATAATAATCCCAAATCCGCTAATGAATTTCACTATTCCAGAGGCAGCCGCGACAGAGATCGAGAGCGTTGACGCGCACGCTGTCAGCAGTGAGCCAACGGCTGCTACCTTCGCCCATTTAATTCCTGTAAATTCGCGCTCCAGCTTTCAGTCACTCGTTAGAGTGCACATGTATGTATTGACTTTCGTAAATAACCTTAAAGCAAGGCTGAAAGCAAAATCTGAGAGTTATAGTCATTTGATTGTGTTGAGAAAAAATGAACTTCTTGAGATTGCGCGTCTTCAAATTATCATGCGGGATCAGGAAATTTCCTTTCCCGAGATTTTTGATTATTTCAGAAACGAAATGCCTGTTAAGAACATGCCAAATCTCGTAGCGCAATTAAACGTGTATCAAGACTTGAATGGCTTGTTGCGAGTAAAGAGAAAGTTTAGACGTTGGAAAGGTAATCGTAACTTCCCACTTTTGCTCAACAAGAATAACTTACTCAGTAAAAAATTGATTTCAGAGTTGCACGAGTCACTAAATCACAGTGGTGCATACTCTGTATTATCAGAGTTGAGAAAGGAAGTCTGGATAACGCAAGGCTTGTCGCTAGTCAAGAAAGTACTGAAACAATGCGTTCATTGCCGTAGGTTCAATTCCAGACGAGTTAAACTAAATCAAAACGTTTTTCCCAGCTCTGAACGCGCTACGTCGCCGTCTGCGGCCCGTACCTTGTGCTCCGATCGTGTACCATCACTACCCCGTCCACAGCGTGCCGCAGCTCGCGTTAGTCGCCGTCAGTTGATGTTCAACTTGGAGTAGTGCCGTTCGGCACTAGTATTAGTATTAATTGTAGCGTTAGTAAAATTTTCTCTAAATTTAAGGTTAGCGTCAAGTTCACAAAATTAAAATTTTTTGTGTGTGGGAGTGTAGAATAAAACGAGCCATGGGCAAATTGTAAGTTTAATTTTTGTGATACCAATATAAACAAATCTAATTTCAATAGTAAAATTTAAACGCACTATGGAAAGAGTTAACGCTTGTGCTGGGCTTGTCTACCAACAAGCCTAACCCTGACACATTTGCTGTTCTTGATTACCGCTCTTCTTCTCGAGTCACCTGCAGATTTAGAACGCAAATGAGTTCTATCGCAAAGGGCTTCAGCATCAAGTAGCATCCAGGCGCTTCAACACTTGAGAGCTGGAAGCACTTCAGCGCTTCAGGCTTCAGCACTCGGTCACCAGGAAAGGAGGCTCCAATAGCTCTCCTTGGTTTCGGGACATCATCGTCGTTCACCTGGGACCTACATGTAAGACATTTTCATTCAAGATTCTATTTTTGTTTATTATTCTATGAAGAAAATTGGATGTCAACTATTGTGAAAATACGAACTTCTTCATAAACATGTAAGCTCTTCGTGAAGCTCCAAACCGAAGATTGGAGCCGGGGCAGCTCTGCGCTCTCGTGGCCCGGCGCGGCATGGAGAAGTTCCTGCGGCGACTTCGCGCCATTCTGTCTTCGCCTCACGCAGTGGAGGCGTCGCAGCGGCTTAGCGGCACTCCTCGGCCGGCGCACGTCTCTTGAGCACTACTGCACGGAGGAACGGCCTTCTAAGCACGTCCTTTATGGTGAGTTGGGAAGCAATTCCAGTGCGGTGTTCTCTTTCCATCTCAGTGCGTCGATTATTTTAATAATTGCCAGCGCGAACGAATATTATAAATTAAATTTTATCTGAGCCGTACATAACTTTAAACTTTAGGCTCAAATAAGCTTAAACTCTTTTGTAACCTAGCAACCAGTCTAGCTGGTTAGCTAAATGCCATTGTTTGGGCTAATATTGTTCAGCTGCTGCAGGCTCGTAAAATAGAGTAACCTTAAATCTTTCCTGAAGTTTTGTGAGCCGCGTCAGCATGACCATTTGGTTTCCCTGCTAGGTATAAAAATTAAGTATTAAAATTATATTTTCTCTTAAAGGTACGAGTACTGGCTCAGACTTCTTGAGGCGAGCTGGAGGAGTGCGGAGGGTAACCGCGCTGGCCCGTTGCTAAAACTCCGGGCTCCCACCGCTACGTCATCGAGGCGAACCGTGCCGGCCAAGCCATACATTTAATGTTCTATTCATTTTTTACTGTTCGTACCTATGCTCAGTAAAATCATGGCTGCCGCATATAGTTTTACTCCTTTGGTGACCCTTCTCCAGATTTCATTTTCAAGACGGCGCCCCCTCGGAGAGAGGGATCTTGAGCGGCACGAGTGTGTCGCTGGGGCGGGGCGATCTAGAATCGCTCGGAGCGACTGGCGTTACGACGGAGCGTCGGTTGCCAGTCGTTCGTGCCATCTTGAAAGGGCATTGTTATTGGTGTCTGGTAGACTCCGGGAGCGAGCGGGCGGTGGTTTTTCCGCGGGTGGTGGTGGGCCAACGCCCCCGGCCGGGGCGGCCGTTGCTAACGGCGGACGGCAGAACTTCCCATGTGGGGAAGCACTGTCGTGTGGTAGTCGGGTTGCAGGGGCATTGCTTTGGTGTCACTGCGCTTGTCATGCCGGAGTTGGGGAATCTTGGCGTGGACTGTCTCCTAGGGAGTGATGTTATTGATCACATGGGGGGCGTCACCGTCAGGAGAAGTCCTGACTCGAAATATGCAGTTGACTGGGGAAGATCCTTGTCAGCTGGATGCTGTAGGGGGTCCAGCAATGGATTCGCCTGTGCCAAGCTGGGAGCCGGCCTGGTGGCAGGGTCGAGGTCGGTGGAGTCGAGAGGTGCGCCAGCGCCGATCGAGATTGTCGACCCTGACTTTGTTGCTAGGTTCGCTGACGGTCGGTGGACCGTCAGTTGGCGGTGGTCCGAGAAGCCGCCCGAGGGGTTGCAGACTCGGATCGCGGAGTACGGATGTACTCGGGCGCCTCTCGTGCGTGAGCGCTATGATGCGGAGATTCAGAGTTGGATCTCGAAGGGTTGGTTGAGGCGATGGCATGGCCCCATCCAGGGCGTCATTCCGTTGCTGGCCGTCGTGCAGCCAACGAAGGACAAAGTCCGTCCGGTCATGGATTATCGTGAGTTGAACGGCTTTGTCGAGTGTCATACTGGTGATGACATGGTCGCTGTGTGTGGCGACAAGATTCGGAAATGGCGGCAGCTGCGGGGCGAGCTTAAGGTCGTCGACCTTAAGGGGATCATCCGAGTTGGAGACCTTTTTTCGTTCGATTCGTTTGAAAATTGGCCAGTATATGTCTTTGGTGAAAGTAAACCTCTTTTACTCATGTCATTTTTTCGATTTAGGCCTTAGTTTTTTTTGACGAAAAATGTGTTTTTTGGTATATTTTATGAATATTTTAAGACGTATCAACTCATCGAGTTTTGATGCTAGAACTAAAACAAAGACAGTTTTAGAATCCTTGGAACATTTCTAACAAACGCTCGTTCAGTTTTTTTCATATTCAAATTTTTTCTATTTTTTCAAAAATTTTTATATTTCAAAAATCAGCAACAAATTTTTGGGTTTAGAGCTATATATTTCTTCAAAGAATTCTAATTTGAAAACAAGCCAAACAGACCTTTGTTACAAATGTTCCGAGGATTCTAAAACTGTCTGGATTTGTTCTAACATCAAAACTCGAGGACCGACGTCGTTTTGAATGGTAAAAAAGGAAAATTTTTGACTGCAGCCTTAAAATGAACTATGTCAATTGAATTTGAATATAACGCAAATTTTTTGTACATGAATGCAGTTTCCATGATCTATTTCGATGTACGAACAATGACCAGCATTTTCCTATTGAATTTCAAGTAAACACATCAAAAATATCGTTTTTATGACTGAATAAAAATAATACATTTTATTTCAGCACTGACCATGTTCAGACTTTTTCAATTTCTTTCGTCCGATTTGTTTGAAAATTGGCCAGTATATGTATGTCGTGAAAGGAAACCTTTTTTACTCGTGTCACTTTTTCGATTTATGCCTTATTTTTTATTTTTTTTTGACGAAAAAAGAGTATTTCGGAATATTTTTTTGGATATTTCAAAACGGGACTCGTCCTCGAGTTTTGATGCTAGAACAAAACCAAAACCAGTTTTAGAATCCTTGAAGCATTTCTAAGTAACTCACATTGGTATTTTTTCCAATTTGAAAAGTTTCAAAATTTTGTCGATTTTTTCAAAATTTCTAAACCCAAAATTTTTTGGGGGGCTTAGAGCTATATATTTTTTCAAAGAATTTGAATTTGAAAAAAGTCGAACGAGTGTTTGTTACAAATGTTCCAAGGATTCTAAAACTGTCTTTAGATTTATTCTAGCATCAAAACTCGAGGACCGATGTCGTTTTGAATGTAAAAAAGTCAACTTTTCACTAGAGCCCAAAAACAAACTATGTCTATTGAAATTGAATATAATGGAAATTTTTGTACATGAATGCAGTTTCCATGATCTATTTCGATGTACGAACAATTAGCAGCATTTTCATTGTGAATTTCAAGTAAACATATAAGAAATATCGTTTTTATGAGTAAATAAAAATAATACATTTTATTTCAGTACTCACCATGTTCAGACTTTTTAAATTTTTGTTCGTCCGATTTGTTTGAAAATTGGCCAGTATATGTATTTTGTGAAAGGAAACCTTTTTTACTCGTGTCACTTTTTCGTTTTATGCCTTAGTTTTTATTTTTTTGACGAAAAAAGAGTATTTCGGTATATCTTTTTGGATATTTCAAAACGAGACTCGTCATCGAGTTTTGATGCTAGAACAAAACCAAAACCAGTTTTAGAATCCTTGAAACATTTCTAACAAACTCAAATTGGCTTTTTTTCATATTTGAAAAGTTTTAAGGGTCCTTTTTCAACAAGAAAAAAATTGGGCCTCAAAATCATCACTTTCGGTCCCCTTTTCAACCCCCTGGGGGGGTGATTCTAGTGTCCGTAGGGTCATAAAATTTCATGGCACAATCACCCATCCCCTAAGGATCCTTTTTCAACAAGAAAAAAATTGGGCCTAAAAATCATCAATTTCGGTCCCCTCTTCACCCCGTAGTGTCCGTAGGGCCATAAAATTTCATGGCACAATAACCCATCCCCTAGGGATCCTTTTTCAACAAAAAATAATTTTCAGTAGGGGGAGCCGTCGGGGCCCAATGGGGCTGCGGATGATCCCCTTAAGTCTGCTTACCTGCAGATCCACGTTTCCGAGGATCTGAGCGGTACCAGATCGTGAAGTTTAAGGGTGTGCCTTACGCTTTGACGCGATTAGGCTTCGGCCTCTCGTGTGCGCCTCGAATCATGACGGTGATTCTCGGCAAGGTTCTGTCGTGAACGACCGCTTTCGTCGAGGGGCGGACCACTACATCGATGATATAGTGGTTTGTGAGTCCATTCTTAGCGCGCAGGAGCTCCGGGAGCATCTGGCGCGGTACGGACTTGCGGCGAAGGAGCCTGAGAGCCTGGATGGAGGCCGGCTGTTGGGAATTTCCTTACGGAAAGATTCCAACGGACATCTTCGGATGTCGTGGGGGACTGCTCTCTCCGAGTTTGGTTCGGTGAATGTCGGCTTAACGAAGAGAGGGCCGTTTTCCTTGTGCGGTCGGTTAGTCGGCCATTACCCTGTGGCGGGGTGGCTGCGTCCTTGTTGCAGTTTTTGAAACGGCTGGGGTGCAGTGGCTCTTGGGACGACTCGGTTGACGGTTCTGTCAGCTCGTTGGCTGCGGAGCTGTTTGCGCGGGCTCGTCGGGAAGACCCTGTTGGGGGTGTGTGGGGTGTCGACCCGCATGGTATGGTTACCGTGTGGGCTGATGCCAGCTCCCTCGCCGTCGGTGTGGCCCTTGAGGTCGATGGTCGCATTGTGGAGGATGCGTCTTGGCTCCGAAAAGAGTCAGACCACCTGCATATCAATGTGGCCGAGTTGGAGGCGGTGGCGCGGGGTATCAATTTGTCGTTTGCGTGGGGTTTTAAGACCTTCACGGTCGCCAGTGATTCCCGGACAGTCGTCACATGGATGGACAATACTGTCGACGGCCGCAATCGTGTTCGCACGAAGGGCGCGACGGAGATGCTCGTGAAGCGACGTCATGGGGTGATCCGGGAGACGATCGCTGAGCATGGTCTGGTCGTGTCTGTTCGTTTCGTCTCGACGATCGAGAACAAGGCCGACCAGCTGACCAGAATACCTAAGAGGGGGCTTAGTTACCGCGATGGTGGTGGAGCCGTCGCAGAGCTGTCTGCCGTACTTGCCACTGGGGAGAGTCTCGAGGATGCCATCTGGGCGGCTCATCTGCCGCATCATTTGTGCATCGATCAGACGTTCTAATTGGCGCGTCAGATCCGTAGTGATCTGTCGCGCGAACAGGTGAAGCGTGAGCTGGCTGAATGCGAGGCCTGCCAGCGAATCGATCCTGCGCTGCGGGAGGAAAATCTCGTAGAGCGAGGGGGTCTGTCTGTGGAGGAGAGTTGGCGACGGGTTGCGGTTGACGTAACCCATTATGGCAACAAGCTCTACTTGTCCATGGTTGACTGTGGACCCTCGCGGTTTGCCATCTGGCGACGACTGCTGAATGAGTCTGCAGTGAGCATCGTCGCTCATTTGCGTGAGGTCGTAATTGAGCAAGGGCCGTGTGACGAGTTGTTACTGGACAATTCTACGGCGTTCCGATCAGCGACTGTGGAGCAGTTCGCTGATGCGTGGGGGATTTCACTGCGATTCCGTGCCGCCTACGCCCCGAGCGGCAACGGGATCGTTCAGAGAAATCACCGGACGATCAAGAGGATCGCTGCCAGGGAAGGTATCACTCCTGAAGAGGCTACATTTTGGTACAATGTGACGCCCCGGAACGACACTGAGGCTGGCTGAGTCCCTTCGAGCGGTATATTCCGATACCGTTGGCGAGTGCCATTCGATATCAATCGTCGGGTGAGTGATGGCTGCGCGCACAACAGTTTTTCTGTTGGTGATGAGGTGTGGGTGAAACCCCCACTGCTTTCATGCACGAAGCAGTGGACGTCCGGTGAGGTCACCAGCGTCGTATCAAAGTACGTAGTCTGCGTAGACGACATGCCTAGGCATGCGCGCGACGTCAGGAGACGGCGGATTGGTGGTGAACGGGGCCGTGTTGCCGAGAACCATAGGGGCGTTGATGGCGCTGTGGAGCCCGAAGCAGTTAGCTTCTGTGGAGGTGGCGGCGACGGTGCAGCTCCTCTTGCGTTGCCCGAGAGAGTGGTTGTTGACGCACTAAACGCGGCGCTAGTGGTGCCGGCGGCAGATAACGCGTCGAGTGAAGACTCCCCTGGAGAAGAGGGCGAGGAGCCTGCCGCTATCGACAGAGAGGCGGAGCAGCACCAGGGGGAGCCAGCGCCATTCAGGCGGTCACGCCGTGAGCGACAGCGTCCCTCGTACATAAACGAGTACGAGTGCTAGGCTCCCCGCCACGCTAGTTTCCTGAAAAACTGGGGGAGATGTGGGGTTGTCGTACGCTGCGGCAGTTGTCGTACCATGTCGCAACCGCCTCGGCTCGCTGGCGAACTGCATGGGCACTGGGCAGACAGGGCAGTGTCTTGATGGAAGCAGTGGAGTGCAGACGCGCGTTCTTTCATTCTTCGCTCGTGTTATCTTCGCGGCAAACGGTACTTGTGTAAGGGAGGCAGTGCCTTGCTTCCGTGTCTTTGGGAGAACGCGGAAGGTGAAACAGCTGTGGCAGCTGTTTTGCGGTTGCTGTCGGTGTTGGCCACCAGCAGCGTTAAAGGTAAGCCAACAATTACTCTACCAAAGTTTTTACTGGATATTTCTCGGTGAAGTTAGATGGATAAGAAAGAAAGAAAACCCGTTCATTTCCAAAAATTGTGATACATGAGATGCCTTACAACATATTGGGGTTTAAAAATTTCCTAATATATAAAACGTCCTCAATTGAAATCATAACAATTTCATATATAATAAAATTATGAATCACAATCATCGTAAAACAAAATATTTAACATAGCACTCTTGTGTTCAGTAATGCCAGTTGATACATGTAAGTTACGATAACAAATTTCAATTTGAATGTTGTACAAAAATTTCCTACATTACAGTTTTTTGTTCTTGATCAATGCCAGAGGAGAAAAATTGTTTTAAAAAAATACAATTAACGACTCTAAACATGTTTCGCAATTTGTGGAGACATTTAGTGTTCCATTTACAATTGCAACCAGTGCTTTGATATTTAAGTGACCAACCCATCCGCAGTCATTGCACTGACGCTAATTATTTATAAATCGTGTCAGTAAACTTTTGAAGGTTGAAAAGTGTGGGTGCGCTGAAGCGTTTCTACTCACTTTTATTCTGATTCAGTGAGTTCGCCATTAATAGTGTTCTACCTCTTTTATTCGTAAGTAACCAATGTTTTAAGGAGATATTCGGCAGAATGTGCAGCAGTTGTGGAACTAGTTTAAAGATTTTTAGTCTTTATATAAGTAAATACACATGCCGGTGTATTGCCAAACATTCTGAGGACCACAAAATTATTTTTTATTATTATTATTTTACCGGTTACTTACGCTGTGCAAATGAGGTTTGGCTTGCTAGTTATTTCAATTCCTGTGAAATATTTTAACAAGATTTAAATGTAATATCATTGAGTAAAGGGCCTGTTGAAAAAAACACGCAATTAACTCATTATTGCCAGTCGTAGTAGTTTGAGTTACATCGAAACAGCGCTTCATCGTAAGAAAATGAATTTTAGAGATATCATATTTTCCATGCTTTCTCTATAGTTATATTTTGCTACGAGAAGATTAACTGTGCATAAGAGTTTGATTTTAAAAAAGGTAATTTTTGACTTCAGGTACTCAAGAAGCTCTCGTAAGTAACAGCTTATATGTCCATAACACGGTATCAATTTTTTTAAATAAATGCAAATATTTTCAAATTTTGTTGTGCTTCACTCAACGACGAGAGAAAGCTGAGAACTTTTGAAGGATTCGTCCGGATTCACGAGAAAGACAAAGTTGCACAGTGCATGAAAAGCCCGAGTAATTGAAGAGTTGAGATTGTATCATTATCAGTTCTTTGCAGGTCTCTCTTCGTTCTAAGATTTTTTTCCAGAACATTATGGTGCCGTTCATAGAACTCAAATGATTGCTATTGCTGGAGAAAAATTCGAAATTTTGAGTATTACGTAAATTAATTTTGAGAGATGTTTAGACAAGCACAATAATTTAACGAAGTGCACGGAGGTTAAAAACGTTATTTAAAAAAAAATATGTTTTCTACAGAGGTTTACTATATGGTATTACCAAACATCGTAATAATGAGAAAGAATATCAACAACATGGATGCAAAATAGCTATTTATTGTTTCAGCAGCTAGCTTATGTAGTGATATTATTTCATTACGTGTGCTCGCGATAGTTATGTGCTAGAGGTTCTGCCGCCGTGCGGCAGAGACCCGGGTTCGAAACTCGGCGCTGGCGGTGGCGATCTTCTTTGTTGGGTATAGGAAAAAAATTCCAAGCACAATACCCCACTCTACGCAGGTGTCTGAAATGGGTACCGGTCTTGACCGGGGAAGAGCGTCATGGCGTCCTGGCGTTAGTTATAAGGAATTTGAAAATCTAATGTACAAGGTGATATGTATCAGGCTTGATTGGAAATAAAGCATCCGTAGATGCTTTCATTATTATTATTCATTATTCATTAGTGTTTTGTACCTTGCGGGTAGTGCTGTACAGTACGTAGCGCTCCATACTGCGACCGCCTGGCTTAAGCCATTCGGAAGCTGAATTTAACGTTTGCACGGCTGTTGCGTTAGGAATTTCATGCAGTGCACTTGACTACGAGTAGGCTGAATTATTTAAGCTTCTTGCCTGATGCCTGTGTGAGGTTCTATCATGGTACCATGGTCTCTATACCGTGCTTGAGTAATCATGCGCCCTGTTTTACCATTGTACTTCAGGTGTTTTAGCGAGGTGTTTAGTCGGCGGAAGAGCTACGATCTCGTGTAGAGAGACGGCTCTCGCAAGACACGTCCTGAGGTTATACGTGTTATGTCTATTATACTTGCCATGTTTTAAATACATTGTTACTTGTCCATCCCGCACCTTACCCTAGTGTCTGGGCCTAGCTATTTAGCCTGAATAGCTAACCCTTGCCTGGTTGGCATCCTGACAGATCGGCGTCCTAGTGGTGAGACAAGTAGTAGGCTAGTTTCACTACACTTATATTGCTTAAAACTCAACTGAATTCAATTCTTGAAAACTTTCAGGAATTGCCAATCATTTACTTCTAGGTACCTGGTAGCCTTATAAATTATCCAATGATTTAAAAATAACAACTATTGATATTGGAATAACTTCTAAGGTTTTTAATGAAATGAACTATTCTTCATGAACAGATTTTGAAATTTTTCAAAATAAAATAGATACTTGGAAAAAGTGAACTATTTAAACGTTTGATCAAAAAATTTTGGAACTTTTTTTCCTAATTTATGCCTTGCAATTCTGAAATTACACCCTGTTTAGACAAGCACAACAATTTAACCAAGTGCACGGAGGTAAAAACATTATTGAAAAAAATATTTTATCTACGAGGTTTACAATATGGTATTACCAAACATCGTAATAATGAGAAAGAATATCAACAACATGGATGCAAAATAGCTTTTTATTGTTTCAGCAGCTAGCTTATGTAGTGAAATTATTTCATTACGTGTGCTCGCGATAGCCATGTGCTAGAGGTTCTGCCGCCGTGCGGCAGAGACCCGGGTTCGAAACTCGGCGCTGGCGGTGGCGATTTTCTCTGTTGGGTATATGAGAAAAATTGCAAGCACAATACCCCCACTCTACCCAGAAGCGTTTTTCCAGCATATCCCCGAGAGTTACTCGCGTAACTCTCTCCGGAGTAACTCTTAACAAGATCTGAAAACGCCACTGTGAACACGATTTTGCCATTTTGGGGTTACTTAGGCTTTGTTTGTAAACAAACATTGAATCAGCTGATTAACTTGCTCTCTTATTGGAGTTGATGACGAAAGTTGAATTTTAGAGTATGATAATAATAATCGTTATGTTTTATACTGACGCTTAACCCCGTCAATGATTTGATTTGTTGACAATGCTTCACGCTAGATATTAAAATATACACCTAATTCTCCATTAGTAGCTTTGTTATATATTGTGTGTGTTTTTGTTGAGAAAGTGATCTCTGATGAGTGAATCTTATTCCAAAGGTTACGAATAATTAAATTTTCATACATTCTGTTATATAACAGCAATAATTTTATCGCAATTGAGTGCTTTATTTTTTTAATTATTTTATTCGTAAAGTTTAAATTTTAATTGTTACTTAAGGAAATGACATGAACAATATGAAAAAATCTATTCTCAGCCAATGCTGGTTCTGAGGCAATGTTTAGTAGTGGTCTTGTGCGCAGCCACCTTAGCAAGTGGACTCAACTCCCCGAATTAACGGGCCCTACGGCACACAAATTTACCGGGAACCCATCTGGGGCCGTTAACGCTGAAATTTTAAGATAATTAAGGACAAGCGGAGCGTCATTAGCGGGAGTCTCACCTGAAGATCTTCGAAAACAATGTTCAGCCGAACACTCTTCACTGTAGCCGGCTGTCAAGGACCCAAGAAGTCCCTGGTAGCGAGGACAGAATGCCGAGTCACGCGCCGCACACGAGAAAAAGGTGCGCTCGCGTTCACGGCTGGTTTCAATCTGAGGTGGCAGCCTTCTGGCGCCACGCTCCTTAGCTTGCTCGAATCCGTCGCGATGGCTTAGGACTCGAACAAGAAGATCAGACGAACGTTTTAGTATTTAAATTTACATTTGTCGCCGTAGACGTGAGGAACCCCCGCCATTGCTCCGCTTAGTCGTAAAATTATCAGCGTTATTTATTTTAGGCTGATTAAAAGGAGCACAGCCTATGCCCTGTACTGCGGAAGGCCTTTCTGTGCCTTATAAAGTCCGCAAAGGACCTCAGCGTTCGAGCGATGCTGGAATCTCGACACAATCCCGGCAAGAGAAAAAAACGGAGTTTTTATCAGAAATTTCCGTTACATAGATTTAACGTTCAAACATTTTAAAACATTAATGTTACTTACCAGAGGAAGCAAAGAAAGAACACAATTACATTTATGCGCATATAATTTTAATGAGCAACAAAGTAGGGAAGGACATTAGAGGTGACCTCTCCTAATTAAGTCGGCAAGCTTGCTACGTTGCTGGCGAGCTGCCTGTCGCCTAAGCCGTGCAACTGCCTCAATTTCAGGTTCTTCGGAAGTTTCCGAGGAGTCTGATTCAGAAGAATAATGCTGATCTCTAGGGCGTTCGATAGAAAAGGAACTACCCTCACGAGAAAAGGAACTCCCGGGCGGCTCGAAAGACGGATGCAACTCCTCACTCAAGCTTCCCTCTGCGCTTTCCCACCCCTTCTCTGAAGCAGTATCAGTAGCAGCTAACTCCAGGGGGTAGAGTAAGGAAATTTTAACGGCAGACTCTGAGTTATCAGCCTTGATAATTTTAACAACCCGTACCTTGCCATCGCGTCCAGGAAGCAGCGCGATGATACGGACTAAGGTCCAAAACGGTCTAGGTTTTATGGGATGCCCTAATAAGACAACCTGACCAACAGACAGAAATTTATTATTGAGGTAAAGATTTAAGAGGATATGGACCTCTTAGGGTGATTAAGTACTGTGAGTACCAGAGCTCCCTAAACTTGGCCACCATGACGTCGCGCCTCTCAAGCGCGGAGAGCAAATGCTCTCGATGCTCACCGTCCTCGGTTTCCAAGTCAGGGACCTCATCGGAAAGGATTAAAGAGTTGGAAGTGGGGTAAAGTTTAAGGAATTGAATAGGCATGATAGGCAAAATAGTGTCCCCGTCTCTGTGTAGGAAAGAGGACGTCGATTAAGATTTAGAGTGATATCAGAAATGGCAGTACAAAAGGTAGAGTAAGGGTAAGTACTACGACCAAAGGGCTTGTACAAACTCTCCTTAATAGATTTAAACAAGCGTTACCAGATCGCACCAAATTGTGGACTATAGATCGGGATAGTTTTAAATTTAATGTTAAAAGTGCGGAAACGTTCTTCATACAAGGAAGAAGTTAAAACTTCTGCCAAAAGGTCAGAAGCAGCTACGAAAGTTTTAGCATTATCGGAATACACGGTGTTAGGGACACCCTTTTCGTTCGTGAAGCGAATGAACGCAAAACAAAATTCTTCCAACGTCATGGAAGGAAGAAGCTCTATATGAATAGCTCTAGTTTGAAAACACGTAAACAGTAAAAGATACACCTTTTGTTTATGGCCAAAAGGATCTAACACCCAGAAATGAGCTGAAAAGTCCATTCCTGTTGTGGCGAAAGGTCTCACAAAATTAGTCCGACTATCTGGCAAAGCAGGAGGGTCAGGATAAGAGAAAGCCTTAGCGTTCACCCGTTTGCATACTGTCACGAAACCATGCTGGTCAAGCACGTAACGTATGAGGACTTGCAGCCTCCACAAATATATATATATATAATGTACACCTTTGGGCTTGCATGGTACCCACACAATAAGCATGGAAAATAAGAAGCATTGAAAGATTAAACACATTCTGTTTAAGATGAACACGAGGAAATTGGCACAGGGATACATATTATCGCAGCACTCATTTTCGCACCAGAGCAAAGATCAAAGCACATTCTGTTTAAGATGAACACGTGGAAATTTGCACATGGACATATACTATCGCAACACTCATTTTCGCACCAGAGCCCGCAGGCAAGATATTAATGATCTGCGACATGATAGTTTTATCCGGCATAATGATATGTTACATAGACAAACGGTGAAAATTCGCTGCAGGACATCAATCCTGCTTATCACACGGTATTCATTACAAGGAAGACCTCCTTGTAAATTTGCACTCCATTACAAATGGAATAAATTCATTGTCGTCGGCCTGCCGCGGCTCGACGCCCAGCATCCAGGCTTCATGTTAGCGCTGGCTACCAGTCTGGCTGCCCGCTGCAAGGCTGTGAACGCCCGGCCGGTTGTGATGCAACCACCCCAGTCGCGGTGCTACGCCCCACCCGCCTGTGAATAATGCACAGGTTTATTTTATCTGTTCCCTGAGATATGAACGTTATTGATCCCCTGAGAATTGGACATGAAGCTTCAACAGACACCCTAGCTTTATCCGAAACACTGAATAATCCCCGCTTGAGAAAACCAATAACAAAGCACTCTGTTACATGAAAGCCATATAAACAAAAAACACGAATATATTTGATTTCCCTATGAGAGGTAATCACACCCTCGAACTTCTACCCACATATTACGTGAAACTCTAAACACTCCCTGTTTGAGAACATTTCACAAAATGCAAGCCCTCTGATGAACACACGAACATTTTGATTCCCCATTTTATGCCGTCTCAAAACAAAACCCCTATGAGAATTGATCATTTTACCGTCATACTAAGGCCCACTGCAAAGCATCCGGTTTGAGATAATAAATCCCACACGCCCCGGATTGAAAAATTAAACATTTGCACAGATCCAAAGACTGATCCTAGCACAGAACAAAGAATATAATCTCACCTCCCATCTTGGCACACGCAGGCCTACATCTTCACTTAGTCAAGATCACGCAGAGATAGACCGGTTACCCGCGTTGCTATGCTTATATACCCCCGCCGCACTATAGCTACGTCCCGGCAGAGTGCAGGCCTTTGAAAGTGCGTGGCTTTTCCCTATTGGATGGTTCTCACGCGTTCACCATGACGTATTCCCTGCGTCATAAAACTTGGTATTGCTACGCGCATTTCCCTCTAACATATTCTTCTGAGATGCATATTTTCCATGGTTCCCCTTCTCGTTGGTAATTATCTTTAACCTATTGTTTTCCTATACTACACAATCAAGTTGTCCTTGTGTGATACTATGTGTAGTTTTCGAGCTAGCTCTTTACACAGACGCTACCCCCTACGTACTCCTCCTTTCTCCTCCCGGTTTCCGACTGCGTCGTGCCTGTGCTGCTTATATATGCCTAATATCAATTATTTCTTAACACATCCCCACGCGCTCCACAAAAATTTGATCCAACGGGTCAAATTTTCTATGCCAATATCAAATTTTTATAAGGTCGCAACTTTCATCCGTACTTTGCATACCCCCAGAAATGAACATGACTCTCACGTTATTACATTATTAAGGCATCTTAACGTTCAATAAAACATAGACGTATGACATTACTGAAACATACCTCGCATTGACTTACTATGACATCCTAACTTCCAAAAAATCACATCGAAAAGAAACATTCTAGGAGTCAAGGAAAACACAGCTAACATAACACACATATTGGGCAAATAGACACAAGACTATTGAAACACACACATGACATTTAATATTGAAACACACACATGACATTTAATATTGAAACACACACATGACATTTATCTTATTTGTCGGCTTGCCTTCGGCAACACCAACGACATTGGAGATTGTTTAATAGGCGTGTTCATTACGAGGCAATACATTATCGCGCTTATAAGCCACCTAACCACATATCTCAAATTTTGGGGCAATGTTTCACCCTTGAATATCTTCTTATTTATCCTCAGCTCGTTCTCCTTTCGAGCATTGGTGCATCATTATTATTATCATCCTCAACATCATTATCAGCCTTATTATCAAATTTTCTCGGCAAACGTTATCATCGACACAGATAAACATATAAATTGGAGATCGTAAAATAAGCGAATTTGCTACAAGCAGATACATCCTTTCGGCATTCTCGGTTGCAATTCACCTAAAAATAATATTTAAAATGGAGGTGATTTTCCAACCTCAACTCCTTTTTTCTTCATCATTATCATTTCATCCTGTGTCGCAAAATTTGAGGTCTTCTCCTGGACAAAACTTACTGTTGCTCCTCCGGTGCGCCTAGCTACAGCTTGTTGTTGTTGTTCTTCTAACGTGCTACTGCTCTTCGGCTTGCTACTGATCCCGGGGAGGGCCCCCTGCTGAGAATCGAAGTATACTGAAGCTTTTCCATTAAAAAAAATTCATCCTCGGCGTCGCGTGA
This sequence comes from Morinoia aosen, assembly GCA_030386875.1. NCBI lineage: Eukaryota > Metazoa > Arthropoda > Malacostraca > Amphipoda > Talitridae > Morinoia > Morinoia aosen. Next base: position 607,180 of record CM059567.1, read on the forward strand.
ACTCGTGGAAAATTCCGTAGACCCTCGTTGCGTCAATTCGCGGACAAATTCTGTAGATTACTGCGTCAATGCGCGCTTCGACTCCCACGTTGAAACTCATCAGTTCTTTCATCATAATAGTAGGGGTGCACAAGAACATCGAAATGGACATCTGCGTGAAGATACCAGCAATCATCGAAACGATGACTTGCAAGAAGGACCGCTCAAACACCTCAACTGCATCGAAACGACAACTTACAACAAAGACCGCTCAAAGCACCTCAGCTTCGCGGTGATAATCGACAGGAGTCTAGGTGTCAACAATTCTACAGAAAGCATTCCATTTGCTCCTACATCAACTCCAAATTCGCAAACAACTCCACCTTCTCCAGCAAGACAATTGTCCACGTTTATCTTCAAGCCAGCAGTAATGTCGGGCGCTGAGAGCTCTGCAGTGGCGGGCAGGCGTTGCTACAAATTTCTCAACCCGAGCGCAAGCGCAGCCAGGCCGGCCGCAGCATCGCCGAACGAGAAGAGACGACTGAGTCCGCGTACAGGCTTCAGAATTGAAGAGGAACCCAGCATCAATGGAATGGAATTAGGTCAGCTGCAGCCGCACGTCACAGCAGAGTGGAAAGTGTATAGTTGTCGGCAGGGAGAATTCAGAAAATGAGGGCTCTTAAGTGCAAATTTTAAAATGGAGAGTTACACACAGAAAAGTGTTAGCACTTGGTGCGTGATTTAAGTGTGATTCCTTTTAGATGAGTGCTTAGCTTGCGTTGTGCGCAGTACTAAGTGTCCTATAATCTAACACCTTGTGTGAGTCAAGGTTCTATTCTTAATGACATGACCATTTATTTCATGCGTGTACCAGCCAGGATGTTCATTTTCATGTTTCATTACGGTTCTTGTTGTGCGTAAACTCCCATTTCGACGGTTGCCAAGAAATTGTGTTTCACGTTAAATCATGTAATCGTTCGCTGGCATTCAATAGTTCTCTAGCCTGAATCTCCCATTTAAACGGGCATATTCAAATCCACGTGTTCATCTCAAAAATAAATGTGTTTTAATCTTTCAAAGTTTGTTATTCTCCCCATGCTTGTCAACTCGGTATTCGCGGAGTACACACCAATTAAACACTGTTAATTTCCTACCTTTCTGTCCAACTCTCAGACTGTGTATTTCATATCTTTATTTTTCTTTCTTTTGCTTTCGGGGGTTTCAATTCCTCCTGCGTTACGTGTTCTGACCGAGCTACGTTCCGTAACAATACTATGCATTTGGATAGAACGCCACGTACAGTACGCTTACAGCGAGGTATCAAATAACCGTCCATTTTAAGTTTTTGCACGGTCGATTCAACACCCTGATGATTAAGAGTTTTATGGGTATGCAAGATCAGAAGATAGGTTAGATGAGAAGAACTAGGCAACAGAATAAGGTTCCTAGTGTTGTAATCCAATATCTCCGTTAAGACAATGCAGCTGCTAGATCTAATTAAATTATGAGAGTCAAGAAACAAGTTGAAAGATCTAACAAGAAAAGGCGGACGAGGATTCTTGGTTTCCAAGGCCTCTATCTCGCTGGCAAAACGCTCTCTTTGCATAGAGGAAATGAGGTAAAGAAACGCTCGCAGTTTAGATTCCCCCGGATCTGCGCGCTTCCAGATTGCTACGGCCCTAAATACCTTCTCCACCGTACCCAAAAGCTTTGGGTAGGAGGAGAAGCGCTCAAGCGTTACAATAGATGATTCACCTGGGTGAGCAAAATTAACTGCGATACACGTATCTGAAACAAATTGCAGCGGAATGCATCCTAAGTGACCCTTAGGCCACTTGTCTCTACCTTCTCTGATCCAAGAAGGACCTTCTAACCATAACAATTTATACTCTAGAAACATAGATACCTTAACACCCTGCGTCAGCATGTCTGCAACGTTAAACATCGTGGGCACGTACTCGTAACTAAAGGCAGCCAAGGCCTTACACTCAAGCTGCTTACGCATGGCTTCTATGTCTTTTATCCTGTTGTTCACAAATACATTTTTTCGAGGAGGTTTACCGCTCAAGAGCCAAGCTAGGATGACCTGTGAATCAGTAAGAATAGTTACATTAGCCACTTTATAAGGAAAATTAACATCACACAGAAGAGATACAAGACACTGATAGGCAAGAAACACTGCCAAGAGTTCGAGGGAAGGAAGAGTTCGCTGGCGAGAAGGCGAAACTTTAACTTTAGAGAAAAGTAATGCGCTGCGATCCTCTTGGACACCATAAATACAGGTACCAAAGGCGCTAGCACTTGCATCACAAAATACAACAAGTTGGGTAGTTTTAGTCTCAGCCAAAGTCATCCTAGGAAACTCGTAATCCCTCAATTCCGTAAACTCCAGACAATATTTCTGTCATTCATTACTTAAGTCTTCCGGAACATCTTGATCCCAACCTAGCCTCAAGGGCGTCAATTTTCTCAAAATGAGCTTACCTCGCACAGAAAAGGGCAACAAAATTCCCAAGGGGTCGTAAATAGACGCAACTTCAGAAAGAATTTTTCTTCGTGTTTTACACGAAGAGTCCAACTTTTTTACAGACAGAGAAAGAAGATCAGTAGAAGAGTTATAGTCGTACCCTAGCACTCTGGAGTGCACTTCGGCACTACATAGAGCAGGGTCAATTTAGGAAAGAAGTTCAGAATTATTGGACTTCCATTTGCGTAACGGAAACCCACTCTCCTCAAATGCACTATTGGCGCTTCGAAATGTGCTAAGCGCTAGTTCAGGACTTTCAGTAGTGAACACTAAATTATCGACGTAGAGCTTATTCGCCATAACGTCTCTAACTGTCAAATCAGTAATAGTTTGAGAGTGCAATTTGAGCAGATAGTTAAGAATATAAGGCGATGCAGCAAACCCGAACAACAGAGTTGTGTAACGGTAATACAAAAATTTGCCATCCTTGAAAAGGATGAAGCTAAACTGATTGCGGTCAAAATCACGAGCAAGTTTCACCTGCAAGAAAGCTTTAAAAATGTCAGAAAGAACCACAACGGTATTTGCACGGAAATAGACCAAAAGTCCTAACAAATTATTCATCAGATTAGCACCCACATAAGAGGCTTCGTTCAGACTGGGTAAACCACCGACCTTTAAAGAGCAATTAAACACAGGACGAATTTAAGAAGTTTCTACATGTTTACGTATTACAGGCCTATGCGGGATCCATTTGTGAGCTCGCACATCTATCTTTTTGACGGAAATGGGTTCAATGATGCCCAATTCAAGCTGTTCAAGGAATACGTCATTATAGGCCTGTTCAATCCCCTTTACGGCATTATCAGTCGCTACTTTACGAGCAAGATATCTTGCCAATACGAAATTGTTAGGCACGCTAGCTAAAAGTTGGCGATTCCTGGGCAACTGGACAGAATATCTACCTTCTTCAAGTTTAACACTATCTTTAAAATCTTCCAATTCCTTATCATTTTCTTCCTCCTTAGAGGGTATACCAATAAGCTCAAGTTCAAGCAGCTGATCAAGTCCAGTCTGAACTACGCACGGCTCAGAAACGTCTAATAATGATGTACATACTTTAGGAGTTTCAAAGAAATTATTCAAAATATTACGATAACGATTTTCGTTCAACGTACATTTGGCAATTTTCCTTTTAGTTTTCGTTTCAGTTTCATTGTCAGAAGACAAAGAAGGTTTACATAATTTAACATTAATATTTCTTTCAACGGAAGTTTTAAGATCATTAGTTAGCTTCTTAGTTTTAGAAGCAACAAAAGAAGATAAAGAGGAGTTGTAACATTTTAACTCCCCAAATGATAGAAACCCGTTAGAAATGCGCATGGCCTTATAGCCATTTACGTGCTGTAACTCAAGCACCCTAAATGCTTGATGAGCATCTACACCCAAAATTCCGCGATTTTGGATGCTATCATTTATAACTTCAGGATAGGAAGTCGACAGAGGGAGTTTAGTTTTCAAAATTTCGAGTTTAGCCTTCAAATCTCTCATACCCATCTGGAGGTTTAAATTTCTCATAGCGAAAACATCAAGCTCATGCTTCTCACTGTCCGGAAGCACGAGTTCAATGCTGATTTGCTTACCAATTAAAGGAACAGAAGCACCTACTGTGTTAATAGTTAGCTCCTGCAAGTCTACATCAGAATAGTCGGAACCCACAGTCTCCAAATCAATAAGCGACGACTGACTGCCGCTATCAATTAGAAAATTAACACGCTTAGTTACCCCACCATACTTGGTGGTAAGAGCAACAAGAGGGCACATCTTTAGACGTGCCTTTAACCGTCATGAGGAGGTTGCAACAAAGGCACTGGATTCATTAAATTTAGGACACAAAGTGCTAACATGATTGTTAGCTTTACACAAAGAGCACAAGAAAGGAAGACCCTTAACTTTGGAGGGACACGCACTAGACAAATGTTTACTACTTAAACAGGCAGAACATAATTTTAATTCACCAGCCCGTTTCACACGCTTTTCGTGCGAATTAAATCGCCTGCATGCAAACGAAGCGTGGTTAGCTTGGTTACAGAAGCGACATACCTTAACATCGGGCGACTTATTAGGTTTAGGTAAACATGGCGTTTTGTCCCTCACCTCAGTCCGGGTCACCAGTTCTGTTTCCTTACTACGGAATACATGAGACGGTTTGGATTTATTTTTGGTTTCGAGAAGAGAAAGCACTTTATGAGCATTCTCAAACATCTCCAATGAAAAGAAACTCGCTTTAAAATAGCAAAGGAGTTCCAATAGGAAAAATTCAAGAAGTTTAGTTTTAATTACAGCAGAAAACAGTAGGTTACCCGATTTCTCATTAGAGAAATCCAAGCCCAACTTGGAAAGCTCAAGAAGGCGAAATTTAACCCTAGAGAGGAAAGAATTTATTTCGGATAGACTCTGAACACTGGGACAGCTCAGGATCTCATCAAGAGCTAATGAGATTAATTTGTCAGCGTTAAGAAAATCTTGCTTAAGTAATGCCCAAGCAGATATAAAACTAGTTTCTTCGTTAGGAAGTCCCTCTATAAGCCTGAGAGCTCTTCCTTTTAAGCTGATTTTTGAGGAAGATAAATTTTTGTTTCTCACTCATGTTAGGATAAGCCTGAAGGGCATTAGAAAAGGACTCTTGAAAGTGAAGGAAGTTGAAAGGGCATCCCTCATTGTCACTGAATTTTTTCAGTGTCAACTGAGGTGCTCTAAAGATATTCAAAGGAACTTCATAAGTAGAAACCTTAGACACAGAAGGTTCACCGGTAGCACTAGAGTTTAGCACCGAGGAAGTGGAAATGAGTTTTTTAAGTTCTACAATAAGTTCTATGACCTGAACCTCATACTCCGACCTCCTAACCAGCTCCTCCTCAGAAACCTCACTAACATCTGAAGGAATAGTAGAGGACAGAATTCGAAAGGACTGTAACAGCCCACTTAATTGAGGAACAGCTTCAATAAGAAAGGCCGGATCACAGTTAGGAGAAAGAGCTTTTTTTTAAGAGATGTAATGCTACACTTTATGCCCCGCAATTTAATGCTTAAGGCTAAGGCAGTACATTTTTTCGTTTCCATAATTAAATAATCAAATTTCTATTTTAAGGCTTATTAGATAAAAGTTCAGCTAACCAGAGTCACGTCTACACTTTAAAGAGGACAAGTTACATCACAACAAATGACCTGGAAAATTAATAATGAAGAAGAAAGACACTAAAAAGGTACATTTTCCCCACTACTTACTTTCACTTCCACAACATTTCTACTTTTTAAAGTTTACACACTCAAATAGAGTTAAAGAATAGTTACATATATTAATGAGAGAACCTAATAAAAGTTAGACGAGGTTCAAAAAGTCCAGAACCTGTAAAAAACCTAAGGTTCTTAAGCAACACAACAAAGAACCTCGCCTAAAATACAACACAATTTGCACTCGACTTACACCTAGGGAGACTGAAAATCGGCCCTCGCAACACCGGACAGCGGCGCTAAGACACAATTAAAAATTGACATGATAAATTTCCCTCTTATTTTTTTGAAAAGAAAAGAAAAAGAATTCAAGATGAGAATAGATAGATACCAGGATTTAACCTGCCGAATTCCAGCCAAGCTCTACCATTAACTAGATGGCGCTGAGATCAAGCCGGCTTAATTGCCGTTTAGGCAAAACTGCGCAAAAGCAGCAAGGCTTAGAACATTTTAGTTCTTTAAGAAGTGTCTCTTTATGAAGAAAAATTGTAAGACATTTTCTTTCGAATAGAAATTTCGAAAATGAGAGTTGAGATTTAAGATTATAAAAAAATTGTTTTCGAATAAAAATTTGTGCGCAGCCACCTTAACAAGTGGACTCAACTCCCGAATTAACGGGCCCTACGGCACACAAATTTACCGGGAACCCATCTGGGGCCGGTAACGCTGAAATTTTAAGATAATTAGGACAAGCGGAGCGTCATTAACGGGAGTCTCACCTGAAGATCTTCGAAAACAATGTTCAGGCGAACACTCTTCACTGTAGCCGGCTGTCAAGGACCCAAGAAGTCCCTGGCACCGAGGGCAGAATGCCGAGTCACGCGCCGCACACGAGAAAAAGGTGCGCTTGCGTTCACGGCTGGTTTCAATCTGAGGTGGCAGCCTTCTGGCGCCACGCTCCTTAGCTTGCTCGAATCCGTCGCGATGGCTTAGGACTCGAACAAGAAGATCAGACGAACGTTTTAGTATTTAAATTTATATTTGTCGCCGTAGACGTGAGGAACCCCCGCTATTGCTTCGCTTAGTCGTAAAATTATCATCGTTATTAATTTTAGGCTGATTAAAAGGAGCACAGCCTATGCCCTGTATTGGGGAAGGCCTTTTTGTGCCTTATAAAGTCCGCAAAGGACCTCAGCGTTCGTGCAATGGCTGGAATCTCGACAGTCTACAATGCTCAGTTATAAAGCTTTCCTCTTGGTTATGAAGTGCTTTTTTACAGCTGATGATGGAGAGATCAAGTAACATAAAATTGACTGAGCTATGCAATTGCTGTCAAGATAATCTAGTGCAATACCTTTACTTAGAGCAAACCTAATTTTGTTCTTCGTTGAAGCAATTGAGTAGAGTTACTCTACAAGCCTTCATGAAAACTATTAGTTAATCTACGAGTAGTTGGCAGTTCTCAACCCTATCACAATTTTTTAATTCATCAATGTATATAAATGAAGTAGGCCCTATTGCAAATGTGAATTTTTTAGGCTAGTGGTTTATGAGAGAAATAATCATGAATTTTCTTTTTTTTGCAGGCATGAGATATACTTTGATCATTCATTCCCTTATAAATTCCTTCAGATCGATAACTCAGAATTTTTTAAGGACATCAGAATCAGTTAGCAGGCATTTTCCGAGCTCAAAAATATTCTGAAACCTTCTCCAACAGATGACTATCCCAACAAGCTTTGTCCTATGCTTCAAATGAAATTTTCAGAAGCTCTCATGGCGTTGTGGTATCTTGCTTCAAAATCAACTTCTAAAGAGACTGTGTTGTTCATCTGGCCAAGTCAAGAGTGTTTTTTTACAGGATATTGAGTGTAATTTACTCTACCCAGGTCTTAAAAATAACCTGGCCCCTGACTTAAATAGAAATGTTATTGACTTGACAGTGTCATTCAAGTGGACAGTGACAGTGTCACTGACAAGTGTCATTCAAGACAGTGAACTATCCACTATATGACAGTGTCATTCAGGTGGAGTCAATCACTTTCTATGATTCCTTATACAGAATAAAATAATTGCTTATACTGGTAGGTGGACAATTTTATCCATTTTGACATCAGAAATGGCCTGTGTGAATTACTGGGATGTTCTGGACAAATAAATTGTGTGATTTTATAAGTTATGGTAGGTTACTTGTGCAGAGATTGACATTTTTAGTGATTTCTACAAGTTATAGTTTCAGAAAAAAATAGTGTTTGCAATACATGGAGAAAATTACAAGCTGCCAAATGTTTGCCCAACTATGATGAAGAAATCAAGAGAACCAATGGAAATTTTCCATCAGAAAAATTTCATGAGCTGTTAAGACTTCATTATAAGAGTATCTAAAATTTTAATAATAGCATTTCATGTTAATGTATTATTAACTTGATATAGGTGTACAAGTACTGCTTGGGGGGGGGGGGAGGAATTAATACACTGGTTAGATTTGGACTACTACATTTGTCATTGTGATATCAGATTAGAGTGAGTGGAACAGATGATTTGGTTACAAAATGTCTCTGAATGGTTTTAAAAAATTATCGTTTTTATGCATAATTCAAGCTAAAAAAAATTGGATGGAATACAGATAAGATGTGAAAGATAGAACTTTTTTTTTTATTTGCATAGGTTTTAATATAAGGGAATAAAGTACATGTGCACCTGACTGTTTGATAGGCAACATCATGCTCATCACGTGTAATACTGTTGATCAGTGTGGGTATGGCAATAAATTGCAGGTTGCAGGGCTGTATAATTAACAGTGAGGAACGCAAAGGCTCTAACGCAAAGATATTGACAGCTACACACGTTCAACATTATGCTGTAATAACTCCTCTCTCCTTCCTCTCCTAAGTATGGAAGTGAGGGCAGCGTCAGGTTTTAGTCAATTTTTTCCTCTAATTATGCATAAGTTTTCTAGCTTTAAAATTGAATGTTAATAATTTTCAATATCTTTGTTGAAGTGTCTTTCCTGTCGTTTTGAATGTAATTCCTCAACAAGATACTCAGCTAGCATCCATAATAGTCATTATGCCAACTTCATTAGGTAGCTTTAATATATTGTTTTGAATCTAAATACTTTCAAACAAAATAAGTGATACCTCTTATTTTCTTATCAATAAAAGAGTTCATCACTTTGTATTTTGTCTTTATGGTCCAGCTAAAACATAGGTCTTCACCAAAGAGATGATTATGGAATTAAACTTCATGAAGTAATGGGCTGTTCTACGTTCAAATAAATGAAGTATAAACAAGGAATGAAAGAAAACGTATTGCCTTGTCATTATTTACTGTAATAATAATTGGATAATTAAAAACGGTAGGTAAAGAGCTATCGATTGAATGATTGAAAATGGAGAAGAAATTGAAACACAGTACAATCATTTCAGTCTGTCTTCAAGTTATGAATCTCATGAAAACCTCAACTTTAATGAAGAAAATCGGTACAAATTATTTGCATCTTAGAACGAGCATTGCTAGTTGTCCAGCTGAGACTAATATTTATTCACTTTAGGTCCGCGTAAGACGACACATAACTCGAAGATCGACTGTAACAGGTAATGCGATGAAAATCGGTGCAATTTTTGCTTCACGTCCTTTTAAGCTCTATAAATTGGATGAAAAACTTATTTGAACAGAATAATTAACGCTCGGCATGACACTGTCAGTATTATTATTAATTCAAAAATTTCTATCCACAATAAACTCAATCTGACGAGATTGAAGAACAAGGAATTTCAAGTATGGACCATAAAACAGTCAACGCACGAAGTGTTCTCTAGTACAGGATATCCTGCATATTGAAACAGCAATTTTGAAAATGGGTGAAGAAGAAATTGCTAAGTATGCATCAGATGAACGCAAATGATAGAACTGGACACTTGAGGGTGCCAGTCTATAGCAATGGACGATCAAATCAAAATTAGCTCGTTACCATCCAACGCATGGGTAAGTGTATGTTTATACAGCAGCGCAGCCGAGAGCGGCACGAGGGGTGACAGCATCACGGCACCGGTCCTCTCTTATATGTAATCAAAATGCATGATGATGAATGAAAACTATCACAGCATAGTTCCTCTTAATTTGGCTGATGCGTTGTATACTTTGTTTAAATGATACAAAAAATGTTTCAGTTCAAAATTATGGGTCAATATAACGCACACATAGATTTACAGCCAAGCCGCTAAGCTGACGTTAGGATAGGTTAAATTAATTCATAGCTTAAAATGCGACCACACAATTATTCTTCGTTTACGGGTTACTGTAATGAAAGCACACTGAAGGTGATTGTTATTATGCGTCTCATCCAAATGGAAGAAATATTGCAGTAGGAGCTGTTTCTTCTACTACAGGGTGTCCCACAAAAATGTCCCCAACTTTTTAATAGATTATATCTCTGCTTCAAATTAACATGTTTGAATTGTCTTTTTTTCACGATGCAGTAAATTTTCTTTTCTTTTCGAATAATTCAAGTTTTTTAAAATCGATTGAATAACCACTTTACAACGATTGATTTACTAAAAGGGAGAGGAAAACTAATTGTTTCAAAGAAAATTTTTTAAAACAATACCGAGGTTCTTCCTTATTTTTTACTTTCCAAGAAACCAAACAAACAAAAATTTAAAAGAGTAACAAATAATTACCATAAATTACGTTTAAATAAATAAAACAACTTAGAATCCTTCGACATACCATCCATTTCTCTCGAGGCAAACTTAACTTCTAGCCACAATTGAATGGAGAGTTGTGCGGATTATTTCACCGTTTCCTTTCAGTTCTTGAAACACTTCTTCAATTTGTTGTCAAAGAATTATTAATGATGGAGGTTACGTTTTAACAACAAAATTTACTACATAGCGAGTGAAAAGACAATTTTTGGAAAGTAGAAAAGTGAGGAAGAATATTGAAATTGTTTTAAAAACTTTTCCTTTGAACAATTAATTTTTCTACCTTTTTCAGTAAATCGACCATTTAAAGTGGTTATTCAACAGATTTTCAAAAACTTGAATTATTCGAAAAGGAAACAAAATTTACTACATTCTGAAAAAATGACAATTCATATGTGTTAATTTAAAGCGGTGATATAATCAATTAAAAAGTTAGGGGCATTTCTGTGGGACACCCGGTATAATAAATGATAGTAACCACAGCAAATACTTTCTTAAAAACTTCCGAGGCAATTAAGGTCTGCTCAAGCCAATTTTCTCCGTCGTCAGCACCTCCACCAGCTCCTCGAGATCGGGAGCAGACGATGGCGCTCCTGCTGTGAGCCAAATGCTGATGACGTCGATGCCACTGGCATGGCGAAGGTATTGAGATGCGGATGCGCTTTTCATCTGGCCTTCCGTCCACGACACGTAAGATTCTGGAATTTTATATGTGCACGTGATTATTAAAATTCAAAGAAGCAAACCCATCTTCAAGATCTTTGACCTACAATAAAAGAAGCTTGTTTTCACAACGTCGGAACAATAAATGCATCTTGCCCCACAACATTTTCACAACATTTCCTTTTTCTGGATGACCACATGTAAGATGGACTTTATGCAGACACATCTCAAAAGTTTTGATGAAATATTTAGGACAGAAAGACAAACATCTACTTAACGTGTGAGACACCAATACAAACACCACTCCATCTCAATTCGTGGTTGACGCGGTTATGCCAAGCCGCTATGTAGAAAGAGGCAAAATTGCACTCACAAGAGAGAATAAGTACAGCGAATATTATTTTACGTCCGATGATAAGAAGCCATATTATGAATGAACCTGCTTAAATTTCTCACAAGAAAAAAAATGAGTGAAGAGCAGGAAAAATATCTTCATTTCATCGAAAAAATAATTATAGGACCACAATGACCCCAGATATGCAATTGAAATGTTACATCAGCAGTAAGTGCATCGCCTTTGAACAAATACAAGTCAAAGTATTTTGATGAGTAAGGCTAATTAATTAATAGTAGAGAAAGCACAATACGTTCATATACAGAATGTTGTTTAATTCCAAGTACATATTTTAACCACAGCTAGAGCTACAAAAAGCACCCTCTGTGGTGATTTTATTGTTCAAAGAATCAAATTTAAAAAAAGTTATATCACTTCAAAGTTTTTCCCCAGAAATACTTTTGGTTATAGAAATTAAATTTCTTGGCTGATTTGGATAAAATTTAGTTCAGGGTTATCCTTTCCTATTCTTGAGGTTAATTATTTAAAAACATCAAAATTTTAACCCAAAAAGTAATTAGAGTGATCTGGAGTCAAAGCCAAATACGTATATGATCTCGATTGAAAATGTACCAAAAACTTATTCCGTCACAAAGTTTACGTCAAGAGCTTTCAAATGATGTAATAAAATAAAATAAAATGTAAAATATTATCTTTCTATTTCCTACTTTACAATCGATTTTCACGACCAAAACAGCTGCCTGGCTCAGCGTGTAGCCTCACTACAAGGCTGCTGTCGTCACGTCACGCCGGCATGAAACATAAACTAACTTGTTGAACTGGTGAATCGAAGTAACTTAATGTGGCGATTGTACAATGTGTTAGTATTTCAGAATTTGGATAAATAAACAAGTAACTTGTTTATTTAACCAAATTCTAGCGCAAGCTTTGTATAAATTTGATGGTAATTTACACGGGAACAAAATGTGCACAGAGTACTTCAATTCGCAAACCACTTGATTTACGTTACACGCTGGTGCGATGCGACGGTAGCAGCCTTATGCCGGGGCCACACTAGGCTTACGTTTGTTCGTCAAATGAACTCTGTATGTCAAATGAAGCGTGGAAGGCCCGTTCGCTCATCATTTGATGAATGGATGCTCGTCATTTCGCGAAAGGTCGTCGGAGGTTTTCAGTCACCAAATGAACTACGAAGAATAAAGATGGCGGACAGTGTTGACAAGTTTCGCAGCTGTTATGTTGACTTTAAATAATGATTGTGGCCAATTTTGGCTTGAGATATATATAAGATATGGTTTTCAGCTGTTTTCGTTGTGTTATCAAAATGTTAAGCATGAAATTCAGTGCTAGGTCTTGCAGTTTTGTGAAAAAGCAAGTAGCCTGTTACCAATCAAATTTAGCATTTATTTCCAACAATGTCGACATGTTTTACATGGATGATTATGTGGTATATGAAAAACTGTTGGTTTTGTAATTTTTTAGCATTGCTCATGAATGCCATTCACAGAAAGATGTGTAAAATAACTTGTTTTGTAGGCTTTTTTATTGCAGTTCCTTTCAGTTTATTAAAATTTATTTATTGTTTTTCTGTAAATTATGAAAGTTTCAATATAAATGAATATAATTATATATCATGTTAAAGTGTTAAATTTATTTAATGTGTTGTATGAAAAAAGATCCATCTAATTTTAATGTCTTTTGATTTACAGATCCTAGACAACCAGAAGTTAGATATAGCCCAAAATTTGCATTAATTTATGTAGGCCTAGACCTTTAAAAAACAATCATGACTAATAAAAATTGTGAGTGTACTCAGATTTTTTGGGACCATCAATCAGCATTATACTTCTAGGTAAGTGTAATGGTATGCAAGAATGCCTCAAGAGTTCATTTCTTTTTTTGCAGGTGTTAAAAGTGAGTTAATTATGATAATATTATAAATGAGCAGTTATTTCATTCAACAATGAAATAGGTCATTTTAAGAATGCAGGGTTTGAATTTTCGGTAAATCTGAAGGATATGTCAGTTATCGATTTTGTAAATTTCGATGCGTAAGCATAGTTAATTAGATCGAAATAAACAAGTTTTCTTCGATGCACTTTCCGTCTCAAATGAGTATTTTATTAGTTATAGCGGTAAATGACTTACTACAACTCCAGTGTTTGAAGCGGCAAGTAATTCAAGGAGCACGTAGGACAGCAACACTGCAATGCGCACTCGCTTCCAGCGCGATAGTCATCAGAGACGAAACTAAACCAACCGCTATACCTCGTTAAATACTCGTTTGACGAAAAAAGTGTATGGAAGAAAAGTTGTTTATATCGATGTTATTACCATGATTCACGCAACAAAATTTCGAAAATCGATGAGTAGCTGTTTTTTCGAGCCCATTCGTCATCGAAGACGAAACTAAACTTACCGCTATAAATCGTAAAATACTCATTTGAGACGGAAAGTGCATAGAAGAAAACTTGGTCATTTTGATTCAATTAATTAGGTTCAGGCACCAAAAAGTGGAAAATCGATAACTGACATATCCTTCAGATTTACCGAATTTTCAGACGTTAATTTTATCTAGGAGTGCTCGCCATAGCGCAAGTGGCTATGGGTTCTGCCGCCATGCGGGAGACCTGGGATCGATTCTCGGCGCTGGCGTTGGCGATTTTCTCTGTTGGGTTTAGGAGAAAAATTCCAAGCACAATACCCCACTCCACCCAGGTGTCTGAAATGGGTACCGGTCTTGACCGGGGGAAAGCGTCATGGCGTCCTGGCTTTAGTTATAAGGCATTTGAAAATCCAATGTACAAGGTGATATGTATCAGGCTTGATTGGAAATAAAGCATCCGTAGATGCCTTCATTATTATTATTTTTAATTTCGTTGAAGCTAGCAATATTAAAGAAATAAAAAATATTTATTTTGATTTAGATACTCTATTCTCAAATTTGAAGAGCAAACATTGGCTCAGATCAAAAAGGGATAGATAATGAGAAGAGCACTGTAATTAAAAATGAGGTTGCTAGCTAAAAAAATATCTCTAAGTATTTTTGATTCATGTTGCACTTTTTCTTTAAGTGGAAGTTACAACTAACAATGACTTGATCAGGTTTAAAAAAATCCACTTTTTTTTTTGATACCATTAGTCAAATATTTTCCTTCAGGATTGCTGCATAATCTTATGTTTAAGTAAATGGTGTTAGATAATTATTTTTAACTTTTAAGTTGTGTACAATGAGCATGAGCATGTCAATGTTGAACACAACAAAAATGATAAGTAGGGCCATTATTACCTACTAGTGTTGATAGACAAACATTATTGACATAAGGTTATGAGTTTAGATAATGTTTGTAATGGTATCGTTGTTCTGTGGAGTACAACAAGTGGTGTAAGTGTCAGTGGTGACCTATTTAAACTGTCAGTTATTTGTATCACATTAGATTCTAAAATTTTGTTGGTAATTTTAAATTTGTTGTTTTATCTATTGAATTGTAAATACTCTATTTGCATGGGGCTGATCATCTATGATGGAATTGGTTTGCTCTATGTTGTTGTATTTTTAAATTTGTACCTTTTTGCAATTGTGAAAATTAGTGCAGATACCTTATTGACATTCTGCATGACAGTGGAATTTGGGCATTCAGTTTTTCACTTTTGTTTTAAAGTATTTGGCAGAAAAGTTAGGATTCTGAAAATGGGTGTGATTCTTTGCAAATTATTCTGAATATAGGCGAGAAGCTTGTTGAAAAGTGTGCACTTGTTACTGACAGTTTTAGAAGTGAAGTAAACATAGCTTGATGGTATTTATTTCTTAACAAAATGAAAACTTTGCTAGGGGGGCAATTTCTAATTTAGATCATACAGTCGAGGTTTTATGAAAACTATCATTATGACATAGGTGAATCTTTGTAGTCGTGTGTGACCCTCATGTAACATAAAGTTGAGGATTTTATTGCTCTTCATTTGAGTTCTCAATGAAACTCATGGAAAACTTTTCCTTCATTAGCTAATAATTTTCAGTGTTGGATGAAAGTCAGTACCAGATTGTATGACTGTGTACTATAAACATTATTGTAGGATTAGCTAATGATATTTCTTTTAACATATAATTTTCAAGCAATTCACTACACATATCTTTACTTATTGTGTTGTTCCCTAACAACACATATTATTTGCTATGAAGCTCATGTACTGGAGCTTACGAACATGTACTATGTACTTGAATGATCAAGTCTGTCACTAACACTATTGCAAGAATTAATATTTCCAGTAACTATGTACAGGACTATTATATCAATGGTGTAAGAATAATTCTAAATGATATTATTTTTTTCAGATCTTCTAAAGGAGAGGACATCTCTCCCACGCTTCTATTTGTTGCAGCTCCTCACTTCTAAAAGGATGAAACCATCAAGGTCTGGAGCTGTGGACAGCAAGCCTTGGATGCACACTAACCTTATGGCCTTTTTCGGATTGTGTGCACCCAGACTGTAGCATGAGCAGCATGAATATTAATTCAAGTGATGATTTTGTTACCCACATTTCAAGTGGAAGGCAAATAATCAAAGAACCCTGTCCAGAGTATTGTTGTGTTGGTCGACAGATTGGTTTCAGGAAGAACTTGAAAGTACCGTAGAAACTCAGTTAATGGGCACTTCAGCCGAAATTGATAACGATATCGTTCATGTAAGTAGTGGATCCAAGCCTCAAAATTGTCTCGCCTGCATCAAGCCTTCCCCGGCAGCAGATACATGTACTGATGTCATGGGCGGTGGGGGATTTTGTAAGTGTAAAAGGAGTAAGAAAGATAAGAGCATTTTAATTGAGTACGGTAGAGTTATTTCATGAGATATTGTTTAATGTTGAGAGCTCATTAGCATGAAAAAGGAGTGCTGGAAATGATAATTACATTACCAAACTTGCTGTGAACTTGTGCTTGATAAAGTGAATGGCCTTGCAGGTGAAGAACAAATGAAATTTATGTCGAAACTTGCTAAACTCTGTTCTAAGAATTGACAAGTGTTAGATGTCATTTACTGCCCTCTTTGATAATAATCATGAACTTATCTATAAATTGCTTCCCTGCCTGACTGTGAAATTGCTCCTTTCTTTTATTTCAATGTATGATAGGATCAATTAAGTTAAACCTTATGTGTTAAAGTTGCATATCTAGGGACAGTACAATGCTATTTTATAATATGTTACGGACCATCCTATTATTTTTGCTCCTCTTTGACTTATTTTTCCACCCCAAATACTTCACCCATAACCTTCATCTGACTTCATAAATCTCCCGATTTTCTGTTTCTCTATCACGAAAAAACTATTGTATCTAAGGGAAGTAACGCTTCCAGGAGAAGAATGTTAGGGCGCGAGCTTATTAAAATAGTGTTTATGGTTTTGTTTTAGTGATCATGTTTTTTCGGCTCATTGCCATCTTTTTCTTTAACACCTACTACTTCCTTCTTGCATGCTTATTTTATTTGAATTTTCTTCCCGACTTCCTGTATAAATACGCATTGTATCCTGTGTGGCAGGACACTCGTTTTACCACACAAGGATGGCCTGTGTAAGACACACATCGTGCTTAGATTTCCGGTGTACGTGTCCATACTCGACGGTCCCTTCACTATTCCTCTCTTGATATAGGTGTATAGGTGTCTATAGGTGTATGTGCGCATATGGGTGTGCATATGTGCACGTACACCTGTGTGCACTAGAGTAGATAAACCAGTCGAAGGTTGCATTTTATGTCATTCCTCTCCGTTTCTGTGCAAGCATCAAACTAGACCGTCATGGTACCTATGTGTGTGTGCGTGTGTGTGTTTATCAACTGCAGACATTCTGCACCATATTACAAAGGTAGTGTGTTTTTTTTTCTAACATGAAATTGTAAAGCATCCATGTAGAAAAACAATAAATTCGTTGTGTGATCATCCATTTATACTGCAGTAATATGCTTATTATGCTTATAGTTATATGCTTATAATAATGTGATATCTATGTTTTTTTATAAATTCCAGACAATTTGCGCCATATTTCAGAGATAACGTGATTTTTTCTCTAATATGAAACCCTTATAGGACATTAATGTTTTCTTTCTTATTCACGTCCCAGTTTCGTTTTCATGTTTCTGACTTAGGTAGACTGTTTGGTGCCACTATTTTTAGTACGGCAATTTTATAAAATTCATGCCATAATAAAAGGTATTTTCTCCGTTTCCCTCGATCGTAATGCTGGTTTATACTGACTAGTTTACGCAGATATTTGCACATATGCTTACTTGTGCATATGTGTACGTGTGCACGCTATGCGTATGACGCTCTATAGAATACGTATGTATTGTAATTGCCTCGATGCATAGAAATGCATTTGTGTATGCTTACGAGTTTGGTGCAAGTATGTGCGTGGGTATGTGTGTGCATGTGTATTTGTATATATTTACATGTATATGTGCACATGTGTACTAGACTGACGACTAGCATTTCTAAAGAGATAATGGTATTTTTTCTGTTCACTCTCAACTTGTAACATTACCTAACTCGTCATCTCTTTATTATTGTAAAGCATTTATGTAAAAACTATACATTTGTTGTGCGGTCATCCATTTATATTTAAATAAAATGCTTATAAACTAATGACCGTTATGTTAAAATTGTTGAATTAGAAATACAAAACTTATAATCTTCTTGGTCCTCATGCTTATGTGTACATAAATATATATATATTTAAATATATATATATACGTATATATATATGTTTGTATGTATGTGTGTGTATATGGATTTATATTTATATATTTTTTTCATGCTTCCTTAAAATGACACTTGTGAACATTGGCCGAAACAAGCGATTCAAATATTATTTCCTGGTGTCCAGAATTGCGAAGTTTTATGTCATGTACATGTAAACTGTCAAAAGTGTTTTCACCCCACAATGAAAATGCCTCGTCCATGAAATTGTGTTATCTCTTATAATTATCATTACATGTATTATCAAATGTAGATTATGCAAGATTAGGAGTACATTGCTCTCAATCATTTCTTTTCGACTAGTGACACGAGTTTCACAATACTCGTGTGTATGTATCATCTAAGTGTATTAATTTTAAAATATTTTAAAAACCAATGATGGTACTTTTGTACCATCTATATTGGAAATAAACTGTTTCTTTTCTTGATCACGTCGTTGTCGTGACTAAGATGGCTAAAACAAACCTAAATAATTATTATAGTAACTAATAATTATTATTATCCACCGTTACTATACGCACGTAATCATCTGTAAGAACACATATGCATAAATTTTTCAATACGCTGTTAGCGCTCATAGGGGAACCATGTGAGGGCCCGAGCTAAAGGTTAGTTAGGCTTCCTTTTTGTTGTAATAAAATAGGTTTTTGTTTTGTTACGGACCATCTTTTTTCGGTTCACTGCTGTCCTGTTTTTCAGCACCTACTACTTTCTTCTTCAACTTTTTTCTTGTTTCATGAACTTCTTTCCTAGCTTACTGTTTCTGTGCACCTTGTGCATAGATTCCGCATTCCCTCAACTCCATACTAAATGGTGCTTTCCTCTTTCCTCTCTTGGAACATCTATGTCGTGGTTAAGGGAGGCTCAAACTTTCAGATATAATAATAATAATTCAATACGCTGTTGAGTTGTATTATAATTTAATAAAAGGTGAACAAAGAAACTATTCAATTTAACTTGTGAGGATGCGAACTATAGCTATGCACCATATCTGCATGATGGTAGGGCAAACGAGAAAATGGATGAAACTATTTCCTATAGTGGCAGATGTGGACAAAACTGTTTATTTGTTAACATTGGTTTACGTTGTTTGTTATTAAAAATCTAATTTCAATTCTGCACATGGATTTTGCGACAATGAGTGATTGTGAATTCAGATTATGGATGTTCCTAACCTTTACACGTAATCTAGTTTGCAGTAATTACATTTCCTAAATCCTGTTGATGTATTTCTTTAGTTCGCCTTCCTAAGTCAAATAATGATTTGTAAATGTTTTATTTAACGATGAAAAGCTGGAGTGAAATACATGATGTTGTTGAAACAATTTATTTTGTTGATTGACCGAATACATTCATTCTAACAAGTAAAGCCCGAAAATAATGAGGAACAATTATTTCTCAGATATTTCCAACACTTTTAGGCCGCATTTCCACAGTAGTGTTAGTGCATGGAGTCCTAACACTTTATCCAGCAAGCATACAGCTCCTCCGCTTGTGAAGTAATTCTTTAGCTGAACTCTGATGGCTGTAGCTGCCACAGCCGATCGAAAGCCTCAACACAACGAACCGAATAATCTCAGTGTTTTCCCACCAACTGCGGGTTGTGCACGATCCAGTGATAATGTCCTTTTTTCAAGAGCAAGCGGATTGATGTAACGGAAGTATTAATGATCATTTAGGTAATAATAAAGAGCGCATGTTGCTAGAGTGATAAACTGGATTCTCTTGACTGTGATGTTTATATCAGTACGGAAATTCTGAACGTACTTGACAGTATGCCGAATGCATTTGTCTCTGTTTTTCGTGCTCTAGAAAGACCAGCTGAAAACTCTTTGGTCGTGAGAAAGGTTCGTACAAGGATAAAGCTTCATGAAACGAGTTAATGGGAACGCATCATCTGCCACTATGAAATGTGGAGAAAGGAAGTTGGTCATAAGAAGTTCACGAGTATGGGGCATGTTCAGGCTGTTAGAATCGAATGCTTTCTTTAAGGATGAGTTATTGAACACTCCTCCGTCATGGTACTCGGTCATTTGTAGCGAGGTATCAGAGGGTAATTCCGAGTCGATCACAAGCAGGGAAGCATTTCTGGAACTTGGTGTCTTGCTTGCAGATTACTGAGCCAACTTTGCAGAGTATGTCTTGTACCTACCGTAAAGAATAAGAAAACTTTTGCATAATTCTTTTTAGTATTAACACTTAAAAATGACTAATACCAAAATTATATATCAGAAAAAGCATCATATTATTCTCAACGAAGGCGATAGAGAAGACTTATCTTGAATCAATTTTTTTAACGTTTCATGCCCTAAGCTCATTTTCATCAAGGAAAACTTGCACAATTTCAACAGATAACAATATACAAAAATTCGAAACATAAATGGAGAAACCTTGACAGTTTAATGACTTCAATCCCTCCCCAGTCGCTCTATCTGAGGGTTGCTGAGCACACCTGCAAAAATCATCGAACTGGTAACATTCTTGGATCCCCTTTTCATTCTTGTATTTGAGAGCATTGCTCAACTCAGCCATGTTACCAAGCTATTGTCAGCGGTAAATTCAAAAATTTTCACACTCCAATTAAATAAAATGTTTTATAACCCGTCTAAAAGAAACGTTAAAAAATAATAATTTTCTCCGTAGGAACAATCTCACTTACCTGCAATCGTTTATATCAGCAAGCAGACCCTCTCTCAATCGATTCGGATTGTTAGCTCTATTTCGCCATGGTTTTACCCAACATCTTCTTTTAGGTTTCGCTGTTTGTGTACTTTCATCAAAAGTTGTGGTCACGAAAGTGCCTTCGACAGCAAATTTCCAGAGCTCACACACATTCGCACGTCCTGCTCATCCATATCGCATACCTACTTCGGTTTGTTTACATTCGATGAACGTCGGACGCTCATCACAGAGCTGAGTCAGAGCCACACACAGTCGTAATGTGGCCTGTTTTGCTTAACGGCCGTTTGACATGACGAGTGTCCGTCATTCATTAGACGAAAGAAAAATCGTAGTGTGGCCCCGGCATAATTATAGTGAGGCTACACACAGAACCAGGGGCTGTTTTGGTCGTGAAAATCGATTCTAGGAAGATAACCAGCAATTTTATTACATCATTTGAAAGCTCTTGACATAAACTTTGTGATGAAATGAGTTTTTTGTAAATTTTCAGTTGAGGACATAAAAGTATTTGGATTGACTTTAGACCTCTGTAATTACTTTTTGGGTCAATATTTTGCAGTAATTTGAAATATTCAATTTAAAAGTAAACTAATTAGTACCATAAACTAAATTTTCATGAAAATCAGACAAGAAATAAAATTTTTACGACCAAAAGTATTCATAGTAAAAAACTTTGAAGTGATGTAACTTTGTTGAAAATTTGATTTTATAAACAATAAAATCACCAAAGAGGGGTTTTTTCATGGCTCTGTCTGTGGTTAAAATACATGCATCGAATACACAACACCCTGTATATCAAAATCAAGTGCATTGCTTTCTACTCCTTGAGTCAAATCTTTCGATATCCCTGTATCTATGTTCAACAAAATTGAGTACCAAAAAGTAATTGATACCATGCACAGTGGGAGTAATTAGATCACTCTCCCTCATGCATAACAACAAATAACACACCTTCAAAGGATTGTAGGCTCTAAAGATCACGACCTAACTGCTGGGAATCGACCTCATGCTGTGACTTCAGCTCCTGCAATGCTGGCAGGACCTCATGTGCTAGAAGACTTTCTTCCAGTAGAACAGCTCCTGGTGGTGTATGTCTTGATAGTCGTTTGTGTAAAAAATAAACAATAGAAAGAAGTTTAGTTATATCAATCCCCAATAACATGAAGTTGGCGCACAAGAAATAAAAAAATTTAGAATGCGACGGTGTTCTTCTGATTTCTAATGTTCTAATTTCGTTAACAAAAACGAGGCATCTAGCCCAAAAAACTAAAGTATCTAAAAAGCATGAATATTTCATTGAAAAAGTACCTGAATAAAAATGTCCTACAACGCAGAATGATAAGTAATTGAATCAACAAGAGGTTTGATTTGAACATGTTGGACGAGCATGCGTTTTTAGGAAATGGCTCATAATGATCATTTGAATGCGCAAATTGAACCTAATTCTTGACCATTGGAGACGTCAAGGGGAAAACGCAGTGTGATAAAAAAATATTAATTAGCAGCTTGACCTTATAGAGACTGAGATATAGTGACATAGAAACAGAGATGTGAAAAAGCATGAAGGTTTTCTGTTTCTACCTCAGAGATAGTGTTATATACCTTACTGCATAACGACGCACCGTGGATGACGGTTACATCGACGAGCAAGAGTCACGTACTCTGTGCCCTAACTCGCACGACTTCCAAGGAACGACCGTTACAAATTCAGCATAGCCTCAGCAGAAAGTCGCATCAGCAGAGAGGGGCGACGCCAACTCAGCAGCAACATTAGAAAGAAGAAGTAAAAAAAAGGGTCTCGGGACGGTTGGGTGATACCAACCGTTATCGAAAGTAGCTGCGGCAAGTGCTTCTATAAAAGATTGTACTTAGAATAAAGGGGATTCATTCCCGAGCGTGTAGTCATCGTAGAAGGGTCTCGTATGTGCCACCTTTATTTGCAACTCTGAAATAGAACTCAGCCAGGCACCCTGAGATTTGCTACTGTATAATGTATATTTGGGACTTCATACTTTAGGACGACGAATTAAATATAAAGTAAACGAGACTTCTTCGTATACATCGACATCAGCACCGATACTTCCTCCAAAGTTGCGTGAGATAGTAACCCTATTTACCTCGTATTGTTTGCGGATTTCAATTATCTCTCTTCATATTGGTGTCATATATAAAACAGTAAACGTATGGCCATGCATAACAAGCGTTTTAAATCCTGCTATAGACATACCTTAATTTGAATGTCTATCATGAAATTATACAGAGATTTTTGAAAAGAAAATTATTCGATCATAGGAATTGTTCTGAAAATACGAAAATCAATTTATTCTAACCAAAAAGAAAAGACGTCATAACAATAGTATGTTGTAAATCATTCAAATATCTGTTACAGCCATAGGTATTCATCCAAAGCTATAACACAAGTTGAATGACCAATCGGATTTAAATAGTTTTCTTAATAGTGGAAGGGAGCAGCTCAATGAAACAAGAAATTAATGAATGAATAATAATTGCAAGATTTAGATCAATCCCATTGCCAGCAAATGTCAATCACACAGTACAGGTCTTTGGACTGAAAAAAAAAACACATTTAATAGAAACAAAAAATACAGTTTACCTCAAGAAACCCACACAAAATCTCTATATTTTGTAATATAAAATCTAGAAGGGCTAAGGTAGAACTAAAAATGAGAAGCATCTATTTATTTTAATACTGATCATTACACTCACAATTAACATCCATCCAATCATTTAAAAGGAATAGTATCAATCCTGAAAACTTGCTAAATTTGTATGATTTTCTGTATGACACTTCCCTCCATCACAGTCATTTTAAAAACAGTGCACAACACACCAAGGTTAAATACATGCATATATGAGGTAAAATCATAATCAAGTTTGAATCTCTAATGGCAAAAAATGAACACAAGCAAAAATAAATGAACACTAGAACACATCACCTCTGTGCCCTATCCGTGCAACAAACCTCTTGGCTGTACAGCATGTTGGGCTTTTACTCTGCAGTGCTGAGTCTAAAGCTGCCCAGATATTCTCGGTTCCTTTGTAATGGAGAGTGTTCAACCCTTTGCTGCATGATTTTCTTTCAGTTCACTAGATGGACATGCTGTAGATTCCTCTGGAAATTGAAATAATTGAACTTAGATTGACTGAGATTTAGGAGGAAGAGGAATACTAGGGTCGTTTATAAATCAATACCTCTAGGCTGATGCTGACAAAGACCTACTCGCTTGCACTACTGTAGAAGAAAGAAGTACATAAGCTCACTTTAATTTATATTATTTTATGGTATACAAATTTTGAGAAATTAAAAGATAACATTTGCTTTCTCTAATTCTATAATCAACATCCTTCAATGCACATGCATCAAAAGTGGACTCCTTCTCAGAAGTTGATGTTAACCAAATCAATGAACTCTCAAAATGGTGAAGCATAAAGGATAGGTTTGAAGTGCTTCAAATTATAATTATTAATATAATTACTGAGCTACTGGTAATATATCTGTTAATATTATTTAATTATTCTTTTCACCTGGTCTTCAAGAAATATGTTTAACTGAAATAAGTGATGATGACAGCCCAAATGTAACACACCTCAATATCAAGGTCATTGTCTTTATCATGATAAATGATTTGTATCACTTCTGACATCAAATTAACAAGCTTTTCAATTGGAGTGCAATAGTTTTCCACATACATAATAATGAAATTTTCATTAATATAGATGAATAACTTACCTAACAAATAAACTTCCAGATATCCACTTGAAACTTGTTAAGAATCCTTGTGAAACTCTAAACCGGTGGCATCGGACCTCTTCACTGGACTGTGATATATACTCATAACTTGAACACTGATGGTGCCTGAAATGGAAAGGAGCATAGCTTCAGATCCCAAGCTGATTTAATTACAATTTTTACTCACATAAAAAAGCAAATTTATGCAATGAAAGATGCTACTGCCACTTTCATCAACACTATGATAATGTTGATATCACTGAATAAAAAATTCCTATTCTTTGTTTAAACACACATCTGCTGCAAGCTGACTCAAATTAGTTTTCCTGAATAATGATACACTAAGACACAATATATATCAAGAAGATAAATGGAACATATCTGTTGAAAAGAATGAGGCTCACTATAAGTGTTTCTTCATTTTACAATCTTTTACAGGCAACTTGAATATTTTATAGTACTTTCTCAAAAAGGAAGGGATAAAAATGTTTTTTTTTGGAGGTTTTGCTTATGCCTTTCTTATTTCTGTTTGTCTTTTCCAAATTCTGCGAGTCATTTTGCTTCAGCAAATTTAATATTAAACGTACAATTGATATAAAAGTCTCTTAAAATGAATTTTTATCACGCTGCTTTGGACAATAATTACCTGTTGTGATAGAATACAGTCTACAATACATACCAACTAGGCTCTCCTTTCAAAAACAGAATGACAAGTTAAAAAAATATGATATGTCCTTTATGGTTTCTTTTTATCTCAATGAAACAAGGAACAAAAATTTTTCTCTTAAGTTTTGAACAGAACATGGGAATTTAAGCTTGCACACTAATTTCACAGGCAGCAGAGCTGGTTTTATTAACCCTTCAGCACTCCACAGGACTTTTTGGTCCTCTGTCAAAAAATAGCCTAAATACATTCTAGTTCTGCTTGAATTTCTTTCCTTTTGTGTTATTTAAAGTTTACCATTAAGATGAAGTTTTTTACTAGCCTGATATTAGTGACTACCACATATAGAACCAGCTTAGTGATGATGGTTGTAATAACAGTAATACGAGTACAAAAATAAGGTGTAAAAAAGAATCAGTATAAAAAGAAACATCTATGTGAAAAAGTATTTATTTATATAGGGTTAAATTAGCAACTGCTGAATGCCATTGTTTTTTTACAGTTCATAATAATGCAAAATAGCTATTATTGAATTGAAAATAACTTGGTAAATATCAAGTTAAGAGAATTTATGTTCTGGGTACAGCACAAATACTTTTAATCAACTGAACAAACTAGATGCTTCTACCAAACACATTTATAAGTATTTCTGCTATTAGGCAAGGAGATGAGACTGCATCATTATGGCTGAATAGAGTAAAAAGTTTGAGTTAACTTGATAAGGTTATTAAGCATACAATTTATTTGGTTTTTCTAAATTAAAACTCTGTGAGAACAGCTCAGTAGCAACAATGAAATACTTCAATAAATTATTCAACTGACTTACTATTTGATTAATTTTGAATACTTATTCCAAAAATGATGTTCTCTTTGAAACATAATTGTAAAATTTTCAAGATGTACTTAAAAATTAGCATAAATGCGCAAGGCATCTTATTTTGACAGTTTAACAAAGATATATGCCAAATTTTTAAAGCCAAGATGATTTTTTCGATAGATGATAATAGTGTCAATTTGCACTCAGCATGAATGTTATCATCTACTATTTGATTATATGGAGTAACATATCAGATGAAAGATATTTTAAAACATTTCCATGAAATTAAAAAGTCATGATGAAGTTATCTTTCGAATGGATCATCAATTAACAGATGAAGAACATAAAAGAAAGATGTCCCACACTTAAATGACGGTAAACGTTAAAGGAAGGACAATAATCAATTTTCCACTTTTAACTGCCTAAACATAGCTTATTAGATTGAAATAGAGAACCTTTCTTCTACGCATTTTCCGTCGCAAATTAGTATTAAACAAGTTATAGTTTAGTTTGGGTACTTCGTAAATTATTATTTGCCTGCCCTGAAGAGCCTGAACCCACTTCTAAGATCTTTTAATTAATAACACAATAGAAATTATCCTTTAAAAATAATGAGTTATAGCGGTATGTTAACTTTTGTCTTAGATGGCGAGAATGCTCTCGATCATTCGAGCGCGTCAGAAGGGAGAGTCCATTGTAGTGTTGCCATCCGATGCGCTCGATGAATTACTTTCTGCTTCAAAGACTGGAGTTGCAAAAGGTCATTTACCACTAAAACTTTTAAAGTACTCATTTCCGACGGAAAGTGCATAGAAGAAAACTTGTTTATTGTGATCTAATTAATTACGTTAACGCACCGAAAACTTAAAAATCGATTACTGGCAAACGCTTTACATTTACCAAAAATATTTATATAAAACTATATTCACAAAACTAGTCAAACTTGTATATTTACATGGCATCATATCAATTGTGGGAAAAGAATGAACTATAAATAATAACAAGACCCTTATATCTAGTACCACAACAATTCAAATCAATAGGATAGTTCAGCCAGCAATAACTGAGTGAAAAGCAATTTCCAAAATTAATTCATACAAATAAAATTAAATGAATATAAAATTAATTAAAGTAATACTATTACTTGCAAGATAAGTTTATGAAAAAAGAAATATACTTGTATTTTGATGACTATTAACTGCCCTAGCCTTACAGCAAATACGCTCTTGTGTTCAATGTCAATTTCATATAACTTTTCATTTTCATGATAAAACCTTTACACAATATGCTAAAATACTAAACACTATACACACATCTTACAATTTCATCCTATTTGAACACTAATTTTGAATTATATACAGACATAGTACCACATTAGCGAAAGCCCGCCTGAAATTTGTTTGTAAACATTTGTGACGTCATAACCCAACCCGGTCATAATCCTTTTCAAAACGAGGTTACAGAGAAAGTTACTCGGGTGACACGAACCTGTTAAGGTTGGTGGTGATGAGTTGAATTTAAGATCCAACCTTAAACGTTTTTCTCAAACAGTGTTTTTCGAAATGGTAAGAGAGGGATAATAAAGACAATTCATGGGAGAACTCAGCTTGGATTTTGTTTATTGAAGGAAGCCGTGATGACCGATGGCGTGCTTGATTTCGGACGATCTTCTCTTAGATGGGAAACTCCGTGCAGGCGAGGTCCGGTGAGCGATGACGTTGGTCAGGTGTAAGTGAGTGTGTTTGTGGAGGTTCGCAGTCTGTTAATGTTAGCGACTGACAGAATATCAAATCACCTGTGACGTGTAAATGAGTCACTATTTATGGGTTCAGACTTTAGAATAATTCCACGATGTAAAAAGGCAAATTGTCGTGGTTTGAGCGGGCAGATTAGTTTGCCATTAGTAGAAATATACTAAGCTCTACTAGCTCCGAACCAAGTAATTTCAAAGTGATATATGACCAAAGGTCAGACCGTCTCACGTCAAAAATAGGCAATCATGTGGAGTAACTCGATGGTTGAGTTATATATAAAATACCAAGTGCATGTACAACTTGAGTAAAGCTCAAACCCAGGGAATGTGTGTTGTGGCGTTTGGTGCCGTCGAGGATCTGCAATAGTCGAAAACGCTGAATGAGAAGGTTCTCGAAGAGGCATCAAGGAAACATTCCACAACTGACAATCCCTACACTGCAATGTAAAATTCCCATCTCGGAGAAAGCCCTGAACTTCTTCCATAGATTTAACTCAAAGCTATTACTTTCTTTACAGGCTCAAGAAGAAAATAGAAAGGTTACCAGCCGGCAATGGCTGTTCCTTTATGGTTGAATTACAGTATAAGCTTGACAGCAAGACTTGTGATTTTCAAAGCAGTAATAATCTGTTATTATATTTTTTGTGGAATTATGGAAAATACATGAGATTTAAGTACCATGATTCGAGGAATTTAACTGAAATACGAAACAGCTAAAAATTACAAGATTATGAATGAATAATTTTTGTACTCTATAATATATCCATATCCGTACGAGAAATAAAAAAGGTAGTCCTAAATTCATCCATATGTAAACCATACTGAAAAACACTGCAAGTATATCTAGTAGTAAAAAAGAGGATATTCTAAACATAATACAGTGAACATAAAAATGACCTGACAACAGTCTACGTTCCGCCATCTTCCGCACGAACGCCGGCAAATCCACCGTGCGCTCACACGAAATAATCCAACGAACGAATTGAAATGTCATAATGACAGCTGCAAGTATATCTTTTTTGCAGTAAGGAGAAAGACGTGGTTAAACATCTATACCATACTCTTGACACAAGAATGAGCATGACACGCAAAATTTACGCTACGCCATGTTGAGGTAGCACTTGGGATGATCCATGCTATGTTACGAACTCCTACGACTATTTAATGTTTATATATAACACGACACTGACCAGATCCTTAAACTTAAACACAATGCACACTAAGAAATGACACAATATACTTTACCAGATTTGCTCTTTTTAACACTTAATTTCTTTCACTTACAAGAACGCTGTAATGCACAAGCCAAAGACGAACGAGAGAGTGACGCTCAGAAACGACGCGTCCCTGCGCAGTGTTGCCAATCACAGAGGCTTCACTCTCGAAAATGTCGAGCGCTATTTTATCTCATATGCATTTACACGAAAACTTCAAGGATCACTAATTATAAGTAGAAAATTATTAGTAATAATTTAGAGTAAGATTTTTAATGGCAATAATTATGTTATTTAAGTGCGAATGAGAATTTGTATAATTTTACACTTTGTAGCTAATGCTACAAACCTGTGTTTCTAGAAGCAATCTAGGCAACGGATCATCTTTGGAAACACTGTTCATGACGGATCGAGTAACCCGCGTAACACCGAGGGTTACTCGATCACTTCGAGATTATGACTGGAAAAACGCCTCAGGTGTCTTAAATGGGTACCGGTCTTGACCGGGGGAAAGCGTCATGGCGTCCTGGCGTTAGTTATAAGGCATTTGAAAATCCAATGTACAAGGTGATATGTATCAGGCTTGATTGGAAATAAAGCATCCGTAGATGCCTTCATTATTATTATTCATTATTCATTAGTTTTTTGTACCTTGCGGGTAGTGCTGTACGGTACGTAGCGCTCCATACTGCGACCGCCTGGCTTAAGCCATTCGGAAGCTGAAGTTAGAGTTTGCACGGCTGTTGCGTTAGAAATTTCATGCAGTGCACTTGACTACGAGTAGGCTAAATTATTTTAGCTTCTTGCCTGATGCTTGTGTGAGTTTCTATCATGGTACCATGGTCTCTATACCGTGCTTGAGTAATCCTGCGCCCTCTTTTACCATTGTACTTCAGGTGTTTTTGCGGGGTGTTTAGTCGGCGGAAGAGCTACGATCTCGTGTAGAGAGACGGCTCTCGCAAGACACGTCCTGAGATTATACGTGTTATGTCTATTATACTTGCCATGTTCTAAATACATTGTTGCTTGTCCATCCCGCACCTTACCCTAGTGTCTGGGCCTAGCTATTTAGCCTGAATAGCTAACCCTTGCCTGGTTGGCATCCTGAGAGATCGGCGTCCTAGTGGTGAGACAATTAGCAGGCTAGTTTCACTACACTTATATTACTTCAAAACTCAACTGAATTCAATACTTGAAAACTTTCAGGAATCGCCAATCATTTACTTCTAGGTACCTGGAAGCCTTATAAATTATCCGATATTAAAATATCAACTATTGAAATTTGAATAACTTCTAAGGTTTTTAATGAAATGAACTATCCTTCATGAACAGATTTTGAAATTTTTCAAAAACAAATAGATATATACTTGGAAAACGTGAACTATTTTATCGTTTGATCAAAAAATTTTGGACCTTTTTTCCTAATTTATGCCTTGCGATTCTGAAATTACACCCTGCCAAGCTTCGTTCAGTGCGCCTCCCTCTTCTTCTCTGCTCCGTTTATCGAACTAGCTTGCCATAAATTTTGTTTATAATTTAGTATAGCTGACAGATACTCAATGACTTTGTATGTTCAGTTTTAGTAGGATTTGTCTTTTGGGTTAATGTTACTTAGATGCAACTACCTAATCGAATTTCAAATTTTTTTGCCTGAAACATCAATTACATTGAAATAAACAAGTTTTCTTCCATGGACTTTTTTGGGCAAATGAGTATTTACCAAGTTATAGCGGTATGTTAATTTTTATCTCTGATGACCAATGCGCTCGAATAAACAGCTACTCCTCGATTTTTTAATTTTTGTTGCTTGAATCATGGTAATAACATCGAAATAAACAACTTTTTTTCTATTCACTTTTTTCCTCGAATAAGTATTTAACAAGGTATAGCAGTAGGTCTGGTTTCGTCTTTGATGATGAGCGCGCTGGAAGCGAGAGAGCATTGTAGTGTTGCCGTCCGACGCGCTCCTTGAATTACTTCCCACTTCAAACACTGGAATTGCGGTCAGTAATTCCCTGCTATAGCTTGTTAAACACCCATTTGCCCCAAAAAGTGCATGTATGAAAAGTTGTTTATTTTGATGTAATTACCATGCTACAGGCAAAAAAGTTGTGAGGATTTCCTCACAAAATTGGTGCACGTCTGCTAATCACATAAAGTAGCAACCTATAGTGACCTATTCACAAGCTAGTCCGGGAGGCACACACTCCAAACCCGCAGATTTGGACGCCGCTCACCCCTCTCCTTCCACCTCCGTGTTGCTACATCAAGTTGCCATTCGCGCCAATTATTCAACTATGTAGTACTTCTGAGGTTTATTACCCCATCTGTTCGTTATACATTTATTACTAATCACTGCATTATAAACACTACATGTATTTGTTAAGTGGATACTACAGCGGAATACCAAAGTTAACCTGTATTAAATCATTATAATAAGTTTTGACAACGACCGCTGGTGTTTGGCTATTCGACCCTACATCTCGTCACGCAAAAACAGTCATTTTTAAACTTTTTTAAGTTAACCTTAAACTAACTGAACTTGGCCTAACCTTACCCAACCTAACCTAACTTAACCTAACCTCTTAACCTAACTTAACTTAACTTAACCTAACCTAAATAAATTTAACCTAACATTGCTGTAGCTGCTCGGAGGTGGTGCTGTAGCTGCTTGGAGGTGGAGGGAGAGTGGTGGGCGGCGTCCAAATCTGCGGGTTTGGGGTGTGTGCGTCGGGAGCACTGGAGCTGAGAAGTCAGAATGGCCTTAGACTTGCTACCGGGTGCAGTCCTTCATTGCGCTCTGCTACCAATCGTAAACTGCAGTTTCCGGTCAACGCTACCCATGACGAAGGCGGAGCTGGAAGTCGTTGCATGGAGACAAACCGTGCTGGCTCAATTTCTTGGCGCTTAGCTCACCTAAGTTCTTCTCCTTATGCTTATCGTAAATTTTCATGAATGAATGGTTGAATGTGTGTGCTTAATGAATTCTATAAACCAGTCTCTACTAAACTTTGAGCTGGTCTTTCCATTTTTTTCTGAAACCTCTTAATTAATCTTGAATTAACCTTGAATTAAACCTAAAAAAAATTGCATGCTTCAAACTTAACCTGGAAAAGGGGCCTTCTACTAGTGGGCTGAATTCCTCCCCACGTAGCCTTCCTTCTCACTTACTTTTCTTGCGTTTACCGGTTCTTCCGGTGCCTCTCTTAATTAACTTCGCGCCTTAAAGTGAGAAGCACACTGGACGACCTAATAAGTTCAGGTAAGCTACTTTTCGCTATTTTGCCGATTTATTATTGCTGTGATTCCCACTTGAAACTTAACACCCGTCGTTGTGAAGAATTATTCTCATGTTCAACATTTTTTCCACTCTACAGTATTAGCCGAGCCAGCGCGCGCCTTCTTGTCTTCCGTGTCTGTAACTGCGGTTCTTCCAAGCAATGTCTAACGGCGTCTTTCTATTGAAGGTGAAAGATGAGTTGCATACGGTAGTCAATTTATTAATACTGTGAACAATTGCTTCATTACCACCTTTTCGCATACCTGTTTGTGTATTAATTATTCATCTGTTTTCCATCTTGATCGTTCAACATCGCTCTTTTTAAACGAACAGTAGCCTGGCGACGTCGGTTCTTGCCTAACCTGGAGCCTGGCGACGTCTGTTCTTGCCTAACCTGGAGCCTGGCGACGTCTGTTCTTGCCTAACCTGGAGCCTGGCGACGTCGGTTCTTGCCTAACCTGGAGCCTGGCGACGTCGGTTC
Organism: Morinoia aosen; assembly: GCA_030386875.1. NCBI lineage: Eukaryota > Metazoa > Arthropoda > Malacostraca > Amphipoda > Talitridae > Morinoia > Morinoia aosen. The sequence goes on from CM059567.1 coordinate 639,975, forward strand.
TTGCCTTACCTGGAGCCTGGCGACGTCGGTTCTTGCCTTACCTGGAGCCTGGCGACGTCGGTTCTTGCCTTACCTGGAGCCTGGCGACGTCGGTTCTTGCCTTACCTGGAGCCTGGCGACGTCGGATCTTGCCTTACCTGGAGCCTGGCGACGTCGGTTCTTGCCTTACCTGGAGCCTGGCGACGTCGGTTCTTGCCTTACCTGGAGCCTGGCGACGTCTGTTGTTGCCTTTCCTAGAACCTGGCGACCGTTCGTCAATTTATTTGAAGCAGTCGCTTATGCTGCTCATTAACTTTCATGTATATTCTTAATTATGCGTCATCCTTCCAGTTCGTCAGGATAAATTTATTCGTTGATGTCTTAGTCGTTCGTGTGTTCGCGTTGCTGGTCGTTCGTGTGTTCGCGTCGTAGTTCTTTGTTGCTCGTATCGAGAACCTTTATTCCTTATACGTTAAGATTAAATAAAATTTTGACTTGAACCTGACTTATGCGTCGTAGTTCTTTGTTGCTCGTATCGAGAACCTTTATTCCTTATACGTTAAGATTAAATAAAATTTTGAATTGAACATGACTAGAAGTCACCTTAGAGGATTGAGTCGCGCACAAATTCTCGACAAAGTTTCGAAATTCGAATAGGTGCATCTCAGTAATATTAATTGTCTTTTGTTTTTACAGATATACCTTGATGATAGCGGCCGTAGAAGTTCGAAACGTTTTTACTTAGCTTGCTCAAATTTTTACTCTAGAGTTGATCTTTTAAAAATTTCAGATAACCAAAAATGTGATTTTTGATAAGTGGAACAAATTTTAAAAACTAATTTTGAAGTAGTAGGCTGGTGATCCAATGAGTTAAGGGGGTCCTCCGGGGCCCCTTGTTCTCTCCGATGGGTATTTTTCATGTTATTGTTGGGAAAGAACCCTTAGGTGATGGACTATTCGGTCCTAAAGTTTTATGGCGCTACGGACAATAGATCCCCCCCCAGGGGGGGGGGAGGGGACCAAAATTTTAATCATCTACCCCATTTCAACCCCCATATTAAAAGAGAACAAATGGGAAATTGAAAAAAAGCCCATTTGAGTTTGTTAGGAATGTTCCAAGGATTCTAAAACTGCCTTTGTTTTTGTACCAGCATAAAAACTGAATGAGGAGCTACAACTTGAAATATCAACACCAGTGAAAAAGCACCAAAATAGTAAATTTTCGAGCCCATTTCAACCCCATATAAAAAGAGAACAAAAAAAATAAATGGAAAATTTGCGAAGATCATTTTGTTAGATGTGTTTCAAGGATTCTAAAACTGTCTTTGTTTTTGTTCTAGCACAAAAACTCAGTAAGTTATATTCCTTTGAAATATCAATACCCGTGGACTAAAAACCAAAATGTCAATTTTTTTTCAAAAACTAAGGCCTGAATCAAAAAAATGTATGGAAGAAATTGTGTTTCTTTTCAAAATTTACATTTAAAGTCAAGTTTCATAAGAATCCGACTGAAAACAAAAAATTTCGTTATTTGTATGAAAAAAAAATTTTTCCATTTTTTTTTAAATTACAATTCACGGTGTGGATATGATGTTATGCATGGAGATTATCGAAATAGAAATGAAAACAGCATTCAATAACATGAATTTTCAATTACATCACACTAAAACAAAATATATCGTTTTTGGCCTATACAGTCATCATACTGTATGATCATTTATTTTCAAAATTCAAACGAATAGAAGTCATTGAGTTTTTATGCTAGTATGAAAACAAAGACAGTTTTGGAATCCTTGGAACATTTCTAACAAAGTTATATTCCCCTTTTTTCAATATTTCCATTTCATTTTTTTCAAATCCAAAAATTTCTTTTATTTTTGATATATTGGTGAATTTTCGCATATAAAAAAAGTAAAAAAATGCAAAATCCCCGAATATATCTTTGTTAGAAATGTTTCAAGGATTCGTAAACGGTCTTTGAATTTGTTCTAGCTAACATAAAAACATAAAAACATAAAAACATAGCTAACATATAAACTCAATGACTTCTATTCATTGGAAATATGCATAAAAATGACCCAAAAAACCAATATTTAAAATTTTTTGGAAAAACTAAGGCCTAAATCAAATAATTTCATGAGTTCACATATATTTTTCTTGCTATAATACATATAGTGGCCAAATTTCAGACCAATCGGATCAAAACTCAGATTTGACCGGAGGATCCCTTAATGAAGCCCCACGGTTGCCACAGCTAATTTCTTATGAGCATGGAACTAAAAATTACCTGATTTCAGTATAAACATAAGAATAATTGGTAAATGTGAAGGGATGGGCAGTAATCAATTTTCGCCTTTTTGGTGTCTAAACATAGTTAATTAGATCGAAATGAGCAAGTTTTGTTCAATGTTGGGCTTAATGCAATCACGAAAATTAATCAATCCATTCCTAAGAATCAGTATGGGAGCACATTTGAAAACGTTTTACACGAATGACATTCTGCTCGCTGATGCGTTATTTTTGAGTGTTTGAACTTTCAAGTTACAGTAGCGTTGCTCATGAAATGGGTTTCTCTCGCCAAAGGAGAGGGTGTTCCGACAATTGCGGAAGCTTGTCAAAGTTATTGTTTTCGCAATATATGGCGTCATTTATTATTCGCCGACCTTGCGGAGCCTAAGTTCACTTCTAGGATGTTTTAGTAAATAACACAATAAAGGTTATAACCCAAAACTATTACCGGTACTGGAATAGTGAAGATTTGAATCGATATGCCGTCGACATCACTTTCAAGATGGCGGCCACCATAGAACATTAGCGAAACCCTAGGGATGAATACCGTAGATTTAATAGGTATAATATTTTTATAATGTAATATTTTTTGGTAATAACCTTTGTTGCATTATTAAATAAAACATCATAGAAGTGGGTTCAGGCTCCGCCGGGTTAGCAAATAATACATTACAAAGTACCCAAGCATAGTCTTATGGCTTGAGCGTGCAACGCAACTGCTATGGCAGACGAAAATTTCAAAGTTGAATAATTGAAAAATAACGCATCAGCAAGCAGAATATCATTCATGTAAAACGTTTTTAAATGTGTTCCTTTAGTAATTCTTGGGAACGGAATTATTAATTTCCGTGATTGCATTAAACCCGACAATGACCCAATGCACAATGGTTCAGTAAATATTTGATTTTAGTTATAACACATATTTAAGACAAAATGGGTATACTTTCCTTTATAAAAGGCTTAGGGGGAAGTGTTAGGGGCCTCGAAACAAATCAGGCATTACGTATGTAAAATGCCACTATACCTACAAAAATAAACGTTACAAAAGCACTTATACACAAATTAATTTTGTAAAGTGAGGTATGGCCATGGTCTAGTGGCTAATCAAGCTAAAAAAAAGAAGAAAAAATGAACGACTATCTGCATTATCATGGCATGCAAAATCTGGACTAGAAATCATTCCAGAAACATTCTCCTCACAATAAAAAATTTGATAAAGCATTTTATTTAAAAAATGGATCATTTTATTTGTCATGATAAGCTCAGAAGCAATTTTTGACAAAATTACAGCAGAAGTGTACTCCACAGTGAGAACAGCAACCGATAGGTTGTGGTGTAATTTTGTTTCACGATCAAACTACGCATCTGTTGGAAAGTGGACTCAGGTCAGTGTATGCCAACATTTCTGAGTCTTAGGGAATCGGGAGTGGAGAACCTGACTTTACTATGTTTCACGCCAATGCTGCATCTCTTGGAGAAAGCTAGACAGCCACAGTCTATGTCTCTAGAAGTCATGAAGCATCATACAATTTTTTTTTTTGTTCTTTGAATAAATGATGAAAGAGTTTACAACATCAGTTAAGCCACAAAATATTGTATGACTTTTTTTCTGTCTGTTCCATAGAGCTGATGTAGCATATCATGTTTGTCTACCCTTGTTGTAACAGCCAATATTTTTTTTTAATCTTAGAAGCAGAAAGTTAATTTAAGTTGGATAGTCCAAACTGGTAGGTTAGCCCCGTCACCAACCGGCCACCATACTAAATAGTTAACATGAATTGGAGTAAGGAAATTCAGATATACGTAGAACAAGAAGTTTTATTCGAGAAATCTGCAGCACATTTCGATTCCTCAAACAGAATAAACGACAGGAGGAGGCGGCTATAGGACGGCAACGAGCCCCCTACTCTAGAATAGTAATAGAATTGGCACAGCAATGAAATACACAGGACGCCCAGATCCCGCACGCCGGCACCAAAAACAAGACACCGCACATCTGCACTCCACCGTAGCTATAATCCCAATAAAAATTCAACCTAGCAATGATTAATTTGACTTCGGTGCGGAAGAATACGTGCCACGTATTCCGCCAGGCAATATGAAACTCACATAATCCAGTTCTTTATTTAATAAGCAAAATACACAGTAATTTTTACCACCCTAAATAAATTCAATTGGGAAAATAAATCAGAGCTAAGCAACGTGGTATGAATAACTAAAAAAGGTTTACAAAATTGAACCAAATACTAGATTTCGAAGAGGGTTTTCGCTAACGCAGGGAAATTCCGCCATAGAATTCGTTAGGGAAAATTTAAGTAAATTTCAGTGAAAAATGTATCCCACAGCCGCCACCTCCCCAAGAAATCTTCGCTTTAGAAATCAAAAGTTCTTTCATATCTTAGCCTGCGAAGACCTGGAGTTGGGACAGCGACTATCCCAACACCCTGCCAGTATATTAATTATAATCTTTCACAACCTTAAGGCCACCAAACGGGTTTTTCTCATAAAATTTAAAACTTAATAAAAAATACTTCAGGAAAGAAATAAGCTTGAAGGGATTCACAACATGTTTAGAACATTCGAATGGACGTTCAGAGCCCTAAAATTTTTAAATTGGCCCATACCTCTTCCTCCCCCATCTCAAAAGGAAATTTCTAAAAAATCTATTTGCTCAGTCAATATTGCACATAGGGACGATTAATTTTTTTTGTTTGATCCACAACGAACTGAGGCGGTTTTCCAGTCATAACCCCGAGAGTTACCCGCGTAACTCTCACCGGAGTAACTCTTGACAAGATCCGAAAACGCAACTGTGAACACGATTTTGCCATTTTGGGGTTACTCAGGCTTTGTTTGTAAACAAACATTGAATCAGCTGATTAACTTTCCCTCTTATTGTAGTTGATAACGCAAGTTGAGTTTTAGAGTGTGATTAATCGATCAACCTCGCTAATGATTTGATTTATATCTTGAATTTCACATTTTCTGATGAATGCTATGCCCCTGAAGTGGTGTTGTTAAGTGACTTTTCCGATCATCCACTGAGAGTGCTTATATACAATCAACTCTACCGTGTGCAGACTGTTCACCCTGTGAAGACCATGCTTCACTTAGACAGGAAAATATACATTAAATTCGCCATTAAAAGCTTTGTTATATATTGTGACGGCTGTCGTTGAGAAAGTGAGCTTTGATGGGAAAATCTTAATTTAAATTTGATTTTTTTTACCTTAGAAAATGACATGAACAAGATAAAATTCTATTCTCAACCAATGCTGATTCTAAGGCAATGTTTAGTAGTGGTCTACAATCCTCAGTTATGAAGCTTTTTCTCTTGTTCATGAAGTGCTTTTATAAATCTGATAATGGAGCGATCAACAAGTAACAAAAGATTGAAAGTGCTATGCAGTTGCTGTCAAGATTATCTAGTGCAATAACTTTACTTAGAGTGAACCTAATTTTGTTCTTTGTTAAAGCAATTGAGTAGAGTTACTCTACAGGCCTTCATAAAAACTACTAATTTATCTAGTTGGCAGATGTAAATTTTATCGAAATCTTTTAATTCATCAATGTATATAAATGAAGTATTCTAAATGTGAATTTTTTAGGCTAGTGGATCTATGAAATAAGTAATCGTGGAATATTCTTTTTTTTGCAGGCATGAGAGATACTTTGACCATTCATTCTCTTATAAATTACTTGAAATGGATGACTCAGAATGTTTTAAGGACATCAGAATCAGTGAGCAGGCATTTTACAAACTCAAAAATATTCTGAAACCTTCTCAAACAGATGACTATCCCAACAAGCTTTGTCCTACGCATCAAATGAAATTTTTAGAGGATCCCCAATAGTGTTGTGGTCCCTTGCTTCCTAAACAACTTCTAGAGAGACTGCATTAGTCATCTGGCCAAGTCAAGAGTTTTTTTTGCATGTTATTGAATGTAATTAAAACTGTCAAGGCCTTAAAAATATTCAGGCCTCTAAATCCAGAATAAAAATGTTATAGATTTCACATGAGGGCTGTACCTGACAGTGTCATTCAAGTTCAATCACTTTCTTTGATTCTACATACTGTATAAAAAAATTGCATATATTGGTAGGTGGACAATTTTATACATTTTGACATCAAAAATGGTCAGTGTAACTTACTGGGATGTTATGGAAGTATAAACCCAGTAAGTTTATGAGTTATGGTAAGTTAGTAGTGCAGAAATTAACAGTTTGAATCATTTCAATTAATTCTAGTTTCCGAAAAAATGGTATTTGTAATATATGGAGAAGATAACAAGCTGTTAAATGTTTGCCCAACTGTGATGAGCCAATCAGTAGAATCAAGTGTAATTTTGTATCACAAAAATGACATGTGCTGTTAAAACTTCATTCTAAGAGTATCTAAAATTTATATGATAGCATGTCATGACCATGTATTAAACTTAATATATGTGGAGAAGGACTGCTTGGATGTGAAAAATTGATACACTGAATAGGACTGCAACATTTGTCATTGCATTATCAAATTAGAGTGATTGGGAAAGATATTTTGGTTACAAAATATCCCTGAATGATTTTAAAAAATGAATGTGTTTATGTATAATTCAAGCTCAAAAAAATTGAGAGGAATGCAGAGCAAAGGTAAAAAATAGATCTTTTTATTGTATTCGCATATGTTTGAATATAAGGGAATAAAGTACATGTGAACTTGACTGCTTGGTTGACATCATCATGCTTTATTACTTGTAATAGTATTGATCAGTGTAGGGGTGGAAATAAATTTCATGCTGCAGGGCTGTATAATCAACAGTAGAGGTACACAAAGGCTCTAATGTAAAGATATTGACAGCTGGTAAGGAGGTGTTATCATGCTGTAATAACTCCTCTCACTTTCCTTTCCTATATGTATGGAAGTAAGGACAGCATCAAGTTACAGTCAATTTTGTCCTATAATAATAATAATAATGTAAATGAGTTTTCTAGCATTCAAATGTAATTTGGTTAATTAACACTTTCACTGCGACTACCAAATATTGAGTTCAGTGCCAAACTAAAATTTAAGGTCATATTGTGAGGAACCATTTTGAAAATACCAAATATGAACTGGATCGTGCCTTCATTTAGGTTAGATTAAGTATTTATGAAAATATAATATGCAACTACTGGTGGGACAGCAGCATTATGGAAATTATCTCCGTGTACCACCGGGGGCGCACGTTGCAGTCAATGTGTTTTTAATGCAATTCCTCAACAAGATACTCAGCTATCATCCATGAAAATCATGATGCGAACTTCATTAGGTTTCTTAAATATATTGTTTTGAGCCTTAATACTTCAAATAGGATGAGTGATAGCCTACCTCATATTTTCTTATCAATAAAAGAGTTCACACGATATATTTGTTTTTTATGGTCCACCTAAAATATAATTCTTCACAATGGAGATGATTGAGGCAATAAACTTCATGAAGTAATGCACTGTTCTACGTAAAAGTAAATGAAGAACGGATTAGGAAGCAATGAAAACGTAGTGACTCGTCAATGTTCACTGTAATAATGATTGAATAATTAACAACGGTAGGTAATGAGCTATCGATTGAAAGATAAACATAGTACAACCATTGCAGTCGATCTTCAAGTTATGAATCTCATGAAAACTTCAACTTTAATGAAGAAAATCAGTACACCTTATTTACATCTTGAAACGAGCATTGCTAGTTGTCCAGCTAAGACTTATATTTATTCACTTTAGGTCCGCGTAAGATGATATATAACTTGAGGATCGACTGTAACTGGCAATACGATAGAAATCTGTGCAATTTTCGCTTCACATCCGTTAAGCTCTATAAATTAGATAAAAAAACATATTAACAGAACAATTAGCGCTCGGCGCGACATTGTCAGTATTATTATTAATTGAAGAGTTTCTATCCACAATAAAGGCAATAAACGAGATTAAATAACAAGGAATTTCTAGTATGGACTATAAAAAAGCCAACGCACGAAGTGTTTTCTAACACAGGATATGCTGCGTATTGAAACAGCAATTTTGAAAAAGGGAGAACAAGAAATTGCTAAGTATGCATCAAAACTGAAAGAAGCAATGTGAACGCAAATGATAGGCCTGAATGATAGAACTGGACACTTGAGGGTGCCAGTCTATAGCATAGGACGATCAAATCACGGTTAGCTTTTTACCGTCCAACGCTTGGTTAATACAGCAGCGCAGCCAGGGGGGAGCGCGATGGATGACAGCATCACAGCACCGGTCCTCTCTTATATGTAATCATAATGCATGATAATGAAAGGAAATAGTTACAGCATAGTTCCTCTTAATTTGGCTGATGCGTTATTTATTTTGTTTAAATGTTACAGAAAATGTTTCCGTTCAAAATATCGCACACATAGTATGCATAGACATAGACAATAACGCATACAGCCAAAAAGCTAAGCTGACGTTAAGGTAGGTTAGATAATTCATAGCTTCACCCTACAAGACTGAAAATTTTTGAACAGGAAATTTGTTATAACATTTGTAATCAATACAATGTGATTGCTTCAAACAATAGCACACTCTACTAAATACTGGGCATTGGAGTAAATTTTTTTTATTGCATCGGTGGAAGAGAATGAATGCCAATACTAAATGCATATTTCATTCTCTCTAAATTGACACCAAGTATTGTTGAACAGAATAAACCACAGCAAAGTTTCTTTATAAATTTTTCAAATAAACATTTGCTGTAATGCTTCATTTACTAACAATGGACCCTAATTTTGTTTCCGAATAATTTAGGTTTTTGAAAATCGGTTGGATAACCTCTTTACGATGATCGATTTACTGTAAGGGGTTAAAAACTAATTGTTCAAAGGAAAAGTTTTTAAAGCAATAATGATATTTTTCATTTTGTACGTACAAAAAAAAACAAAAAAAAATTAAAAAGAGCAACAAGAGCAACCATTAAATAACGTTTGAATAAATAAAGTAGTTTAGTATCCTTTGACATACCCTCCATTTCATTAAAGGCAAGTAGTACTTCTAGCCACCATTGAACTGAGTTTTGTGGTTTATTTCACAGATTTCTTTCAGTTCTCGGACCACTTCTTCAATTCGTTGTCAAAGAATTATTAATGATAGAAGAGAAGTTTCGAAAATCAAATACACTACATTGTGAAAAAATACCATTTTGGAAAAGTACAAAAGGAAAAGAATATCGATATTGTCTTAAAAAATTTTCTTATGAACAATTAATTTTTCTACCCCTTTCAGTAAACTGATCATTGAAAAGTGATAATTCAACCCATTTTCAAAAACTTAAATTATTCAAAAAGGAAACTTACTACTTAGTGAAAAAAAAAGACAATTCAAATATGTTAATTTAAAGTAAAGATATATTCAATTATCAAGTCGGGGACATTTTTGTGGGATACCCGGCATAATTAATGATAGTAATCACAGCAAATACTCTCTCTTGAAATACTTCTGAGGCAGTTAAGGTCTGGTCAGGCCAATTTTCTTCGTCATCCGTATCAGTCACCTCTACCTCCCCCGGTTCCTCAAGAACAGGCGATGGTACTCCTGCTCGTGAGCCAGATGCAGATGACATCGATGCCACTGGCATTGAAGCTTTAGCAGGTGATGCAGCAGCGTGCAATGAAATTTTTATAGAAGGAACTTTAACGATGTGGGACGTTGGAGTAGTTTCGTTGGACGCTCCAAGTCTGGTCGATCCCAAGTTATTGCAGTAGAGGCTGAAGGATTTGATGGAGCGAAGAGGAATGGCACCTGTACTACTTCCCACAATACGCTCCATACATTTGAGATAAAAAATTCATTTTGACTGCTTGTACCAGTTGCCTTACAATTGCTGACATCAGTTTTTAGGGCGTGCAGCAACTTCTTGTATTCATTGGAGCATTGCACACCCGACGCTCGTCCAACCGTGACCCGCTGCAAAATAGTTTCCTTTATTTTCCTACAATCAAACAATTATTTAGGGTAAGGAAACCTGCGCTTGAGAAAAAAAATAAATTTAATGCCAGAAATAACAAATGTGAACACTTCTGGCAATGTAGAGCCTAGTTCCAGTTACCTTAGCCCCAAAGTTTATTACTAAATGAAAGTTTAGAGCGACTGAGCATTCAAGTTAAATCTTGGGTATCCATACAGTAAGGAACCCATTTTGAACTTCATTAACTGCTGCAAATTGTATAAATTTCTTCCTCAATACAGTTAACGTCAGCCAAGCAGTAAAAATTAAATTCCCACATAAGCTTGATGCTCAACAACGTTTGGTTTCCAATTTACATTGTTAACAAGCACTACTACAGCAAGGCTTTACTATTTATTATTTATTCTTAAATATATACTAAGAGAAATTTAAAACACAATCATTTTTTTAGCTTTAAATCTCAGCGGCTCACATATGTAACAAAAGAAATTTTTGAACATATTGGCTAATGAAAGTTTGTGGAAGAGCAGGATAACGCCTCCTAGAGCAAAAATCACCTGATTTGTTCAACTCAAAACATAATTAATTCCTTGACCTTAGGGCAAGAAGACTGAAAAACATCTTCCTTGTTGAAGTTTTGAAACTATGTGGTTGCGTCTTACCCTTTGATTACATAAAAATAACAGAACTGTTCCTAAATATTTTTCGCCTGATACCCTCTTTACTTCTAAAGTAGATCAATAATTTTATAAACATATTCTAAGAAATTAGTATTAAGTGGATACATGATACATGCCTCCTCCGAGTACCTGTTCATAATCATATGGTATATTCAGTAACACTGGTGTATCAGTTCAACTCATTAAAGATTATCCCCACTGATAATTACAGGTTTCAGCAGAAAGTTGTAAGAAAACTACACTTTTACATTTATCAGCAAATGACACAGTCGATACTTATGACAGTCATCTAGGCCAGACTCAAGTGTAAATGGGTTAAATAGTACAATAATTTCCTCAGCACCCACTTTTGCAGTACAATAAGATTTACTTTAAACGCTTGAATATCAGCGTCCACTGTGTGTGTGGGAGAACTTTCTAGGCTTCCCATATTTTGCAAGCACCGTCTGAGTTAGTAGAGATGAAAGAAATAAGAGTTAGGAGAAAGGCGAGAAAAAAATTAATTCTAACTACTTACCTGATTCAGATCACAAGCTCTATAATACCATTCTTTCTTGTTCTTGTCATCAAGAGGGTGCTTGTTGCTCTACTGAGATGCAAAAGCTTTCCACCTGGCCTTCCGTCCATGCCACTGAAGATTCTGGAATTTAATACGTACACATGACCATCACAATTTAAGAAGCCAATATTTACCTTCCAAAAATTTGGATCACCATTAATGAAATTTGTTTCCAAGATAAAAAAATGAAAACTATATCTATTAGGTATATATATTTATATTTTTTTTTCACGAAGACAAGTAAGATGTACAATACAAAGAGACATCTTCAAAGTTTTGATGAAATCCTTCCCACAAGAAGACGAGACACCAATACAAACACTACTCCACCTCAATTTCGTAGTTGGTACTGTTATGCCAAGTCGCCATGTGGGGCGAGGCAAAATTGCAGTTAAAACAAACAAGAGATATGTTCAAAAGAACAATTATTTTGCATTCAATATTAAAAAAACACTATGAATCAATCAGCTTAAATCCTTCAAAAAAAAAGATTAAGGAGCAGAAAAGATATCTTCATTGCTTAAAAAAAAATATAGGAGCACAATTATCCTAGAAATGCATTTGAAATCTTACATGAGTAGTAAGTGCATTGCCTGTGAACAAATACTATTCAAATTATCTCGAATAGATCACTAACAGTGATGAAACAACAAAACGTTAATATAATATTAAAATTAAATACATTGCTCCCTACTCCATGAGTCAAATCTATCATTCTCCCTGTATGCACATTCAACAACATTGAGTAGCAAAAATAATTGATACTATGCATAGTAAAGTAAATAGATTACTCTCTCTCTGGCATAACAACAACTAACACACCTTTAGAGGATTGAAGGCACTGAGGATCATGATCCAACTGCTGGCAATGGACCTCATACTGCAACTGTAGCCAATGCGATGCTGGCAGGACTTCATGTAAAAGAAGACTTTCCTCCAGCAGAACAGCTCCTGGTGATGTACTTTTTGATAATCACTGACGTAAAAAATGAAACATAGAAATTAATTAAGTTTACATCCATAACAATCACATGAAGTTGGTGCACAAGAAATGAAGAAAATACTTCATTAAAAGTGAATTGGAGGGTTAAAACGGTCATAAAACAATCATAAAACAATCCAAAACCCATGTTCTTTCTATTTTTACAGTGAGAAAGAAACATCTAGTCCAACATACTAAAGAATCTAACAAACAAGAACATTCAATTGAGGAAGTACTTTAATAAAAATGTTCTACAACTCCAGACAACGATAAGTAATTGAGCCGACGAGAAGTTTAATTAGAACAGGACAGGTGAGAGGAGCATGCGTATTCAGACGAGGGCTTATAAAGACCATTTGAAAGCGTACATTGGATCTGATTCTTTACCATTTAGGGACGCCTTGGGTAAAATGTAGTGTGATGAAGAACATATTTCAGCAACTTGACCTAATACACTAAGATCTATTGACACAGAAAAAAGATATGAAAAAACATGAATGTTTTCTGTTTCCATCTTAGAGATAGGGAGTTGTAAATCATTCCAATGTGTTTTATAGCCATAGGTATCCATCCAAGGCTATTACACAAGTTGAATGACCAATCAGATTGAAAAAAAATCTCTGAAGAGTGACAGAGGGCTGCTCAATGAAACAAGAGATTAATGAATGAATTACAAGATTCAGTATCAATCTCATTACCAGCAGGGGTCAGTCACATATTACAGGTCTTCAGTACTGAGAAAAATACATTTATTAGCAATAAAAAACACAGTTTACTACAAGAAACTCAAACAAAACCGCAGTAGTTGGTACTATCAAATCTATAAGGTGTCAGTTAGAACAAAAAATGAAAAGCATCAATTTTTTAAGGAGATCGTCCCAGGCCCTTGCCAGATTCTGTCGATTCCATGGTCATTTTGCATGTTTTTGTTGTAAAAGGACCCTTAGGTGGTAGACTATTCGTTCCTAAAATTTTATGGCGCTACGGACAATAATTCCCCCCTCCACGGGGGGGTGGGGTGAGGGGACCAAAATCTTTCACTTTTTCCCGATTTTGACCCCACCTAATAGGAGAACAAATGGGAAATAGAAAAAAAGCTCAATTTGAGTTTGTTAGAAATGTTCCAAGAATTCTAAAACTGTCTTTGCTTTTGTTCTAGCATCAAAACTGAAGGAGGAGTTCCATTTTGAAATATCAATATAAATGAAAAGTACCCAAAATTTTCCATTTTTTCCCGATTTTGACCCCATATAAAAAGAGAGCAAATGGGAAATGAAAAAAAAATGAATTTGAGTTTGTTAGAAATGTTCCAAGGATTCTAAAACTGTCTTTGCTTTTGTTATAGCATCAAAACTGAAGGAGGAATTACATTATGAAATATCAATATTAGTGAAATATCAATACCTGAAAAACCAAAGTCAAATTTTTGCAAAATCTAAGACCTCAATCGAAAAAATGAATAGAATCAATTGTGTTTCTTTTCAAAGGTTACATATCATGGTAAAATTTCATAAGAATCAGACTGAAAATAAAAAATTTCATTTTGTTGGAAAAAAATGAAATTTTTTTTCTTTTTTTTTGAAATCACAATTCACATTTTGAATATGAAGTTATGTATGGAAAATATCAAAATAAAAATTAAAACTGCATTCTATTACATCAATTGTTCATTATATTACACTTCAACAAACAATTTTGTTTTTTGCTTATACCCAACACTTCTAATTTTAAACATTCATCCTGGAACTAGTTCTCGAGTTTTGATGCTAGAACAAATCCAAAGACAATTTTAGAATCCTTGAAACATTTCTAACAAACTCAAATTCGGCTTTTTTTCAAATTCGAATTCTTATAAGAAATATATAGCTCTAAAAACAAAAATAAGTTGCTGATTTTTGAAATTTGAAAAAATTGAAAAAAATTGAAATTTAAAAAAATTCGAATTTGAGTTTGTTAGAAATGTTTCAAGGGTTCTAAAACTGTCTTTGTTTTTGTTCTAGCATCAAAACTGAAGGAGAAGTTCCAATCTGAAATATCAATAAAAATATACCAAAAACACATTTTTCGTCAAAAAAAAATAAGGCCTAAATCGAAAAAATGACATGAGTAAAAAAGGTTTACTTTCACAAAAGACATATACTGGCAAATTTTCAAACGAATCTGAAGAAAAAAGTTGAAAAAATGGGACTATCTCCTTAAGGGACATTGATGATCACATTTGCAATCAACATTTATCCTATCACAAATAAAGAATAGTATCAATCCCAAAAACTTACTAAGTTTAAAAGATTTTCTGTATGATACTTTCCTCCATCATAGTTGTCTTAGAAACAGTGCACAACACACCAAGGTTAAATACATGCATAAATGAGGTAAAATTATTATCAAGTCTGAATCCAGGATAACAAAAAATGAACACAAGCAAAAAAAAATGAACAAACTAACACATCATCTCTGTACCTTATCCATGCAACAAACCTTTTGGCTATACACAGCATGTTGGGCTTTTATTCAGCAGTGCTAAATCTGAAGCTGCCAATTCCCTGTTGCTCTGTAGTGGAGAGTGAGAAACCCTTTCCTGCAGGAGTTTCTTTCAGTTTGCTGGATGAACTTGCTGTAGATTCGTCTGGAAATTGAAATAATTAAACTTAGATTGACTCAGATTTAGGAGAAAGAGGCATTCTCAAACAAGATATAAATCAATACTTCTAGGCTGATACTGATAAAAGCAAACTCACTTGCACTACTGTTAAAAATAGTGACGCACAAATTCATTTGTTATATTATTTTATAGTAATATACAAATATTGGGGATTTCAAGGATGAAACTTGATTTCTCTAATTCTATAATCAAAATCTTTAAATGCTCATGTATCAACCGTAAACTTCTCAGAAGTTGATGCAATCAAAATTATTGAACTCTAAAAATCGTGACTCACAAAGGATAGGTTTGAAATGCAAGAAATTATTGCTATTACAATTTAATTACTATCAATATTTCTATTATTATTATAATTATTTTATTATTCTTCTCATCTGGTCTTCACAACAGCTGTTGAGCTGAAATTTACCGAGTGATGACTACAGCCCAAAGTGGAAGTTTCTTTCTTATCCTAATATAAGTGACTACCACGTGTAAGAGCGAGCCAGCTTAGTGATGATGACTGTTCTAATAGTAATATAAGTTCAAAAAATCTGTTAAAGGGTTAAACTAGCAATTGATGAATATCATTGTTCTATTGCATTCCACAATAATGCAAAATAATTAATACAGAATTGGGAATTGCTAAGAACATTTCAAGTTTGGTGAAATAATGCTTTGAGTGCAGTGAAACTACTTTTAATCAGCTGAACATACTGCAAGCATTAACCGAACACATTCATCAGTATTTTTGCTATCACAGGAGAACGTAAAGACTGCATCATCATGGCTAAACAGAATGAAAAGTTTGAATTCACTTAGAGAAGTTATTAAACATAAAAGTTATTTGCTTTTTTCAAAGTGGTAACCATATGTGAATAGCAACTATGAAAATAATTCAAGGAATGTTTCAATTGACTGACTATTTCATTAATTTTGACAACCTATTCAAAATAGTGTTTACTTTTGAAACAGCAAAATTTTCAAAATGTTCTTTAAAATTTGTAAAAATGAGCAGGATACTTTATTTGAACAATTTAACACGTTCCCTGCAAAGGGACCCACCGGTGGTCCCTTAGGTGGTTTTCAAAGTGCTGCTGACCCACCTGCAGTCACTAACTCATTGTTTATAAATACTTAATTAAGCTAAATAAAAGCCCGATCCAGTTTATGTTTGCTATTATCAAAGTAGATTACTACAGTTGAATTTAAATTCGAATAGAATATTGAACTTTATTGATTGGATGTGAGGTTGAATGGGGAAGTTTTAGAGGAGGTAGAGCATTTTAGGTACCTCGGGTCGGATGTGACCGTTAAGGATAGTATAGAAGTAGAAGTGAAGCATCGAGTGAGTGAAGGTTGTAAGACATTGGGTGCAATGAGGAAAGTTTTTGAATGCAGGAGTTTGAGTATGAATGCTAAGAGGGGACTGTATGAAAGTTTGATTGTGCCAGTTTTGTTGTATGGAGCAGAGTCCTGGGGGTTGAGAGCAGCTGAGAGGAGGAAGTTGGATGTGTTTGAGATGAAGTGTTTGAGGAGCATGTATGGAGTAACTAGAAGAAATAGGATCAGGAATGAGTTGGTTAGGGAGCAGACGGGTGTTATCAAAAAGTTGAGCAGGCGAGTGGATGAAAGAGTGCTTGGATGGTTTGGGCATGTAGAAAGAATGAATGTTGAGCGGCTGGTGAAAAAGATATATATGTCGGAAGTGAGTGGTCTTCGAGCGCGAGGTAGACCACGGATGAGTTGGATGGATGGGGTGCGACGTGCTTTGTATGAGAGGGGTCTGACTGTGGACGTGGCGAGAGGGATGGCTGCGGACAGAAGTGAGTGGGGGCAGTGTATAAGGAGGTAATTTTATTTTTGACGCGTTACTGGAAGCTGCCCGCGTGTGATGGGGTTGACCTGTCGTGTGCGGGGGAGGGGCTGCACTCAATGAAGCGGTCGGGGTAAACCAGCTGTTGCTGCCGGGCCTAACTGTGGAAGGTGGTTGTGCTGGGCTGCTGCTGATCCTGGCAGTTCAGGTGCGGCCAGTGCTGTCTCTCTCGCCTCCTAGTGACTAAGTGTGGTGATTGTGGCCTGCTGTCGGCTACCCTCCCATGGGGAGGATAAGCCCGGTATATGAATATTGAACTTCAGTTTAATCCATCGCATTTAACGTGTTAATGAAGAAACGATAAACATTTATATATGAAATATCCATAATTTCTTAAACTAATTTGCTTTTTTCAAGAAATGATAATAGTGTTATGCACTTATGCTACACTCAGCATGAATGCTATCATCTACTTACATGACTCATAGAAAAATCAAGCAGATAAGATGTTATAAAACATTTCCATGAGTTTCAAAGCTTTAATGAAGTCATCTTTTACATGGAGTTTTCATTAACAGATAAAGAACATAAATAGATGTTCTACACTTTGGTGACTTAATTGTTGTCAGGAGAGATGAATTGAAAACGCATTGAAGTAAAAATAGATAAATAATATAAGAATTAAACCATGAATATTCAGCCATAATATAAAATTGCAAAAATCATACCTCATTTCCCATTTACTTACAGTGTACATTTGACTAAATTGTACTGCAAGTTAACATGGTAATGATGTGTACCATGAAGTGCGTTTCTACAAAATATGGTATATGGTTAGGTGAGGACCATAATCAATTTTCCACTTTTCGGCGCCTACACATAGTTAATTACATGTAATCAAACTATTTTTCTTCTATGCACTTTCCGTCAGAAATGAATATTTAACCCGTTTTGGCGGTAGAGTAGTTACTGCAACTCTAGTGTTTGAAGCGGGAAGTAATTCATTGAGTGCATCAGATGGCAACACTACAATGGACACTACCTTCCTACGCGCTCAAATGATCAAGCGCATTTCTGCCATCTAAGACCAAAGTTAACATACCACTATAATTCATTTTTGGGTAATAATGTCTATTGCTATATTACCTAAAAGATCCTAGAAGTGGGTTCAGGCTCTGTGGGGCCGGCAAAACATAAATTACATTACAAAGTACCCACACATCCTCTACCCAAACTAAACCTACCGCTATAACTCATTTAATACTAATTTGCGACGGAGAGTGCATAAAAGAAAAGTTGTTCATTTCGATCTAACTTAATTAGCTATGCTTAGGCACAGAAAAGTTGAAAATCACATACCTATGGTACTCTCCTTAACATTTACCAAAAATATTCAAACAAAACCATCTACATATTGTTAAACTTGCACGCTTACATGACATCATTATCCATTGTGAGAGAAGAATGACCATTACATAATGAGATGCTTTCATTTAGTTTACCCCTCCAAACCAATAGAATGGAGTTGGTTCAGCAATAACTGAGTAATTAAAAATAAATTTACAAACCTGATTTTACGAAAAAATGATAAATATATATAGAAATTTTTGAAGTAATACCATTACCTAAATGATTAAGTTTATTTATAAAGAGGACTACTCAAATTTTGATGACAAAAATGATAGTATTTCTCATAGCCTTGCATCAAATGGCATAAAAACCCTGCTTGTGCATGTTTACTATGTTAATTTCAAATTCCTTCACATCTAAATTATATAAACTCTACACAACATACCAAAAACTATCTTAACCTTTCAATTTTATCCTATTTGATCACACATCTTCAAGTAAATAAGTCTCTTCTGCCAAATCCCGCCAAAAACTTGTTGGTAAACATTAGTGACGTCATAACCCAACCCGGTAATAATCCTTTTCAAAACGAGGTTACAGAGAAAGTTACTCGATTGACACTAAAGGCCCTTTTACACCAGGGTTGCCAGATGGTCTAACCTAAATTTCCCTGTTTTAGACTCTAAATTTCCCTTTTTTGACTAAAAATTTCCCTGTTTTGTAAACTCTTCAAACGCACATACGTACATACATAGAATCCTATTCCTTTTATAGAGTGTACTTATTTCAGTGAATATCTCTTTTATTTTTCCATGCAAACCTGTCGTTGTAGCACTAATGAGTGGAATGATAGTCGAAAATGGATCTTTAACCCTTTCGGTACTAACGGCTACTCCAGTGCCAAGATGGCTAGTGCTTCCAGTTTAGGCCATCTAAGCTAATTGTAAAGTAGTTTAACTAGTGAGGGAATATTTTGGCGTAAATAACAAAATTAGGGAAATTACAAACAATCATTAAACAAGGTTTTAAACAATTCTAGAAGCCTGCACGCGTTAATTACCATAGGTTACCATAAGACCCTGTAATTACCATAGGACCCTGTAGCATAGGCACGCGTAAGTTCATGCTACAGGGCCCGTGCAACACATTCAATACCCTTTCCATTTAACTAGAGCAAACTTTTTCTGAACTTTGTTTATTTTTGGTAAATTCCGGCAAAACTTATAAATAATTTCTACGTAACTACAAAAACTTTATCATCAACATCAAAAATTTCTGTCGCCAAGCATAGAGCTTCAAAGATTAAAAAATTTTAAAATTAAAATAAAGAAGTAGGCACTTGCTTAAGCTAAAAGCACTCACACTAGGTCAATTTCACTGAAAATTCAGGGTAAGGACAACTTTTTTCCCTGGAAGTTTTTACCCAAACCATTTGAATTATCGTACCGAAAGGGTTAACAACATCATTTGTAACAACCCTTGCTACCAATGCTAAATACTTTGTACTTCGTTATATGTTTATTCATCCGTTATCAGTGAAAAAAATAATGATTCTTCAAGAGCTCATAAATATTATCACTCATTTCGCCTCTTAAAACATTCTTCACAATTGCAATACACTTAGTTCTACCACATTTGAAGCCTTTCGCAATCTCCGAATCAGGACAAGCTGCTTTCACAACTGGAACTAAATGTTCAACAATAGGATGCGGATGATTATGCTCATATAGGAATGCAACAAATCTAATTTCACCTTATTCTACTTGCCTATTTTTTCTTCGTTTACTGCCGTTGTGCATATCCAAAGAGCTTCTTGTTGTTTTTTCTAATTGGTACATTTTTTTATTTGTCCTTTTCGTATGGTTTTCAATCTCTGATCTGTCAGCTTTTCCATCTATTTATATCACATAATTTACATTGAAAATCTTCTGCTCCTATTTTATTTTTACTGAGCCACCCTTTGAATTTCATTTCAGTTTCCTACAACTCTAGGTACTTTTGAATATGAATTAAACATTAACGTCTTACTTTTGATTGTGGGGTTTCATTTCACTGCTTCACACATTACCTTAATTCACTTCAAAAATTTCAGTAATGCTGAAGCACGTCTCTTCAATTTCCTCTCGCTACAATTACAATGACTAATGCAACTGTGATGATTAGGATCTGCGACTCTGTGAATGGAGCGTGAACCGCGTGAAGTTGAACGGACGCTGCGCGGTTGCGATGCATTGGCGCCTCTGATTGTTCCTAGTCAGTATGTACGTGTACAATACGTGTATCAAAGTTCGAACATGTCCTACAAGCGTTAAAAACTATAAAAACTAAGTAGCTTAGCACAAAATGACAAGTAGCAAATCACTTGCATATAATGTTACATGAAAATGAAGCCGCGTAGTAAAATTTCCCTGTTTTCATACGGTTTTCGAAGTTTTTTCCCTTTTTCCCTTTGGGACCCAAAAT
Source organism: Morinoia aosen (assembly GCA_030386875.1). Classification (NCBI taxonomy): domain Eukaryota; kingdom Metazoa; phylum Arthropoda; class Malacostraca; order Amphipoda; family Talitridae; genus Morinoia; species Morinoia aosen. Next base: position 660,679 of record CM059567.1, read on the forward strand.
TTCCCTAAAGCAGGGAAATTTCCCTGCATCTGGCAACACTGTTTTACACTGACGGTGTCTACGCGCTCCACACCGTTGCTCCATCCCGCCAGCCAAATAAGCTCCGCCCACAGCAGAGCAAAATGACCCTTATTGCCACGCTCACGGTAAGGAGCGGCAACATTCTGCATGCTAAATATTTGCGGTGTGCACTGCCAGTAAACCAGGGCTGCCAGTGATAATAATCTGAACAGTGAACGGTCTCCCCTCATTCACTGAAATTATTTGATAATTATTCTTATATATTAATTTGTGAATTCAGATATTTTTTCCAATTTTCTTCGGCAAAGGAGGCGAAACGCAGAAGTTCTTGAAGAATAAATACATGTGTTGTTTAAAAAATTAAATTCAAAATTAAGCGATGTGAAAATTGTGCGGCAGGCCTAGTTTTCAATCAGTGACTTTCAACATTAATATTTTTAACACATCTTCCAGTAATTAGCTTTCAACTTTGAATATTAACTCAACGTTTTAACATGCAAAAGATAACGATAAACAGATAAACGATTCAGACAAACGTAGATTGAACATGAAAAAAACCGAGATCGAGAATAAAAAACGTAGTAGTGTAGTTATAACAAGAAAAAAGTAGAAGTTAACATACGTGAGTAGAAACAATGATTTTAATGCTGATTTTATTCCTGTCTCTCCTAATTCTCTCCTGCAGCGCAAATTTCAACATTAAGACGTATTTTCTGTTGAGCAAGATTACGCTGGTGACATTCTCTGTTGATGATGACATCTCTTACCAATTTCGGCTTATGTTTCCAACTGTGACAGTTTTTTCATTCTTTCCATTAACCATTCTTCTTTGAAAGACTGCGTATACCTCTTTTTAGAGATCGATTTTCGAGGGCTAGCCATTTTGAATACTTGTGCGGTAAAAATATGAAAATTTGGATGTTTAAAATAATTAATTTTTAGACATTCATTTAAAGGAATGCACGACCAGTTTTACGATCAAAATGCGCGTCACCTCATTGCAAAGTGTCAAGCTAATCAAAGCCACACAGTGGAGCGCCGACTATCCCTGGCTTGGCCGGGCTTGCAAGTTCGTAAGATACTCGTTCGTTACACGTTTTCAAGGAGGTTGAGAAACAGATTGAACACGTTCTACCCCATTCGATAGGCGTGGTTTTGAATCAGATATTCATTTGCACACGGTGTTGAAACAATAATTCTTAACTGCGTTACTAAATTAACTTCAGGGAATAATTAATTTACTGACTGACTTGAAAAAAAACACATATATTTAGCAATATATTAAAAATTAAACCTAGCAACTCAGGAGGAATCGAAAAAAAAACAGATCTGGGTGGAAAAAACCAGAGGGGGACCCCTGAATGACGATTGCTAGCTCTCGGGAAGGAGCGTTGTATTGAGCGGCAATGTAAAAGCAAGTCGGTGCGCACTGACGCTCAATCCTCTCGTGGGTGGAGCTATTGCAAGTTCCCTGTCGCTCCACACCGCTAGTGTAAAATGAATCTTAACCTGTGTTTCTAGAAGCAATCTCGGCAACGGATCAGCTTTGGAAACACTGTTTTTGACGGATCGAGTAACCCCGAGGGTTACTCGATCACTTGTCTACAAATTTAAGATTCAGTTTTTTGATATTGCTTCAAAATTTTTTTTTTAAAGTTTGAACTTGAAACAGAATTTTTTTTTAAAATTTTTATCTCTACATAGTAATGAAAAAATTCTATTCAACTTATCAAAAAATGACCTCACAGATTTATAGTACTCACCTTGATCTTTAGGATGCTGAAAAGATCTCCTTCATAAATGAAACACTGTAGGAAAAATTGAGCCGCACAGCCGGAAAAAAACTTATGATAAAAAAGTGTTCCAGTTTTTCAATTATTTCTCCAATCCAGGCACGTGCTTCTGATCCAGGGTTGCCAGATGCAGGGAAATTTCCCTGCTTTAGGGAAATTATGGGTCCCAGAGGGAAAAAGGGAAAAAACTTCGAAAAACGTATGAAAACAGGGAAATTTTGCTATGCGGCATCACTTTTATGTAAAATTATATGTAAGTGATTAGCCACTAAGCATTTTGTGCTAGCTACTTAGTATTTATAATTCTAAACACTTGGCGGACATGTTCGAACTTTGATACACGTATTGTACGCGTACATACTGAATAGGAGCAATCAGAGGCGCCAATGCATCGCAACCGCTCAGCGCCAGTTCAACTTCACTCGGTTCACGCTTCATAGAGTCACAGATCCTAATCATCACAGTTGCATTAGCCATCGTAATGATTGTAGCAAGAGGAAATTGAAGAGACGCGCTTCATCATTATTGAAATTTTTGAAGTGAATTAACGTAATATGTAAAGCAGTGGAATGAAACCCCACAATCAAAAGTAAGACGTTAACGTTTAATTAATACTCAAATTACCAAATTAATGGGCGTGACGAGTACAACATATTTATGTAATTAAAAAATTTTTTACGCCCCTGTGGGGGGCAGGAAGAGAGCCTCTCGTGGCCCCTCAATACTCGGCCGATTTTCTCTATAACGCTCATTTTGTACGAGTCATAATTTCTAAAGTATTGCACCTAAAAACTTGAAATTAGTCTCATTAAAAAGATCGATTTATTCTACAACTCTGAGTGTATGATAAAACTGTCATACGCTCCCTGGAGGAAGATGAAGAGCAAGTTTCTCCTAGCCTCTGAATGGTCGACCGATTTTTCAAAAGGCTCATTTTGTACGAGTCATAATTTCTAAAGTATTGCACCTAAAAATTTGAAATTAGTTTCATTATAAAGATCGATTTATTCTCCAACTCTGGGTGTATAATAAAACTCTCATACGTTCCCTGGAGGAAGATGAAGAGCAAATTTCTCCTAGCCTCTGAATGGTCGACCGATTTTTCAAAAGGCTCATTTTGTACGAGTCATAATTTCTAAAGTATTGCACCTAAAAATTTGAAATTAGTCTCATTATAAAGATCGATTTATTCTCCAACTCTGAGTGTATAATAAAACTCTCATACGCTCCCTGGGGGATGACAGAGAGCAAGGTTTCTCCGCCTTCTCCTAGCCTCGTAATCCGCGCTGCCGAAGGCCGCGCTCAACTAAGTTATGAAGTGCTGTTTGAATTCTTGCCCATAGCCTTGTCGTTCCCACATCGTGGGTCTTCGAATCCCGGAGGTGACGATATTTTTTTTCTCAGTTGTAGAATAATCATTTTCATGTGTCTTACTCATGTAAACTTTTTCTACGTAATGCCTCTCATTTGTTGTTAAATATGGTTCGTCAATAAAATACAATAGAGGTGTCCGAACTGAAATTAATGCAGTTTCAAGTTTTGAAGACTTTTATAGCGTGATAGTTTTGTGCATCTAGTGATAGTTTTCTTGTTCTCTTCTACACATAGGCCTACCTATACGTACAAAAGTGTTCAAGTGAAAATACAGCTGTGAAGTTTGTATCAATTTCCGAAACATATGCATTCAGTGAAGTAATAATAAATTCCTCTGTTGTGCTGTGCCTGTTTATTAAAAAATGAGAAGAAACTCAACAAAGTAATCCCTCTAATTCCAGAAATCGAACGAATTCCCAAAGTTTGCATCATTATAGTGATTTCGCTTTCTGGACTTAGATAAGGGCAATCAAATCTCCAATCGACATTTAGAGATTATATACTGATTTGAATATTCCTGCAATACTTCGTTATTCAAAACCTAATACGAATGTTTGGTATTCTGGGATCTCCGGAATGAGAGGGATTACGTAGAGGTAAATTATGATAATTTTTTTCTATTTTTTTTTATTAATTTTCGTATTGAAATTTAGCGATATATTTCATAATATGTAGATGATTGAAGAAGTGAACAAATTTCTTATACTATTCTAATGATTATCATTATTCAGTAGTTACACCATGCGCAAAGCACCCCAAAGTGTAAGGAATGATACTTTCATGAATGAATTCCCAGAATATGACTCTGTGGACGGAAATCTGTACAATACTTATTGCGGGAAAACTGTTCGTTTATCGTGAAACATTATAAGAGTATACACTGTTTTTGTCCAAATATCGGCTGAGACTTCATCTTTATCAATAACGAAGATAATCCTTTTGGTTCAGCATAAAGTTAACTAAAATTAACCATTTTCATCTACGGTAAAATCAAAGAAAGCTGGTAGCTCGCTTTGACTAATTTCCCTTCTGTCAAGGTGTCGCGGGTTCGAATCCTATCGATGCGCATCTATTTTTGCATGGCATCCAGTGAATAATTTTTATGTTTTCTTCATTAGCAGCAAATGCATGATATTTTAAATATTGAAGACTATCGTAAAGAATCATTACTTTACGGTTCAATATTTGATAAATCTCACAATATCCAATTAACTGAAGCCCTTCATTCAGCAGTCGCATGTTGCTTGCAATTAATTGCGAGGTACTGTGCATACGACACTCCGCAATCGCATATATCTAACCTGGAGCCGCATATTTTAAGCGCTGACAATTTCACATACGCGTCCATATATGCATGTGTATATTAGCACAGCTTTAATTATAAGCATTATTAGGTTTCCTCAAAGCGTTACTGCAGAAATAGAAAGTTAGTATCAAGTTCTTAGTTGGAAAAGTTATGCCAATATGCCAATACAAAAAATCGCCAATACAAGCGCGCCCCAACGAGAGTGTTCTCAACTATCCGCAGTTTTGGGCAGCTGCGCCGCAGCAAGTTGCGGCCGCAATTGCGATCGCAACTTTTTCTGTTGCGGTTGCAACCGGTTGCGCCGCAATAATTTTTGGAAAGTTGCGAACCTGTTGCGATCGCAACAATTTTTGACGTGTCAGGCCACAACTCGCAACCGCAACATCACGATGTCAATTAAATTTGCAAAATAACTTCAATAAAGTTCAATACGCGTTTCATTCTCGTTTGAAACTAAACCGTACAGGGTACAACCCATCTGGCAACTGTTTATTATAAGCACTAGTCTACCCCCCTTTATTTAAATTGAGAAAAAAGGCGAAATGAAGGGAAGGCTGTGAGAAATGAAAAATTCGATATCTCGAGGGTTGATTAGGCCGAGCTTGTATCACAGATACGCTCATCACACACTTTTGGCTGGCTTCGGACATACCTACAGACGGACGGACGGACGCGGCTCTTATTATAGTATAGGTTAGGCGATACAGTGAAACACATACACTTTGCTTACAGTAAATAAGTATATTTTAATGTAACTCATTATATAACATATGTTATTAGGAATGATGTAAGTTGTCAGTGTAGAATTATGTGTTATACGGCAAATTTACATAGCTCGATGATGCGATTTGCCAATGTACTTCAAATCGACGATTTTATCTTGGCGTCCTCTTTGCATCCACATTTTAAGCTAAAATGGCTAAACGAAGTGCAAAGAATGGAGGTAATAACAACAAACTAATCGCCCATCTTAATGACAGATCGGAAAATGGTATTTCAGCTTAGGGGAGTAGTGCCGAGGACGTTGATGACGAAGATGACTTCTTCAACGTCGTAATGAAATCGGATGAGATGGAAAAAACGAAGAGAAGTTCGTTGAAACAAGTCGATGATTGGCTGAAACATTTTTGAGAGGCAACGTTGATCGTCATTACAGTGCATAGACATTGTCACATCGAGATCACGAACCAGTATTAAAATCATAGTGGAATAACAAAAAGCAGAGGAATATCATATATTACAGGAGCATATGCATGTTTTTTCTTTATGCGTCATATAGTCAATACAAATGTTCTGCACTTCTCTGTTTTCTAATTTATTTGCTATATATACGGAACTCCTATCAAAATATAGCTACTAGCTAAGTACCTTCTCATTATTATTAGTAAAAAATGAAATTCATTTTATTTTAGGGTGTCACAAGAAAGCGAAGTGAATCGGACACACTCCAGCACTTGTTGCCCTTGTTTCCTGTCGTAAGAAATTTAACCAGGGAAATTTTCAGCTTCATATCTCGTCTTTTACTGGTCGCGCATTTCATTCAGTTTTGTGCTGGGCGTCAGGTTGTGCAGCGGTCACTGGTATAGCGGGCAGCGGTCAATGTTGTAAGGGCATTAGGTAGGTGAGCTCTATTTTACAATAACAAATATTTTTCTTGTTTCATGAACTTCTTCCTTAGCTTAATGTTTCTATGCACCTTGTGCAATGTGCATTGATTCCGCGTTCCTTCAACTACATACTAAATGATGCCTTCATCCTTCCTCTTTTTGAACATCTTTGTTGTGGTAAAGGGAGGCTAAAACTTTCTTATATAATAATAGTAATGCTTCCATAAGATAAACCGAGCTCGCGTCTCGTAGGTACTTGTGAATCAGACTTCTATGACGATTTTCAAATTTTTGTGTCAGCTTGTTTGCTTTTTGCATTTTCACAAGACTTATTGCGGAAATTTAGCTTTCACTCATCTTATGGTGCCTTATGGGGTGAGTAGAGGTGTGAGTGGTGCCTTATGGCGCCACTCACCCCTCTACAGCGAGGCACCACTCACCCCTCTACAGCGAGGCACCACTCACCCCTCTACAGCGAGACACCACTCACCCCTCTACATAAAGGCACCACTCACACCTCTACTCATCCCATAAGGCACCATAAGATGAGTGAAAGCTAAATTTCCGTTTTTGCGTTAAAAGGGCCATTCAGGACCGCCGTACGTATAACTTCAAACTTGAATAACTCGAAAACTAAGCATTTCCGGGAACATTGTCATTCGTGTAAAACGTCTTTAAATCGACTATATTACCCATCTTTACTTACGAAATTATGAAATTTGTTGACAGCATTAAATTCAATATTGACCGATGAGAGTAAGAAGTTGAAAGAGGAGGTTGAGAGATTGACAATTTTGATGGTTGCTTTAGAGGCTGACTTGAAGGATGAAAGGAAGCTGAACGAAGGAAAGAATGAGATTGGTGCAAATGCAGTGAATGAAGAGGTAAATGGTGGTGCAAGGAGTGCAAATGAAGTGGATGATAAGGCAAATGATGGTGCAAGGAGTGTGAATGAAGAAAATAATGGTGCAAGTGTGACAGATAAGAGTAAAAGGATGAATGAGCATGATGAAAGAGGTACAAATGGAAAGAGAGTGAATGAGCCACCTGTTGAGGTGCCACATGAGGTGCAGGAGCCTGTAGTGGAAGTGAATAAAAGGAAGATGGATGGAAAGAATGATCTGAGTGAAAGAATTGAGCGAAAGAGTAGCATGAAAGGGAGAGTAAGACCTATGATTAGAATATGTGGAGATAGCATGGTGAAGAATGTTGATAGGTTCGTATGTATGAGTGACAGTAGCGGATGTACAAGCATGAGAGGGAAAGGAGTGGAGGAGATTTGTAGGCATGCTGAGAGAGTGATAGATGGAATGGATGAAGGAATGGTTGTACTGCAAGGAGGTGGCAATCGGTTTCTTGAATGTGGGAGAGAAAGTACGGTGAATGCAGTTATGAAAGTTGTTGAAAGGGCGCGGAAGAAAAATGTTAGAGTGGTGGTGACTAGCCTCCTAAGAAGGCCTGCGTGTGATGAGGAGTATGAAAGGGTGCGAAAGGAGGTGAATAGAGAGGTGCATGAAAGGGTTATGAGTATGAGAGCTGAGAGTGTGAGAAAGCGTGAGCTGGGTTCCAGCTTCCTTGACATGGAAAGCGTGATCCAGGATGGGTGTTTTTTTGGAGATGGAGTCCATCTTACAAAAGGTGAAATGAAACTCTCCAAGAAATATATCCGGTGGATCAGGGCTACTCGTGTCATAATGGAAGGTGGAACTGGATGAATGAAAATCCGTCAGAGCAAAAGTGAGGAATGTCTTGAATTGTCCAATTGTGTTGTAAGGTTTGGAAGTATAAATGTGCGTGGATGGAATGCAGGAAAGTTAGATGACCTCGTAGTAGAATTTGAGAATGGAAAATTGGATTGTGTTGGTGTAGTAGAGACCCAAATGCGTGATAGTCAGTTTAACATGTAAGGAGAATAAGTATCATATGATAAGAAAAGGGCGTGTAAATTGGCACAAAAGAGATGGTGGAGTTGGTTTGATTGTAAAGAATGCTCTAAATTGGAAATTAGAGGAACTTCCTGTTGGAAATGAACCTGAAAGTGAAGGTTTGTTAGCAATTAAGTGTGAAAGAATGCTTGCCAGAGAATGTATTGTTGTGATTGTATGTTATATGACAACTGATGGGATTTTAGCTCATGAAGAGACTGTAAAAAAGTATGAAATATTAACAAGGATTGTACAAGAACACTGCAGGTGCCCTCTGATTGTAAAGGGTGACATGAATGGCCATGTTGGTATACTTGGTGAGCGGGTGAAGGCAAATGGACAAAAATTGATAGATTTTTGTGATGAGAATGAACTTGAAAACCAGAATGTCACAATAGGAAATGGCTTGCATACATGGCAAAGCAGGGAATGGAAAACTGCAATTGACTATATGATTGTGAATAATAGAGCAAGAGAGTGTGTCAATGAAATGTTTGTAGATGAAGATGATTTTGATATTGATAGTGACCATAAAATGCTTGTGCTTGAATATAACTGGGGTAGAAAAGAGTCAATGCAGAAGGTCAGTAGTGTGGAAGAAAGTTGGCAGATAAAAAAGGCAAACTGGGAAGAATTTAAGAATGAATTGAGTAGGTATAACTGGAACAGGTGTGGAAATGTAAATGACCTAAATGGTGAGATTGCAAAAACCTTGTATGATGTGGCAGAGCAAAAGATTGGTAGAATAAAATGTAGGAAAGGGACAGGAAATGCCAGGTGGTTTACAAGTGAGACAAAGGAAGAACAAATGAGAAGAAAGACTTTAAATAAGAAACAACGCAGTATGAGGAAAATGTATGAAAGAAACAGAATTACTGGGGATGAATGGCAGAGTGCATGGAATGAGTACAAGGACCAGCGAAAGAAAGTAAGGCGAATGATTAATGAGGCTAGAGTTGAAGAGGAGAGACACCAAGTTTAAAATCAAAGAAAGGTCAGGATGGAATAAAAGATTGGTATAAGTTTATACAAGGTAATGACAGAAGTAATGAAGTTCAAGTTGATGAATTAGTAGTTAATGGTTGCAGTGTGCAAGATAGGATGCAAATGGTGAAAGCAGTTGAAGAATACTGGGAGGACATTGGTGGAATGAATGAGCAGGTTACAGATGATGCACCCATATATTTTCTGATTGATGAACGTGAACTGCAAATGGAAGACGAAATCACTTGTGAAGAGATTGTAAGTTTTTTGAAGAAAGTGAAAAATGGAAAGGCATGTGGCCCTGATAAGATCCCATATGAGTTCTATAAATGTGGAGGAGAGAGTGTAGTCAGTATGTTGAAATGTTTATTTGATGAGATATGGAAGAGTGAAAGAGTACCGGATGACTGGAACAAGTCTAATGTAGTTCTGTTGCATAAGGGTGGACATAGGAGTATGAAAGAACTTGAAAATTACAGACCAATTGCACTGGGTGACACTGTATGTAAGATATTTTGTGGTATTTTGAATGAGAGAATGAAAAATTTAGTTTTAGGTGAAGAACAGAATGGAGTCCTAGGTGAAGAACAGAATGGTTTTAGGCAAGATAGACGTGGGGAAGATAATCTGTTTGTAATGAGTGAAATAATTGAGCGAATGAGGAAGGATGATAAGAAGGTGTATTTAGCATTCCTGGATATTGAAAAAGCGTATGACAGAGTGGATCGGGTTAGGCTCTTTGAAGTTTTGAGAAAAGTTGGGTTTAGCAGAAAAATAGTAATAATTGTACAAAGTCTGTATGAGAACACAAGCGCTATATACAGGTTGGGAAATTTGGAAACGGGGCAAGTGAGGAGTGAGACAGGGCTGTACTCTGTCTCCCCTGTTGTTTGGATTGTACACAGAAGAATTAGCAGTTTGACTGAGAAGGAGTGGCTTAGGACTGAAAGTTGGTAATGAGAGACTGAGCTGTTTGTTGTATGCTGATGATGTGGTTGTGGTTAGTGAATGTGGACATGAACTGCAAAGGATGCTTGACATTGTGAATGGATATAGTACAGATTTCAAGATGAACTTCGGTGCCGACAAAAGCAAGGTTATGGTTATAAATAGTGATGAGACTGATAGAGACAGACTATGAAATATTGGAGAAATCAGAATAGGTAGAACAAAAGAATACAAATATCTAGGTTGTATGATAAGTGAAGATGGATGCACTAGAACTAAGGGTGAGAAAGTGGCAAAAGCTATGCAGTGGAGTGGACGATTAAGTAGCGTGGCCAGATACAGAGCAAACAAGTATGAATGTGTGAGAGGAATGTGGAAGTATGTTGCTGTACCTAGTGTCATGTATGGTATGAGTGCTCTTGCCTGGAATGGAAGTGATCTTGAAAAGCTGAATGTAATACAAAATAATGTAGGACGGTTAGCATTGGGTGCTCCAAAATGGACAGCTACAGAAGCCATTAGAGGTGACCTTGGGTGGAGCCTATTTTCAGAAAGAATGATGAAAGCGGTGCTGAATTATGAGGTGAGAATTGAAAGAATGCAGAATAGCAGATGGGTAAAGCAAATTTTTGAATGAAATCTGAGTGTAAGCTATTGGGAGAAAGTGTGTTGGGGGCATGCAAGGAAGCTTAGTATGTAAAAGATTATTCATGTTAGAATTGGGAGACCTGTGGATGAATGGAGTTCAATAAATCCTGGAGGTGTAGATCCTGAGTGGGACTGCAAGAGGTGGAAGAAAGAATAATAATAACTCATAGGCGTCTAAGAGGAACAGCAGGAGCCACAGAACTTGTATTGATGGAGTCAAAATTCAGAGCTTACTATCTCTACTATGTCTGATTTTATTTTTTTGTGACCAAAAAATCCGACTTTGCAGAAATAATAAGCTCTGAATTTTGACTCCATCAATATAAGTTCTGTGGCTCCTGCTGTACCTCTTAAACTCCTCTAGGTAATTGTGGGTTATCTGCCACCACTTTTACTGTATGGTTTCTTTTTTATGTTTTCATTACAAAAAAATGACTAAAAACCACAGATATTAATATATTTTAGGTGACCAAAAAAATATGTTTTTTTTTTAAAACATGTTTATCTATAAAAAAATTCTGACTAATAAAAATGAATAGTTATATATTTTATGATACCAAATTTAACCATGCTGTTTTTTTACAACGAATCATGACTAAAAAACAATATATTTTATGTGACCTAAAAAGCCCCATGCAGTTTTTTTAAAAAAAAATGTTTATGTACTAAAAAATTATGACTGAAAAAACATGAATATATATATGAGACTTATAAAACCCCATGCTGTTTTTTAAAAAATGTTTTTTTACAAACAATGATGTATAAGAAAACCTGGATATGAATATATTTTATGCGACCAAAAAAACCATGCTGTTTTATTTTATGTATTTTTCATGAAAAGTTGTGTCTTGAAATCATGGATAATAACATATTTTATGTTACTGAAAAATCATTGTTTTTTTAAACATGTTTTTTTTATTACAAAGGTATTATTATTTATTTATTTATTTTTAGGTCATGACTTCTTTGTAGAAAAAAACACCCTCAGGGGGATACAATTATTGTATCTATGGGAACTAGCGCTCCCAGGGGGACAATGTGAGGGCCCAAGCTGAGAGTAGGTAGGCCTCCTTTTTGTTGAAATAAAATGTTTTTGTTATGTTGAGGACCACCTTTTTTCGGTTCACTGCTGTCCTGTTTTTCAGCACCTACTTCTGTCTTCTTCAACTTTGATCTTGTTTCATAATCTTCCTTCCTCTCTTTGGCCGCATTTGTTGCTGGATAGGGAGGCTAAAACTAATGACTAATCTAATCTGTAAAAAAAACATGAATGTTAATTTATTTTATGTGACCAAAAAACCATGCTTATAGAAAAAAAGATTTTTTACAAAAAACATGAGTGTTATCAAATTTTATCTGACCAAAAAAACATGACCTATTAAAAACCATGCTTTTTCACAAAAATTCATTAATATCCATGTTTTTTAGTCATGATTTTTTTGGTAAAGAAACCTTGATTTAAAAAAAAGCATGGTTTTTTTTTGGCACATAAAATATATTAATACCCACATTTTTTAATCATGATTTTTCTGCAAAAAAGATGTTTTTCAAAAAAACAGCATGGTTGTTTATGGTAAAATAAAGCATATTAATATCCATATTTTTTTAGTCATGATATTTTGTAACAAAAACATTCAAAGAACAGCATGGATTTTTTGGTCACATAAGATATATTAATATCCATTAGAACCGTACCAGGTCTTAGAATAAAATATCCACAAAGAATCTATTCACTCTATAAAACCTTTCGGAGACTAGCTCCATCCTCAGTAAGTCATTCAGTCAAATGTTTTTCAAAGGAACAGTGAAAATTCATTGTCTGTTTCACCAAATTTTACTGAATGACTGGGGATGGAGCTGGTCTCCGAAAGGTTTTATGGAGTGAATAGATTCTTTGTAGATATTTTATTCTAAGACCTAGTACAGTTCTAATAAACATGATTTCAATATTAAGAGCATTCTTTGTTTATAAGTTTCTAAAGACGATTCGATTAAAGAAAAATAACTTTCTTGATATTTATATCCGTGTTTTTTAAACATGATTTTTTTAAAATGTTTTTAAAAAAAAACAATTTTTGGTCCCATAAAATATAATAGCCATGTTTTTTTAGTCAAGATTTTTCTGTTAAAAAACAATGTTTAAAAAAAAAAGCATTGGATTTTTAAGGTCACAAAAATATATTAATATCCATGGTTTTTATTCATAATTTTGTATAAATAACGTGTTTTTTTTTAAAAAAATAGCTTGGTTATTTAGTCACATCTCTATCAATGACCATAAGTAAATATATGGTATTATAACATACGATTTTGGAAGTTGAAGGTCATTCACATGTATTGTAAAATAAATGAAATATCAAAGCATGAAACCGCAGAAAATAAAAAAAATCATAAAACCATGGAAAACCACCAATTGAGAAGTATGCTGTTTTATTTTGAAATTTGACATGAAAACACTGTAATGTGGTGCTTTTTCTTGCTGAGTTATTTTCAGACTAAATATTAAAAAAAAAAATATATCCACGTTTTTTGGCCACGTTTATTTTGTAAGAAAAGCGTGTTTTTTTAATAAAAAAACGGCATGGTTTTTTTTTTACTCACATCTCTAGGTATGAGCTGTCTTGCTGGATTGGATCAGGAGTGTAATTTGAGTATCATTGAAGCTATGAAAATGTTTCTTGTGCGTGCCTGGAGTAAGAGACAGTGACTGGAATGAGCCTGTCAGGTAGAATAGTCAGTAATGACCCAATATGCCTGGGGATGGTGTTTTGACACACTGGCTATCCCAGTGATGCCATCCAATGGCAGCTTGTGACAAGGATTGGTAGATCCTGAGTAGTTTAGTGGACAAGTCTGGTACCGGGTGCTGAACTCTTTGTGTGAGAATTGTGGAGGGAATTGTAGGCCGTTACAAAGGCCCCAACACTGTCAGCCCTCAATTTCAAGTTCAAGTTCAGTGTTTTACTTATGGAGGAGATCTTTTTTTGCATCGTAAAGATCAAGTGTGTACTATATATTAGCATAGTAGTATTTTGATAAGTTGATAACATATTTTTTTGTTGCCATTTAAAGTAATCACTAAAAAATATATATTATGTTTCAATAATTCAAACATTTTTTAAATTTTTTTGAAGCAATATCAAAAAAATGGATCTTAACTTTGTAGATCAATTCATTGTGAACTTGACAAAAAGAACTAATATCTCTATGTACAATATTGACTGAGAAATAAGGTTTTTAGAAATTTCCTTTAGGGGGGGGGGGGGCGGTGCATGGGCAAATTAGGAAATTTTTAGGGCTCTGAACATCCATTTGAATGTTCTAAACATATTGTGAATCCCTCCAAGCTTATTTTGTTCCTAAAGTATTTTTTATTAATTTTTGAAGTTTCATGAGAAAAACCGTTTGCCCCCCTTAGGGCAATTTGGCCAATTTCAATCTATCTCTCTGTTTTATTTGAACTGTTGTGCCTGTGTCACAGTAATTTGACACAAAGAGCATGGCTTTTGTATCTTTCCCACTTGAAAATTGTAATATCTGCAGCAGTGGAGCAATAATCAAAGTTTTCTCTATTAACACGTTAAGTGCGGCGTGACCCACCGGTGGTCATTTAGGTGATTTTCATAATGCTGCTGGCCGACCAGCAGTCACTGACTCAATTTTTGTAAATACCAAATGAAAGGTAAATGGAGGCATGATCCAGTCAATGATTGCTATTTTTAAAATGTCTTACTACAACAGAATCTAAATTTGTGTTGGATATTGAACTTAAGTTTCACCCGTTGCACTTAAGGTGTTAAGAGATTTGTCATTTTTATAAAAGACACCATTTTTTCTGATGCTTCTTATGATCCTGGATGCCAAGATTTCTCTGCTTTTCCATCAATGGAATTGACAAAAAGCAAAGATCCATGAAAACTTTGTGGTTTTTACTTTTGATATCTTGCAGCAAAGAAAGGAGCTCTTTCTCACCTAGTCCAAACTCTTTTCTATATCAAAGTTGTTTTGAAATTCTAGCTTCCCCAGATACGCATTTGTATTGTACATGTATTCGTTATCAGCTAGACACTGCAATTTGAATTCTCTTTTTATTGATTTTATTGGATTATACTGTTTTAGAGTTGTTTAGAATTGTTGATTCATCAAGATTTTCTTTCATGCTACGTATTTGAAAAAAGTCCCATTTATGTGCTTGAGAAGAGGTCTGATATTCAACAGTTTGTCCTTTTTTTTTGGATTCATTTTTGTGTTATCATTTACATCTAACACAGATAAGATAGTTAGCAATCTTTCTCTGGCCATGGATCTGGCAATAACTGGGTTGTCAAAATCTTGAGCACAGTTCAAGTCCAACTTTTGGTAGATGATGGTAACCTATTGCAGGAGTTATTTCCAGAGAAGTTTCTAGTTCATTCTTAATAATGCTAGCTGGTCGGTTTTTTGTGCATTATTTCAATTTGTTTCAAAGTGTATTTTGTCCTGAATTTTTTCATCAATCAATTAAAAAAAAAATTCCCAATGGTGTTGCTGTGTTTTTGTTATTGTATTTGAATGAGTTGTTATTGAATCAAAAGGTTAAAATTTAGTAGGTATAACTAATGAAGCAAAAAAAATGGTTTTATTTGATGGCAGTTTTTTTTTTTACAAAAAAAACGTGTTTTTTATGTGTCTTTTTGGTTTTTTTTTGCACACACCCAAATTTTGTGAGGCAAATGTCTGTTTATTTTTGGTCACATAAAATACATTAATATCCATATTCTTTAGTCATGATTTTTTGGAATACATACATACATATACCGGGCTACCCTCCCTATGGGAGGGTAGCCGACAGCAGGCCACAATCACCACACTTAGTCACTAGGAGGCGAGAGAGGCAGCACTGGCCGCACCTGAACTGCCCGGATCAGCAGCAGCCCAGCACAACCACCTTCCACAGTCAGGCCCGACAGCCACAGCTGGTTTACCCCGACTGCTTCAATGAGTGCAGCCCCTCCCCCCGCACATGACAGGTCAACCCCATCACACACGGGCAGCTTCCAGTAACGCGTCAAAAATAAAATTACCTCCTTACACACTGCCCCCACTCACTTCTGTCCGCAGCCATCCCTCTCGCCACGTCCACAGTCAGACCCCTCTCATACAAAGCACGTCGCACCCCATCCATCCAACTCATCCGTGGTCTACCTCGCGCTTGAAGACCACTCACTTCCGACATATATATCTTTTTCACCAGCCGCTCAACATTCATTCTTTCAACATGCCCAAACCATCCAAGCACTCTTTCATCTACTCGCCCGCTCAACTTTTTGATAACACCCGTCTGCCCCCTAACCAACTCATTCTGATCCTATCTCTTCTAGTTACTCCATACATGCTCCTCAAACACTTCATCTCAAACACATCCAACTTCCTCCTCTCAGCTGCTCTCAACCCCCAGGACTCTGCTCCATACAACAAAACTGGCACAATCAAACTTTCATACAGTCCCCTCTTAACATTCATACTCGAACTCCTGCATTCAAAAACTTTCCTCATTGCACCCAACGTCTTACACCTTCACTCACTCGATGCTTCACTTCTACTTCCATACTATCCTTAACAGTCACATCTGACCCGAGGTACCTAAAATGCTCTACCTCCTCTAAAACTTTCCCATTCAACCTCACATCCGAAGTTCCAAACACTCCACCTCATGAACATCTCATCACCTTACTTTTATTCACATTTACCCTCAATTTCCCCCTTTCGCACATTCTACCAAACTCTGTAACCAGTCTTCTCAGTTTTTCCTCTGAATCAGCCACAAATGCTGTATCATCTGCTAACAACAGCTGACACACTTCCCAATACATACCATTTCGTCCCACCAACTGCGCACCTTTTCCCAACACTCTGGCATTCACTTCTCTCATCACACCATCCATAAACAAATTAAAAAACCACGGCGACATCACACATCCCTGTCTCACACCTGTCACAACTGGGAACCATTCACTCACCTCATTTTGGAATATTTTTTAAAAACAACAATATAAAAACAACAAAAGGAAACCATACTGTAAAACTGTGGCAGATAACCCACAATTATCTAGAGAAGTCTAAGAGGAACAGCAGGAGACACAGAACTTATAATGATGAAGTCAAAATGCAGAGCTTAGTATCTCTACTATGATGTTATTTTTATGTGACCAAAAGATCTGACATAGTAGAGATAGTAAGCTGTGAATTTTGACTCCATCAATATAAGTTTTGTGGCTCCTGCTATTCCGCTTAATACTCCTCATGGTAATTGTGGGTTATCTGCCATCACTTTTACTGTATGGTTTCCTTTTGATGTTTTTATTAGAAAAAATCACAACTAGATAACATTGATAATAATGCATTTTAAGTGGCCAAAAAACCCCGCTGTTTTTTCTAAAAAACATGTTTTTTTTTTTTTTACTAAAAATCATGAGTAAGAAACTGAATATTAATACATTTTATGTAACTTGAAAATTGAAAATCAAAAATCATGTTTTTAAAAAATGAATCATTTGTAAAACAATATGATTATTAATATAATTTACGTGACCATAAAACCATGCTGATTTTTTCACATTTTTTAGTCAATATGCAGTTTAATGGGCTCACGGAAATGAAAAATTCCGTTCTGAAGGATCACTAAAGGAACACGTTTAAAAACCGTTTACATGAATGCCATTCTGGTTGCTGATGCATTATTTTTGAGTTATTTAACTTCAATATTTTTGTCTTCCATAGCAGTCAGTTCCAGTCAGTTGCACACTTGAGCTGGAGCTGTTGAAGTACGTTTGGGTCAGGGTTGCGGAGTCGGAGGAATAAATTTGCGACTCCGACTCCGACTCCACCTTTCCAGAATTTGGCGACTCCGACTCCACCTTTCCAGAATTTGGCGACTCCGACTCCGACTCCGACTCCACCTTTTCAGAATTTGGCGACTCCGACTCCGACTCCGACTCCACCTTTCCAAAATTTGGCGACTCCAACACCGACTCCGCCTATTCACAATTTTGGGATTCCAAGTCCACCTATTCATAATTTATACGATGAATATTTTATTTCTTAACTAGCGTTCACGGTCCGTCAAAAATGACGGGATTCAATACCTTTCTTCAACAAATTTTCGTTCGAGTGGAGTTTCCATGCTTAAACTCATTCCAAAGGTAACTTATTTTTCGTATTAGAGTAATAAACACTTGGAACACAGTATTTTTGAGCCGCAAGAGAAGTATTTATAGCCATTCGTATCGCATAATAGATGCAGAAATTCAGCATTACTGAAAGCAACTGCGAGCTTGTGTATGTACATTGTAATATGCAATAGTGTATTGTAATACAGTACATTGTAATATACAATACCCCGCTGAACTCGGTATCCACGATTCAAACTCTGGTATATAAGGCTCTGGATCTCTCAGTTGTTTTGAACGTGGCATTATAGCTAGAGCACTTGTACGAAAATGAGTGTATTAATTGACCGTGAACTGAAACCAAGACCGCGAATGCTAATTTTTTCCTATCGATTCTTAAGAGCGTGACACGAAACGTGTAAATAAACACACGACTGTCAATCTTAGTAGTAGACGATTGCAGATGTTGAAACCTGTACATATGTTCACTATTTTCTTTATTAACGAACGACTTTTAAATTGCCTGCAGAATTTTAATAATCAAGTTGCTAGAGTACATGATAGGTGAAAAATGACGGGATTCGATGGTATCGTTTTGAAAAAATATCAAGATAAAGATGACAACAAATATACCCATCCTAATAGTACTCGCGATTAAAATACAGTATTCTCGTACTTGTGCACTGGCAAAACTTTTATCACAGTTACGGTCATTATGCATCTTTAAGAATGTCGCAGACGCACCAACCAAGCAACAACACTGTATTATAATTCAAATTATTATTCGGCAAGAAGTTTTTAAAAAAATTTCCATACCTTTTCACTGCGATTAGCAGCATTTTCGTGACAATAGATTCGATTTTGACGCAATGTTTTTTATTTATAAACAAAAGTGAGCAGATGCCAGGTTTTTCATAATATATCAATGGTATTGATGATATTGTCCAAGCAAGCAGATTCCCATTGTAATAAAATAGAAGAAATTACGCACGAGAACATATATTTATTTACAAATTGACGGACACCTGGGTTTTTATTATACCGGGTGTCCCAAAAAATGTCCCCGATTTTTCAATTAATTATACCTCCGCTTTAAATTAAAATATTGGAATTGTCTTTTATTCACAATGTAATAAATTTTGTTTCCTTTTAGAATAATTTAAGTTTATGAAAATCAGTTGAATAAACACTTTACAATGATCAATTTACTGAAAGGGGTAGAAAAATTAATTGTTCAAAGAAAAAGTTTTTTAAGGAATATTGATACTCTTCCTTATTTTGTACTTTCGAAAAAAATGAACAAACAAAAATATAAAAAGTTACAAATCATTACCATAAATAACGTTTAAACAAATAAAGTAATTCAGTATCTTTCGACATACCCTACATTTCTCTCAAGGCAAGTATTACTTCTGGCCACCATTGAACGAAGAGTTTTACAGATTATTTTACCGTTTTCTTTCAGTTCTTGAAACACTGTTATTGAAAACACTTGAAACCTCTCAGAGGGTTTAAATACTTGGTGGTATGTTGGATACATCATTTTGAAATTATTCTTAACAAAAAGGAATTGAGAAATGAAGAAGGACACCAGTGTTGCTTTTAAACCTTTCCCTTTGAACAATTAGTTTTTCTACCCTTTTCAGTAATCGATCATTGTAATGTGGTTATTCAACTGATTTTCAAAAACTTGAATTATCTGAAAAGGAAATAAAATTTACTATAATGTGAAAAACAGACAATCAAAATATGTTAATTTAAAGCGGAGATACGAGTATAATCAATTAAAAAGTCGGGGACATTTTTGTGAGGCACCCGGTATAGCGTTGATTGTTCATATGCAATAAAAGGGCAAGTGTCGCCTTAAACAAATAAATAAATTGGTTTAGGTATTTCCTGTGCGTTATCTCTCTTATGTTATTACAATGGAATTTTAAGATTTAAAACTTAAGGGCTACTGTTTGAACATTTATTTCAAATACAGAAGAACTTCAAGGGAACAATAGCAAGTCGTTTCCCGAGATGCGCAAAAAGGGAAACAGCATCCAAGTTAGGCATATCTTGAGGATTCCAACAGTACGCACTGCAGCGTCCTCTGTACTATTTTTATTATTGAATTCCTTTAAAACGGAGACCGAAGATTTTCTTTAACGAAATGTTAGGTTTAAAAACGGAACTCCTTAAAAATAGAAGACCACCAATGGACGTGGCCGGTCATCAGCACGGTACTCCGGTAGGAAGTTTTAGTGGCGTTCTGAGTAGATAGAAACAGAGTTTTAAGATGTCTGGTCGCCGACTAGCTGAATATCGTATCTTGTTGCAAGATTGCATATAGCACTAAGATTATAAAAATTAATTGACACTTAATTACCTTGAATAATAAGTGCCTGTTTACCGGGTCGAGGAGTTAAAGTCGAAGAAAGAGACTGCTTTTTACCCAAGTGAAATAAGTTAGAGGTGCCAGACCGACTTCATTAAAAGGGCGACATGCTGCCCAAGCAGAGTAAGCTCAAAGATAATTTAATTAGTGGACTCCAGTGCGTCACGAAAAATGTTAATTTAAGCGATTTTAGGTTGATGCAGGTCTGGTAGAAGCTCAAACATGCTTAATTATAGGAAGTTAAATTTAAACAAAAAACGAAAAGAAAAGATGTAGCTGCAAAACAAAAAGACGAAGAAAAGAAAGAACTAATTTCAACAGTTTCAAATTCTTGTCTGTCAACTATGACAGGTCATCTGAAGGAAACTTTTTCTTCCACAAAGCCGCCATCAGAAATACAGAAGGTTTTCAACAGGAAATTTCATTGAACAAATAAAATTGGCTGTTCGTCTTGGTTGGTTGGTCTGTCTCCTTTTCACTCTCTTAAAGATGCTTAATGACTGTATCTGTGATGCGAGTTTCACCAGTGCACTAGTACTAGAATATTTTAATCGCGGGTGCTATTAGGTTGGATATATTTCTTTATGATCCACATCTGGAGAATTCGTATAAAGACAATATTAAATCCCATCATTTATCATGGGTCGAGTACACAATTTTATATCCTGAGTGTTTCAGATCACGAGGTACAAAATTGCACACCAAGTAGAAAACGGCTAAATAAACACTTTTAATTCCATGAAATTTTCCCCCAAAATTCGGGGTCGTGAGATATTAGCTGTTCATTGTTTTAAATGATGAAATTTAATGACACAATTACTCGCAATATTTATTTTTAATTTACTTTACAAAATTGTTCAAAATATGTTCCACCTACATCAATGCACTTTTCGAATGTTAGCCTTAACGACTGCCGGATATTAGGAAACACGTCTGGCATTTATGTATCTGGCCAGCAGCCACTGGAATTCTGGTAACAAAATCTTCCTCAGACTCGATGAGTGTAGCATAGATAAGGCTCTTCACGTGTACCCAAAATATGAAATCGAATGGAGTCATGTCAGGAGATCTAGGAGGTCATGCAACTAAAAGATTTCGCCCGATCACCGTAAATTCAAATAAATATTGCGAGTAATTTAGTCGTTAAATTTCATCCTTCAAAACAATAAACGGCTAATATCTCAATGTCTCTTTCTTCAGAAAATTTCATAGAAGAAAAAGTTTTTATTCGGACATCTACTTGGTGGGCAATTTTTTGCCTCTTATTCTGAAACACCCTGTATATTACTGACAAGTGTCTTCTGAGTAGGTAAAGTAGTCACTGCCTACACTGAAAAGCATAAATATGTATTCACAGTTTTTTTTATTACTAATTAAACACTCATTCAGTGAAATTATAATAGTTAATTCAATGACCATGCTTAAAATCCACAAAATGATATACATGTAGATAAAGTAGGCAAGATTTGCACGGTGCCTCTTATTCTCTGTGTCTACACTATGCAGGGTTACAATACAAAAAAGGTGTCATATTATTGCTCAACACTATTTTATATCACAGCTATAATAGGAAAGTTGTTTTGCTTTCGTCACAGGGGACTGAAGTTTTCAGAACGTTTTGTTTACGAATAAAAGTCACTTTTAGTCATTGCGTGTAATATGATACTATCTCTTATTCTCGTCTAACTTTTTACTTCATGTTTCACACTGTCTAATTTTAATAAACGCCCATGTTCTTCTAATTTCATGTTTTTTTGGAGCGATTTGAAACGTTTCCAGTAAGAAAATTTGTACTATCGCATAAATGCAACAACCATTGCAGCTGAGATAGGGCATTGCTTTCAGGCACATTATGTGTGTGACTATAAGTGAAGTTTTTGCTAGTGTGTGTTATTTTCATTGCAGCTCGTTTACATTGTATTTTAATTTTTCATGTCTCTCAATGCCGATATTGATTACCTTACAACATTTCCAAATCTTCCATAAGAAAAAGTAATTAATTATGTAATGCTGCAAAACGGATACTATTTCAGTGTTTAAAATTGTAGAAGCATAATATAAAATTCTCCATTTCAGCGTATGCTTACTTGAAAACTGGGGAGAGATACGAAGATAAAAATTCAACATGATAATGATATAGTGAAATACAATATAACTCTGAAAGAACCAAACAACATTCAAGAAATACCTTTAGAAATGAGCAGAAATTGTTATTAATAATACATGTTAACTTGACCTAAAGATAAGGAAGCCATATCAATTTTGAAAACATAACCTGAGAACTAGAAGTCTTTACGTACCAGACCATAGCTTCAGGTTTTGGCAAAGACTACTCATTGGCAATGAATCATTACCTAAAGACTAGAAATATTTATAATCACAACATAACTTTAAGTTTCTGCAAAGACTAGTCATTATCAATCAATGCATCATTAAGAGCGTACATAGTTGCCACTCCTTACGTGAGTACAATGTATTGCATCAGCTGAAATGTTCTACGCGTAACTTGCAACACATTTAGTACTATTTGCTACTTCCTGTGTACTAATTGAAGGGGAAATGAACGAAACAGAAATATACAGAACAAATTTTCAATGCTTCAAATTACTAATTCTTGCTTAAATAACTCCATTATTATCCATTATTAATTCATTATTACTCCAGTAAAATTATATTTCTTTCTTGTATTTATCATATATAGGAATGCAAACCCACAACGACTAGACAACAATGACGGTATTATAGGTGATAGGTATAAATACGCTGTTTCAAACTTAAAACAAAATGATCAACAAAAACATCGCGTATTTTTAGATTTTCAGCAAAGTATTCTAACTCTGTTTTGTTTACTTTCGGTTTTAAACAATTATAAATAATTTTTAGTAAAAATTAGAATCGCAGACAGCAAAAAATAGCGACTCCAACTTCGACTCCACCATCCGGATGAACGACTCCGACTCCGACTCCACCACACTCGGAAAAGCGACTCCGACTCCGACTCCGACTCCACCACACTTCAGAGAAGCGACTCCGACTCCACCCTAAAACATGCGACTCCGGCGACTCCGACTCCAGACTCCGACTCCGACTCTGCAACCCTGGTTTGGGTACTTGTAATTTATCATTAGCCGACCTTGCGGAACCTGAACCCACTTCTAGGATGTTTTTAGTTAATAACACAGCAAAGTTTAGTTTAGTTTATTAGTTAGTTTAACCCGTTAGGGCCGAAGGTTCAAAACGTGACAAAACTTAATGAAATTTTGTGCACAACATACACTTAGTAAATCCTCGAAGTTTCACAGAAAAAATCTTATTGGTTCTAGAGAAATCGATTGTTTTACTCATAAAACCATCGGCAATACGAGGATTAAAACAATACAAGAAAAAAGATTTCAATGTATTACGTAAACTCCAGTTGTAAATGAAACATATATGGATCACATTTGAAGGCTCTTGTTTCTAAGAGCTCTTAATCTTCTTTTTGACAAAATAACAATAGATTAAACACTAGAAGATCAGAGAGTTTATCCGTACTTATGTTTTATAGTTATTTGGTTGTATGGTAATTCTTGAAGCCCTTTGGGTGGAGCCTTACATTGCACTTCTCACACTCACTTTTTGTGTTGCTCTTGCACTCTCTGCGCCTTCTTTGCCTCTCAATTAACACAATCCAGTGATTCTTGACAGCAAATCTTGCAATATGTGCGAGACGGGAATTAGATGGGCATGACCCTGATATGCGGGGAGTACCGTATGACTGACAGTAGAGAAGCACATGCTCTATGAAATTAGAGTTCATTGTTCCAGGAAAAGATTTTTTCATGAGTGAGCAAGCATTGTTTACAGTACAGCTCAGCATGTGAGAAAAGATTGGCCGCCGCCCCCACTTGCGTTGACTCATTTTGATCCTGTAAGTACTGCAGTGTTGATCCATTAGACCGACAAATTCCATGAGCTTATTACAATTTTGAATACACTCTGGTTGTGGCACATTGCAATATTTCTTTTCTTCTTAGACCCACCTGCTGGTTATTTTCCCCTCAGTTGAATCATAGTTTGACAATAAAATAACGTCCTTATTATCCTTCCACTTAATGAGCACTGTGATCAGCTGTACCTCGTGTAAAATATTTTGGCATCTTTTCCCTTGCAATAGGAAATCTGTCGGTTCTGTTAGGACGGGAAGGACCAGAAGTTTGGATCCCCATTTCAGTAAAATATTCCATGAGAGTAACACTCGTGAAACAGTTGTCAAAAAATATTTTTGTGACCACTGCAACTTGGAACTTCTGCATTCATGATCAAATTTGCCACAACATTGCCGCCCAAGCCAACATTTGGAACTTCATCATAGTCGTTCGTGCTCTGCTTGCCCATGTACAAATCAAAAAGGTGCAGGTAACCATGTTTGAGCACAGTGCCTACATCTCGTCACCAAAGCGAATGGGTTTCCCTTTGATGAACAGTTTAGCACAGTGCTTTCCAAAATATGGGATCATACTCTCTTTGATAGATGAATATTGGCGCAGGGTTCCGCGATGCTTGAAAGTATTAGATGATTGAAAATCAAGAGCCCAGCAACAGGAGTTTTACTTCTTTTGGAGTCACATTCAATGCCTTTTTATGTTGCAGGGCACACAAGTTGCGTTGTTCACAAACATGGTCGAGCTATGAATTGCTCATTGAAAAAGAGCTCTCTACTCTACTGGATCATAAGCCTGAGCTGCTTCTGGTGGCTCCTAATCATTTTCACGGTCTTTCTCCTCAATTTGAATGTGAGCAAGTGCCTCCAGAACATGACGTTTCAGTCGTCTACTATGAGCCTCATTTTTCTCGTCTGAACGGTCACTGTCTCCATCAGACATAGCTCAAGGTTCAGGGAGACCCATGATGACATCCCCTACCCTGTCGAGATCTTCCAGTAATGCTAGGGCTTCATCGGTATTCAGCCTGAAAGTATAAAAAATGGCGAGTCACTAATTGGGAAAGGTAGACCTTATAGTTAGTTCACACTTTTGAATACACTTTTATTGGCGATTTAGTTTCAATTTCTTTCGACAATTCAACATTAAAAACAATGAAAATATTCCCCTCAGGGGGATACAAGTATTGTATCTATGGGAATTAGCACTCCCAGGGGGACTATGTGAGGGCCTGAGCTAAAGGTTAGGTAGGCTTCCTTTTTGTTGAAATAGAATAAGTTTTTGTTTTGTTACGGACCATCTTTTTTCGGTTCACTGCTATCCTGTTTTTCAGCACTTACTACTTTCTTCTTCAACTTTTTCTTGTTTCATGAACTTCTTTCTTAGCTTCCTGTTTCTGTGCACCTTGTGCACAGATTCCGCGTTCCGTCAACTCTCAACTCCATACTAAATGGTGCCTTCCTCTTTCCTCTCTTGGAACATCTTTGTCGTGGTTAAGGGAGGCTAAAACTTTCGTATATAATTATAATAATAACAATGAAAATATTATGGTGAACGAAGCAATGTTGTTGGTATCGCAGTATCTCTTGATCCTAGCTAACAAAAACGATGATGAGAGAACTTGGGCCCCTAGTGCTGAGCATTTTATGTATCAAACTACGAATTTGTAAGCACTGTTATTTGAATACTACAGAGTATTTAGACTTTATTTTAGGTGTTGTGAGAAGTGTAGACATAAAAGATGATATTTAAATACCTTTACTTACCATTTCTTCCTTGAATGACAAGCAGCAGAGGATATGAAGGAAAAGATCAGGAAAGAATACTTCAGCAGAGTAAGGTTAATTTTGAAATCTAATCTCAACGGCGGCAACATCATCAAAGCCATTAACACATGGGCCGTACCGGTCATCAGGTACACCGCCGGAATAGTTAAATGGACGAAGCTCGAACAAAAGCAGCTAGATACGAAGACCAGAAAGCTGATGACCATCTTCAGGGCACTCCACCCCTGATCATGCACTGACAGGCTATACATCAAGAGAAAGGAAGGAGGAAGAGGTCTGCTTGAAGTGGAAAAGTGCATCCAAAGTGAGATCAGAGCACTCGGCCAGTACACGAGAGAGCACCAGGATCCTTGGATGAAACTGGTGTGGACATCGAAGACCCTGAAAGAGGAAGAGACCTCAGACAGTTTCAAGGAGAGGAGAAGGGGAGAGCGACTCCAAAAGTGGGAGGGAATGGCACTCGCCAGCCAATACCCCCGACAAACTCGAGAAGCAAAACCCGAACTCACTTGGAACTGGCTGAATCGAGGTGAACTCAAGAAAGAAACTGAGGGCATGATCCTTGCCGCGCAAGAACAAGCCCTCAACACCAAAAACAGAGCAGCTAGAATCACGCACACAAGCAACGACCCAAAATGCCGGATGTGCAAAACCAAAGACGAAACCGTCAACCACCTGATCAGCGAGTGCTCGGCGCTGGCGCAGAGGGAATACAAGAGGAGGCACGACAAGGTAGCAAAAACTCTACATTGGAACCTGTGCAAGACTCACAACTTCCCCTGCGCGGACCGCTGGTACCAGCACGAGCCCAAGACTGTGATGGAAAACGACGACATCAAACTTCTCTACGACGTCCTCCACCAAACTGACGGCCATCACAGCCAGACGACCGGACATCGTCGCCATTAACAAGACCCAGAAACAGATCAAGAACATCGACGTGGCAGTTCCGTACGACTCAAGAATCGTCGAAAAGGAGGCTGAGAAAATCCTCAAGTATCAAGACCTCCGGGTCGAGCTCGCCTCGACCCACGGTTGCCGCGCCGAGGTGGTTCCCATCGTGATTGGGACACTTGGGGCCTCAACCACAAATCTTGAAAGGCATCTGGGTAGCATCGGCTGTGATAAAATCCACCCTGGACTGCTGCAAAAGTCAGTTCTCCTGGGATCTGCCCACATTCTTCGCAAGGTGCTCGGATAACACCGGACACTGAGCTGAAGCCGAACCCACTCAGACGAACTGGATTCGAATATGGAGAAGAGAAGAAGGCGGTGATCCTCAGGGTGCGGGACGCACCCCAGAACGCTACGCCTAAAGGGACCGAAGGCTGCGAAGGAAGGAAGAAAGGAAGAGGAGCGTAAAACACTCGTTACACCACTTCTGACTGGAACAACCTGAAGACAACCCTACACCAGCCTTAACAACGTGGCTGTGGATCTGTTTCAATAATAATGAAGGCATCTCGGATGCTTTGTTTCCAATCAAGCCTGATACATATCACCTTGTACATTGGATTTTCAAATGCCTTATACCTAACGCCAGGACGCCATGACGCTTTCCCCCGGTCAAGACCGGTACCCATTTCAGACACCTGGGTAGAGTGGGGTATTGTGCTTGGAATTTTTCTCCTATACCCAACAGAGAAAATCGCCACCACCAGCGCCGAGATTCGATCCCGGGTCTGCCGCACGGGGGCAGAACCTCTAGCCACATGGCTATGGCGAGCACTTAGTATCAATTTTAGTATTCATTACCCCAGTCCCACTAATATTATTGGGGTGACAACCTGTATTGTGTTATTAACTAAAACATCCTAGAAGTGGGTTCAGGCTCCACGAGGTCGGCCAATAACAAATTACCAAGTACCCAAGCGTACTCTAACAGCTCATGCGTGCAACGAAACTGCTATGGAAGACGAAAATTCAAAACTTGAATAACTTGAAAATAATGCATCTGCAAGCAGAATATTCTTGTAAAACATTTTTAAATGTGTTGCTAGTGATTCTTTGGTGCGGAATTTTTAATTTGTGTGAGTGCATTCAACTGCATATCCACCAATTTTTTTTACAAGAAAGCATGTCTAAAAAAATGGAGATCAATATATATAATTTGACCAAAAAATTTTCTTTTTTCAAACATGTTTTTTTTTACAAGTCATTAACATTCATTTTTTGGTCATGAATTCTGTGAAGAAAATGGATTTTAATGTATTTTATGTGACCAAAAAACCATGATTTTTTTTAAAAAAACATGTTTTTTTACAAAAAATCATTAGGTATCCATTTGTTATTTTTTGTAAAAAACATTTTTTTACAAAAAGCATGGTTTTTGGTCAAATAAAACATTAATATACACATTTTTGGTGATGATTTTTCTGTGAAAAAGATGTTTTAAAAAAAACAGTATGGTTGTATTTGGTCAGATAAAATATATTTACATCCATGATTTTTAGTCAGGATTTTTCTGTAAAAAAAAACTTTTTTTCTTCGAAAAAGCTGCATTGGATTTTTTGATCACACAAAATATATTAATATCTACATTTTTTAGTCATGATTTTATATAAAAAAATGTTTTTTTTGAAAAAAACAAGCATGTTTTTTTGGTCACATAGAAGATAATAGTACCTGTGTGTTTTCAGTCATGAATTTTTTGTAGAAAAAATGTTTAAAAAAAACAGCATGGTTGTTTGGTCCCATACAGTATATTAATATCCATGTTTTTTAAGTCATGATTTTTCTGTAAAAAAAAGCATTGTTTTTTGTCTCAAAATATATTAATATCCATATTTTTTAGTCATGTTTTTTTGTAAAAATAACATGTTTTTAAAAAAACAGCATGTTTTTTTTGTAATATCTGTATCAATGACCATAAGTAAAGATATATTATAACAACACACTATTTGGGAAGTTGAAAGGGATTCACATGCATTGTAAAATAAGTGAAATATCAAAACATGAAACCACAGAAAATAAAAAAATTAAATTAAACCATAGAAAACCATGATTTTTACCACCACGACATTGTATCCAACACACCTGCGCCGCTATCGCCCCGCCACATACACCAGAAAGCTCCCCTGACAGCAGATAAACACATGCCTCTCCCTCCTGCAGATGTCTGGCAAGGACGCATAGTTACGCAGCTCTCCTGCCTTCGCTTCACCTCGGAGACTATCTTCAGTCTCAGCAGAGGAAGACGTGAACAAAACTTCGAGCGCAAAAATTTTTTGCAAATATATCCAGGTAAATCTCTTTCTGTAAATCCAGGTAAAATTAGTATGCTGCTTTATCTTATAATCTGACATGAAAACAAATAACGTAAAGTGGTTTTTTTCCTTGCTGAGTTATTTTCAAACAAGGTATTTTAAAAAAAACCTATCCACATTTTTTTAGCCATGTTTTATTTTGTAAAAAAGTCTTTTTTTTTTAAAAAAACATGTTTTTTTTTAAAAAACATGTTTTTTTTTTAAAAAAAACAGGACGGTTTTTTTTGAGTTGCATCACTAGGTATAACTGGCTCTAGTTTCCTTCTCTATTTTCTACTTCTGCGCCATTCCAAAAATGATGCAATAGTCAAACTGGTTTGTAACTGGTCATTGTTGCTCGAAGTTGAAGAATTATTGTCATCAGAGAAAACAGTTATCATGTTTACTTCATTGTTTTCATCATTCATAAGAACAATTTGGATATCTTCAGCAGTATCTATTGCGTTAGGGGCATCATTTTCTAAATAGTCCCAATCTTTGTCATGCCAGGTCATAGTAAGAATGAATAGATGCATTATCATCCATTAGCAAATGCTCAATGTGTTTGTTAGATTATGGTTTTGATTTCACGGTAACCTAAAAACACAGTACAATTCATCAGAAACCATAAATAAAGATACAGAACAGAAATATAGTGTACGTAGTGGCATAGAGATATACAATGTTGATGTGTCCATTTCATATCTAACGGGATAACACCTGCATTTTTTGCTGATTTGAACAAAACATGTTATATAACCGATGATTTCCAATCCTAATCTAGTTAAATACTCAAAGTAATCCTAATTAATGAAGTAAATGCATTCTATTAAAACCAGTAAATTTGATATAAGCCTAATAAATTATCACAAGTCATGGGATCCGGGTGGCTGCCCCACTGCAGGGCTACCCGGTGGCATTGGCAGTCCAGTGTAAATATTTCAAAATTTCCATACAGTGAAGAAATCCTTGGAAATATTTTG
Source organism: Morinoia aosen (assembly GCA_030386875.1). Lineage (NCBI taxonomy): Eukaryota > Metazoa > Arthropoda > Malacostraca > Amphipoda > Talitridae > Morinoia > Morinoia aosen. Next base: position 690,751 of record CM059567.1, read on the forward strand.
CTGCATATATACCTAGATAGTTGTCCCAAAATGATTTTATTTTTTTAACCAATATATGATTTGAAAATTATCAGGGCCGGCGAGTTGGGACTCTGAACATCCAACTCCGACATGGTAATAGTAATTGGATATTTTCACACCATACATCTATTTTATGTTACCTATCAATAAAAATGGTATTTTATCATTTCTAATTGAGGAAATTGGACAATTTTAAGAATTATAAATGACTTTATTACTATGTCTTCTGGTGTTTTTAACACTTTCATTGAAAAAAAATACTGAAGCTAGTTCAATGCTGATTGTTTAGAAGAAAGTAAGTGTTAGCAATTTTCAAACACATTGTTGTGTCATAGATAATAATAATTTATAGTTGGAATAGAAAAAGAACAAAATAACTCCTAGTGACAAAAGAGTTAAGGGCAGCGTCCCCAATAGGGATCCAAGATTTTGAGACCCTTTGAGAAACTCAGATTTTTGCTGCAATAAGAAGAGTAGGAGGTCAGGTACATCCTGTCAAAAAATGACTCGTACATTCACTCGTTTGCCCGCTACAGGGCGAACGAAAACAAAGACATGTTTACATGTCTTTGTTTTGCCTAATGATGCAAAAAATACGGTCTTATTTGATTGCGTTTTTTATGCAACAAAAACGTGTTTTTTATGTGTTTTTTTTTTTGTTTTTTTTTGCACACCTAAATTTTGTTAAGTATATGTCTTGTAAGAGTCGGGTTTTTTCTTCCGCACTCTATATTTATGAGTTTTTAATTCATCATTTCTGTTTCTTTTCTAAATAAACTCGCTCGGCAGAGCGTTACGTTAATTATTAATTAATGAGAATCAATGATTATGATATGCTGCCACCACCCGGGGTTCCCGGGACTAAAATATAGTGAAATTGAACAATAGTGCATATTTTCTCGGGTAGCAGTGGCTGAGGGCCAACGCGCGTGTTACAAACTCGTGTGACGAGATACCCTAATAGAGAGAGAGGTAAGAGAAGACTCGGGAAGATTAAAATCGTTTATTGGGAGAGGCTGGCCGACTGTAGGCACTTACGAGTTTAGATGGACACCAAGATTTATGCGGTATTTGACCTTCCCGCAGTTACTCTACAAAGACTTAACAACCAGCGTGTTCCAACAATACGCTAACAGGAGCACGTCTTCCGCCCACACTATTGGCGATCGCCGGAATTTCATGATTCAGCAATATCACAGACCGTTTAGCAGACAGTCCAATATGAACCCGACATCAATCCAAAATGAATGTTTCACATACGTTCAACAACGACCCAAGGAAAACCCGATCCAAAAATGAACGTCTCGCACACGTTCCAACAAGAACCACAAGTACTGAAAACACAACTACTGGAACCGCCGATCTCAAGTTTTGAACTCCAATAAGGGAAGCCTCCACTATCAGAACACCGCGCGAAGCGTTTTATTTAACTTTACCTTACTAGTCTCTGATCCCTCCCGTCTGGAGCCCTTCACTGCTCACTCAAACGACCGGCGACCGAATGCCCTTCCTCCTCTGAGCCCGCTCCCTTCTCGTCTCGCGCCTCCCTCCCAAAAGGGGGGTAGGTTTTGTTGGGAGAAGGGATGCAGGGGTAAGCTCTCGTGGGGGCCCAGCTTTCTCCGACTATGACGTATTCAGTAATTGCTCTCCCGCTCTGTCCTTCGTCCCAGCGACCAAAGCCGGCCGTCGTTTTTATATATCTCCAATAACTTATAGGGCCCTTGACAAATTTACGTGGTCGTGCTCTACGAGTCCTGCGTCGTCTTTATGACTGTGTAACCGCCGCAGCCCAAGCATACCAATTTATCCAATTTAATATGGGAAGTGTTTCGTATGAGACGTCCCGCTTGTCAAGTTCCCAAAAAACCAATGCTCGAGTGCCGGCATTAAATTTACGACCCGTATAGATTCAGAGAACGCTGTCTTCCCCGCATTTTAGATTTTCTTCTTGGCAACGCTAACGGCTAGGATCCATGATATACAGTCTGGGTTTTTTTTTCACATGTTTTTTAGTCATTTTATTGTTATAAAAAAATTTAAAAAGGAACCATACAGTAAAAGTGGTGGCAGATAACCCACAATTACCTAGAGGCGTCTAAGAGGAACAGCAGGAGCCACAGAACTTATATTGATGGAGTCAAAATTCAGAGCTTACTATCTCTACTATGTCTGATTTTATTTTTATGTAACCAAAAAAATCAGACTTAACAGAGATAATAAGCTCTGAATTTTGACTCCATCAATATAAGTTCTGTGGTAAGTTCTGTGGCTCCTGCTGTACCTCTTAGACTCCTCTAACAATTTTCAATATTGGTTTGCAATAGAAAACAAGTCTATCGCAAACCAACATTTACTGGTTTAGGATTGAGTTTTTTTAGCTTTTGCTGTTTTCAATTCAAAATAAATGGTATCAAAACATTACTGTATAGGGCTCTTAGTGTTTGCAGCACATTTGGTTTCCTTCACGAGGAATTTATGTTCTTGAAGAACTACTTTGTTGAGAATGGGTTCCCTGTTTGCCCAGTAGATGATTCAATTAGAAAATTTCTCTCCTCTATTTGCACAAATGTTCCATCGGTTGCCTCTGTTGATAGAAAACATTGTTACGTTTCACTATTGTACCTAGGTGCTCAGTCGGAAAAACTAAAATCTGAACTATCCCTCCTTTTTATCAAAGTTTTTTACGCAGTGTGATTTTAAATTTACTCCTGTCAATTCCTTGTCAGTTGGATCTTTTTTCAAATTTAAGGATGAACTTCCTAAAGGCATGCTTGACTCGGTTGTAAACAAGCATAGTTGTGCACGATGTGGTGCATCTGAATACGTTGGATCTACATCCCGTAGCCTGTGTATTCGTGTGGCTGAGCATGCTGGACGAAGTCACCGTACTAATAACCTTTTATCAGCACCTTCTCACTCTGCAATACGCACACATGCAGAAAAATGCGACCTGCATGTTAGATTATCTGATTTTGAAGTTTTAGGCCGAGGAAGTAACCCAATAGAACTCAGAATATTAGAATCTATTTTCATTTATAGTTTGTGTACAGTATTATTGGGGTAGCTAAGAATAGAAGAGGGATTATGTAGTTGGCATCCTTGCTATTAATTAAAAAAAATTTGAAATTACTATGGTCATTTAATTGCCTGTTTTACATAAAATCGTATTAAATGATCTGTTCATAATTATTTTCTCAAAATTGCTTCTCAGAGAAATCATCTATTGCAGTTATTGACTTGCATTTAATATTTTTTCAGAGTGATTTAAATACTTTAGTATATTTTTTCTGTAAATTTTGCATAGAACTAATTTCTATTTAGTTTTTAAATGTTATCACTTTACAGTTTCAATGAGATTCTGCATGACCAGTGGCTTTGATTTTCTTGCAAGTTAGATGATTCATTTAGAAAATGATTAGCTAGTAGAGCTTCTGTAAAAATTTAGCCAGTCAGTACCATACTTAGAAACCTGGTTAGGAAGGAAATTTTGAGTTGCTTGTAAAACATTCTGCTGTTTTTATTCAAAGTTGAACATGAGGACTAATTTCCAGGTTTGATCTCCATTCTGACCAGCGGGTTGATTTCAATGTTGTCTCCCAATTTTGTTCTTTTGTAAAAGTTGCTGATGAACAAACTGACCTATAATTTCTTGATTCATTTTACTATTCTGGACCCATATTTATCTCAAATTTTTTATCTTGCAAGGTTAGTTGGTACCATAAATAAATAGTAAGTATAGATGTGTAGAGAATGAGATATGAAGTTATATTTAGATATAAAGGTTGATGCAGATATAAAAACAGAGATAGTTATGAATATAGATATGTATGTTGATATACTGTGATATAAATATGGATATAGGTATAAATGTGGAAATGGATGGATATATAGATGTTGAGATGTATAGGTATATCTGGATGTACTATATATGTATTCATTTGCATAGTTGATGGTGAATTAAATATACACATTATAATGAGAGTTACCTCTGACAATAAATTTACATTTTCATGTACTGACATAGCCAATTCTCATGAGTGTGTCATAAAAATGCACAGACTTTAGTGGTAACCATGAATACAGAATACAGATCATGACAATGATATAGTGAAATACAATATAACTCTAAAAGAACCAAACAATTTTCAAGGAATGACATTAAAAAGCTCAATACAGCTCGATCAGAATGTCTCAAGTGAAGTACATCAAGTGCCATACCAACTCCTGCAGGCAGTTGGCAGCACTATTTGCATTATAGTGAAATACAATATATACTTTGCCATAGATGCATTGCAAATAATGCTGCCAACTGCCTGCAGGAGTTGGTATGGCACTTGATGTACTTCACTTGAGACATTCTGATTGAGCTTTTTAATGTTATTCCTTGAAAATTGTTTGGTTTTTTCAAAGTTATATTGTATTTCACTACGCCATTGTCATGATCTGTATTTAAGTAAGCATTCGCTGAAATAATTGAGCTTTTTATAATTGTTTTCATAATTTTAAAAAGAAGTAACAGCTGCTTTTTGGCATGTCATAATTAATAGCTTCTTCATAATGGAGATTTGGAAATGTTTTAGGTAATCTATTTCAACATTAGAATAAATGAAAAAAATAATACACAATGTAAACAAGCTGCAATGAAAGAAATAACACAACTCTAGCAAAACCTGACTCAGTCACACACATTTTGTCTCTGGAATCAATGCACATCATTGGCTGCGGTGATAGGTGTATTTTATGCCATAGTACAAAATTTCTTGCTGAAAACTTTCCAAGTTGCACCTAAAATATAAAAAATCAGTAACGTGTACATTTATTAAAATAAGAAAGTGTCAAATACATCATTACAAGTTAAAAAAGAATAGAAATGAGTATATTTCATAGAAAGAGGTAAAAATTGATTTAATATTTAAACAGAATGTGCCAAAAACTTCAAACCGCTGTGATGAAAACAGAACAACTTTTCCCTATTATAGCTGTGTTGTAATGGTGTTGAGCAACGAAATGGCACCTGTTCTGCATTGTTTCCTTCCATAGTGTAGATACAGAAAAGGAAAAGCGGCTCCGTTCTGGGGTTTACTCACAAGGAAATTCAAGAAAACCAGTTTCACGTCTTTGATGTCTGCATGGAACTAAAAAGAAAATTTTCAACTTCTGTCTATGTTAAACCTACAGATAATGGCTCATACACACTCTCTTCACTTCCCAGGTGCCCCTGTCTCACAAGAAATCAATTGTCAAGACACTACTTCATTGCGCATTGAAATATTGCTTGACATGGGAGACATGCACGCAAGACATCAACCGCATTAAACAAGCATTAACTAACAACAGCTTCCCCTTGATGATTTTAAATAAGATAGTGAAAACACTTTTAAATAGATATTATGGTTGGGGTCAGAATCGCCCAGCAGAAACAGTTGACCTCTATGTCGGACTCCATAACCTCGGAACTTACAAAAAAGATGCAGATTTTCTCATGAATACAGTTTTGAAACACACTTGTACAATCAATCCTTCTAAGAAAATTTTCATCAGGCCGTATTTCAAGCCACAAAAACTAGCAACACTCTTCACTACCAGACTTCGAGAATCGGACCATCAGCGTGCGGGCGTGGTCTACAAGTTTACTTGCCCAGAGGAAAGCTGCCAGGCTTCCTACGTAAGACACACCACCTGCACGCTGGAGAGAAGAGCAAAACAGCACCGTTATTCATCCAGCAGCATCTTCGAACACTTCAGAGATAATCACCAAAAAGAACCACCCAACTTGGATTCATTTATTCCAGCTTTCAGCATAATGCACACTTACTCTAACTTGGCATCAATAGAAATTGCAGAAGCCTTAGAAATCAGAAAACATGTACTGATAATAAAGGTAAAGTACAACAAATTTTACAACTACTTGAACTTGTTCACATAGAAAAAGCATGCCCAGCACAGGAGGGTACTTGAGGCATCATCAAGAACTCACGCTGCCAGCATCATGCCAGGCTTTGACCAGTGCACTTCTCTCTTGTCTGCTCCGTTTATCAAACTAGCTTCCTAAAATTTACCATGAACTGCTCAAAAATGAATAGAAGTCATGAGTTTGCATGTCAGAAAAAACCGAAGACAGTGTGGAATCCTTGTAACATTCCTAACGTACACACTTATAGATCGAGTTTTCTAACTTTTACACAATTTTTTTATCGCTGTTTGAACCAAAAATTTTGCGTGTTGGTAATCGAAAGTTGCATATGAAAAAGCAAAAAAAAGGAAAATTTGGTTCTATCACTTTGTCAGAAATGTTTCAAGGATTCTAAAACTGTCTTCGGTTTTGTTCTAGCATGAAAACTCGTTGACTTCTATTCCTTCAAAATGTCACAAAAAATTACATATGTTATGTAAAGAAAGCATATTCCCTTTTTTCTCTAAAACTAAGGCCAATATGGAAAAAGTGAAAGGAGCAAAATGTATTCGTTTCAAAATTACTGATACCGGGACAAATTCAGAACAATTGGTTAATAAACAAAAAATCACTCATATGATCCCTTTAATTTGTTTAATAAAATTCCCATTGTAATAACGGGTGTAATCAGACACAAAAAGTACATTAATTTATTTGTTTATTTGGGAGTTTGACCAATCACAAATGACATGTTTTGATAGTTTCCTTTATGTAAATCAAGATACGGATGACAAACACTTAGATCCATCCTAACACCACCCATGATTAAAATGTTCTTGTATGTACTTATGCACTTGTGAAATTTTCATCACCGATGAGGTCATTATGCGCCTATCTTTAAGGTCATAGACACACGCACCAAGCAAGTAACTACTGTATTGTTATTCAATTATAAAAAGTCAAAAGTTTTTGAATAACTTGCTGTATCTTTTCAAAAACTTAGGGGTTAATAATATTTATTATAATTCTGCGTGTTCCTTCCTTGGTAAGTTAGATAGACTGTCCTTAACACTTTCATTGCTTTTATCAATCAATGTAAAGATCATTGCGGTGTTTATGCTACAGTTTGATTATATGTTTTAATTTATGAAGCCGTTTGTGTTGGACTTTTATACAGGCCCTGCTAGGATACGTTAGCCTTGGTAATGATGTACAGTGGTACCCGAGACACAAGTTTGATTCGTTCCAGAGCTGAGCTTGTAAGTCAATCAGCTCGTATCTCAAATGTATTTCTCCCATTTAAAATAACTGAATTTGATTTAATTCATTCCAGACCTATGAAAAATCTCCAAACCATTGTAAATTATGAATAAAGATATGTTTTCTAATAACAAATAAACATCCATAATTAACATATACATAACAAAATATGAAATAAAGAGTTATTTAGCATAATAGTATTAACCTTGGAGACAGACCAGTGCGGCTAACAAAGGTGAACGGCAAGGAGGAGGGAGAAGGGATGCATGCATTCTAGACAGTTACGTAAATAGTGTTTTAGAACTTGAAACATTTTTTGTAACTTTAAAGCTAAAACTGCACCTTCCTTATTCTAAATGAAACATAAAACGTAAATAATACACTTAACTTTGAACTTAAACTTAGCGTAACATTTAAGTCAATTTAATTATGTATCCCTTATTTTTGCTTTCTTGGCTGCACTTTCTGCGCTTTCTCTTGCAGCTCTTTTCAAGAAAAATGTCTCTAAAGAACTTTGCTTTTGCCTGCCTTTCAAAATGTTTCAAAAATGTGACACAAGCAGAATTTTCTCCATTTCCTCGTGGATATTTGTCCTTAATTGGGAAAGAATTGTCCCTTTTGCTGGTGTAGCACTCATGATGGCATCCTTTTGCTTCAATATTGTACAAATTATCAATGCACTTTGGTCATAGATCTTTGCAAGTTCAATAACTCGAACGCCACGGTCCTGTTTTCCTATCATTTTTTTGCTTTAGTTCTATCAACATCATCCTCTTCTTGTCACCATTGTCCTTAGCACTCGCTTTCTTGGGCCCCAAGATAACACAAAAAAAGCTCAGTTATCACGCTTTTTCCCTGCCCCACAGCATCAACAACAATTTCTCTCGCATGGCCAAAAATTCTTTAAATTTAAACTTGCCGGTCGGTGTGCGTGCGTATGACTGTGACTCACCACACACCACGCTTGTATATCACAATATGCATCACTGCATACCTCACTAAGATGATGGCATCTTTGAGGAGATTGTCCCAGGTCTCTGTCGGTTAGGTGAGCTTTTTTTGTTTTGTGTTCGAAAAGGACCCTTAGGTGGTGGACTATTCCGTCCTAAAATTTTATGGCGCTACGGACAATAGATCCCCTCTCCCTAGAGGGAGGGGAAAGGGGACAAAATCTTGAATTTTCGACCCCATTTCAACCCCATATAAAAAGAAAACAATACGGGAAATGGATAATTTGAAAATTTACTTCTACTAATGTTCCAGGGATTTTAAAACTCTTTATTTCTGTTCTAGCATAAAAACTCAATGAGAAGGTACGGTTTGAAATATCCATAAAAATGAACTAAAAAACCAATATGTCCAATTTTGTTCAAAAACTAAGGCCTGAATCTAAAAAATGAATGGAAGAAATTGTATTTCTTTCCAAAAGTTACATATTATAGTCAAATTACATAAATTAGCCATTCAATTACATAAATTAGCCATTATATTACACTTCAACAAAATTTTTTGTTATGGCTTATCCCCATAACGAATAACTTGCAACATTCAAACCAAATCTACTCATCGAGTTTTGATGCTAGAACAAAACCAAAGACAGTTTTAGAATCCTTGGAACATTTCTAACAAAAATACAGGCTTTATTGAAATTTGAAAAAATATATATAACCCTAAACCCAAGAATAATATTTTTGTGATGTAATCATAAATTATCGCTTATCACAATTTTTTTTTTTAAATTGTTGAAATTTTCCTTCATTTTCTTGTTCGAAATGCTTCAAGGATTCTAAAACTCTATGGTTTTGTTCTAGCATCTAAACTCAATGAGGAGGTACGTCCTGAAATGTACATAAAAATGTACCAAAAACTAATTTTTGTAAAAAAACTAAGGCCTAAATTGAAAAAGTGACATTAGTAAAAAAAGTTTACTTTCAAAAAATACATATACTGACCAATTTTCAAACGAATCAGACAAAAAAGTTGAAAAATTGGGGCGATCTCCTTAAATCAGCGTTACGGTATCACTAAATTGCCTATATGCTATTGTCCAAAATGCTACCTCTCTCTCTTTGTTTATCGCTCGCTCAGTTAGAATCTCGCTTGTGTTCAATAAAGAATTGTTCTCATGTGATGTATTTGTTGTGCATTTTTGTGCTTAATTCAAACTATAATTTGTTAACTATGGATCCCAAGATTGCTAGTCATGTTGAAGGGAGAAGTAAGAAAATTACATGGAAACAAAGCTGGGGATAATCAAGAAGTACAAAAGGAGACATGCGCATTGTTACGCTCGTGAGGGAATATAGCCGTTATGAAGGGAATATGGCTGTAAATAGTACTTACTATATTATTTTGTTGCTAATTTTTAATATGTAAATATAATTTTGCTGTTTTTACCTGGGCTTTTGCATGCACTAGCTAATTGTTATTGGCTTCTATTCCCGCCATACGACGATTTTACCTTACGATCCCAACTCCTCAACGGATTAATGTTGTAAGGCGGGAGTCCACTGTACTGGAACACGCCACTGCAAAATTGAGTTCAAATTTCCAAAATGAATTTAGTGCATTTGTTGAATCAGTTACTAACAACTTTTCAAAAATGAGTAGCAACCTAGCAATAAAAGAAAATTATGGGTGGTGCTTTGTAGTTGGGCAGTGTTGATAAATTTAAAAAAAGAACACCCTTCTGCTTTGTTCAAAGTCTGTCTAATCTTTTTGATCTATGTAATTAAAATAAATTATTCCCTTTATTGCTATGTTTGTTACATAGAATATTATTTAATAGAAACCTCAGTTTTTCATGCAAATGTTAACTCAAGATATTGAGTATTAAAAGTTTTGTGAATTTATTATTTTAACTTGCTTTTAGATAATCTTCTCAAGGCCACGTTTCAGGAATCATTATCCATTAACTTGCTTTTGGGATGAGAGTAAGTATTGTAAACATGAATATGATGAACCAGAAACTAAAAATAGCAAAGTTGCTTCCAGTCAAGCTCCTGGTGAAATAGCTTGTCACAAATGGGTTTCTTTGTGCTCAATTTGGGGAGACACCCTAGCTAAAACTTTATCAAAAATGTACACTCTCCCCGCAAGTATTTTGAAAGGCCTCAATGTCATAATCAAGTTCACTGAAAATCCGATTATAATCTCTCAAAGAACCCAGTTACCAAAGTTACGACTGTTCATGTTTTTTTCTCATTTTTCTTCTATATCGCATATGCAAGAGCTATTGACCAAAGCGCAGTTTCCTCAGCATCTACCCTCTACGGGCAGTGGGATGCAACGGAGACCTGCATGGTGTTGCCACTCATGCGTGAAGTCATGCATGAGAGTTGGGCTTGAGAAAAAAATGAGAAAAATGCTTGAGAGTCGTGCCATTAAAAATGTGTAGTATAGCCTCTCCTTTAGAATTACATTTGTTGGGTTAGGAAAGGTTACATTGGGTTATGATAGGTTATTTTGAAATTATTTCTCAGGTCCACCTAGGTTTTCAATGATGCTGACTGTGAAATTTTCACTGGTCCTGCTTAGTGATGCAAAAAAAACAGTTTTATTTGACTGCGTTTTTTTTTCGAAAAAAAAGTGTTTTGTATGTGTTTTTTGTTTTTTTTTGCACACCTAAATTTTGTTAAGTATATGTCTGGGTTTTTTTTGGACACCTAAAATATATTAATATCCATGTTTTTTGGTCAATTCATTGTTATAAAAACATCAAAAAGAAACCATACAGTAAAAGTGGTTGCAGATAACCCACAATTACCTAGAGGTGTTTAAGAGGAACAGCAGGAGCCACAGAACTTATATTGATGGAGTCAAAATTCAGAGCTTACTATCTCTACTATGTCTGATTTTATTTTTTTGTGACCAAAAAATCCGACTTTGCAGAAATAATAAGCTCTGAATTTTGACTCCATCAATATAAGTTCTGTGGCTCCTGCTGTACCTCTTAGACTCCTCTAGGTAATTGTGGGTTATCTGCCACCACTTTTACTGTATGGTTTCTTTTTTGTTTTCATTACAAAAAAATGACTAAAAACCATAGATATTAACATGCTTTAGGTGACCAAAAATATATGCTTTTTTTAAACATGTTTTTTTCACAAGAAATTTTGACTAATAAAAATGAATATTAAAATATTTTCGGGTACCAAATATAATCATGCTGTTTTTTTTACAAAGAATCATGACTAAAAAACAATATATTTTATGTGACCTAAAAAGCGCCATGCAGTTTTTTTTAAAACAGGTTTTTTCACTAGAAAATCATAACTGAAAAAACATGAATAACATATATATGAGACCAAAAAAATGTTTTTGTACTAAAAATCATGACTAAATAAACATGAATATGCATATGAGACCTAAAAAACCCCATGCTGTTTTTTTTTTAAATATGTTTTTTTACAGACAATTATGTATAACAATACCTGGATATGAATATATTTTGTGCGACTAAATAACCATGCTGTTTTATTTTATATATTTTTCATAAAAAATTGTATCTTGAAATCATGGATATTAACATATTTTGTCACCAAAAAATTGTTTCTTTTTTCAAACGTGTTTTTTTTATTAAAAAGTTATTATTATTCATTTTTTGGTCATGACTTCTTTGTAAAAAAAAATACCCCTTCAGGGGGATACAATTATTGTATCTATGGGAACTAGCGCTCCCAGGGGGACAATGTGAGGGCCCAAGCTGAGAGTTAGGTAGGCCTCTTTTTGTCGAAATAAAATGTTTTTGTTATGTTGAGGACCACCTTTTTTTTGGTTCACGGCTGTCCTGTTTTTCAGCACCTACTACTGTCTTCTTCAACTTTGATCTTGTTTCATAATCTTCCTTCCTCTCTTTGGATTGCATTTGTTGCTGGGTAGGGAGGCTAATGACTAATCTAATCTGTAAAAAAACATGGATATTAATTTATTTTATGTGACCAAAAAACCATGCTTTTTGAAAAAAGGATTTTTTACAAAAACATGAATGTTATTAAATTTTATCTGTCAAAAAAAAACATGACCTTTTAAAAACCATGTTTTTTTCACAAATGTCATTAATATCCATGTTTTTTAGTCATGATTTTTTTGGTAAAGAAAACATGATTTAAAAAAACCAGCATGGTTTTTTTGGCACATAAAATATATCAATATCCATATTTTTTAATCGTGATTTTTCTGTAAAAAAGATGTTTTTCAAAAAAACAGCATGGTTGTTTATGGTAAAATAAAGTATACTAATATCCGTGTTTTTTAGTCATGATTTTTTTGTAACAAAGATTAAGAATAAGATTATAAGATTATAAGTTAGTTTAAGCCTCCCTAACCGCTACAAAAATAGAGCGTATCGAAGAGAGGAAGGAGGAAGACACCATTTAGTATGGAAATAAGAAAATAAGGAATCTATGCTGAAAGGGCATAGAAACAGTAAGATGAGAAAGAAGATCATGAAATAAAATAAAAGTTGAAGAAGAAAGTCAGAGGTGCTGAAAAACAGGACAGTAGTGAACCAAAAAAAGGTGGTCTTCAACATAACAAAAAACCTTATATTTCAACAAAAAGAAGGCCTACCTAACTCTCAGCTCAGGCCCTCACATTTTCCCCCTGGGAGCGCTAATTCCCATAGATACAATAGTTGTATCCCTTAAGGGGTTTGTAACAAAAACATTCAAAAAACAGCATGGATTTTTTGGTTACATAGGATATATTTAATATCCATTAGAACCGTACCAGGTCTTAGATTAAAATATCCACAAAGAATCTCTTCACTCTATAAAACCATTCGGAGACTAGCTCCATCCTCAGTAAGTCATTCAGTCAAATGTTTTTCAAAGGAACAGTGAAAATTCATTGTCCATTTCACCAAATTTTACTGAATGACTGAGGATGAAGCTGGTCTCCGAAAGGTTTTATGGAGTGAATAGATTCTTTGTAGATATTTTATTCTAAGACCTAGTACAGTTCTAATAAACATGATTTCAATATTAACAGCATTCTTTGTTTATAAGTTTCTAAAGATATTTCAATAAAAGAAAAATAACTTTCCTGATATTTATATCCATATTTTTTTAGTCATGATTTTTTTAAAATGTTTTAAAAAAAAAACAATTTTTTGGTCCCATAAAATATAATAGCCATGTTTTTTTAGTGAAGGTTTTTCTGTTGAAAAACAATGTTTTAAAAAACAGCATTGGATTATAAGGTCACATAAATATATTAATATCCATGGTTTTTATTCATAATTTTGTATAAATAACATGTTTTTTTTTAAAAACAGCATGGTTTTTTAGTCACATTTCTATCAATGACCATAAGTAAAGATATGTTATTAGAACACACCATTTTGGGAGTTGAAGGTCATTCACATGTATTATAAAATAAATGAAATATCAAAGCATGAAACTGCAGAAAATGAAAAATTTCATAAAACCATGGAAAACCATCAATTAAGAAGTATGCTGTTTTATTTTGTAATTTGACATGAAAACAAATAATGTAATGTAGTTCTTTTTCTTGCTGAGTTATTCTCAGACAAAATGTTAAAAAAAAAACAAAATATCCACATTTTTTTGGCCACAGTTTGTTTTTTTGTAAAAAAAACGTGTTTTTTTTTAAAAAAAGGCACACTTTTTTTTAAAAAAAAAAGGCACATTTTTTTTTTTTAATCACATCTCTAGTCCTGCTTCTTAAATTATGATAGACAGTTGTTGTTTGCTTGGTGTGTGTGTCTGTGATGTTCTTAAGGATGCTTAATCAGTGTACAAGTACAAGAATATTTTAATTGTGGCTACTATCAGAAGGTATATAATTGTCATTCATTTTATGAGACTTGTTTAAAAGGATCAATCGAATCCCATCTATTTTAACAGGTCATGCACACTAGTATAATACAGTGTTGATTCAAGGAGACACTTGCTGTTTTATATAATAGATATACAAATATAATAGTAAAACTTGATTTTTGATAATTTGTTGCCAATTTTAAAATCACGCATAAATAAAGAATATAAAAACAAATGTATAGGTTGCAACAACTGCAACCATCAAGAACTAAAATATTCATTTTATTAATTGTTAATAAATGGAGTGGATTTATAAAATTGTGAGTAGTTGGGGTCGGAGTAGCTAAATTCTGGAAAGGTGGAGTTGCAGTCGCTGAACTCTGAAAAGGGGAGATGGAGTCACAAATTTATTCTTCTGCCTCTGCAACCCTGGTGTGAAATTTTTCTTTCCTCTGTCTCACATGATTTAAATAGGTTAGAAAAATAGTGTAGCACCATTAATATCCCACTTTCCATTGCCATACCACTAGCATGGTGGCTTAATGCTAAAAAGATAAAGCAGGAGCATCTGAATTATGTTGACTCTGTAACAGATAAAGGTTAGGAAGATCTGTTGCTATAAAAATCAACACTGTTATTTCTAACCTCAGTTTGCGAGTAAGTTGTGTATGTTGGTAAGTTTTAACTTGAAGTTATACCGTTAGAAATTGAAATTTTATAATATTGGCAAATTTTTTATGTATTTTCCCGTTTATTTTTGGGGTAAATTGTGAGGTATTGGTGCAACTGGTGGCAGCATGTTGCTGCTAGAAATCTTTGCATGATAGGTGCTGGTGCATATCAATACTTTGTACAATTTTCATGTAAATCACACTTTCTCATTAAGCATATTAAAACTGTTATAGATTTCCTTTTGTAAATCTTGTGCTCTGAAGTAGTTTGACCTGTAATATCTGGGAAAAATCTGTCAACGAAATTGACCTCAGAGAAAATGGCTGCAAGTGCAGCTCACTTATTCCTCATATGCCTGTAGTCTAGCTGCACATAATAGGTGCTTCCTAGCCGCATCCTGCCATCACTGCAGTTCACTATTTAGTATGCATGCAATCTCAGATGTTAATTTATTTTATGTCACCATTTAACTGACTTGTCAGCATGACTCATCCCACGAGCTCTAAATTTACCAGGGGTGGCTGCTGCTGTAACGGGTCAGTGCTAAACCCTTTGGCCAGTATGGGCTAGCGTGGAGTTATGTGGCTAGAGGACAGGGTCTCACACCAATGGCCTTAACCAATTAGGTATGTCTATTGAAACTTGGAGCGTGTATTTGAAGTTGGTCCACAGATACGATTAACAACATTCTTGATCCAAAGGAAAAGATCCCCAAGCTTGCTTATGTTTGGATCAATGACCACCCAGATGACCACCCAGATTGTCCATTTTTTTGGTGTAAACAAATCACTCCTCCAGAGTAATGTCAATATATAGCGCTGTGTAGGCTTACTTCACCGTATTTGATTTTTACTTTGTTTTGAGTGTAAACTGATTTTTCCTTTGTTTCCTCCAGGAGGTTTCTCACGATGCAGGAGAAGAGGCAGAAAGCGACCTGAAGTATTGGTCTGTTTTTTAAATAAATTTAAAACTTAGCCGTAATAATTCACCTTCATCTCTATCACAATTTGTGTATGCAATGCTAGAAAGTACTTGCATACGACTAAATTGAGATCTTTAAGTAAAATTTTATATATATCTTTAGAAAAACTCTGTCTTCTCAGATAAATATAACTATTTTGTGGAAATGAGGGCTCCTGGGGTAAAAATGTGAGGTTTTGAGCTTGAAGTTACTTAGACCTTCCTCATGTTTTAATAGAATAGTTTATTTTATTACAGATCATATTTTTGGTTCACTGCTATCTTTTTTTCAAAATCTATCACTCACTTCAATTTTGTTTCCTTCCTCCAATCTTGCTGTGGCCATGCTCAGGGTATAAGCGGCACACTTTCTGCATAGATCCCTTGTTCTTCAAATTTCATAATAAATGATCTTTTTCCTATCATGGGAATACCGTTTTTGTATCGTTACTCTTAATATACTGACTCTTATCATATTACTGAGATATCTGGTACAATCTGTACAAGCCTGTATTCCTCACAGACTATTTTATTTCAAACTATTTATTCCGTAACAGATGAAAAAGTAATATCAATTCATAATGTTGAAATGGAGAAATATATATTTTCACCACAATTGGGATTAATACAGTTTCTTATTGCAGGTGTAAATGTCCAGCTCAGCTATCAGTATAAAGGAAACAATGGTTGCAAAACTAAAGCCCTACAAGTGCAGCGACAGCTGCCGTGTGGACACCAGGATCCTCTGTGCTGAAGGCAACGACCTGCCCAACGGCCAAAATTAGCCTCTCAAGTATAAAGCAGTAAGCTGCTTCTTTTCAGTTTATGATCCTGTGAATCATTTATATAAGTTTTATTAGTATATAATACATCACTTGATCTCCACAAAGAATTGAATAATGAAGTATCAGGTGGTATCATAAGTTCTGTCCATTTTTACCAGTATGATAAAGAGAGCAAAAACCTATCAAGTAACATTCATTTATTCAACGACATATTCACCATCGTTAGTAGCAACTTCTGACTACCTATTAACCAAATTTTTAATGCTTCGTTCATAGAAATCTTTGTTTTGAATAGATAAAACACTTGTAATTCATTTTCAATGTTGTTTTTGTCTTTCAAAGTTGTTCCCTTTAAATGATCATTAAAGACTCATGAGGGGATGGAATTCTGAAGGAGCAATATCTGGAGAATGGGGTGGGTGCATCAATGTTTCCCATTCAAGTATTTCAATTGGGTCCAAAGTCATTTGTGCTGTATTCGGATGCGCATTATCGTGCTAAAGGATGATACCCTTTCGATTGACCAAAGCTGGTCAATTTTTTTTTTTTGAAGCAGCATTTAGTCTTTGTAACTGTTGATGACAGTACAATTCTGCAGTGATTGTTTGGTTGTTTAGAAGAAGCTCTTAGCATAAAATTTCTTATATGTCCCATCAAACACACAGCACAACTTTTTTTCGAATGGATTCCTGGTTTTGGTTGTGAGTGCGGTTTGCATGTCGATCTAGCCATGGGTATTGACTTTTAACATTGCTGTTCATAAAACACTTTACATCTCCAGTAAAAACTTTACCCATAAAAAGTTCTTGCAGTTGGCGGGAGTGCAAAGATGCACTGATATTCACGCATTGCAGACGATTGTCAGTCGAGAAGTCACAAGGAACCCATTTCCCAAGCTTGGGTTTCTTTCCCAGCATCTTTGAGTGACGTTGAATTGTCGGTGCACTTTCATGAAGTTCAGAGCTCAATTGTCTAATGGATACTGTAGGATTGACTTTAAACTAGTTACAACATGAAAATGGACCAGACTTACGATACTACCTGATATTAATATTATAGTAATTTCTGCTCCATTTGTAATTTCTGTAGCATTATGATCAAGTAACGATCACCAATTTAAAGTGATTACAAGCTAGATACTTCTTATCTAAGAAATTTTGCATGTTGACTACGAAGTTAAAACATAAACATCAATCTCTAACTATGGGCTGTCAATTTTTTTTAAAGGACTTATGCTAAGAATCGCCTTCTATTACCTTTGTATCTCATGTTGTAGCTCTGACGAATTCTTACATAATATCGAAGCATTAAATATTACTTGTCTCAGACCACCATTTTTTTTAGTATAGAGGAATGGTGGCACTATAACTACGTTAGCACCCAAACAAGACTGGGGATATCAAATTTAGTGAGGTCATACTGACTAGTCTTCTGTTTAAATCCACATTACCTAGTTCCATTAATCTCATCTTGAATTCTCAGATGGGGTTATGGACCCACGAAGCTGTTGTAACCCGTAGACTGCCCTTCATCTCCTGTAACCGAGCAGCATGGAAAGGGCTGGCTACTGCCAGCCCTTTGAGCGCAACTGTGAGTTGACCTCTCAGTTTCCTCAGGGGGATACAACTATTGTATCTATGGGAATTATCACTCTCAGGGAAAAAACGTGTGAGGGCCCGAGCTGAGAGGTAGGTAGGCCTTTTGGTTAAAAAAGAATAGGTTTTTTATTTTTTACAAACCATCTTTTATCGGTTCACTGCTGCCCTGTTTTTCAGCAGTTACTCCTTTTCTTCAACTTTTATCGTGTTTCAAAAACTTTCTCAACTTACTGTTTCTTAGCCCCTTCTGCATAAATTCTGCATTCCCTTATCTTTATACTAAAAGGAGCTTTCCTCCTTCCTCTCTTCTATACACTTTTTTGCAGAAGTTATGGAGGCTTAAACTAACATATAATCAAATCTAATTTAATCTCTTTCTTAGCTTACTGTTTTTATGTACCTTGTACATAGATTCTACATTCCCTTAAGGGGGTCCTCCGGCCCTTTTCTCTCCGATGGTCATTTTTCATTTTATTGTTGGAAAAGAACCCTTAAGTGGTGGACTATTCGGTCCTAAAATTTTATGGCGCTACGGACAATAGATCCCCCCCAGGGGGGGGTAAGGGGACCAAAATCTTAAATTTTCTAGCCCATTTTGACCCCATATAAAAAGAAAACAAAAGAAGAAATAGAAAATTTGCGAATGTACTTTTGTTAGATGTGTTTCAAGGATTCGAAAACTGTCTTTGTTTTTGTTCTAGCCTGAAAACTCAATGAGTTTTATTCTTTTGAAATATCAATACCAGTGGACTAAAAACCAATATGTCAATTTTTTTCAAAAACTAAGACCTGAACCAAAAAAATGTATAGAGGAAATTGTGTTTCTTTTCAAAAGTTACATATAATAGTCAAATTTCATAAGAATCAGACTGAAAACAAAAAATTTCGTAACTTTTATAAAATGAAAAAAAAAATTTGAAATTTTTTCCATTTTTTTTTACAATTCACAGTGTGAATATGATGTTATGCATGGAGATTATCGAAATAGAAATAAAAACAGCATTCAATTACATAAATTTTCCAGTATATCACACTAAAACAAAATATTTTGTTTATGCCTTATACTGTAAAGTTCCTCATTTTCAAAATTCAAAAGAATAGAAGTCATTGAGTTTTTATGCTAGGAAGAAAACAAAGACAGTTTTGGAATCCTTGAAACATTTATAACAAAGTTATGAATCCACTTTTTTCATTTTTACCTACTATTTTTTTTTTATACTAGTTCAAGTCCAAAAATGTAGGTTTTTTTTATATATTGATAAATTTTTGCATATAAAAAAAGTAAGGAAAAAATGCAAAATTCCTGATCATATCTTTGTTAGAAATGTTTCAAGGATTCCAAAACTGTCTTTGAATTTGTTCTAGCATAAAAACTCAATGACTTCTATTCTTTTGAAATATAGATGAAAATGACCCAAAAAACCTATTTTTCAAATTTTTCGGAAAAACTAAGGCCTAAATAAAAAATTCGAGTTCAAATATGTTTGTCTTGCAATACTACATACACTCACCAAGTTTCAGACCAATCGGAGCAAAAAAAAAAATTTTTCTGGAGGACCCCCTTAACTTCATATAAAATGGGGCCTTCATCATTCCTCTCTTTGAACATCTACGTTGTGGTAAAGGGAGGCTAAAACTTTCTTAAAATCAATCAATCTATCACTGACCTCTCGGTCCCGTAATGAGTGTTGCTGCATAGCAAGCTTAACCACGAAATTTCGACGTTTTTTTGATTCACCATCGGGTGTGGAGTCAATATTTAATCAAATTTCACGTCGTCTGTTGAGAAATTCGTATGTCGAAGCAATTGTGTGTCGAGGTCTAACTGTATTTTCAAAATTTTATTCTTATTTTAATGTGATGAGCTTCAATCTGCAGTGAGCAACA
This sequence comes from Morinoia aosen, assembly GCA_030386875.1. Taxonomy (NCBI): domain Eukaryota; kingdom Metazoa; phylum Arthropoda; class Malacostraca; order Amphipoda; family Talitridae; genus Morinoia; species Morinoia aosen. The sequence goes on from CM059567.1 coordinate 710,609, forward strand.
GTATTAGGTATGGTAAACGTGGACACTGATGGTTTGGTTTCACTAAGGTGACCTTGTTCATCGGCATGTCGATGTGATAATCTCTTAGAATTTTACTAGCCTCCCCTTGTCTTAATGCTGAGTTCCTTTTAGCAGCAAGAGTGGCAGGACGATTTTTGCCAGTAAATCATACCATCTGTCAAGTACAAAGAAAAAATGAAAGCCAAAGAAATCTGTCGCCATGTTTGTACATGTTCAAAAGGTGCTTTCAAAAATGTGTCCACCTTGTAGTTCCATTTCATTTTTGTCCAGTGCATGAGAAATCATGACATTTATTTACGCCCATATACGTTTATTGAAGCTTCAATCTGAAGTCATATCAAGGTAGAGGGTGAAAAAACATTAGTCCTCTACAAAGTTCTTGTGCCCTGTATTTCCGTCTGGCATAAAATGTCTTATTTAGCTCAGAAGACATCCGGTCAAAGACTAGAGTGATAGGTCCTAGCATTAGTGAGGAAGAGATAAGAACGGCACATTGTCCATCTTGTTGCTACAGGTCTTACTATTCAACTGGAATCAGTGTTTAACATACAAAAACATATAACAGGTCCTAGCCCAGCTGTCAACACGATCACCGTGTGTCAGTGGTTTTTAACGGTTGATTTGGTTAAGTTGTATGTAGCAGATTGGGAAATCAATTTTACTGCTCAAATACAATTTATTCTTCCTAAGAAATATGAAAATGCAATTGCACGATAACAATTCACCTCATATAATAACATTTAGTTTTTTAAAAGATTGCGAAACAGATGAAATGTTATTCATTGATTCCAGGACGTGAATAAACAATTTACCTATTGGTACACAAATGTCCCACTACGCGGGGAACGTGTTGAAGGGTTTGTGTGAACGTGAGTTTTCTTCACATACGTGTGAAATTGGCACTGGCTCAATTTCTTTCCCGGAAGTATGGTTTGCTTCTAATTTCATACTGTTGTCTCAATGAGAAGATAATGCGCAATACTGTGTATCTAGGTATAAATCTTTTTGTGGTCTCTAAATTCATAGAGGCCTTAACTCTTTTATGGTATCCTACTCGCGCTCAAGAAGAATCCGCACAGGAAGAACCTTTGGCTTATAATTTAATTTATGCCTTAAGAATGTAGCGTTGCTTGGATATCTTTATCGTGCTGTTTTGTGTGGTGTGCAAACTTCTTATTTTTGTAAACGACAATAACTACTAGCTGAATTTTGCATGTATGTATCTGAGGAACTAGCTGCAGTTGTCCCTGCTGTCCTTGGTTGCGCCTCGCGGAAATATTTTGGTTTGAATATTGATCGCTTCTCTTGGCGCCCCCTCTCACTCCAAACCCACCAACGTAAGTTTTTGTAGAGTTGGGAAGCTCACAAGAGCTTCCTAACCTAACTTATTTCTTGTGTTTTTTTCGAGGCCGTTTCACAATAAAAAAACGGTCTACAGCTTACGTTGGTTGAGGAGGTTGTGAGAGAGGTACCGAGTGTGCGCGTGTGTCGGCCCCAGCGACGCACTCCTGCTCTTCAGAAACGTGCTGGTCACGCTCTGAGGGAGGGGGCAGTACCAGGGGTCGGTGCCTCGTTTAGTGCCACTCGTGTGCACAGAAGCCAGAGAAACTGGGCCTCTATGCAAGCACCCTCTGGCTTTTACGGCCGAGCGGGGCAGCTTGTGCGCTGCACCGTTGCTGCCTGCCCAACACATTTTTATTTTCCGAGTACTATGCTCAAGTTCACAGATCGGTAAAACTTCTGTAAGTTAGAATAAGTGAACAATGGCCATCGTTTTATGCATCTGTGGTCATGATTTTTGTAAACGGTAGTGGGCTGACCTGTTGGTACTTGCATCGCCCTATCATCATTGTTAAAAGTTTTGTGTGGACAGGAGCTCTATTTACATTCGTAGCAGTAGCGAATATGAGAGTAGTCTGTGTTTGTGCATGCTCTTACTATCCATCATGCAGAGCAAATAAATAGTAGTCAACCTAGAAGAAAAGTTTTGACTAAAATATATTCAAAAATATTTAAACTAAATTAAATTTTCCCTCAGGGGGATACAAGTATTGTATCTATGGGAATTGGCGCTCCCAGGGGGACTATGTAAGGTCCCGAGCTAAATGTTTGATAGGTCTTTTTGTTGAAATAGAATTGTTTTTGTTTTGTTACGGACCATCTTTTATCAGTTCACACCTGTCCTGTTTTTCAGCATCTACTACTTTCTTCTTCAAACTCCCAATATTTTATAGGGACGGCCTGGTTCTCGGTACCTGAGAGGAAGATCCACGGCAGATGGAGGGAAGACTGGCACCAGCGGAGGAGCCTCATGCACGATGCCTAGTTGGAATCGGGATTATGGCCTCAAAGAAGACTTCCACGCCGAGTGGAAGTCATTAAATCGACTTAGAAGCGGCCACACGTATCTCACCCACAGCTACCTCATGAACAGTGAGGTACAGAAGCCTCCGCCTGGCTGCCCTCTGTGCCTGGGGGCGCGCCTCACGGTGTACCACATACCTATCGACAGCGCCGCGCTGCGCAAAACGCGACTTTGGTGCTTTGATGTCTTCTCTGACAATAGCTGGCCACCTTCAATAAGCAACCTACTTGGCCACAATGCGCCCGCAGATCAGCTGATTACCTTTCTTCAAAGAATAAATGCTTACGACGTGATCTGATTCAGGGAACTATTCAAACTCCTAAAATTACGACTCTTCACATGCCTAAGCCATGCAGCATCCAGATTTACCAGCTAATTGCCTTTCTTGTATGTTCAGTGCGACGTGTCATAATGCGTGAGCCTCTTGTATCTTGCTGTTGTCTGCCTTAGTCATAATCTCTGAGATTTTCCCGGCCAGCGCTAGAGGGGATATTGGCGTTACATTAGCACCCCAGTAGAAACGTGTCCGTAACATTATTATGTTCTTCAGCTTTGATCTTGTTTCATTAACTTTCTTCTTAGCTTATTATTTTTATACACCTTGTGCGCAGATTCTGCATTCCCTAAGCTGCATACTAATGGTGCCTTCATCCTTCTTCTCTTTGAACACCATTGTTGTGGTAAAGAGAGGCTAAAACTTTCTTATAATCAATCAATCACAAAACTGAAATAATTAGACCAGAATGTTTAAACATAGGACGTGTAATAGGGAGTACATGTACAGCTAATAGCCTGACATTGCTAGCAGGGGTCAACGCATTTTTTTATTATTAGCGTATTTTTGTTGAAGCTTCAAGTAATACCTGAATGTTTAACGGAATAGCCCAAGACTGAATAAAGTTGAATATATTATTGTTTCGTTCATGAATTACCTTGCGCTATTACGAGTAAAATTGAGACTTGGGCGCATCATAGACGCTTCGTGTTAATTCTTAGGTTCTTTCAGAACTTGTTAATAATAGTGTACGGAACTATAGTGCGACCCACGGTAATAGTCCAATTTAATTTTTCGTCAAAACTATCATTTCCTGTTGATATGCATTGATATTTTATAATATAACGTACAGTCATCAGGTACAATGTTCATAATCCTATTATTTTAGAAATTGCTTGCTTGTTATCATTAGAAACTCACTTTTATCAAATCCACGGTCTATTTTCTGAACCACGATATTAGTCCGAGGTATGAAAATTAGTTCAACATGATGAATAAAAAATAAATTGGTTAAATATTAGTATGAAAATTAGTAATTAATACTTCGAAAGGTACTTTTGATGAATTGCGACTGCGAACAAGGCAAAAAAAAAAGAAAAATGAGATTTTTTATTGTAATGGCATTACATTTCATGAACTCAAAAATGCGTTCATTAACCAAACTGGTCAAATTTTCAATAGTTATACCATCAATGGATCTTACGGCGACTTTTATGGCCTCCCAAAATTCTGCTTTGGATGAAAACTGCTTGCCATCTGAATAAACTTTGCGTTTGATGATAGACCACAGATTCTCAATTGGGCTCAGATCTGGAAAATTGGTAGGCCCACCTTCAAATTCTGTTTTTTGAACTTGAGAAAAGCAAGATATTCTTTCGTGGATCTGGCTGAGTGCGATGGTGCATTGTCTTGCATGAAACCCAACTTTTTGCGAGGATCCAAAGTCTGGTCGTGAAGCCAAGCAAAAAGACGTTCATCGAGGAGGGCGCAATAATTCGCAGAATTAATTTTAACTCCTTTACGGACCATTATTGGGTCTGCAAGTTCATTATTCACGATCCCAGCCCACAACATAACACCACCACCACCGCCTTGATGACGGCGAAAACGATAGTGGAGCTTACCCTCGAATACAACCCCTCCTTTGGAGCATCCGTCTGGGCCATCGAGGGTCGCTCTGGGCTCACCCGTGAATAGAACACATTTAATATCCTGTTTCATATACGACCTAGCCCACTCAACTCTCAGGAGCCTGTGCCTTTGTGTCATTGGAAGCTTTTTCTCGGGAGATTTCACCTATTTGATAGTCCTCAAGATTCTATTGCGGTTAGTTTTTGGGATTTAATTCAGACCAGTTTTCAAAAATTGCTTTGCTGGTGCTTCCTGCTTCTTAAAGACTTAACGCTTGATTTTTCTGATATCTCGCGTGTTTAGAGCTTATATTTCGCCTTTATCAGACCGTTCCTTTCGATTGGAAGGATCCCTCAAGAAACAATGAATTGTTTTAACATGGCGCCCTAAAATCCTAGCTATAGAGGCACAAGAGGTCTTCTTGGCAGTCTCCTTCATGATGGTTTGCTTTTCTTCGTCTGTTAGGTCCTTAGCACGTCCCATTTAGAATTTTATACAAATGGACTTATGGTGTGGTTCACCGTATATTACAAAAAAACAAGCTAAACAAAGGAAAATTGTGCAACCCGCCTTTCCAGAAGATAAATATTGCAGAGGATTTTCAACGAAATATAAAAAAAAATTGTTGGACCAATACCGTGGGTCGCACTGTACATACTAGCGCCATAACTGAACTGTTTTTCAAAACATCCGGGGGGCACAATTTGTAATTTTCGCCGCAGTCTGTGCTGGCGGACCGCGGATGATAGATTTCTGTCTGATGTATGATACAGATCCGCATAAAAAGAGGAATTCATCGTCCCCTCATACTTCTTTAATTAACCGACTGATCTTCCGATGGCTCCAGCCTTTGAAAGTCAGTCTCTTCAACACATCTTCAAAAGATCACACAACAGCCAGCACTAGGTATGGAAACAGCAAATCTATAGAGTCGTCTGCAACCTAGTACTTGACAATACAATGTTTCGAAGCTGTCATTTGCTCCCTCATACGGATGCACCAATATTTTTTGCAAAAGAAAGGTATATACATGGTTTTTTCCATTCATAAGTATTAGAATAACAGACATGGAGAGAAAATGCCCTTTCTATGAATACCAACATAACATAAGATGAACGTATTTCTAACGAGTAAACGCGACTTTAAGAGAAGAATCTTCAGAGGCCATATATGTGTTTCACGAGTAATCCGAGGACTAAATCATGGAGTCTTTTTAAGTACAATCTCAATACTGATTGAAAACCTTTTACAAGGTGCGCCAAAAGAAGTCACCCCATTGTAATAGGCTTTTTTTGTGCAGATTACGGCCAATGAGAAATCTGTTTTAACATTTGTGAAGTTGAAAAATGTAAATTGCAAGTGAACAAGCCACAGAACGGAGCAACGGCACACAGTGCGCGAGCCGCAACCGATATTCTGAAGGTGGTGTTCCCGGGTCGCCTGATTTCTCGTTTTGGCCATTTGGACTGGCCCGCAAGATCGCCCGATTGGACCGTTCCAGACTTTTTTCTGTGGGGTTTTTTGAAGTCCCGTGTGTATGTGAACAAGCCCGAAACCCTGGAAGCACTAAAGGACAACATTCGACACGAGTGCGAGAATCTGTCGCCCGAAGTTCTCGCCGAAGTGATGAAAAATGCCATAATAATAATGAAGGCATCTACGGATGCTTTATTTCCAATCAAGCCTGATACATATCACCTTGTACATTGGATTTTCAAATGCCTTATATCTAACGCCAGGACGCCATGACGCTTTCCTCCGGTCAAGACCGGTACCCATTTCAGACACCTGGGTAGAGTGGGGTATAGTGCTTGGAATTTTTCTCCTATACCCAACAGAGAAAATCGTCACCACCAGCGCCGAGATTCGATTCCGGGTCTGCCGCACGGCGGCAGAAACCTCTAGCCCCACGGCCATGGCGAGCACAAAGAAATTAAATGAAAAAATGTAAGCTATCTTATGCAAACAGCGTTCATTTATTTGTGATAAATTTTACTGGAATTAAGGTTTTATAACTCATGACGAACAACAGATAACGTTTAATAAATCGAGAGAATTAGGAGACTTCAATATTCTGAGATCAAATCAAACAAGACATGACTAAACCAGACCAGAGACCGGATCATAGACCGGACCAGAGACCAGACCAGAAACCGGACCAGAGAAAGGACCAGAGACCGGACCAGAGACCGAACTAAATGCTGGACCAGAGACCGGAAAAGAGACCGGACCAGAAACCAGACCTTAGAAAATCAGATAATATTAGATTAGAGTAGATCAGATTAGATTTTTTTAAGCATCCTTTTGCGCAATAAAGGCTTTCCAAAGAGAGAAAAGAAGTGATACGTAGGAATGAAAAATTGTCCTGAATGTCGACTTCATAGTCTTAAACGCAAAATAATTTAAATCTACCCATTTTACTTCTAACATTAATCCCTCATATCACCAGTTCGATGTTCGTATGCTCATATTTCAAAATGAGTGCGCTCTAACGAGTGTTTTCAACAATGCGTCACTAGGATTATGATTTCTTAGTTATTTGTATTTATATGTATTTTCAAAATCAGATGACCGCAGCGAAGGGAACCCATTTTTTCGTGCCTTTCTCTCTATCATTAGATCGAGACATGAGTATTACGATACCCAAGTGTGAATATCAACTAAGGATCTAAATGTTAAGATATTTTAAGAACCAATGTTGTACATTTCAGGTAACAACTTTATTGGATATAGACTGTTTTATTTCATTTTTTGAATATCATATCCCCTTTCAAATAACAGACACTCTACACGAGTGAAGAACTGCAATGTACAATAAATGCATGATGAAAAACACAGTGTTCATTCCTAAGCAATGAATTTTTCAATAATTAGACACAAAACGTTTTACATCTTTCTTGTGTAACCTCGTGATTTACGCTCATTTTTGATTCAGTGACTTAATATTAATCTTTTTCTGCGCTAGAAATATCACTACAGTTATTTTGAAACACAAGACCATGAGTTTCACACTTTAAACATATCTTTTCACAGCATATCTCCTGTGATAATGTGGAACAAATACTTTAAAACCATTCCTGAATCTCGGATGGAGGCTTGTCTGCTTTGTGAATATTCTACTGCACCAATTCCTTGATATATATCTCTATCTACTATTACGGAGAAATATAATGCTTGAAGAACTTAGACTCTTGTTAAAGAACATAAGCGTTTGAACAATGCATAATTTACAAGTTCTTATTTATGCTGAACTGTAGTGAACTCCCTCAGTCGCACTTCAGCCTAATTTCATAAATTATTAAAACTATCTTCTAAAAATTGAATAAGATTAACACAAACATTCATGCAAATTTAGATTACATAATTCATTTAACATTACCCCGAAATCTATTAAAATTTGAACTGAAAATACTTCGATATTTTCGAAAATTAGCTACCACGCGTTTTGATGCAGAACCATTTCGCAAGCGTTTCCGGTTATCGTACGTATATAAAGCCAGCTCTCCAGGTAGAGTCTGTCATTCACGTTAGAGATTCGTCTGAGTGTAGTGCTTGGGCCCCAGAGGGGCATATGTAAGTAACAAGTGTTAAATGTTAAGTGTTAAGCTAGAGTTTACCCCTTTAATCAGTTACATATATGTGTCTAGAGACTCCAATATATTATTAACTTAGGAACATTCTCTGTGTTTTCTTTTATTTGTTGTGCCGGTGGTCAACGATGAACAAGCTAACTGTGTCATCTTGGCCATGGTTGCTTCTCTTTGTTTTGCTAATTACTCCATTGTGCCTAGAAGCTATTCTTGCTCATCTGAATTGTAGAGAATAAGAGGGCTCACCTTTTCTCATATTTGGTGTCTAAGATTCCCTTATTTTTGTGTACATTATTGAATTACCTCAGTGCTTTAGCTATTTTACTTCTAGTTGTTAGTTCATTTATATTACACACTCAGTTATGTTTTGCCTTTGGGAATAAGTTCCGAGTCGTGGACACTTGTAAGTTTAGTCCCAGCAGCATGCTGAGTAATTAAGTATACTTATGATTGACTCAATTCACAACCGCCAACTGACAGCAGTTAGCTAGCTACCTTCAGAATACCTGGAAGCCAAACCAGTATAATTAAATTCCATTTGCCAATTACTTAACGATTGTGTTACTGCTTGTGACATCAAGATAGAGCTTATGACCAGTTGGTCTTGAACACCGGTTCTGGGTGTTAAGATGATTCAGGCTGCAACTCGGGCGCTGGAGCTGCGGATTGACCTTAGCACTAGACTTCTGCCATTGTTCTTCTTGTAAGCAGCAGATTGCTGCAGTCTTGCACATGTGTATGAATAGGCTCGTTATCGTGCAAATTAATCCAGCTCGATGTTCCCTCACAGGATCTACTGAACCACACATTCCACGCACTCACAAACACGTTAAGGAGCCAAGCCCTAACCTCTTAATTGCAGCCACCCTGCATTAAGATTAGAAGGAGATTACCTCCTCCTCCTCTCCAAATTTACTAATCTGGAAGGCCTGCATCCCTGCAGCTAAGCCTCTAAAATCTCCAGTTAAGACTATTGAGTCGAGAGCCTTCATTCCTACCGAGTTTACCCAACCATTAAGCTTTTCCCACTTAGCGTCGGAACCTTCCACACTTAACACCCCAGTAAACTTCACACTCCAGTACACGCTTCCACAAGCCTGAGCTGGAAGCGCACCCCCTGAAGTTCTTCAACCGCCTCGGACTCTTCCCAAGAACGTCTCACGAACCAAGAATCAAGCCTCGCCTGTCAGCCTTCAACCTCCACTAAATATACGAGGCGAGATAGTCTATTCTCTCATTCTCCCCAAGTGGTGGTTCGCATTGTGGTTTTTATGAACAAACTGTTTGATTATCTGACGCTTGAAAATACTGCGTCCGGACCCTAACTCCTTCTGAGCAAGCGGCCATATCAATTCATTTCAATATTGATGCCTTCCCGGGCATCTGGTGACCCCCAACTTAAAACTCTGATTGTAAAGTCATTTTTCAGTTGAAGTTGAATCATTCGGCCTACCCGAGTAACTTCAAACTTTAAAGAACACCCTGTTTTTCAGTAAGTGAAGTTAACTAGTATAATTTCACCGAGTGTTACACAATTTGTGCCATTCAATGCACTCGAAGAAACCTTTCTTGTATTAGAATAATACAAAACAAATCTAATTTCTACCTGATTTGGAATTTTTGCTATAAGCTTCTGTGTGAAGCGAGAAACATCTTTCGAGTAGCGATTAACAGTAAAAAGAAATTTATTGGAAATGAATTATTTAACTACATTTGCAAAATGATATGAAATTTTGTGCCATGTTATGTGAAAGACAAATGTTTAATAGTTTCTATAGCTGAATCACAAAGGATCTAGCTCGATTTTATTTTCTTATGAAGAAACTTTCATTTTGAGTTTGATTTTGAAAATGTTTTGTGTAATTAGCTGAATGCAATGTTCTTCAATTAATTGTGAAAAGATATATTCAATCCAATGCTAATAGAAGTGAATTGTTCAGACAAATAACAGGTTTTGGTTATTAGCAAGATGATAAAGCATATTTGAGCTCATAGCTGGAAGGAATTTTATTTGTTTTTTTACGAAAATTTATTTGATAAACTCTCAGCCTGATATTTCGAGCATTGAAAATTGGAAATTAACGCATCAAAATCATGAACTGTAATTTGCAATTTAATTCATTTACAAATGCATGTTTGCATTCTATTTCGTGTGGGGATATTATAAAATTTCAAGAAGTTCAGGTTTAATTCAACTGCCAATCTTAACGTTCAGAGAATTATAAAAATGCACGACTCAACATAAATACAGTTTAAGGGGAAGATTTTTCAAAATATTGAACAATCTTCTCGCTGAGATTTACTTGATACGCTACTTGCAATACTGTTATAGAAGATGCGAAGCGCTTCCTTTTAACGAAAGGTGAAAGTACATCACCGAATAGGCCGTCTCCATTGCCAAACCGGCACGGAAGGCTATCAGGCCGGTCGTACGCGGAGACAAAGTGGGCGTCGTAAAATACGAGGCCTGTCTAAAAAGTATCCGACCTTTTGCCAGAAAAAATATTTCGAATACCTGTCGGAGTTGGGACCCTAATCCCCTTCAAAGTATGCCCCTTGTGCTTGCACACACTTAGCCCACCGATCCTTCCACTGCTGGAAACACCTCTGGTAGTCTTTTTTTAGAATGGTGTTCAGCTCCATCGTCGCATTGCCTGTTTGACTCCGTCGATGCTGACTGTTTTCTTTGATGTCCGTGGAATTGTGTGTCACGAATACGCACTGGAAGGACAAACAGTGACAAAGGAGTACTATCAGGATGTTCTCCGGCGACTTCGTGATGCAGTTCGGCGCAAAAGACCAGACATGTGGACTGCGAACAACTGGCACTTGCATCACGACAACGCGCCCGCACATTCATCCCATTTGATCCGCAATTTCTTGGCCAAACATGGAATTACGACCGTTCGCCAACCTCCCTACTCTCCAGACCTGGCTCCTTGCGACTTCTGGTTGTTTCCAAAATTGAAGACACCACTGAAAGGATCCCGTTTTGAGAGTAGAGAAGAGATAATGCGGAACGCGACGACAGAGCTGAACACCATTCCAAAAGAAGACTTCCAGAGGTGTTTCCGGCAGTGGAAGGATCGGTGGGCTAAGTGTGTGGAAGCACAAGGAGCCTACTTTGAAGGGGATTAGGGTCCCAACCCCGTCAGGTTGTTGAAGTATTTTTTCTGGCCAAAGGTCGGATACTTTTTCGACAGGCCTCGTACGGCAGCCTATTGAGTCCGGCTTATGGGGATACAGCACTGTGAGCGATACGCAACTGCCATGTTGGTAACGATGGCTCCAATATTGGGTTGTTCCTGAGAATGCGCCCCACAATGAATGCATGCGCGTATCCCCGAAACCATTTTAGCACAATGGGACTACGGAATGACTTCGTACCTGTATTAATATCGAAGCCGTCTAACTTGGTTCAAGAATTTGAATTCAAATTTGGCTTTATTTTTTCTCCGCTTTTTCGTTTCGATAGAATTCCACCGTTGGAATTTATTTGAAATTTATATCACGGTTGCGTTTCCAGTAGGCTTGTTTTTCTTACACAGCGCAGTTTCGCGCCGCTTCCTCATGATTAATACCACTTGATTTTAAAAAACTCCAGTATTCCGTCGTTTACTATTCTCACCATTGACATTACTTTATCCCCCCATGCATTGGGCACTAACTTCATAAAAAAAACGGAATAATATGTTAGTAACAATTTGGGGTCAATGTATTATTTATACATTGATGTTAAAAGAACTTAAACTAATACCAAATAATATTTTATACGGAATAAGTCTCTGTGAAACCAAACTATTAGGAAGTCACTCCCTGGTTGTGATCATTCAGTTCACTACACAATATATAAAAACTAACCCTTGATTGAATTTGAGAAAAATAATCAATAAATAACACTCAAGGGGACTCTGTAAAAATTAGTAGCCACAGTGAGTTACAGTGCCATTTAGACTTGCCTCATATTTTGTACAAGACATTTACATTCTGTAAAAGAACTGAAAACCTATTCAAGAAAAAATGTTTTTCAAAACACTCTGAAACCAGAGTAATTTTCAACAAATAATGGGCATAGAACCAGAAGAAAATTAACATTTGCCTCCAAACTGATTGTTGAAGCATCATTAGGAAGTGAAAGCAGTGAAAAAGCCATGGTCTTCTGAAAATTGCAAGCTATAGAATCACAAGTTAATTGGTCGATCTATTGCATTTTTTCTAGCAGTAAACATTTGAGTCCGTAGAATTTCTTAATTCTTTGTGGGTGCACATCTGCGTGCATGGGTTCTTCTAAGCATATTGAGTGGAGTCGGTATACGTTGCTAGTGTGCGAATACTTCTGTTATGTTAGCAACCCTGCGAAGAAATGTATTTTTCTCCACTAAAGGCAGCTAAATTACTTTGAACGGGCATGAGTCCAGAAAAATGTTCATATTTTCAGTGTTCGGCTTGGCTACTTTGCTGAATTTTTTTACTTCACCAGTGATGTAATGACAAAGTTTAATTTCTGTAAATTAGCCTCGGTCGCTGGAGAATGCCTGTGCGCAGACTCTCATCGGCAGCAAACCTGCTCGTCAGCTCAGATTTTCTTAGTGATTGTTTTTACTATTTGATTTGGTATTTCTTACATGACTTGGCTATTGTGGATTCACGTGAACATTGAATATACGCCAACTCAATTGAAGCAACGTATGGCGCTAAGGGGACCTTTCAACATTCGCGCAGTTTGATCCTTCACTCCCGCCATCAACACTGTTCGGTTGTCCTCAGGGAAGCTCAGTAATTGTATTTCATTTCGTTTAACGCTTCTTAGGATGATTCAACTCTAGCTTCGAAGAGTTCAAAAGCTAAATGATACGTGAACTACTGTAGTTTTATTGATACATAAGCTGGTGGGGTATTTGTGGCGTAGCTGATCCTGAACTGATTCTTCTTTCTAAAAAACACACTTCTACTTGATAGCTGATACTTCTACCACTCGATAACTAATGCTTCTAATTGAAAATCAATAATTTCAATGATCACTAAAACTTTTAAATCTTGAATCCATCACTGAAAATTCTTAATTTTAGATCCCATGACCTACATTATAAATTTTAATTGATCAGATATATATTTTAAATTGATGTGCCCAAAACATAAATTCAGCATTTGAATTGTCTGGATCTATCTAATTTTGTTTATTTTGATACATAAACATTAAATTTTGATTAGTTACACTCTACCGTGCATTCTTAGATTACGCGATGAACGAAGAGACTCGTCATGGCCAGTGGTTAGGACACAGATCTGACTTTCTAATGGTGGCAGCCTGTGGTGGGTCTTAACGATGTGTCTATAGACATGGTCTATAGAAAGTATATAGACTCTGTCTTTGCCTCGTCTAGCGTCCACACTACGATTAGAATTTATCGTCTAGTCTCTGACAGTACGTTATAGTGGACATTGCTTTGTGCGGGGTGAGTTCCTGCTTAGCGCTAATTATGCGGGCCAGAGAAACACAAGAGGTCTACTTGGGGGTACACTTTATTGGTCCGTGGCAGAAGTGGTACAGGTGAACGGTTGGACGATTGAGCCCAGATAAAACAAGCACTGCCTCTTATATAGGCTCTGAGGAGCGCAGGGAAGGAGTAAACTCGAGCAAGAGCAAGCAAGAACATGCTCGCCTGCACATTACCTCCCCCCTCCCAAAAAAACAGTCACTTAAATCACAATTTTATAGCGAATGAGAACAAAAATAACATTAGGGGGAGATAAAAATAATGTTAACTGCGAACAAGAAAAACGAATTCAACGTCGCCTCTCTTCTCATGCATTTTAATTTTTAAATCAAATTCGCAATCTTTAAACTTTAAGATAAAACCATTACTCCAAGCAAATAAATTGGGACCAAATCAGGAAAAATACCCCAATTAAACTCGGCAACACAAGCAAGAAGAACGAGGGCTGCTGAAGTGAACAAAATGCCCTGTCATTCCAAATGTAAAGGTAAGCAACTCGGTACAACTGAAAATAAACAACTCTAACGCAAATAGACACATAGTTTAAAACATTAGTTAGAACTCATCAAAAAAATAATTACTAACCTGACCGTCCCAATAGCATCGGAAACCACAGAGTAGAATCAGTTAACGTAAGAAGAAAAAACAATAATAAAACGCCAATGAGGAAACAAACACGGAAAAAAATAATTGAAACTCAAAAACAATTATAACAATAGCACGCCAATATTTCTCAACACCTCATCGACCTATATTCGCAATGATATTTCGTTCCTTCACATTAAATTTTTGACTAGTAGAAGACGAAAAATCAACAATTTATTCAATAACATACCAGAAAAACATTCAATAATTTAGAAACCGCATAAAAAATCGCGAAACGTGGAAAATGTTATTACCACAATTATACGCAGTTAATGTCGAAAAGATAAGCACATTTCAAGTTTTTAACTCTTCCGGTTATACCACTTACCACCATGGTTACACAAAAAGCGCAAAGAAAACTGATTAATAGGCATTAGCGAAAAGCAACCATAAAACGGCAAGGAAAAAACAGCTGCCACCACCAGTCAGCACCATCACCAACTTACCCTACAACCAGAAAGTTAGCACGATGAGAGAAATAGATTGGAAAAAACGCCAAATATTCCCTTGAGTAAACACCACTGGTAAACCAACCAAAAAAATATTAATATTAATTAAAATGAATATTAAAAATTTCCAACAATTCGCAAAAAAACAATTCCGCAAGGGTACACATTAGTCGCAAGAAATTTTGAATCACAAACAAAAACACCAGCCCATCACTTGCTTAAAAATCGAATTCGTGGCACAGTAAACCATTTTACACAGACAAATTTTCCGGTTTGCACATCGTTGCTGGCCGTTTGTAAAGTTGCGCATAAACACAAATAATAATCCTTGCCAAATAATAGATGAAAAGCATATGATTATAAGATTAGATGATTATAGTAGCGATTAAATAAAGTTACTGCTAGGCAAAAGACAATTTCATTTCCTAAATAGACCAATCACGGTATTTCAATAATAATCGAGATTATCACCTCGTGGATAGATATCTAATATTTAACGCCATTGAAACTAAAGGCCAACAGAGCAAAACCGCGAGCCCGCCTTGAACCAGGCTGTTGCACCCACATCACTTCATCGCCGCTAAGGGTAATGTTCGTTACTACACTGTATCCTGTTGATTGTTGTATCTTGGCAGCCTCAGCGTCCCCCGCCGTAATTGAAAGTCTTCGCAGCGTCCGCGTTCGGCGAGAACTTCCACGTGTTTTTTCACATAGTACACGAGGGTACCTAACCCCATGATTGCGACCAACATCAGCATCACCAGGACGTCTGAGACTTGGTCGGGCAGCAGATCCGCCTGCAGCCAGTCCTTGTTAATATCATTCTTGAGCTCGGAGAGCGCTGACACCAGTGTGTCTACATCGACTGTAGACTGTGCGTTTTCCATGTCGGGCCTTTCTATCCTGCAAAAGGAACAGAAACAGAACCGATTAGCATGACAATAAAAAAACTAATAAAAACTTACACAATTTTGGTTACCTAACACAGAAGCATAAAAACCTGAGCAAGAGAACTGTAGCTTGAAAAAGTACAGCTAAATAGAAACAAAGATTTACCCAATGAAATCACACAAGATATTAGCACGTGTTGCTCGTCGATTAGATATTTATTTTAAGAAAAAATTGTGTTCAGACTCTCGATTGGCCAATTTCCATTCACTGTATAAATTTTATTTATTTGCGCTGACGATAAAACATTCCAACCGAAAGTAAAAATAACAATTTCAATTACACCGTAGCGCCTAGATCGACCGTCTCACGAGATAAGCTGCAATGTCAGAGTTTGCATTTAGCAACCGCTCACCATTTCGCTCACCATTTCGCTCACCATTTAATTTGTTAATTCAGCAACAACGTCCAAGCAATTGCACGCCTAGAGTTGCATGTGCACAGCACAATACAAAACCAAATAACGAATTGCAAAGATTAGTAAAGGCATCTTTAGACGCATCTTCAGTGATACATTTACATTCCTTTTAACCTCGAGAATAAAGTACAATACTTAACCTAATGTACCCTAATAGGCGCAGTTGAAAAAGCTGAAATTAAAGCATACGGGTTATAATGGATAATAATGAAACACGAGATACACAGACAATTCACAGACAATTCTTAACTTATAATGAAAACGGTAACTTAAGTAATACAGTTACCCTTAACAGTAAATCGTATCCTGTCGAGTCGTTGCGACGTCAATAACGTAAGTCGTAAGAATAGTAAAAATTTACTTGTCATTTGACTTATTAATTAACCCTCCGTAAAAGTAATACATGATTCAAATTGCTTTTGTGAAGTTTGGAACCAATCTTAATTTCGGCCCAATTACGCTTGACCTTCAAAACGACGTCCGGCCTAGCCAAGTAAGCTCAAGCTTATCCCTTATGCACTTCAATAAGCAATTTCTTATTTGTATGTTCACTATTTTTTAGGAACTATTCTTTAGCCCATTTTGAGCGAGCTTTTACATCTCTTTTATTTCTTATTCATTGCAACTATAGCGAATCCTATCAATTGTACGAACTCGCCGTCTGGAGTCGCTATTCATGTGCGTACTCTCTACCTAGCTGCTACTGGCATACTGAAGCGTGCGCCAGTCTTGGTCAAGTTTGCAGTGTGTTGTTTGCATCGTGTGAGGGGCCTTGAGACCGACAAACCAAATTTAGTTCAGATTGTCTGCCAACATATTTGTACGTGTGAGGGGGCCTTAACGCTTGATATTTCTGTAAAGGTTCTTTTCGGTAGTGTTATTCAATATCAAATTTCTAATGTTTTCGACAGTAGGCGCTGCCTCTTTTGCTCGAAAATTAACCAAATCCATCTCTTCATCATAACTGTAGGTTATGGTGTCAAAACTCTCACTTTGGAAGTATGGACACGTGTCTCTGTTAAACACCACGTAACTCGGAGTGTCTCCCAAAGTAGAATTTAGTGCATTGTTCAATGCATTTTTGACAACCTCCAAGCTATGATTCCACTCAGCATGAGGCAAAGAATTAACGTACAATTTCAATAAATTAGTGATTTTCTTGTTGTTCCTCTCAACAATAGCGTTCGAATGAAGACTGAAAGCTAGAACTTCTTTTTTCGCGATAGCATGTATATTGGCTAACTGCTTTACCGCTACCGATTTAAATTCCAACGCATGATCAGAGATTAAAGTTTTAGGAAATCCAAATATACTAAAACAATTTCCTAAACATGAAATTACTGTGTCCGTACGACGGTTAGACGTCGCGTACAGTTTGCAAAACCTAGAAAAAGATCAATAGTCAATAAAATGTATTTATTACCACTATCCGTAACCTTTAGGGGACCAAGATAGTCCATTGAAACTACCTCAAAAAGTTCTTTCGTTATTGGCGCTGTCAAAATTTTAATGGGCACAGAAGGTCGTGCCTTAAGTAGTTTACAAACTCCACAATAATTATTGCGTACGAAATTCCTCACAATCGTTTTCTCTAAATGGTTAAAATATTTAAGTTTGAATTTAAACAACGTGTGCAAATCGTCGGTATGGTACATAGAATGAATGGCTAAAATTGCCTTATCTATTTGGGAAATTGGTACCACTGCAGTCAATATAGTACTCGGTCGTGTGTCAATCCGTCGTCGTCGGTACAAAATTTTGAGGTTAGGTAAAATTTACAAAATTAAAAAATCGGTACAAAATTTAGTAAAGCGACACACTTGGGATTTATATATTGTCAGTAACACACAGCAGGACATAGTTAGTTTACATCACGAAGGATAGCGGTGGAGTAGCTCCAGCCAAGCCCGAGAACCATGAGCTCAGTTCCACAAGAACCATGAGCTCAGTTCTCAATGCAGAGTACTGTCTAAACACATTCTAACACAAGAGCACTGTAACATTATCAGTATTATACACATATACATTCAAGGTGCTACAATAAAGGTTTCAACACTCCTTCTCACATTGAATGTGTGTCAGATGATACCATTCCTAACTTCGTTCTTAGTCAAGAGAACTTTTCTATCGGCAGGTTCTTGGTGAATATGTCGGCGAGCATTTCGTCGGTAGGGCAATACACTACGTCTATATCTTTGTTACTTACAAGATCCCGTACATAGTGAAACTTAATATTAATATCGATGTGCTTGCTCCTCCCATGATATTTGGGCTTGTTGGCAAGACAGATGGCTGACTGGTTGTCTTCGTTTATAACCATTGGTTCCATGGTACAAAAATTTAGATCACTGAGTAAGTGCTTCAACCAGACAGCCTCTTGAGCCGCACCGGCAAGAGCAACGTATTCAGCTTCAGCCGTTGAGAAGGCTACACAAGTTTGTTTGTTAGATCTCCACGTAATTACTGAATTACTGAGGGTGAAACAGTAACCAGAGGTAGACTTGCGGTCATTTTTATCACCAGCCCAGTCAGCATCTGAATAACCAATGCAAGTATCAGAACATTTGCTATACACGATACATAGTTTAGAGGTGCCTCTCAGGAACCTGAATATTCTCTTTACACACATCCAATGCTGTTCAAGAGGCTTGGAGCTGTATTTAGCAACATTATTCACTGCGAATGCAATGTCAGGTCGAGTTCTGGTTGACAAATACAAAAGGCTACCTACAGCACTTTGATAAGTAGCAGGGTCAAATTCGACGTCATTTGGGGAGCATATCGGATTTACATTTACATCAGCGGGAGTTGCAATAGGTTTACAATTACCAAAGCCAAATTTTGACAACAGCGCCTCAGTGTAAGCAGTTTGATTTAAGAAAACATTGTTTTTAGATTGTACAACACTTACACGTAGGAAGTAACTCAGCACACCAAGGTCCTTCATCTTGTATTGGGTAGAAAGACTCATCTTTATTTGATTTATTTCGTCACCAGACTCAGAAGCAATTATTAGATCGTCTACATACACCGCCACAATACACAGTTTCTCATCTAGAACACGAGTGTGTGTACAAGCATCACTCTTAGATTGTACAAAACCCAATTTCTTCTAATAGCTATCTAGTGTAGTATTCCAACACTTAGGAACTTGTTTTAGTCCGTAGATTGATTTTTTTAGTTTACACACCAGATTTTCTTTGCCTTTGACAATAAAACCGTAAGGTTGAACCAGGTAAAGTTCTTCAATCAGTTCTCCATTAAGAAAGGCTGTTGTAACGTCCATATGATGGACTTTCATGTTGTATTTGGCAGCTAAAGCTAGTACTGTCCTGAAAGACTCAAATCGAACCACGGGACTGAAGGTCTCGTCGTAGTCAGTGCCATATTTTTGTGAGTAGCCCTGAGCCACAAGGCGAGCTTTGTATGAGCAAATGCTTCCGTAAGGTCCGGTTTATCTTTTAAAGATCCACTTTGATTTAATAGGTTTTTTGTCATTAGGATACTCTACAGGAGAGCATACTTTGTTTTGATTTATAGACTCCATCTCATTCTCCATAGCTGTTTCCCATAGTTTTGCTTCTGGTCCGCTGAGTGCTGCTTGAACACAAGATGGTATATCAAGCTCATTTTTCATTAAATACACCCATTCACCAAACCTATCAGGAGCCCGTCGATACCTGGCTGATTGTCTAGGCTCCACTCGCTCCATCCCAGCATCTGACTGTCTATGCTCCACCCCTCTCTCAGAGTCTTCTGGTTCTGGATCCTGAGGAAGAAGAGTAAAATTACCATCATTTACTTCTGAAGGCTCCTTCTCAATTGGCATCTGCTGAGATTCATTGAACATAACGTCTCTACTCAAAAATATCTTTCTGCTGCTTATGTCATACAGACGATATCCCTTGGATCCACTTCCATATCCTACAAGAACACACGGTTTAGATTTTGGATCAAGTTTTTCCCTCTCATCTTTGGGGACATGAGCGTACGCACTGCAGCCAAAGGTTCTGAGGTGCTGTACATTGGGCTTGTGTCCATTAAGGGCTTGATAAGGAGTCATATCATTCAATGCACTAGCAGGGCTCCTATTTTTGACATACAGGGCAGTTGATATAGCTTCACCCCAGAATAATTTTGGTAACTTTGAACCAGAGAGCATAGCTCTGACAGAGTCAAGGAGAGTTCTAATCATTCTTTCTGCAACTCCATTTTGTTCAGGTGTCTTAGGCACAGTTTTTTCATGGATAATTTTAATTCCTTCCCTTTTTAGGAATTGTTCAAAGTCATTAGAGATGTATTCCCCACCGTTATCGGAGCGCAGAATTTTAATTTTGTGATCATAGTGATTTTCTACCAGAGATTTTAACTCCTGAAACACTTTAAAAACATTACTCTTATGTTTGATAATGTACACCAAAGTATATCTGGAGTGGTCATCTATGAAGGTTACAAAATACCTTCCACTCCCAAGTGATATGGGATTAAACTTGCCACACACATCACTGTGAATTAGTTCTAAGCGTTGGCGTTCCCGTTTGTGATTTGTTTTGGGGAACGGAAGCCTGTGAATTTTACCATCACAACAGTTTTCACAAAAGATGTTATCTCCACTCACAGAACAATCAAAACCTTTAACAAGATTCTTAGTGGCTAATTTCTTAAGATTATTGAATCCTAGATGACAGAATCGTTTATGCTACAGAATTTCATCAGAGGAAACGTTCATGCATTTAGCAACGGAATTAAGGGTGCAATTAAGTTTATACAATTTTCCTACTCTCCTGCCTAAGGCATTTAGTTTGTGGTCTTTATTTACTATCTTACATGAGCTTTCGTCAAAGTAAACTAAGTTTCCACTTTTTGTAATCTGAGGCACAGATAGTAAATTTTAGGCTAAGCCAGGTACATACAAGACATTCTTAACAACACAGGTATCTACTAGACCTTTAGGCAACAACACCATAACTTCAACATCACCTACACCAACACCTTGCAAGTTTCTACCATCACCAACTTTTATGTTAATTGGACTAGATAGCTCATTCATACAGGAAAAATCATTCCTATTATTACACAGGTGTGCTGTTGCTCCGGAATCAATTACCCAACAATTATTGATATTTATCACAGACAATGCACTGATATAATTGGTTTTACCTGCTCCAAAATTTTTCTGGTCTTCTGTGTGGTTCCCATATTCTTTCTTCAATTTTTCTTGATAGATCCAGCACTTGGCGCGTGGGTGTCCCATTTTTCCGCATTCGAAGCATCTTGAGTTTTTCAATTTGGAGGTCACAAGGGATTTTTCACTGAAGTCTGAAGCACTTTGGTTTTTCAGTTTTGCTTCTTCATTCAGAAGACGCTCTGTCACAATATCCCATGACGGTAGTTTTTCATGAGCTTCCAGTGCAGTCACCAGTGTGGAGAAGTGGTCGGGAAGTGACGACAGCAAGATTATTACACGACTTTCTTCATCAACAGCGTCATCAATCACACTCAAGGACTCAAATATTTCGACAAATGCTTTGAGATGAGTTTGTAGGTCTTGGTCTTCTTTTAGTTTCATGTTGTTGAGTCTTTTGCGTAGTCTAAACTTGTTAGACCAAGTTTTCTTTTGGAATGTATCTTCAATTTTGTGCCACAGTTGCACAGGGTCAATAGGATCACCCAATAAATACAGTTGACTCGTTTCGACACCAAGTACAATTGTTGCAAGTGCACTGTCACGTCTTTCTTCAAATTTCCTTCGAGCAGTCTCGTCCTTAATCTGTGGCATGGTTTCCGTTCCTCGAACCAAGTTCCACAACTTTTCTTTCATCAAGATCATTCTTCATTTGCAGCTTCCACGTAGGATAGTTTTTATCATTAAGAGCCGTGAGGCATTTCTTAGCACTTTCACTTACGGAGCCTGCCATGTTTCTTTCTCTTTCACTGTTTCTGTCTCACACAGCACTAACAGGTCACCAACGTCTGTTCTCGCTGTCCCGGGCTGTTTTTCGCTTCGGGAAGTTAGGATAACCTCACTTGAAATTGTTTCTTCGGAAAGTTGTCTGGGCCCATAACCTTTTGAGGTTAGATCAAGTAAAGCGAGACACTTGGGATTTATATATTGTCAGTAACACACAGCAGGACACAGTTAGTTTACATCACGAAGGATAGCGGTGGAGTAGCTCCAGCCAAGCCCGAGAACCATGAGCTCAGTTCTCAATGCAGAGTACTGTCTAAACACATTCTAACACAAGAGCACTGTAACATTATCAGTATTATACACATATACATTCAAGGTGCTACAATAAAGGTTTCAACACAAATTGTCATTCAGAATGAAGTAACTCTGTAGGTCTGGAATTTTGGACGCTCTAGCATGAAGTAGCGCTTCCCTAACCTCCATGCAAAATGGATCATGTTTTTGCTCGTCAATAAATTCCTTTATAGTCCAAGAGATCTGTTTCTCTTTCGGTACGTAATAAATCAGTTTCGGTTGTGTTTCCTTGTTTGTCGAAGCGTCAGTACTGTAGCTATGCGACGAGTCATTGACCGTCTGTCTAGACAGCTCTTTTTTTGTGTGAGATCGAGTCTCCGCGATGCACGCCTCTGATTCAAAAGTTGAGTGCAGAGCTTCACAGCTCTCTAGTTCTTTAATTGTTAACTGATCATCATTTATAGGTAGTCTGCTTAAGTAATCAGCTACGACGTTCTGTTGCCCAGGTAAATATTTGACAATAGGGTCGAATGAATGGACATTTATACACCACCTCGCCATAGTAACTCTTTTATTTTCTGGGATTTCCTTTGCAAAAAGAGGCGCCAATGGTTTGTGATCCGTATAGACATGGATAGGATATCCAGTTATTAAATATTTAAAAGATTTTAGGGCTGAAGACAGTGCAAAAAATTCCTTCTTCGTTGTGCTGTATCTTTTTTGGCTAGAATTTAAACTTTTACTAAAATAAGCCACAGGACGCATTACTTTATCACTTGAATCTTTGGCTTGCATCAAGACAGCTCCGATCCCAAAATTAGATGCGTCAGTAAATATGTGAAAGTCTTTGGTGTAGTCAGGATGTCTTAAAACCGTGTCAGAAGTCAGAGCAGCTTTGATATAAACAAAACTTTTTTGGCAGTCGTCATTCCAATTGTAAACAACGTCTTTCCTCAACAGCCTAAACAGGGGGTGTGCAATCTCTGTAAAATTAGGTAAAAAATTTCTTAAATAATTTGCTAGTCCCAAGAGCTGCTGCAACTCCTTCACATTTACGGGAGCCCTACAGTTCTGCAGTTTCTCCGAACTCTTACATCTAATCCCATCCGCAGCAATAATATGCCCCAGATATTAAATTTATCTTCTAAAAAAATTCCATTTTCAAGTTTTATCGACAAGTTCCCAGACCGAAGCATCTTAAGGATGCTTCCAATGTCAGCCAGATGCTGATTTTTAGTCTTTGAATATACTAAAGTATCGTCTAAAATGACGAAGCACATTTTTCCTAACATAGGCGCAAGAACAGAGGTCATCACTCTCTGGAAAACGCTTGGACTCGAACTTAACCCGAATGGAATTCGCCGAAATTGAAATTTCGGACAGCCAATACTGAACGCTGTAAATTTCCGACTCTCTTCATCTAATTCGACCTGATGAAATCCGGAGCGCAAATCCAAAGTTGTGAACAATGTGTTCCTACCTAGAGTCGATAGTATTTCGTCGATTCTGGGTATAGGGTAAGATTCTTTCACCAGAATTTTATTAAGAGCCCTGAAGTCAATCACGGGGCGAAGCTCCCCGCTCTTTTTTTTACAATAATGACTGGAAAATTTAAGTCAGACATTGACCCCTCAATTATTCCCTGTGAAAGCATATCATTGGTAATTTTTGCTACTTTCTCCTGATATTTATGAGGTATTCTATAGGGGGCAATATTCAGGACTGGTGCACCTGGTTTCAGCTGTATCCGGTGCGTCATAACATTAGTAACACCAATTCTTTCCCCTTCTAGCGTCACTATACATCACGAAACTGATTTATTAAATTTACCAAAGGTAACTACATGTCCTCATCGTGACATAAAATATCATCATTCGTTAAAGGACGACGTAGGTTCGGCTTTCTTGAACTCGACACACCCTCTACTTGTGCATTAACTCCAAACACCTCACTACTAGAAAAAACTCGATCTCCGCAGCGTTCGTCAGACTCCAACTCAAGTCTTCTCCCAGCCATGGTCTTCATTCCACCACAATCCGAGACAACCTGCATTGAATCCGACATAGCGTCAGAGCTTCTCTCAACATTATTAGCGTCCCTAAGCGCTGTTTCAACGCTAGTAAGATAAATATCACTCATGATCTCATCAGCTACAATTAGTTCCAAATTGCACAACATTGTATTTTCGCTGAAATGTATTGCGTCATCTTGCGTGTTTAGAATCATGACGGGGACTACGCCGTCTTCTTCGACTCGAACAATTGACTCTGCTAAGAGCGCTCCATTCTCAAAATCTCTTCTCAAAATTAAATACTCTCCGGGTTCTGCCTTTTTAGCAAACCCATAAATCAACTTCATTGAGTTACTCGGCACCTCGACCGTAGTACAATGAACCACTAGAGGAGATCTCTTTTTTTCTGGCCTCTCTTTTTTCTCCGGCCTAGCCGCTAGCTCAAACGCGACTTTTTTTTCTCTGCAGCTACTATTCTTCAACGCGCGGTAACTGCTTCTGCTGCTCTTCTCGGCAACTACTACATCAGATAGTAAACAGTCACTGTTTACAATACTATTTAACACAGCTTCTCTACTCATCGCTGGCTCCACATTTAATTCTTTAAAAGGCACAGTAACACCCTCCCACACGAGGGATCCTTTTTTAAAATTGATTATGGCATCATTCAGCACATCTCTCCCTAAAATCAAATCATAATTAAATTTTGCATCTTTCATGATCAAAACACTAGTCTTAAGTACTCTGTTAGTACCAGGAATTGAGATAGTTAAATCGACTTCTCTGCTGACATTACTTTTACTATTAATTCCTCTGACGGTCAGGCAACTCGGCTTTAATTTCTCATTCAGGAACTTAATTTGCTTGTAACTAATGAGGCATTTTTCAGAGCCGCTATCTAGAAGTGCGCTCAAATACTGATCATTTCTGCTCAAAATTATTGAAGGTTTTCTAGCCTTGCGAAAAACAACTAATCCGGCGCCCTTTTTCTTGAAATTTCCCGTCACAACACTAGTGGAGAAGTAAGCCTCAACTGCTTTGTTTTGTTGACTATCATCCGCAAGCTCTTCGTCTTGCAATAATTCGTACCTATTTCCACACTTGAACAACGGATCAATGCATGATTCAAATTCAATAGTCTCGGACGTATCTGGAACTTCGACCACAGCTTTAGGATTTACGTGAGTGCTGATCTGACTCTCGGGCTCAATCTCGTTCTCACTGCTACCTACCCCTGCACGTCCTGTTCCTATTCCTCTGATAAAAAATCCCGAGCATCTGGCTCGGAATCTGCAAAATGAACCTCATGCCTGCCACGCGCTTGATTACTTCCTCTTTTCTCGTTGTAACCGCGTATATACGCTTTATAGTTTTTCACCTCATTTTCTGATGCCCCACAGTTTCTCACAAAATGTCCACCTCCACAAGCGAAACACGCCGGCCCAGCATATCCTCTCGTTTTACTCTGACCTCTTGAGGTCTACAATCAAAGTGACCAACCATGGAACATGAATTGCAGAAAGGAAACCCTCACTTTCTAGCTGCACTACTATCTGTCCGCAAAGGATTGCATTCCATGGAACCTATTCCTCTATCTCCTACATAGCCACTGAATTCCCTCGCTCCACGAGGATTTCGTAACCAAGGTCGGGGAGTCCTACGTCCCGCCATACGACCCCTACGGTAACTCCCGTAATTTCCGTAAAAAACTTCACTCTCCTGGAGAGAGTCCTGCACTTCAACGCTTTCCTCAGAACCCTGTGTCACATCTGCGAAATAGCTTTCTTTATCGTACCGCGTCGGGTACTGAACCGCTAGAATTTTCTTTGTCTCAGATTGACTCCTCACTGTGGCTACTAAACGCGCTAGCAACTCTTCAGACGTACTAAACTGACACAGATTTTTCTTGAAAAGGCTTTGTCTAGTAAAGGCGCTAAGACCGTTATCGCTAAGCAATAAACAATACTGTCCCCAACGAAACGTTTCAACTCTGCCTGATTTGCACAAGCTTGATAATACGGGTGGCGCTGCCAGGCTACTGAAACTGAATTCAAGAGACGCTCTGACAATTAACGTATCTTAGCAAAAGCAGTTACCAACTGGGCTGCCAACGCATCGTTGCGTATTAATTGTAACTGATTGAGATCGCATGCCAGGGCGTGAATGGATTTTTCACCCCTGCACACATAAATATCATCTAAGATTTTATCACTTCCTCGAAAGTATAGTGTAGGTAAGAGTTAACTAATTTGGTCACAATTGAATTAAAATCTCCTACTTGTTTGTTGGCAGACTGAACAAGGAGCTCTTTCTTACTGGCATCTGACGTTACGTCTGGCAAAAGAGACATATATACCCTGAGATTATCGACATGTGTCTCCCAGCTCTTATTTTTAAGGAAGTCCGGATCCTCTCTACGTCTCCTCCCGCGAAAAATAGGGATCTCAGCATTTGACAGTATTGTTCCTGCCCTAGGGATACTAGCAGCAACCTCCCGTGCTAATAGCGTCCTATCTGTAGCACCAGTGCTTGGCCCTGTCGCTCCCACTGCTTGTGAATCAGTCATTGCTGTATTTTGAACTGCAAACCGAGGCACACTCACTCTGCCGCTACTTGTTTTTATCGTAGTCGAACGTATGAATTCCTCGGAATCGGACGAATCCGACATGTGGTTTTTTCTTTGACTATGTAATTCAGATTCAAATTTACACATCACCGTAAATACACAATAGGCAAAAAACACACCTCTAAATTCAAATTATACACGTTCCAAAATTTACGCGAAAAAACCTCAAAAACAGGAAAATAATTGTCTAAAAAGACTGTCAATACAAATCACAACAATACAATGCTACACTTACTTAAGGAAATTTTCCCACCCGGCGAACATATGGTAATCCGTTAATACGTTAATCTTAAACCGAATTCACTTATTAGGCGCTAAACTGCGCTTCACACTGCAACAAAGCTCCGACTAAAACTCTCACTGAGACAGAGGTTCACAGAGCTGTTGCTGTGCAGCCAGTGCAGCCTTGGCCGATGCAAAAAACAATCTGCAAAAACTACTCCCTCGCCAAGCTGCAGCGCCAGTGCGCTACAAAAAAAAATGAGCTACAAAAAACAGAGCTGACTCTGCTCACACTGCCACTGCGGCTGCAACTCGCGCACGCACAAATGAAATTTAATGCTACAATCTTTACTTAACTCAAAACGTCGAACTGGAGGCTGGGACGTCGCTGTAAAACCGCCAATGACGTAGACGTAGACGTAGTTTACGTTGTAGCTATCACTGTTGTAGTTATAGATAACACTTTAATAGTTTGTTATAGTTTGTAGTAACACTTTTAGTCCGTTGACTTAGCACTAAACACTCATTGTAGGGGCAGGTCCTCCAAAGCTGATTTCCAACACAATTTCTAGGTCGTCGCCTGCGTCGAAAATCAAAACTCGAGTGCGGAGAGTTCGTATCAATCCAGGCTGAAAATTGCGCGTAGGATTCCAATAGCGCCGAGACAGGGATTTTGAATCCCAAGACAATAACCGATGGCCGTATCTGCCAAGCACGGTTGTCGTTGCTGTTGCCTGTCATCTGCCTGATGAGACTTCGTAACTTCTTCAGACTTCTTCTATTATTGCACTATAAATCTTCGGATTTGGAACACCTTCAAACGTCTTCATCTCTTGATAACTTCTCGGTCTTCAGACGTATTCACACAGCGTCGTGAATTCGTCTTCTACTTGCTTGCTAGTGAAAGAACGAGAAAACGTAAACGTTGGTGGAGTCGTGAAGTGCTTGCAGAAGGACCTAGTTTCGGAATTTCATTTTTAAATAAATTAAGACTGGAAGACGCCATGGGTTTTTGAAATTTCACACGCCTATAACCCTCCTGATTTCGAAGATTAGCTTCTGGAGGTTGGAGGACTCACAACGACAAAGAATACAAACTTTAGATAATCTACCCCAGATTCACTTCGACTAGCAGTCACACTGCGTTTCTTAGCAAGTGGAGACTCTTTCACGAACCTCATGTGTACCTTGAGAATATCTAAGCAGGGAATATCGCAAATGGTATCAAAGGTTTGCGAAGTAATTATATCATCATTAAAATAACATGTATAGGTATGTATAAAACACAAATTAATATTAAATGAATCTATTTATTTACGTTATGGACCTCCTTCCGAATACGCTCCGCACTCGTGCAAAGGAGGGAATGTCTTACAGAAAAAAACGCCCATGGCCCATGATAACTCACGTATCTAATTGTTAAAAAACATTAGTCAGGGCTTAACATAAATGACTCTAACTCAAATGATTTAATGGTAACATACCGTTGGGTATTAAAAGTACAAAAGATTTTACTGTCTATAACTGTTAATTTTTCATAGAAAAGCTACATGTTATGTTGACGTTTAGTTTCATTGTTCTTAATATTCCAGTACAATAGTAGATCTTGATCAAGAAAGCAAGCCAGATAGCGTTCGACCACAAAAAATAAGGTTAATTATACTCTTAGTCCGTAGTAATAAAAAAATCCGAATGGATGAACCTAACATCAGTTGTATGATGAACTAAGGTACTCTACTTTCTTATCAAAATATGCTACTAACGACTTTTCTAACATCGCTTTTCATGAACAAACTCACAAGTTTCAGGCATTATTGTTCTTATTACATATTGGTAAAGGTGTTGGTGTAATTCAGAAATTCTGGCATATTGTTACATATTGTTTAATAAAAAATCACA
Organism: Morinoia aosen; assembly: GCA_030386875.1. Lineage (NCBI taxonomy): Eukaryota > Metazoa > Arthropoda > Malacostraca > Amphipoda > Talitridae > Morinoia > Morinoia aosen. The sequence continues at coordinate 739,412 of CM059567.1, forward strand.
ATACCAATTAAATGTATACGTTGACAATATTATGACGAGAGCACCTCCTCGAAATATAGCAGATCCTCTGTTTCTTGAGTCGTGCGATATAGGTAAAAATTGCCAAGTAAATTTCCTCATGGCTAATGCGTTTAAAAAGTTATCAATTTTGGGTAAATTGGCCATGAAATGGCCAATCCGGCAAACCTATTTGTATCTTCTATCGTTGCAAATGTCGTACATACTGGCAAAACGTGGCGCAACATATCTACCGTTGCATGCTGTTTCCCATTCCGATCGGGAGACCATAGACTTGAGACTTTTGGTCTCGCAACCGACTCGCAGATGACGGTTGGTTTATAGACGCGTCTACGTAGACAACGCTAGACAGGTATCAGAGACTAAAATCGCACAACATGTCTACAAGTGAGTACGCGCCTTTATGGTGTAAGGTGCATGTCACTTCTATATAGCTGCGGGACTCGAAGTTTGCCGTGCATCTAGTGATTTTCAAGTTCATTAATTTTTTCTCACAAAATAATTAACTAAAGCGAATTTCGTCATTTGACAAATAAAACTAAAAGTATATCTCCGTTCTTGATTCTTAGCAAGATTAAATTTACGAATTTTGTATTAAGAGGTTGCTGTAAAAGAACATGCAAGACAATGCAGCGTAGAATACTACAAAATATTCATGCTCGTATGGAAATGGCATACATTTTTTTCTCCAGCCTACGTGGTTAGATTTTCAGGCAAAGCGAAGTTCGCCCTTGAAATAGAAATAAGAGTACTATTCGGTCAAATTGAATGTTGAAATGATGCAAAGGTTAAATCTATTGTTTGAACTGGCGACCATCAAAACCAACACATTTCGCGGTACGAGTCACAACTGGTTCTGCGCTTCGAACCAAGTTGTCCTGTGAAATGGGATTTGTGTGTTGACCTTTTGATCTATACTAGCGTTCAAAACGGTTTCTAAACTATAGCAATATTTTCAAACTTCCGGCAACACTAGACAACCTGTTTGCGCTTTTCAAGGCTCAAACGAACGTCCTCCATTTTGCGCAGCTCGGTCGACGTCATTGCCACCTCATTAAGAAATATTAGAGTAATTTTTCAAAAGTTTAACATTACCTATGTTAGCGGAGAGTGTGTATATGTTTTATTAAGCACCCAGAGATAACACTGGACACTTTGACGCAATGTCATGATGCTGCAGACCATCGTTAGTTCGTTTGTTTAATCCTTTGGAACTTTTACCTCAACCAAAAAGTATACTTATTTCTTCAAACGCTTCGTTTAATTTTCTCTTCCCAAGGATTAAAACTTGATGACTGAGATGTAAGTTTCCCACAACAGTTTTTAATGTGTACTAATTTAGAAACACTTTCTGTGTGTGAAATAATTATTTATGTTATTGCGAAAGTTTTAAAGTCAAAATCCATATCTTATAGGCTGAGTGACTTTTTTTTTGTTCTGTGCTCATCAATAAATCAATAGTGTTGTCTCCAATGGGCAACGAGTTATTTAACGATTTCGAATAAAGAATATTAATAATGCTTCCATGCATGGGAGCTAACATTATAGTTTTTATTTTAAATCCTATTCATATCACTACGTATTTGAATGCATAATATGTTTCAAATAATTGGACCCTAAGCGCGATACCTAAGCGATTATGGTTTAGAAATATATCTATCAGTAAATTTACATATATAGTTTATGTTCTATTACTTTGCAGGAAATAACCTCACTGAAAACTACCCCAAAATGGCATTCAACATTCATAAAAGTTATTGGAACCGTTTAGATTCCTTTTTCGTTTTTGATGGTGAGTCCTATAGGCAGAATAACAAGCTAGGCAAGGGCTTCAGTTTGAGTCTAAATTTTGAGAATATATTTATGAGTGATTGTCAAGCTAAATTTTAAACCGGTTTTGCTTAAAAAAATACAAGGAATAGCCAAAAATATTAGAATACTGTGAGGGTTTGATGAGCCAGGCGGGCCAACGGCGCAGCTTACGCCTGGTATCAAAGAGTACCTGGGACTGAAGGTCAGCCCTTGGCCTCGTAAGGTACCCTCCCCACGTAAATAAGACAGGGGAACCTCGTCCTACCCAGGGGAGAGGCACGAGACGAGTCCCCGCGGAAACGTTATCGAAGGTTACGGATATCAGAGGAGCGGATAACCAGAGGGTCAGAGAAAGGCAGGATCAAATTAACACTCAACTTATGTATTAGTACTCGAAGTGGCGTCCAACTCGGAACGAACACGGAAGCCGAAGTTGGCGCTGATCCTTAAGCTACCCCCTTAATCCTAAAACATTCACAACATACAAAATATAATCCGGACCGAGGTCCTACGTCTCAATTCTAGACGTCAGCCAAGCACACCCAGTCACAAGGTGGCTTGAGTTGTAACCCCTTCCTCAAGAGGGCACTCGAGACGAAGCTACACGAAGTTAACTGGAGAAGCACGGACAGCAACTCTACTCCAAGGCCACAGGAGGTCTGGGGGCCTGGGCGTTCCTGACCAACAGGGGCATACGAGGAAGCCGGCACACGAAAGGATGAATAGCACGGCACAGTGAGCGGTCGACAGGACGCATGACACTTCGGAAGACTCGCTATATCCTCCCCAGCCTGAAGGGCGTAAACATGGATAAGTATCTACGTAAATATTACAGAAGCTCAACTGACAATATAGCTTCAAGATATCTGAATCACGCACAAAAGAAAGACTTACAGCCTGGCTTCTACGTACCTGCCATACACGATGGCGTGACGAGTTAACAACACGGCTATCGGGTATTCGGCAGAATTATAATACTGAGCATGGCCAAGCACTGGCTTTCTCTCCGGGGTCACTTTATTAGGAGACAGGACGCACGCGCTAAGCCATGCCCTTACAAATGCTTAGTGAAATGCATGTCTGAACGTAAATGTTGATTCTAGCCAAGTCTGTTAGTACCTCTGTTGTATTTGTCTTAACTAGTTGTATCAGTCAATGTCAGAATTGGGTTCTGTGTAGTTACGAGTGTCTTATGTTATTGAAAAAACCGAGTGGGGAATGTATAACTTTTTAATTTATCCAAATTTATTCCTTAACCCGTATAAAAATGAAGTTGATTTATTACGGGTGATAATACATAAGAGATGACGTGAAATAAACACAGCAAAGAAGTTTAGTGAAGTTTGCTGATTGGCAATAAGCTAGGAAATTTAGGGTTCGCAGAAAAGCCGGCGGAATTAGCTTGCAGAGACGCAACACGCCGGGCGCGGCTCTTCCGGCGGCAGCCCACATACGGCCTCCTCAATAGCAGCCATCTGAAGATTACGAGAGCGTAAGAAATAATTCAAGTTTAAGTTCAATTAACGAGCAAGCTCAAGTTTAAGTTTAAGTTCAATTAACGAGCAAGCTCAAGTTTAAGTTTGAGTTCAATTAACGAGCAAGCTCAGGTTTAAGTTTGAGTTCAATTAACGAGCAAGCTCAAGTTTAAGTTTAAGTTCAATTAACGAGCAAGCTCAAGTTTAAGTTTAAGTTCAATTAACGAGCAAACTCAAGTTTAAGTTTAAGTTCAATTAACGAGCAAGCTCAAGTTTTAGTTTAAGTTCAATTAACGAGCAAGCTCAAGTTTTAAGTTTTAAGTTTAATTAACGAGCAAGCTCAAGTTTAAGTTTAAGTTTAATTAACGAGCACGCTCAAGTTTAAGTTTAAGTTTAATTAAAGAGCAAGCTCAAGTTTAAGTTTAAGTTTAAGGTTAATTAACGAGCAAGCTCAAGGTTAAGTTTAAGTTTAATCAAAGCAAGCTCAAGTTTAAGTTTAATTAACGAGCAAGCTCAAGTTTAAGTTTAATTAACGAGCAAGCTCAAGTTTAAGTTGAATTAACGAGCAAGCTCAAGTGTAAGTTTAATTAACGAGCAAGCTCAAGTTTAAGTTTAATTAACGAGCAAGCTCAAGTTTAAGTTGAATTAACGAGCAAGCTCAAGTTTAAGTTTAATTAACGAGCAAGCTCAAGTTTAAGTTGAATTAACGAGCAAGCTCAAGTTTAAGTTGAATTAACGAGCAAGCTCAAGTTTAAGTTTAATTAACGAGCAAGCTCAAGTTTAAGTTTGATTAACGAGCAAGCTCAATTTTAAGTTGAATCAACGAGCAAGCTCAAGTTTAAGTTTAATTAACGAGCAAGCTCAAGTTTAAGTTTAATTAACGAGCAAGCTCAAGTTTAAGTTTAATTAACAAGCAAGCTCAAGTTTCAAGTTTAATTAACGAACAAGTTCAAGTTTAAGTTTGATTAATGAACAAGTTCAAGTTTAGGTTAAAGAAATTCAGTAGGGCTGCGTTAATTTTTGATACTAGGACCGAGAAACGGGAGGTTTACACGGAATAATTCCTTGGGCCTCTGGACAAGGGTGTCTGACAAAAGCGCCCATACGGACAACACACTTACCACGTCCGATACATCCCTTGGGCTCGCAAGTAGAGCAGCGGAGCGTCGTCGTTCCAGGTGCCGGAGTCCCAGGTGCTTCCAGCAGACACGGCCCGAAGACATAGCAGACGCCGACGACCGGCTCCAGCGCCCTCCAGCGAACGCTCCCCCCAGCCGGCGAGGCACTCAGGGAAACTAGCAGCACATGCCTGGTTGGCACTTCACGGTTCCACGGATGAGGCTGTACGTCATGGTGGCTATGAAAGGCTGAATTAACAGAGCTGAGACGTGTGAGCACGGTTGGGTTAGCGAGGTGTCTGACGACCATTGAACCGGGCGAGCCGACTATACGCTGGCATCGACATAATAGGTTGCGACAAGTATGCTATCGACAGAACGCAATCAGACACCCAAGTCTTATTTACTTTTTATGAAATTTATATTTTTAATAGGATGTTTTATACATATGTCGAGGGATATGACATTGAGCATATTACATATGCATACTTTTGAGCAGATTTTAGATTGCATAAAAAATGCCGACTGGCTATATGCTGAATCATATAGCCAGTGTAGGGAAATCGCGCATTTTTCTCGGGACAGCATCCCGTTAATCAATTATAATTGTAGGGTCTAAAGCTACTTTAAAAGTTTATTTTAATTTCGCAGGAGTTAGTAGAGAAGTTTTTACTTATAGTTACATTATGAAGTGTATTTGAGATCAGTACGGCTAGTAGTGAACTACAACCATGCCGAAGGTGAACAAGCCAAAAGCATCATTTTAAGTTCACTCCAAGGAATTTGAAGATTTTCAAGCCGAAGAAGGATTTCTCTATAGCATTTATTGCTAGAAACAGGTAAAATATAAAACTATTTTTCTCATTCAAAACGTGTTAAAAAAGTTTTGCGTTGTACAAGGTTTCAGTTTCTGAATATTGTCACGTAGAACCACATTAGGTTTAGGGCACACCTCATCAAATTATTGTATTCGAATGATATGAATTGCTTTGGCATAACTTCTTACAATGTCCGACATTGGAAAAAAACTTTATTCAAAACTGTGGCTATAAAGTAAGTAAAGAATAATGAAAATAATAAATCTACAAGATTTCGAATATTGCGCATTGACATTTGATATGCACTTGGTACATATAGGATTTTGCATAAGTCTGTATAGTTTCATTCTGAATGTTTTTTTAGGTGTCCTGTTCGCGGGGATAATTGGTAACTGAACATTTGAGAACTGCAGGATATATAAAAAAGAAGGTCCTTCATTAGGAAAGTCGCAACAAGGTTTCTGGAATATCTGCTCACATCCACAGTCAACCCGTTAAACCTGAGTCGAATGAACCCGAGTATGGTAATCACGTATCCAGTCAAATGGAATCTGGCGAAAAGGGGTCTGGCGAAAAAGGATTTAGCCAATCAGAATTTAGTCTACCAGGATGCACTCAACCAGGCCCGAATTAACCAGAGCCAAATCAACCTCGCCCGAGTGAGCCAAGGCCGAGTCAATGTGGATCTAGGCAACCTGGACCTGACAATTCCGATGCTCACATACGTAGTACAAGCCCAACAAGTCTGGCACTCACTACATCTTCGCGCAATATTCGTAAAAGATGCTCCACGTTCAATGCAGAGTTGTGCACCGCCTTAGTTTCTTGTGACATACCTCTTCACAAATTGAGTTATGTTGATTCCAGGAACTTTCTTTGTAAGTGCACCGGCAAAGAGTTTCCAGATCAAATCACATTGAGGAAATATTACTTGTCAGATATGTATAAGAATAAAGTTAATTCCCTTCGACAAAAAGCTGCCGGTCACTCAATTTTGGCCTGGGTGGATGAAAGTATTGTTGAACAACGATACATTGCTTATTTTGCGTTCGGTGTTTTGGAAGTTCAGTCTGAACGGGGCAAATTCTACTTGACTAACATTGGAATTTTACCAGTCGTTAACCATTCGTCTGTGGCCGCATTTTTCACAGATGCTCTCCAGGTTATATGGCCCGAGCAAATCATGTACGAAAACGGACTTCTCGAGTGTACAGATGCTGCAGCGAACATTACAAAAGCTATGAACGGATTACAGGTTCATTTTCCAAATATGATTCACATAACCTGTTTAGCTCACGGTCTTTTAAACAATTTAAACAATTCATTTACCACAGGTGATACAGAGATAGAATGTTTCTTAAGTCTAGTACAATGGTCAAATTTGAGTATAGCTACCTGTGGGCCCGAATAAGTTCAGTAACTTCTAGGGCATCCTACCATCAACCTAAGTTTAAGGAGTACAATAATGTTTAACCTAATTCACTTAAACTAGAGACGCATTAGACTGATCAATGAGATAATTAACTCGAAATTAGATGCTTAATTTTACAATATAGTTCATATGGACTAGATATAACAGTATATTCGACAAACGATTCATGAACAGACTGAAGATCGGCGAAATAACCCATGGCAAATTACATTATTAGGACCAGTTATGTAGGGGACAAGGTTTGACTTTGTGATCTTACACGACTAGTAATCTGATAGGAAGTGAGACTCAAGATTTCTTTTGAATACCTTATAAGAATTACTTTCACGGATCTCCGCAGGTATTGAGTTCCAAGTTTTAGTTCCAACGAAGAGGATACTGTGTTGCGACCGAGCCTTTGAGTAATAAGGAAGCATGAATTTACTTCTATTTCGGGTTAAATGGTCGTGATGACCAGTTTGCGCAGTTAATAATTGTTTTAGGCTATTGTCGCCATCATTTGGTAATGTTTTGTAAATGAAATTGCGAATGCAGACTTTGTAGAGATCCGAAAGCTTAAGTATTCGTAAATTTTTGAATGAATCATTTGTGTGAGCATTATATTCTAGATTCTTTCCCGCTCTGATGGCTTTTTGCAGAGTAAAAATTTTGTTGGTTTTATTTTTTTTCAGTTCCGTGCCATACTTCTATTCCGTATTGCAAGTATGGTGAAATGAGCGTTAGGTAGAGCATTTGTAAGGATGTTTCAGGCAGGAAGTTTTTAACTTTATTTAGGATTCCGATAGATTTTGATAATTTAGAACTAATATGAGAGATGTGCTCTTTGAAGGTTAGATGTTTGTCTATTATGATGCCCAAGAATTTACTTGAGTTGGTTTCTTTGATTTCACCTTCGCCAATTTTAATGCGTGGTAGAGATATATTTTTCTTGTATGAGAATGTAATATATTTTGTTTTATCGATATTAAGGCTTATTTTATTAGCTTTAAGCCACAATGAAACCTTACGAAGTTCATTATTTATATGCTCCGCCATCCTAGCGGGATTTTGGTTTGGAAGGACCGCAGAAACGGTAGTGTCATCTGCAAAAAATATGAATTTGAAGAATGATGTAGATTTAATGATATCGTTGATAAAAATCAGAAAGAGGAGAGGCCCAAGGACAGATCCTTGTGGAACTCCATGGCTAATTGTCTGTGGGTCTGATTTTGCATCGTCAATGACAACGTATTGTTTCCGATTTGCTAAGTATGATCTGAACCAATCATGGGCAGCCCCTCAAATGCCATAACAGTGTAGTTTCGAGAGTAATACGTTATGGTCCACACAATCGAATGCTTTTCGAAAGTCAAGAAATACGGAGAAAACAAGCTTTCCTTCATCTATATTAGAATAAAGGTATTGCAAATGATTTACTACAGTTTGTGTCGTAGATTTTTTAGAACGAAAACCGTATTGTTTGTCGTAGAGCAAAGATTTTTGTTAAAAATGCGAATACACTTCTTTATGCACAATTTTCTCGAATATTTTGCTTATGATTGGTAGTACAGAGATAGGTCTATAATTATTGATGCAATTTTTATCACCATTTTTAAAAATAGGGGCCACTGTGGCAATTTCGAAAGAGTAGGGGATGATACTTTGTGAAAGGGATTGGTTGATAATATTAAAAATGCACGGTGCTATTATATCAGCTATAGCCTTAAGAACTTTAGCAGAAATATTTTTCAATCCACTTAATTTATTTTTCAAGTTGTTTATGCGCGTAATTACATCGGAGGGATTAGTTACCGTGAAAAAGAAAGAGTTGGGTTCACGGACATGGTCCATGTATTGCAAATGGTCTGTGGGTTCACTGAAGACACTATCGGCTATATTTTTTCCTATGTTTATAAAAAGTTGTTGAACACTGTTGCAATATCTTTTTTCTCGTGGTATTTTACATTTTCGTGAACGACGGACTCAATTGTTTTTGTAGTATTATTATTCGGTTTATAGCATGAATTAAGCAGGCGCCATTTTTTTAATATTAGTTTTGTATTCAGTTAATTTGCGTGTGAAGTAGTTTTGTTTTGATGTTCGTATGTGATTTGTCACATGATTCCTGAATCTGTTATACGTTACTTTAGACATTCGCCCTTCGTATAGTAGGGCTAGGTACGCTTGACGTTTCTTTATATTGATCACGATATTTTCAGTAATCCAGGGCTTTTGTCTATTTTTCGGCGGAATTGTGCGGGTGATTATTGGACGACACTGGTTATATGCGGTTGTTATAATTTCAGTTAAATTTAGTATCGCTTCATCAATGTTAATCGCATGGTTGTCCTGTTCATAGATGTCTAATGTTGGCATTAATTCTTCTAGAACAGTTAGCATTGTTCCCAAGTTATATTCGTTTACACAACGATATGAATAAGTATTAGCCTGTGGGCTGGTACATGGACTGTAGACATTTTTCTTGATGTGAAACACCGGGAAATGGTCAGATAAGTCAGAAATTATTATTCCAGTAAGAAAATCAGTTGGATCTAATATAGAAATATTTTCGAGTAACGTAGCCGATTCAGATACAACACGTGTAGGTTTCGTGATGATTGGAAGGAAGGAGTTAGACTGAAAAACATTTATGAAGTTTGAGATTTGCTCACAGCTATCATATTGTAGAAGATCGTAGTTGAAATCCCCGCAGATTATTATGTCATTATATAGAGACTTGTTGAACTGAAATATTATGCTTTGAAGCTCGTTCAGGAAAGAGACGTTACAAGCTGTTGGGGGCCTATATACTGTCCCAAGCATAATCCGTTTATCATTTTTCGTTAGTTATATGAATAAAGTGTCAATATGTTCACGGTTCATGGTTGCACTTAAAATGACTTTCGAAGATATGTGTTTAGATATGTACGTACTGATGCCACCACCACGTTTGTTACTACGGAATGAATGATGGCTATAATAGTTTTGAATTTGAATCAGGTCTTTAAATGAGTCATCTAGCCAACTTTCTGTGAAACTGAGAACATCAAAATTGTTGTTCAGCTCAGTGATATTACAAGATATTTCATCTATTTTCGGATAAATGGATCTACAGTTCCAACCTAATAGAGAAAAATCGTTATAGGTCTTTCTCATCGATTCATTCAATTTTTTAATGTTTAGGTATTTACAGTTTCCAGTTTCATTTAGGTTTGGGTGCATTCTATTCAAATGATTGAGATCTGGATCAATATTGTCGAATATGTCAACATGGTCAGTCATTAGAATTAAGAAACAGTAAGTAAAATGTGACGTAAAAATAAAAATGATAAAAACTACAGGATCAAGGTAAAAATAAGGACATTCCTACTTATAATTAAATTTAAAAAAAGAGAAACTAAAACACACAGAGATAATTAGTCTAAATTGTCTAAAACCTAGTATGATTTCATTAGGAGAGCGCAAACTCAGTCCATGAGCAGGAACATTAGGGATCATAAATGACAAATAATGTAGTTACTAGGCTGTCATACCAGTGGTATCCGCATATAGCACATAAGATGTAGCAAGGACGAAATGGATTTGAAACGAAGTGACAGCGAAGTTATTTGTGGAATTTAAAAATCTTGACCTTCTAAATTGTTTCCAGATTTAGAAACATATGTAGTAATCCATGAGTTAAGTCTGAGCAGCAAGTTCGGTATGAGCATTCGATAAAAAATGAGAAAAGAAAGAAATTGAAAAAACAATTTAGAATTTAGTAAGCAGCAAAACAAAGCTGCAAGGTCGACGTGGATGCCTTGAAGAGGTAAAGGTAATTCAATCAAAAATCAAGAAGAAAACATGTGGACAGATATCAAAATAATGCTAAACTCAATAAGTCATCCAAAAAAATCCTAATTATTAATAATTTCCTCTGAGGACTTGCCGACATGTTGCAAAAAGTACTTGTCTAGTTCTTCAGGCGTATTGAGGGTTAGAGGTCTCTGAGTTGCTTGTCCAGGTATCTTCGGAGAGAAGACGTTGATATTGCCACCCAAACTTCTTGCGAGTCCTATTTGTTCCGGAAATTTTCGTTTGGCCAATCTCAGAGTGTACATTATACTTGCTCGCGAAGGTACTATGTATTCATTCACGTAGAATTCCGGTTTAGTCACACGGCAGGCTGTCAGAACTTCTTGCTTCTTTTCGTATTGTCGTAGCTCAAAAGAAATGTTTCTTCTATCGACGTTTCCGGGTGGAGTTTTTTTTCCCAATCTACTCGCTGTAGTGATGTCAGAGTTACTTATGTTGATTTTGATTTGGTCCTTAATTCAGGAGCTGGCACACCGTTTCTATGCAATTTTCTCCATGACGTGATTGCGGCAGTTCCCCTGATATAACCGAAGTCCGTTTTTTGTTTTCAAATTTTTCACGTTCTTCTTTCCTTTTGAGTCGCTCTAGACGAGAGACTATGCTATTTATCTTCTTATCTTGCTCTTCAATCCTTGCATTTTGATTTGATTCTTTCTTCGTTAGTGTTTCAATCATCGTTTTCAAGTCACTAATTTCGCTTTGAAATTTCTTCATTGCTAATTTGAAGAGATCAATTAAGATAGAAACTACTTGCTTACTCTGTTTTGACAGGCCTCGTACGTCTAGATAGTCAAGCTCCAGCGTACCCTTACTGTTGTCCTTGCTTTGTCTTCTTGTCGCCATCTTGTGAGAAGGGAGACACTCTCAAAAAAGAAGCAGGATTGAGTAATGGTTTTGATGGAATATCACACTTATTGTTCGATTTTTTTATTTTGGTTAGATAAAATTTATTCTTGGATCCTCATGGTTTCAGTGGGCACTCTTTTTTTTGGTTAGAAATGCATGATCATTAACCAATTGGGCACTTTGTTTAGGAGCAAAGACACAGAACGTCCTCACTGCCTCACTGCACTGTTTGCTTCACTGTCTTCACAGGTTGGTGGATTTGGTGAGAGCAAACTATCCTGATGTGAATCGATTAATATCTGCGGCGAATAGTGCATTCGTCAGAGCACCTCAGAGAGTGCAATGATTCAAGGAACTTGCTCCGAACACTCCCTTGCCTCCATCACCAATTGTGACAAGATGGGGTACTTGGTTGAACGCTGTCCAATAAATCACTATGCATTACGACAAAGTACACTCTGTGTTTGCCCTTTAAACAAGATGAAGCGCCTAGCATCAAAGAGTACCAGAATCTAATGGAAGACTCTCAATCACCAGTAAGTCTTGCATTCATTGATAGCACATTTTCTGTGGTAACCTCTACTATCAAGGAGCTAGAAACACAAGGACTTCCAATTTCAAGAGAAATAAAATTAATGGATGACGAAGAGGAAACATTGAAGAACACGTATGATAAAAGGTACTATCAAAAGTTGAACTGCATTTTGGTAAAAAAACAAAGGTTTTGAAAAGATAAAAACAATCAACTCAATTTTGAGTGGTGAGAGCCCTGACGCTATGGATGAATCCATTAAGGAATATTCCCCTCCCGAACTTGCTTGTTTCACCTCTACTCTTCTTGTTTCTTGTGATGTCGTGCGGATGTTTTCGCAATATAAAACTTTGTTGGCAGTAATCGAAGACTTGTTTTTGAAAATCTCAAATACCATGCAATTATTAAGTGCAACCCTCGAATTTGATGCTGAAAATTGTTCCTCGTGTAAAAGGGTTGTTAACAAATATTCTTTGCATTCCTTAAAACTATTACTCAGAATCAAATTTAGATTAGATTGCTTTTTTTTCGTTCGTTGTTACCGTCCTTAACTTCAGATTGGAATTGTTAGTTTCAAAATGTTTGTGTTCAGATAAGTTATAAAACTTAGTTGAGAATTGTATACACTTAATTATTAGTAGAACATTTTGAAATAACTTACTGTTTCCGTGTGTGAAGAAGTACACTGTTCTCTGTATAATTGTTTCTGAATTATCTTCCTCACAAAAATGAAAATTTGAGCTGTTTTGGTAAAGCATTTGTAAAGATGCATGTTTTTATTTAGCATATAAAATGCGCTTCTACATTTATGCATAAAGTGTAGCATATATGCATCGAGTGTTTCTGTATATTTTATGGTTTTAACAGCTTAATTATTCTTGCCGAAGCTTTCATATTTTATGCTGCAAATGGCAACAAAAATCAGCAAATATGCTACATAATTTATGCTGCATATTGTTACACCCCTAATTATCTCAGAGCTAAGTGAGTTCGAGCCCCGAAAATCGTTGATGCTTTAATATTTATGCTTTCGTTATCAAGGTAGTCGGTGTTCGATGTTCCAAGAGGTAACAAGTTGAAGATTTATACCGCATACATCAAAAACGCTAAAATATCTGAAAAGTCACCATGAGGATAAAAGAATGTGTTTGACGAGGGTGAAAGATGGGCAATGCAGAGGATTGCGACGAAAAATAAGACGACGACTGGTGCGAGTCACTTGTGCTAAATGCCGGGTTGACTCAGCATGTCAGCACCACAACAATAAAGAGAAGCCATATATACAGAATTTTCAGCCCAAGCTGCAATTCAAAAACCATTCATCAGTGAGGTACATACTTCTAAAAAGAGATAGGGGGAAGACGCCGAAAAAATTGGAACATGGGGCAATTGGAGGGCAAAGATGCACAGTGTCTTTTAACCCATAAAACACAGAATTTTAGGACACTCGAGTTAGAGGCGTGGTGTTTATAGCAGAGTTGCCAAACTGGCTTTTCCTAGCCAAGTTACTAACTAGGAACTGAACTAGGAACTAGGCCACTCTGCCTGAAAGACATGTACGCCGCTTTGAGACGAAATTATCACTTAATCCACTCTCCAGTTAATACCTCTGATTTGTGGGTCGGACACTCTCGAAATTTGCCCTCCAATTAACAACAGTCTTTCGGTCGGAAGAATCATGTTTTTAACTCATGGCCGAGTTCACGTCTGGCGAACGCTGTCCCAAGCCGTCGATGCATGGTGCTTACAGTCAGAATTAAGATAGGGCGGGGTCCTGTCATTATTTGGGTAGCTACATCGTGGTATCCCATAGGCCTAATTATTGCTCTGAAAGTTTCCATTACGGGCATGATAAAGGCAAGTATAATGTGTCCATTTTCATCAGCCACCTCCATGCCATTTTGCAATCTTTGATTTAAAATGCCCAGTCTAACTTTTTCGCCGCCTCATCGAAAAGCATGCACACAATTCGCCAAGTCGTATGCACATTTGTGCATGATTATCGCCACCAAGGCGGCGATATATAGCAGCCTTTATCGTCGCCAAAGACCTCTTTTTCCGCGATAATTATCGCCACCTCGAAAACATCATTGAGCATGAAGTTTCTTAACGGCGATTAATGAATGCATAAGTTTACATACTATTGTATACAATATGCATTTTCATAGTACGATACCCATACGCAAATACATGTATTTCTGTCCGCCATTATTTAAACCCGTGGGAACCGTATTCTCAGCTATTAGAGAGAAGCATGTCCCTTCCATTCAAAATTATCGCGGCCTCGAATGAATAAATAAGCATAATAAAGTGAAAGGTGGCGACATCATAGCATAATTGTATATTTTTAATTCACCATTGAAATTAATCAAGCTCTAATAAATCAACAACATTAAATATTTTATATATGGCCATCCATTACTAACTGAAATCAACCTCCACGAACATGAACAGCGTTGTTTGCTGGAAGCACTGGTGGCAAGCCTTGAGGTGCCAGGAGTGGCAGGCCTTGAGGTGCCAGGAATAGCAAGCCTTGAGGTGTCAGGAGTGGCAAGCCTTGATGAGCCAGGAGTGGGAGCTCTTGAGGTGCCAGGAGTGGCAGGCTTTGAGGTGCCAGGAGTGGCAGGCCTTGAGGTGTCAAGAGTGGCAGGCTTTGAGGTGCCAGGAGTGGCAGGCTTTGAGGTGCTAGGAGTGGCAGGCCTTGAGGTGACAGGAGTGGCAGGCCTTAATGTGTCAAGAGTGGCAGGCCTTGGTGTGCCAGGAGTGGCAGGCTTTGAGGTGCCAAGAGTGGCAGACCTTGAGGTGACAGGAGTGGCAGGTTTTGAGGTGCCAGGAGTGGCAGGCTTTGAGGTGCCAGGAGTGGCAGGCCTTGAGGTGTCAAGAGTGGCAGGCTTTGAGGTGCCAGGAGTGGCAGGCTTTGAGGTGCTAGGAGTGGCAGGCCTTGAGGTGACAGGAGTGGCAGGCCTTGATGTGTCAAGAGTGGCAGGCCTTGGTGTGCCAGGAGTGGCAGGCTTTGAGGTACCAAGAGTGGCAGACCTTGAGGTGACAGGAGTGGCAGGTTTTGAGGTGCCAGGAGTGGCAGGTTTTGAGGTGCCAAGAGTGGCAGACCTTGAGGTGCCAGGAGTGGAAGGCCTTGAGGTGCCAGGAGTGGCAGGTCTTAAGGTGCTCGGTGCGGCAGCCTTGACGCCCCAGGAGTGCCAGGTCTCGCAGCACCAAGAGCAGGAGATACAGTACCAGAAGCTGATGGAGAAATAAGGGAATGAATTGGGAACAGTGATATGGCATCTTGAATTAAATTGAAGCACACTACACAATGGGTAGTATTTTCAACAAATATAATTCTTCCAGAACCTTTACTTCATGTCATTAAATTCTTATTCATTATTAGAGAAGTCGGCTTAAGGCTCCACCCACAAAAGACAATTTCACAGGGCAAGTGGAAGGAAGCATCTAGCATGCAAGAAAAATATTTCAGTACAAACAAAAAAGAAAGCCTACATTATAATCAGCTCAGGCCCTCACATTGTCTCGCTTGGAAACAACTTCCAATAAATACAAATGTTTTATCCCAATTATTTTCATCAAATGTACGTGGTCCTTCACAATGTAAAAGGGCAATGCCTATCGGTAAATTAAAGTGCTGCTCCACTTTATGGGTACGTAAGGAATTAAGCACTAGGGTTCAGAGGAGGCTCATTAAAAACTGTGCGAGCTCATCTAATTAAATGAATACAAAACCTTTTTTTTGCCTACCAAGACTAACATGTCAACATAAACACTGCACTAGGTATATCTCATTTACGAATCTCCTCAGTTAACTCAGGATTGCAATTCAGGTCACATTAAGTAACTTTGGTGATAGGAACAATATTTTTGAATATTTCACCTATTTTTATTTATTTATGACTAAATGTACAATTTAAAAAGATTTCTAGCAACATTTTGACCCATGTATAATGTCTTAAATAATTCTAATTTCTACTTCAAGACTGAAGTTTGTTTCCATACAAAAAAATTTGATATGTTTCTTTGAGTGAAATAATAAATTTTCGAGCATTCATTTCCTGGATAAATCCTACACACTTTAAAATATGTATAAATACCATTCCCATAGTATTTAGAAATGTACTACCCTTTCTTTGTGTACACTAAGGCTTTATAAGTGACAGCCATTCACTATCTAAGTAAGTATGAATTGAGCATATGAGCTTCAATTTTATGTGGAATGAATTTTCTTCAAGTGACCTTGACTTTTCAAATATTTCAATTCATAATACTATATTTGAATATTCTTTTCCTTCGTTTCAGTGTTACTCAATTGAATTGGACCGTCATCATTTAAAATCTAAACTTACTTCGGTTACGAGTGGCAGGCGTTTCAGCACCACGCATTGTAGCAAGAGGTGTATCAGGCCTTGATGCCCCAGGAGTGTCAGGTCTCGGAGCACCAAGAGCAGGAGATACGGTTCCAGTAGCTGATGGAGAAATAAGGGAATAAATTGGTAACAGTGATATGACAACTTGAATGAAATTGATGTGCACTACGTACAATGAGTGGTACTTCCAATAACCTTAATTTTTCCTGAACATCTACGTCATGACATCGACTAGTAATACTTTAGTAAAAAGTAAGTCAGTTTAGGGCTCCTCCACCATAACATGGTTTCAAAGAGCAAGTAAAAGGGAATGATTAATATACTCATGGGGCAGAGTACCGTACAATATTCATCACCACGAACAAGAGAGTCATTAAGCTCCTGTTGTCAACTCATATTTACATAAGACTCATTTCATAAGGTGCTCCCATCTGTCCAGCCTCGGTGTCCCGAATTACCCCAGGTTTCTAGACTGACCGTATTTTGTTTAGTAGTAGGAATGTCTGACAATAGGGAAATGTAACTTGAAAATGATGGCCGACTGTCTCAGCTCTTTGTAACTGCCTAAAATTCCCAAAAACACAACAGTCATGCATCAATTCAACGCCTGTGTGTTAGACTTGTCCGATGAACAAGAGCAACAAGTGTAAGATATTACTGGGATAACCAGCACATCAAAAGCAACACTCAGTTATGGTAGGTCACTACAACCCATCCTACATGACTCTCATTCTGGTCAGTGTCCCAAACTTTGGGCATATACAAGAATATTTTTGATAGCACCTACAATAATTAAATTGAAATCATGATCCAGTCCAGACATATAAATCATACCACAATCATCTTGTGTACATCTGACGTATCACACATTCTCTCCATACTGCTCAAACAATACATTCAGGAAGGTCACCTACTCCTCACGCTTACTATGTACAGTCCAGGGACAGTGTGTTCAATAGTATTATTAACTCCCCTCTCACACTGATGATATAATCTACTATAATTCTCATTCCACCTCCACATGTGTCTATTCACACTTAATGTTTACTGCACACAGCTGACGAAAGTAGACTTACAAAACTAATATGATAAAACATTTCACACCTAAGCAAATTCTTCCATCATACAGGTTAATGTAGACTTTTGCGTCATGGTAAGCTTCCACTTGTTCAATCCAAACTATTTGTATGTCTTCAAGCCTTCACCTTTTTTCTGGTCCCTGTACTCATTCCATGGACTCTGCCATTCATCCTCTGTAACTAAATGTCATTCAAATACTTTTTGTATATTACGTTGTTTCTAGTTTACAGTCTTCCTTCTCATTCTATCTTTTTTTATCTCACTTGTAAACCATCTGGCATTCACTGTACTTCTGCATTTCCTTTTTTCAATGTTTTGCCTTGCTAGATCATACTATGGTACCAAGAGGAGAAAAACATGGTTCACATATGTAAAGTTAAAATCGAAACACATTTTCATGTTGCCAAGTTCAGAATTTTTGCAACAAGAAAAATTTCTACCAATAAATGCAGAATTTTTTGCATTTTCCCAAGTAACAAAAGCTCCATCCCTTTTCAATGTAAAAAATTGATTCTGATCTCCTTAAACATATAATAAACAGTATACAGTAATACCTGCAAAACTGCTGACTTCAAAACTACAAAACTTCAAAACTGTGATTTTGATTTAGAAACTCCGCTTTCAAAACTGCGCTAGTCGACGTGCAGCTGTTTCACCGTAAGACAGCTTCTCAAAAGTAAACAAAGGAAAAGTATGTAGCTCAGAAATCGTAGTACATATATAGTTCTACAGAGGAAACCCCTGCAAAAGGAGCGTAAAACTAAAGAAAGATCTGCAATGAGGAAAGGAGCTGGTGTTACAAAGAAAAAACGATAAGTTGAGACAACAAATTAAAAATTATTGAAAAGTTTAAAGCTTGAATGAAAGTAATGGGGATATCTCGTAAAATTGGAGTTCTTGAGTCCCCCTTTATACTCACTATTCAAAATAAAGATAAAATTGAGGTGTTTGCCAAACACGCACCTAATGCAATATCACAAAGTGAAAAAAGTTGCACAGAAGAGATGATTGCTGTTACTGAATCTATGCGATACCAATGGGGTCAAAGCCAAAGAGAGAATGAAGTATAACTGAGTCCCAAGAGGCTGAAATTAGAAGAAGACGATATTAAATTACTTGCAAAGAGAGCTAACTTTGATGCTATGACGGTAGAACATGTGGAAAAAGAAATAAAATGTTATGAATATGAGCTGTCGAATGATGAATTAGTTCATATTTATTAGGATCTGACAGAAGTCAACGCTCCTGAAGAATATTTAGAAATAGAAAGCAGGAATACTGAAAAATGTGATAATTGTAGAGCGTTAGCTGTAATGAACTTGCTACTAAACTTAAGGAGAAGGCATCAGAAGTAGAAAAGGATCCCAAGAGGCTAAAATCATTCCAGTGATATATGACTGAATGAAGTGTGTTTTCTGGTACACTCTATATCGTACTTTTCTTTTTATTTACTTTGAATCCGTCATGATTTTTAATGAGAAAGTTGACGGTAACGTGTTCGCTGCCACCAGAGGCACAGGGCCTCGAATTGATTGAGTAATGACTTAATTAAAATATATAACCCGTTTGGTAGCACTGGCCATAGGGTATAGGCTCGTGGGTCTCTGCGTGGCGTTTACAACGAGATGGAGAGGAAAAATCCCGGCGCTCGAAGATTTAATTATTTATTGGGGAGGCAAGTACGGACGGCGAGAGCACGCGAGGCAAGGACTTTACGACCACACCGTTCGAACACGACACTCAACCCACAATTATCTTTCAATGGTTCGCCCAAGATGACAACACAACAGACTGTGTAACATACAGTCCAACTTCGAGCCAAGGAAACGTCGAGCCCAGGAAAGCGTTTTGCATACGCTCAAAACTTTGAGCCCTCAACGATAAAGTGGATATCTGAGCCACTCGAATATCAACTTATGAAACTGAAACAAAGGAAGCCTCAACTACCAGAGCCCCGATCGACGTTTGAGTTTAACCGTGCCGTAAGCACTCTCGCCAACCTGGTTACTGATCCCTCTAAGTCCCTATCTCATAACCGGAGACTGAAATAACCTCTCACCCGGAGCCTGACCACTCTCTATACCGACCGGACACTGTGTGACTGCCCATCGTCCTGCCAGCGCAGTCGTGGGCTCGCGCCTCCCCAAAAAGGGGGGTGCGGTTGGGCAAAGGGGGGTAGGTTGTTGGGGAGAAGGGATGCAGGTGTATGCTTTGGTGGGGCCCCGCTTTCTCTTTAGCCATGGCTAATTTCACCATTGATCCCACGCTCTGTCCCTCGTCCGAGCGACCGAAGCCGATTTCTCTAATAACTTATAGGGTCCTTGACAAATTGACGTGGCCGGCTCTACGAGCGCCAGCGTCTTCTACGCTCCCCGACTTAATTCTTTTATTACATCGTCATAAATGGAGCCGTCTTATGCTCAGTATTCCCATGCCGGCAAGGCTTGGAAATAAATGAAATTTCTACTTCATACATGACGCTCTAATGAGCTATTATAGAGAAGAATGAATAGCTGATCTATATATTCTACTTGTTTTAAATTTTCATATACACATATTAACTATATAACTTTATTCGAGAGGCGTATAATTTCAGGTAAATCTAATTTTATTTATAAAAATATGGAACCTTATATTTTAACATCTATGCTTCATGTATTCAATCACAAATAAACTGAAAGTATTATAATTTTCGATTACCCTAAACGTCAATTCAGTTTTTTACAAGAAGAATTCCTGAAAACTCTTGCAATATCAATTTTCCAATTTTTCTGTAATTTCAAATAAGTTTCACTTGCGTACGGTTTTCCTTGATGTTTCTTCAAAACTGCGGTGCTTTCAAAAAACTGCGCAGCAATTTTGGAACGAGTTAGCGCAGTTTTGTAGGTTTTACTGTATAATAAACGGGAACGAAATTTTGAATACTGTATTGGAAAAAAAGTATATGTTGAAAATTTTCAAAACCTTTTGAAGAACACACATTTTTTTGCCGAACTCAATTTCAAAGTAGAACTTAAATTCTGGTTCCTACTTTTGTAAGCACATCATTTCATTGGAAAATTTAAAAAATAATCTTGCAATACCTGTTGATTATTCAAAGAATGCATATACCCTGTATATGCAGCTCAGGGTGTGTTGACCCCTCGTGAGTACCCACACCCTTTACAAAATTCAGGCATTTTAGATGCCAGAAATAGGTTATTTTACCCTTTCAGGCGTAAATTAATCATTTAAATTTAGACCCAATATCAAAGTAATGGTAAATATTCAGAACAACACACAAATCGATTTTCAAATTTTGATTGCTGTTTATTACGGTAATGATATCAAAATAAACAACTTTTTGCCTATGCACTTTCCGTCGCAAATGAGTATTTTAACGATTTATGGCGGTAACGTAGAGTAACTTAACTAATCGGAACCCAATCTAACGTAACAGTACCTGACATAACCTAACATAGCGCAACCTGACGTAACCTAACGTAACACATCCTTACGTCATGTAATCTAACGTCACGTAGCCTAACGTAACGGTATACAAAGTTGTAAAAGAGGAGGTGGGGCGATGACGTCACGGGCCTAGAACGAATAGCAACACAGATGAAGAGAGATGCACCACCTGGCAACATTTCCGACAACAATAACGCCACGATGTTTACCATTTGAAAAAGAAAAACTGTTAAGACGGAAATTACCTTACCGCTATAACTCTTTAAACACTCATTTTCGACGAAAAGGGAATAGATGAAATAAATGCGACGAAGATTTGTCAGTCAAAATTTATTTTCAAACTCAAAAAATTGCGCGTATTTTGGAATCAAAATTGCGCTTTCAGTAGAAGGAGCAAGTTCAGTAATGAACAGTTGTGAATACCGATCGGAAACTTTTGAAGGAGGATTGATCTGGGTGGAACAACTATTAGGATAGTTTTGTCCACGTAGTTCGTTTTATTGTTTAATTTCTTTCTGTTCGTTTACTTCTTTCGCATCATGGCAATTTTTATTGTTATGTTTCTTTCAACAGTTTATCTCCTGTATTTCGTTATTTTTTAAAGTGTGTAAATTGGTATTAAGTTGCTGTGTACAGTGTTTGATTGTTTCTCGTATTTTTTCACCGTCATTTCCAAGCAACCCGTCAGTTAAAAGTGGCTTGAAGCCTCTATAGAATCAGTTACTCTGATCAAAACCCTTTTAAGGGCAACCTGAAAGTTGTAAATGTAACTTATATGAACTTAAACTAAACCTGCATCAGCTTAAATTTAAAAGCTAATTTATTTAGCGGGTCTTACAATTGTTTGAACTACTCAACTTTACCTAAAATCTACGCTGAGTTGTTAAAACCTTTTTGAATTTTTAAAATTCTTGAACTTCTTAAACCTTTCAAAACGACTCTTTAATCCATAACCTTAACTTCAAATATTGAAAATCTTAAATTCTTTTCGCAAGATTCATCGCTAAAACCACTACTGAGTGCTCCTATTTCTAAAATAAATGAGAAACATGATCAGCATGATCATGATGTTAACATAGGCAGTCTGCTAATTCTGCGTGTATAAATCTACATGTACTTCAACTTCACTTTCAGTATAAACGCTCCCACTTTGAGAGGATATTCAGAACTTGGATGTTTTAAATCAGTGTATCAACATATTGCTCTAATTAAACCACAATTTACTCGGCGTAGGCCTTGCGGTTAGTGGAGTGTCCTCGGAAGAAAGATATGATTGTTGAAATTTTGATTGCATATAATTGCTTCAATATTTTGCGGCTTTACTGTTGGTTATATTCTATTCTTCAGGTTCAGAAACCTTGATTAGTCTGGAAGGGAATTCTTGTTGTCTGGAAGTTCAACGCTTGTAAAATTCTTCTGCGGGCTTCAATAAAAATGTATTTCTGCGTCTCCGACTACTAAATTTAATTTTCCATAACCTGCGGGCTGAACATACCAGTAAAAGGAATTTCTAGTCAGAGAATTTCAGCACTAAATCAGATTGAGTAAATGTAATAGGTAAATATCGTAAAAATCTTCTTAGGGTTAAATTTATTATCCATGGTCACGTCCTGGTGGGGTTACAATGAAATGTCTACGATACCTGATGTAATTATGTACTTCAGCACTACAATAAATTGTGCGCACGGTAAACAGGTGGTACAATGAATAATAATTATACTACGCTACAAGAGGACGGAGCTTCATGCCGCTCACACTTGCTGGGCTACGCTGAAAACGAGCTAGGAATCGGCGCTGCAAAGCACTCTTAATTAATAAGGGCATTGCCGAAGTACTTATTACAGCGTGAGCGTACAATTGTTTTACACCAGGATGTTTCAGTATAAAAAATTGCTGCAATCACTACAGCGACGTAGGTCGTGGAAGAAATTTCTTCACGTGCGTAACAAATTCTAAGTCATGAACATCATAAGTTGCGAATACATATCACCAATTTTATACTGAGAGCGTGAAGATTGCTGAAGGATCTATTCAGTGTTTTTGTAAGATGCTATGTATTTTCCTGTGACCGTGGTAATTATCACGCCAGTTTAGGTTTGATAAACAACATTGATACATGACGCAGAAATAGTTCTGGTTAGTTCATATGATTTATCCACTGCACAGTTCAACATCAGTAGTTCTAACTGTGGCATTTATGAGTGATGCTAGATTGAAAATGTCCTCTTTTCCGCTGGTTAGATGCGTTTATAGCTTTAGATACGTTTGATAACGTAGCGCATTTTTCACACTTTACGTTTACATTCGTACTGCGTTTTTTTACCTAGCCTTGATATCATTATTTTATCTAGCTTCTTAGGTCGCTTTTTTATGAGCTGTTCCTAGAAAAAATGTTTTTTAATCTGAACACTTTGTTTTTAAATCTGAATACGAGGCAAGTAAAACTGCAGTAAAAGAAATATAAAGATCATAAATTCAGCAGGGGGTGAAAATACCTGCGACAATTCTACGCCTTTAGCTTTCGTGACATCAGGGAATAATATTGAAAGTATTTGTGGATGAATTATATTCATAACTATTTCGTCAAAAATGCCGATATTAAAGACCATCTTTTTGAGCGAGCATAATACAGAAGAAGTTAACTGCCTCAAAGAGCATACTTTAAATTCTATGACAAATTTATGATATTTCTTTGACCGCAATTTGTTGAACTAAATTATAGTATTCAAGTCAAATTTAATGTTAATTGTAGTAAGCAAGTTTGACAGTACCAAATATTAATTGGATCATGCCTTCATTTAGCTTTAAGTAAGTATATAAGAAAAATGCGTGTGCGTCTACTGATTGGTCATCAGAATTGTGGAAATACCCTCCGTGGCCAATGGTGGCGCACGTTGCAGTCAGTGTTAAAAGTGACGGGTTAGGAAACGAGACAGGTAGATAGGTATTACAGAAACTTAAAACATAAGGGTTTTATAAGACAAATGCAAGTCCCTAATTAGTAATTTTGCAGAAACTGCTGCATATATCATGGTGGACTAAAGGAAGTAACGTCACTTCTACGGGGACAGCCGCGCACATTCGTCAATTCGACTAGCCAATAGAAGGCTGCATTTCAAACAAGCCGTGCGACGTCACCTACACACCACGACGACAGCGGCGGCGGCAGCGTACTACTTCTACGCAGCGTACTCTCTCCTTCCAGACGTACGATCAACAACAGGACCGACTGCCGGTGTGCCGCCGTAGGTACGGATTGGGATTTTTGAAAATTTTAATTCTGTTCGGCTACGTGCAAATCTACTAGAACTAAAAGGTTATCGATCTTCAATTTAATCATACCAGCAGCTTCATAAATTGAAAGCTCTATCCAAACTGTAGTGAAATTTACTTTATTCAATCATACAAAACGTTTTAATACCTTTTCCATGCAGATGGAGCTGACAATTGCGCGCCGTGTTTAATCGTAAAAAAGGATAATATGAGATTCAGTATTCAGATATTTATTTGAAATAAAACCTTCCATATATTCCGCTCGTAAGTTCATGAACTGAATGGGCAGGAGTATTGATTTGCAGTTGTATATTCATTTTCAGCATCTAAACTTTCAAGCTAAAAAAGAGAGGAAGAGAGGAATGTACCATTTAGTATGAAGTTAAGAGAACGCGGAACCTACCCAGAAGGGAGCATAGAAACAGTAAGTTGAGAAAGAAGCTTATGAAAATAGAGGAAAGTTGATGAAGAAAGTAATAGGTGCTGAAAAACAGGACAGCAGTGAACCGAAAAAATGGTTAAAAAAAATAAAAGAATTACTTTATTTCGACGAAAGGCTTACCTAAATTTTAGATCAAGACCTCGTACATTCCCCAAGGGAGCGCTAAGGACAGAGAGCATTGATTTTTGTTATCGTTGTGAGAGAAAGTTATAATTACTCGCGTTCCCATTGTTGCAATGATTATATGAATAAACGATATAATACAGAAAATCTAGATGAATATGACAACATTTCAGCACTTCTCCCCACAAAAAGGTGTTTCATGAACAGGAAGGAAGAAGGCACCAATCGGTATGGACATAAGAAATCAGAAAATCTATGCACAAGGTGTGTTCCCATATATGTTTTGGATGGAAGCATCGAGGTAAGACGTTTGTAATGAAAAATCTACCATGAATATGTAAGGTTCCAGAGAACAGGACAGCAATGGACCGAAAAAAAGTCGGTACAACCTAAATAAAAAATTTTAAGGTTAGATTATTGGTGGTACAAGCCTCCCTACCACAACAAATTTCAATCAAAGGAAGTTAGAAATCATTCAATATAAACGTGACACAACGGGAAATGTAAGCACAAGATTTTTTCCCACACAAGACTCCATCATACACGTATTTAGATTCGATTATTAGTTAGTTTAAGCCTTCCTATCCGCAACAAAGGCGATCCAAAGAGAAGAAGAAGGAAGGCACCATTTAGTATGGAGTTAAGGGAGCGCAGAATCTATGCACAAGGCGCACAGAAACGGTAAGCTAAGAAAAAAGTTAATGAAACCAGAAAACTTTGAAGTAAATAGGTGCTGAAAAACAGGACAGCAGTTAATCTAAAAAATACGGTCCGTAACAAAACAAAACCTATTCTACTTCAACAAAAAGGAAGCCTACCGAATGTTTAGCTCGGGCCCTCACATAGTCCCCCTAGGAGCACTAATTCCCATAGATACAATAGCTGCATCCCCCCTAAGGGGCATACCAGTAGGTAAAGAAGTATTAAATAAAAAGAAAATGAACAGGTAGAATCAAAAAGGAAAAAATGAAGCATAATAGACCTCAAAGATAAACATTAGAAAGACCAGTTCACGTCAAACCTTCTATTTGGGTACCGTTTCTTCTAGCTCAGTGCGAGTGGGAAGCCTTCGACGCATCTTTCACCAACTATTGGATGCATGCTCCAAATCAATCATTCATAAAGGTAAAATAATTTATACACACAATTGTGAGATCACAAATAAGCAGAATTAAATTCAGCGGCACGTTCAGATGCAAAGTGAGTTGTTTAATAACCAGACAACACTCCAGGTAACATTTTAAAGAGTACGTTAACTCTTTCGAGACTGCCGGGAAGTGTAGCCTACCTATTCCAACATAAGCCTCAGATTAGATTAGATTAGTCGTTAGTTTTAGCCTCCCTACTTAGCAACAAATGCAATCCAAAGACAGGAAGGAGGAAGGCACCATTTAGTATGGAGTTAAGGAAACGCGGAATCTACGCAGAAGGGGCATAGAAACAGTAAGTTGTGAAAAAAAGAGTTAAAACAAGACCAAAATTGAAGAAGAAAGTAGTAGGTGCTGAAGAACAGGACAGCAGTGAACCGAAAAAAGCTGGTCCTTCACATATCAAAAACATTTTATTTCAACAAAAAGAAGGCCTATCTAACTCTCAGCTGGGGCCCTCACATTGCATAAGCCTCAGGATGCAAAAATTTGAAAGGTGAGCATAATTCTAGTTACGTGAGTATTTTCACAGCCAGTCTAATGTTTTTTCAAATAATTCATTTTGAAATCAAAATTATGAATATGTCATAGGAATGAAAAGGTTTCAATGAGTATATACAATTGATTTTTTCTGCAGAGTTCCAATTAGGAGAAGAAGAAAAGGATAACAAATATGTGTAGCGCGTAGATAGTAATGCTTATTTATAACGCTTCACCCTAGCAATGCACTTAGCTAAATCAACAAATAAACCTTGCACTACCAGCTGTTAATGACTAGACAACATTGAACGACATAATAGTTCCCAGCCTTAAATTATAAACAGAAAAAGAAAAAAGTTTTATCGCAAGCTTGCTACAACATGACACATTTCAGCTTTAAATTCATCTCACGCTAAGAAGTCGAAGACTAATAGGTTGTTCATTAGATGTCATTGGGAGTTTAATCAACACCACTTACAGAGCTGGGAGCGAGTAGTGCGCAGGTATATTAGTACAGATTTAGGTTGTAGTTTTTATTTGGCATACATCTGAGTAGTCGAGTGAGTAACCTAAAGACTAAAATTAGGCTTTGTTATATTTAAATCGGAATGTATGAAGTGCTGCTGTACATACAACAACGTGAAAGTTATTTACAGGAGGAAACAGTAACTCCCTCATAATTGTGTTAATGAAGTACCGGAACAATGAGCATAAATTTATTATGCTCAGAAAAGTGTATTAAAACAGCTGCTCTTCAACATATCTGCCCAATGTGTCCGTAACACCATTGCCAGCAGCGTACACCTATGTAATTATATTCCAGAAACCATATAAAATAAAATAAATAATTTATACAACAAAATTTGTCAAATTTCACTCTAGAACATGAGAACAAGGACTCAAAAGCAAAGTGCATCACTCTCTCATGTTGATCCACAGAGTGAATATTGAGTGCGGATGTTGTGGCGCTAGGACGAAGTGGCTTATCAGACGGAACTTCCTGAAAAATTTACCTACTATTGGCAAGTAATTCAGTTAAAAATCTGTTTTTAAGTCGAAAATCGATTCAAATCAAATTATTTTGACTTATTTCTTGGTAAACTGCTACTGGGGCCTTGGGCCGCCGGAAAATCCTAAATTACTGTTTTTGTTTTGCCGGATCTTGGATAACACTGATATACAAAAGAGTATTGTATTAGAAATAACATAAAACAACAAAAATGTGATTATTTCTTTTGATAAAAGTAGTACAGAGGAATAAATCCTTATCAATCAATAGATAATATCAATGATAAACTCTTGAAAGTTATCAACAGACTTGATAATGCAATGCCTCCCAAAATCAATCTTCCTTATGACCCCGGAGTAGGTAGAAGCACTGTCAAGGGACAAGTTACCCGCGCCTACACTCGACCCATCTCAGAGTCAGAGAAATCTGAATTCATTAATGCTAGGAAACCTAACAAAAATTACCTCGTGACAACCTCTATTCCTAAGAGTAAATCACAGCCAGCTCCAAGACAAGAAGCCCCAAGGGCAAACACTAACAATGGGAGCCCAAAGCAAATGAATAAAGGACCTTATAGCAATACTTCTATGAGAACATTAGAGAGTAGTTGAGAGTTTTTGGACTTGCAGTGTAAGAAGAAGAGGGAAACAATGTCTCTGACTCAGAAATGTCTCAGCACAATGTGTCATTGCTCAGCGAGTCACATCCCTCAGGAGTTCTTTCTAGCAATGATTCTCTTTCTGAATCAACTATGGTAATTCCAAACAATCAAGATGAGCTAAAACAAAACTTCAATGCCCTGCAGGGATAAAATCTGCTAGAATAGACCTCAACTTGTCAGAAAATGCAGATAAACTTCCAAATACAGTTAGGAATGTACTAATAAATGCACAAGATGATAACCAAAATTTGACAAAACTGAATCCTTTCAAAGTACAAGCTACAATAAACCAAATTTGTGGTGAAGTTGAGAGAAAATGTACTACAAAAGATCAGGCAACCTCATTATTAAAGTTAAAACAGAAAACCAAGTAAAGACCTTGATGAACTTAAAAAGTTTGATGAAATCCCGGTAAGACTCAAATAGTATAGGGGGCTTGAACCTCCTATGGAAAGATTTATGCTCCAGAATTTTTGTTGGATTCATTAGAAGATTTGCTGCAACAACTTGCTGCCTCTGGTGTTGTAGGTATGTGTAAAATGTTTATGGACCCAAAGCGTGCCAATTCACCCTTGTTTGTACTTACTTTCCTTGGGACTTGCCCTACAGAGCTGAAAGCAGGCTATTCAAATTACAAAGGGGACCCTTTCTACAACAACCCCATTTGATGTACCAAATGCTGGCGATTGGGACACACTACCTCAGTCTGCCGAACCAAAAAGTCTGTATGAAAACAGCTGCACTGCTGAAAATCTGGTATGTGCAAACTGCAAGGGAAACCATACAGCTGCCTTAAAAGAGTGACCCATTTATATTCAATAACATAATGTCAGTAAACTCCAAACAAGACAAAATATCTCAGTTGCAGATGCAAGGAAAATAATTCAAAACCAAGCCCAAGTCCACCAGCAGCAAGACACCCTTCCAGAATTAGAATCAAGACGCTCCTTTCCCTCACTTGTACTATCAAGAACCCAAACAGAATCTCAAAATTTGACACAAAAAACATTCGCTAATCCAATCAATTCAGAGAGCTCACATCATAGCCGTGGCATACCAACACAGAATCTTGGCAACCCTATGCATGCTCATAAAAGGCTAGAACTGCAGAAGCAGCCTACTCAAAACAAAGCAATGGAAAATAACACTATAGAACACAGTCAACGTATGAACCATAATACACCAGCCTTACTGAACACAGAAGTAAATTACAACTTAATGACTACTAATTACAACCCAGCAAATACTCAGTTGAAAGAAAGGAACCCTCCTACCTCTAAAAACCAGCAAAGCAATAAAAGTATATCAGAAAAGGAAATTAAAATATCACTCAAGACCATCATATTTAAACTTCTCCCAACAATTGTCAAAATGCTTATCTCCAATTCAATCACTGAGCGTATTGAACTACTAACAGAACTTGGTAACATCCTGAATGCAGAAGATCTTATAAAAGAAGTGCTAACTAAACTAAATGTTACCTCTTTAATAAGCACATAATGAAGCTATCAATATTGCAATGGAATATGAGAGGATATTTCTCTGAACTCCCCTTCCTGCAACTGCTTATTTATCAATATGAACCAAAAATTCTTTGCCTACAAGAAACCCACTTACAAAATCACAATCAAATTAAGCTAAATAACTATGTTTCATCCTACAGAAAAGATAGAGATAATAGAGGAGGTGGGGTAATGACTTATGTCCATAATTCCATACCTTGTATACTCGTTGAAATCAACACTCCTGTTGAAGTAGCTTGTAGAGTATTCATTAACAAGAATCCTATCAATACGTATCTGCCACCAACACTTTATAATGATCTAGTAGGTCACAACCTACTAGAGATTAGCAATTTGAAGAGGGGATCCAGCATCATTGTGATGGATTCAAATGCCCACAGCTTTTCATGGGGCTCAGACTTTATAGATAGAAGAGGCAGAATTATAGAGAAATGGGTAACAACAGACAACAATCTTATCTTGTTGAACAACACAGCCCCTACTTTTTTATCATCGAATCGAAACTATACTCATATTGACCTGGCACTAGTGACAGAAGATTTGCACTCTCTCCTAACATGGAAAACCCACCCAGACACTTTGATATCAGACCAATTCCCAGTGTACATGGACTCAAACATAGAAATATTGCAGGTTTATTTTCCGGATAGGTGGCTTCTCAAATCTGCTAACTGGCCCAAGTTTAGAGAAACCATGATCTCCCCCATTCTTAGTAACCTAACATGTGATGAAGCTTGCAGAGCAGTGACACAGACAATTCTTAGTGCAACTGAAGGCAGTGTTAAAAAAAGTAGCATGGGCCCAGCTAGAAGAAAAGTGAATTGTTGTGGGAATGAAAAATGTAAGGAAAGTCACAGGGAATATCATAGGGCATACAATCAATATAAAAATCCCCGTGGAAACATGCAAAAATGGATTGCGTTTAAAAGGGCTCGAGCTATTTTCAGAAAGACAGTGCTTGAAGCAAAAACAGAAAGTTGGAGAAGATAAATGATAAATGATAAACGCTTGTGAGCAGAGGTGTGGAGAAAAATCAGAGCAATAAATGGAAAACGAAACAGAAGTCAAATAACATTGAAAATCCATAATGAGGAGGTCACATGTCCTAAAGATGTGTCTGACATTCTAGTAGAACAATATAAATCCTATAGCACTGGTGAGACTCAGGATCCATTATTTTTTGGACATAAGGCTACCAGTAAACATTCACCAATATACTTCACTCCTGCTCCTCATCATCAATATAACCGTCCAATTATCTATGCTGAACTTGAAAGAGCACTGTAAAGCTCGAAGTTCAAAACACCAGGCCCTGATACAATCCCAAAAGATTTCATAAAACATATGGATGAAAGCAAAAAAAAAATAGTTTTACAGCTATTCAATATAGTCTGAAACTCAGGAATTCCCATGCCTTGGAAAGAAGCAGAGGTGACAAGATTAGGGCAGTTATTATGAATTAATTCACAAACATTTTTCCTTAAGCCAGGTGAGTGACTAATTTGATTCAACAGATACTGCAAGACCCTGTCATAACAAATAATAGTACAAAAGATTTACTGCAAAATTCAAGTCCCTTGGGCAGATCATCAGACTGAATACACTTTAAAACGACACAAATAGAAATCTTGCACACTAAATATGGAACAACTTTCAGTGCAGTGAGTTAAAGAAGTTTTTCAGCTGCTAGTGATACATGTCTGTTTCCATGGCGAGGTAACCGGAGATGTAGTGGCAGCATCTTCCACCGCCACGAAGGCAAAAATTCCTTCAATGTTGGTGGTTCAGTTGGATACCAAAGCAGCCTTTAGCTCCTCTTCATCCACCTTGATGTTGAAATTATTTCACTGTCATCTGGTACCTGAAAGGCCAAAAAAAAATTAGCGAAATTCTCAAGCTTACAGTTTTTGAATTAGTTACTGGCTCAATAAGCACACATTTCAGTTGTGATAGTGAGGGTACAGATTGGAATCTGTTGGTGCAAATAGATTATATTATTAGTTTGAGCCTCCCTATCTACAACAAAGGCTATCCAAAGCGAGGAAGGAAGAAGGCACCATTTAGTATGGAGTTAAGGAAACGCGGAATCTATGCAGAAAGGGCACATAACCAGAAAGCTAAGAAAGAAGATCATGAAACAAGAAAAAGTTGAAGAAGAAAGTAGTAGGTGCTGAAAAACAGGACAGCAGTGAACCGAAAAAAGATGGTCCGTAACAAAACAAAAACCTATTCTATTTTAACAAAAAAGAAAGCCTACCTAACCTTGTTTGTGCAAATATGATAAATTGAGATCCAGGTAAGAGTTTTTAATAAAAGGGGTCAGTTTTAAAAAGAAATGATGCTGAATATGAAGCAGTATTGAGATATAAGGAGTCCTAAGGGAGAAAGAGATAGGGGAAAAAACAAAAAGGAGCTGTGAAAAATATTAGAGAAAAAAAGAAAAATTAATATTAAAAATAATATGCAGAGAAGTACTGTACCCAGCTTTAAGTACAACCAAATAAGGCAGAGAAGTACTGTACGTAGCTTCAAGTATAACCAAACAAGTTAGCACACTCAAGCTGGTTCTCACTATTTTTCTTCAACAGTTGCTGGGTGATATAAGTCAATTTCCCCGTGGTATTTAACAATAAGCCTCATTTAACCTAATCTAAGCTATGAAAGAACAAGTCTCAAAAATAGAAAACCAATATAGCAAGACTTTTAAAAATTGACAAGTGAAGAAAATCAGCCCTTAATCTGGAGAATATTCTAAATTTCATTTTTGCTTGAACATATTCCTTAGTGGATTACCAGACTCATTTTACTACTATGTATTAAGAAACATAAAAGGAGAGCAAAATAAAAATACATTCATTGACATAAACATAAGATATGTTTTTTTTTCAAGCATGGCTTTGTTGCTCCAGATGAGATTTTTGAAGCACTGACAATGAATTCATGATGAGCAACATAAATTTGCACCTTATATCTAAAAGATATTGATAACAGCAAATAGAACACCATAAATGGTAACGATAGGAAAATTCGGTATCTTCAAAAATGCATTTCCAAGAATGCTTGGAACTGTACCATTTGCAAAAAAAAATAACCACCATACAGAGTAGCACTTTCTTATTGAAAACAAGACAAGATTTTGCATCTCTTCAGTAAACAGAAGGATGCTTTATTCCAACCAATCATGCAAGCCAGATACATATCATCTAGTAAAATTGTTCGGTTAATGTTAAGGAGATGCAACTAATCGATTTTCGAAATTTTGATTCCTGTATCATTGTAATTACATCGAAATAAACAATTTTTCTTCCATGCACTTTTTGGGGCAAATGAGTATTTAACGAGTTATAGCGGTAAATCAACTACCGCAACTCTAGTGTTTGAAGCGGGAAGAAATTGTTCTGAAAGGAAGACTACAATGGAGTCTTCCTTCCGACGCGCTCAAATGACCCAGGGCATTCCAGCCATCAAAGACAAAAATTAACATCCCGCTATAACTCATTAAATACTCATTTGCCCCAAAAAGTGCATCGAAGAAAAGTTGTTTATTTTGATGTAATTACCATGATACAGGCAACAAATTTTTGAAAATCTATTAGTTGCATCTCCTTAATATTTACCTACCAATAGTTTTTCAAATGCCTTATAGCTAAAATCAGGACGCCATGAAGGTTAAAATTTTGGGTTTGATGGTTTGAAACACTTGAATTCTAGCTACAAGGGAGGAAGTTATTAGGAATTTACCTGATAACTTCAGATAACATAGGCTCCTCAACAAAAACATGAGCTATTGTGAAGATGCATCCAAAATATTGAACACAAGTTTTACAGTCTGGCAGTCCAAACAAGCTTTCATGCTTAGAACTGTAGATTCTAAGCTTACTACTTGCTAATTTCAACATTATTGAGAGATCAAATTTTTTTGACAATGCCAGTGAAGTTTTTTTATTGTAAACATGGTAAAATTTGACATCACATCCTACTTCCATATTAATTTAGGTAAATCTGAAGGATATGTCAGTTATCGATTTTGTAAATTTCGATGCCTTAGCATAGTTAAATAGATCGAAATAAACAAGTTTTCTTCTATGCACTTTCCGTCTCAAATGGGTATTTTATAAGTTATAGCGGTAAATGACTTACCGCAACTCCAGTGTTTGAAGCGGCAAGTTATTCAAGGAGCACGTCGGACAGCAACACTGCAATACGCACTCGCTTCCAGCGCGATCGTCATCAAAGACGAAACCAAACCTACCGCTATACCTCGTTAAATACTCATTTGAAGAAAAAAGTGCATAGAAGAAAAGTTGTTTATTTCGATGTTATTACCATGATTCAAGCAACAAAAATTCGAAAATCGACGAGTAGCTGTTTATTCGAGCGCATTCGTCATCAAAGACGAAACTAAACTTACCGCTATAAATCGTAAAATACTCATTTGAGACGGAAAGTGCATAGAAGAAAACTTGTTTATTTTAACTCAATTAATTAGGTTCAGACACCAAAAAGTGGAAAATCGACAACTGACATATCCTTCAGATTTACCTTAATTTACACACAGAAATTTAGATAAAAATTGGAGCTGATAGCACCCTACCACAAGATTTAGGATCCTTTTTTGAAATGAGAAGCTCCAAGTTGTTCAAAAACATTCAGGAATAAGCAGTGTGTCATTAATCAACATTTAATTGTGGCACATCATATTCCTATTTGGTCAATATTGAATATAATGTCAACGAATTTCATAATTTTGTAGGAATAGATAGGTAATATAGTCGATTTTAAGACGCTTTACATGAATGACAATGTGCCCGGAAATGCTTAGTTTAGGAGATATAGGATAAATAACGCCAGGTAAGAATAGCATCAACGGCAGTTTCGATATGGCTCTTCCGGCGTTTTGCGGACGCGGACCACGCCAAGTTTTTTGGCGGGAGTCATCGGCCTCGGTATGGTTGAGTTAAATTAAGATATTTTAGGCTTAATTAGGTTAGGATACTTAACTCAATTAACTTTATCAAACCTAACCTTACCTATCGTTACGTCAGAACCGGATTTCTGCTTATTTACCTCTCCGTTTGTTCAATTTTATAAACGACGTTCCTATAACTTCAAAGTTAAATATCTCCAAAAATAAGCATTTTCGGGCACATTGTCATTCATGTAAAACGTCTTAAAACCGACTATGTTACTTATCTATACCTACGAAATTATGAAATTCGTTGACAACATGATATTCAATATTGACCTCCTATTTTATAATTTACTTTGTATTTTAAATTTCAGGCGAGTCAACAGCATTTTCCATGGAACTAGCATATCAAATTTAAACTGTTCTAACTGTATCAACTGTATTTGAAATGTTCTAACTAGTTTCAAAGCTTTGATAGAGAGATGCAACTTCATCAAGTGAAAACATCACTTATGAGCCATCCTTTTTGAATTACATTCAAATAATATTCTAAGTTCAATTTCTTACCTTCCAGGTCCAAACTCCAGTGATCATAAAAGAACAGCACAACACCACTTTTCATTGAAATGTGCGTCTGCAATGCGGATAGGATCTTTCGGTAGTCGGTCTTTTTGAAATGACTGCTGTTAATATAAATGAGACTTATTAAAATTATTTGACTTGACATTTCAGCTTGGCGCAATCCATTCTTTCAAATTAAAACTAGGAAATTGAAATATCTTGGGAAAATTTATAGAATTGTTCTGACATTAAATTAAGGAACACTTATTTAATTTAACGTGAAGCGGCGACATTGCACATCACTCGACTCGTCAAGTTAAAGTCAACACTTCTTTTGAACGGCACGGCTAAGTTCAAGATTGTCGTACCAATAACGCTAACAGTGGTGCCAGATTTCGCGCTAGCAATGTTGCCAGATTTTAGCGCTGCTATTGGTCTGTTTCCATGACGTCACATGCACACCACTCGATTTCCCAAAAGACTGGTTTGCTGCTACCTCCTTTACGTATACCGTGGCATATATGCAGGGTGTTTCAGAACTAGAATTGAAAAATGAAACAACATACAGAGAATTACAAATTAAAGTGATTTAAAGGAGTAGCAAAAATCTTAAAACTCTACCGTTTTCGAGTGATTCCCAGTTGAAAATTTCTTAAATCTTAAATATTAAGCGCTCACGTATATTAAGCGCCATTAGAACCGTGGGTTCAATGGAGGAGTGGGGCGGTACATACACTTTTCAGTAGCCCTTCCCTCCACGAGGAATTAAATGCTATCCTGTGTTCAAACCCTATGGGAGAATACACTTTTATCTACGTAGAGTAATAATAGTTGCGTCTACAAATAGAGAGTGGGCCAGAAGTAACTTACCCTTTCAGTTTACTAAAAACAAAAAAAAATACAATTTCTAGGATGTTTAAACCTGTTTCAGTCGAAAAAGCATCCATCAGGTTTCTCCCCATGTATCGGATATGTATATTGCACCCATTGTATATGACACGTACTGTTTCACGCTGCGTAGCTACCTACTTATACACTGCATTAGGAATTAATACATTCAAATTTAAAATTTGATTATACTTGAAGTGCTTGCTTCTTGTACGTTATGCGAGTGCCCTTCTTGGGAAGGGCTGCTGGTTCGGTCCCAGCAGTGCCAGCAGGGCGAATCTCATTGTTGAGAAAAAAGGAGAACTTGGCCATAATTCCCAATTGGACCCATGTGTCAGAAAAGGGCTCCAGCTCTACTGGGAGAAACCGTCATTGCGTCAAGGTGTTAGATGTAAATAAATTTGAAAACTAAGGAAAAGATTATATACATCCACTTGATCAAAATGAAACATTTCATTGCAGATAACAAATTTACCCTCAAAAGTTTTTTATACGTTGGTAAAGTGTTTGATGATTCCAAAATAAACTTAAAAATGAACACTATTCTGCAAGGCATTTTATTTTGAAAGAAATGGTATTCATTGTACTAACCATAGTACAGAAATACAATTTGCGGGCGGAAAAGGGTTAAACTCGGAGAAGTAGATGAGTAATAATCTAGTTTCCAGCCAATGTAGTTGAGGCTGGTATGTTTACTCGAACGTTTTCATCGTATCAAGTAACTGATGATGAATGATTCTTAAAATGTGAAATCCATTCTGGGCTGAACGCGGCTCCAATCACTTGAAAGATCACCTGAACGTTGATAACAGATTTTTCTTCACCGATAATCTAGTCGTTTTACTTGAGCACGCATTAATTCTATCTTTTCGTTATAAAATGCGTTTCTGTGTTACTCACTGATGTATGAATAACTTCATCACAATTGATCAAATTTACTTATTGCAGGCCGCCTGGACACTTTCGATGCTAATCTCATTACTTAGTGGAATAGCGTATATGGGCAATCAGTATATGTAACGTGTATAAATGATAAATCTAAAAACCTAAATGAAAAATTCGGTAAATACATTTATACTAAGCGTTTATCAGATGCATCCGACGCAATTCTCACGCATTTTCTTGTAATACCAGAGGAGTTGTTACATTATCAATTCTGAAATACATGAGGGTATGTTTCTTCACAAAATTTTCATTTCCATTTGTAAAAAATGACATGAGTTCATCAAGAGTCGTCAATTACAACAAAAATTTATCTCAGTTCGAAGAACCAAGGATGAGAGATGCCAAAATTGATCATTCTTACTGTGAAACCTATCCGGGCTACAACCACGTTCTCCTATAAGCTCTGCAGCGCAATAAATGAGAACTATGATCCCTCAATTAATGCACATTTAAATGAAAAATTATGCAATAGATAAACCTAACAAGTATACAGTAGGACTCTGAAAACTCAAGCACAGTATCACAGAATTTTGGATCCAACTTTTACGAAGAAACCCCTTCAATCTCATGGAAAAAATGTAAGAAGCATAAGGCGATGACATTGGAGCAGATGCCTCCAATACATATCTGGTGGCCTGATCCTAAAATTGGCAATAAAACAATGTCGTTACGCCGCTGGTTATATAAACTATACGCAACTTTCAACGGAATAGAATGTGATTAAATGAGTAAATCTATGGAATTTCCATCTAAAATTGTGTATCATGTCCCCATGTGTGTGGGATTAAAAAAATATGCAGTTGAGTGAAGATATGTGAATATTTTCACTAAGCTTTTCATTGTGTTTTTCTCTGATTTATTTGCGCAACAAAACAAGTATTTAGAGCAAAACAGCGCTTGAAAGATCGTGGCTTCTGTTATAGCTGTTCTCAGTGATGGTATTTCATTTAGAGTGCTTTTCTGTTGGTTTATTGAGCCGTGCAAAGTTTTATCGTTATCGACTATTTTTGATAAGATCGAGTTAAATATGATGAATACGAAGAAGAAACTGATATAAATAAGGCGTACTATATGTCAACAAAATGCTCCAATGATACCAACAGGTAATGCGTATTGATATTACGAGAAATAACGCGATTAAATATTTCAACATTGTGAATTTTACAACCTCATGTCGTGAGCAAATGCTAGACCGGAATAAGCTCTTTTACTCTTCGCTTTCTGTTGTTGGAGAAATAATTAATGAGAACGGAATATTTTAAGACACTCATATGCAATAGCTGGCCAGGATTGTTTAAAGCCTGGCAGCCACGTTTTATGGGAAAGAAATGATAGATTGGAGCTGGCCTAATTTTGAACCTTTAATTATTTACAGAAGAAGCAAAATTCACGACCACGACTGTGACGTTATGATTTCTGTGAGAATGCTCAGAGATATAGCAAGCATTGCATTGGTCAAGAAACATTTGTTGTGTCATACCCGTTGGAACTCGTTTTAAGCGTTAGTAAACATACCTTCGAGCCTAAAGGTGTTCGGAAGGACCGAACTACCATTCAATAAAATAAGTGAACATCACACCTAAGTATTAAATACTACACATAGTAAAATCCAGTGTTCGAAAACGTTTATGAGATGAATTTGAGAATACATTATTAAGTACGAAAATATGGGTGTGTATAAATGTTTTGCTTCTGCCTATCGAATTATATATAAAAGTACAAGGAAACACGTCCTTAATGAGACCATGTCACCATGTCTCCCTATTCTTCGGTCCGCTCTCATGCAGAGAAGTGCGATATTCCAGTTCGATTAGGTGATTTTAAGCTATTATCTTCTGCCTCCAATCAAATATGCCTCCACATTTTAGAATCTCTTTACATTTTAAAAGACAAAACCTGTTTTAAATAACATGCAATCAACTTTCCCTTAGCAAATTGTGTAAAATTTATGTAGAACATATTTACTTTTTTATAAGTGAAATGTTTCTTTTGTTTGTTTTTGCGTTTCTTGTCGTATAATTGATACATTTAGAACCACATTTGTCATTAGACTAGTTCTACTATATTTGTTTTCAGAGTTGATAATGGCCCAGTCTGTCAAAACGTTCCAATTATTTTCATTCATTGACTTTCTTAAATAAGATAATGATTTCATTAAAAATGTGTTACCTTACTCTTGTATGTATTATAAGGTACGAAAATTAACAGTATTTATTTCTAAATTCATGGAATCACGAATGATGACGGCAATTCAGCTATTCTGAGAAGCATTTTTGGCCTCATAATACGTCTGAGTTATATTCAACTGAATGGTTATTTAAGCTTAAAACAACTGTCTTCCTCTTTCGTATTCATTCCTATGAAATGCCTAGTTTTCTTACTCATTTTTTTTGTACGAATTTCTCAAGTCTTTCATCAGTAACGCGTGATTAAATTTTTGTTTATTAATTTGAAACATTTATTTGAAGAAGCAAAATACTTCGTTTCCTCTGACTGTGACTGTATAACTCTATGTAGCTCTGTAAACGAAGAATGAGAATAATTGAGTGCGCAGAGTACTAATGAAATCGGGCGAAATGGAATCATTAATTTTCTTGACTTAGGAGAGTACCACACACTTACTTAACCTCACTTCGACTCAGCTTCCTACAAATTCTTCTTAGAAATGTATCACGAATTGTATCATTCCCCACATATTTATCCATAAGCTCCAT
Organism: Morinoia aosen; assembly: GCA_030386875.1. Classification (NCBI taxonomy): domain Eukaryota; kingdom Metazoa; phylum Arthropoda; class Malacostraca; order Amphipoda; family Talitridae; genus Morinoia; species Morinoia aosen. Next base: position 778,879 of record CM059567.1, read on the forward strand.
GTTGTTTAATCAGAATAAATCTGCCTGGCTGGCACCGAGCTTCAGCCATCCGAGGCTTGTGGATCGTGCGGACCTCAGAAGCCGCCATGGCTTTTGCTGGCTCCTGACGGTGACGCTGCCTCACATGGGCCTTCTAAAGGTGGCTGATAAGTCAACGTAGTTATACAAAAGCTATATATGCCAACTTGATCAAGCGGATAAATTAGTAGATCTACTTGCATACCAAGCATAAAAAATTTTCTTCCACTCACGTTATCAACAAGACAGTTATAAAGCGGGAAATGTTCACATGCATTTGAAGCTTTAGGTAATACGAATTGTTTTAACCTAGGGAATTTTTACTGAGAACTTCCCAGGCAGCATTAGAATATCCTAAGGATATTCCCTCGGTGTCCTCTATGTTCGCTGTATGTCCTCATGTTCGGAGCTAACATTGTTTCGATATTATACGGATATCGTAAATTAACTATTCCCCTTTTCAATATTGAGAGGATATCCTCAAGATAACTTTGACGTATTTTGAAGTCTTATAATAAATTTAGTTGAAAATAAAAGATTTCCTTGAGTTTTTTTCTGTCTAATTGAGATTGGACATGTTTAAAAAATTGTTTCTATCGTGAAGTATTATAGGTGTTTGCAGATGGTCTCCTCTTAATATCCACCGGATATTACTCAAGGACATAGGTATCTCTGAAAATAATTTGTCTTCATGTTTATTTTGAGTTTAATTATCTAAACACTATTATACAATCAAATAAATCTTTTGTCACCTTTTTACGAAGGTTAAATTCATGAGCGTCATAATTTAAACAAAAATAAAAATTATAAACACTCTCAAATAATTTTTTCCATTCAGTAAATAATTCATTTCAAACAAATTACATTACGAAATTATCATAAATATGCTCTCCTCTGAACGAATTACGTTTCTATTTGTTTGAAGGCAGTAAAAGTCCGGAGATTTACCTCCTTTAATTTCGTATAATATATTAAATGACAACTTGAAATAGAAAATCTAATTAAATATGTAAACTCTTATCAGAAATATAATGAATTAGAAAACTATTTTCTGCACGAATGTACCTAGACCTACTGTCAAACTTAAAGGTATGAGTATAATTATATAGGAATTTTACATGCAGTAAACTAACCAATAATGCCAGTCACATAATAGGTATTCACGTTTTCTTTCAAGCCCCTCAAAACACTTTCTTCAAATACCCAACTCATTTAAAGAATATGTTCATTAGGCTATGATAGTTCAAACACATATATGTCTTTGTAAATATAGATAATTACAAGGTTTTTTATAAAGACATGGAAGTTTTTTAGTGCATTTAGAAGTGTTACTACCATACGGAGGTACGCACATGCGTACGTACTTTGCAATAGCAACAATACTATTCATTTCATTTTAGTTATATCGAAAATTTGTAGGGGCCTTCGATAAATATTATCTATTTCAATGTGGAAATGCAAATTTTTGGGGCTTGTAAAAAATTTCACATTATTTTCCGGTAGCATTCTGCAACGGACTAGTTTCAATTGCGTTCTATAGATGAGGGTTGCTTATAACTGCACGGTGTATAGCGGCGCCGTGGCAGTTTCAAGCTAGCTGCTTGTGGAGGGTTGACGCCCTCTAAGATTCATACGTGATAGCGTTATTAAGTGAATGCTTGTGACATTTTTCTTTTATATTGTTATTTTATGTGCTAATATTGTTCTAGTGTATGTGCGCATCAACTACCAGATCCACAATGTATACGGTTGTTGTATTTTGTGATGAGGGCACCTATGAAGGAGTGCCATCATCTTGGATTCTGAAGACAGGTGACCAAACTTATTGTTTGTGGCCAGCTGGAGAGAACAATTCAGTGATATCTAAACTTATAAAAAAGAACTATCAGCCATCTACATCGTGGAAGGCCGTAAAATGCTCCGTAAAAGCTTATGCTGATGATTATGATGACATGATTGAAACAAGACAGCAGGCAGCAGATCTTACAAGTGAAGCAGTTAGTAGTGACAGTGAAGTAAGAACCCCTGTGACAAAAAAAAAGGTAAATGTTGAGGACTTGACCATAATCGATTTTCCACTCTTTGATCAATAAAGATTGTTGAGGAGACGAAAATAAACAAGTTTTCTTCAATGCACTTTCCGGTGGAAATAAGTATTTTAAAAGTTATGGTATTAAATGAGTTACCGTAACTCCAGTGTTTGAGGCGGGGAAAAATACACCGCGCGGTCCGACGTGAAAGTAAACAGGCGTTTCCGCGCGCCAACCAAGCCGACGAAGAGCAAACCCCCTATTGCAAACGTAAAGAGGTTGGGTCGTGAGGGGTAGCAACAGTTCTTTTAGTGAAAACTATAAAACTAAAAGAACTGTGGCTACCTCTCACGACCCAACCTCTTTACGTTTGTAATAGGGTGATGCACACTGTAGTTCCGGTAACTCATTTAACGCCATAACTTTTAAAATACTCGTTTCCACCAGAAAGTGCATTGAAGAAAACTTGTTTCTTTTGATCTCATTAACCATATTTCGGCATCGAAAATTCGAAAATCAATTATGGTCAAGTCCTCAACATTTACCAAAAAGAAAATTCATACTCAATCATTTTCTGATGAACTTCTTCCATCTCCTCCAAGGAAGAAACAAGTTAGACTTCCTTCAATCGGTAAGTCCTTATATATAGCTAAGTAATGTCAAACCATTTTAGTTATTTAAATTATGAGACAAAAGAATGAGCACAAAGCCTAAGTTTTTTTTTTGAAAATTGTTTATCTTGCTGCTGAGACTGTTACAGATTCTAATTATAATAATGAAGAAAATGTGTAACCAATGATTTTAGAAATTGGGCACTTGACATAAAATTGGATATTTGCCTAGGTACTGCAATGATGTAAATAAACAATTTTAAAAATAGATAATCTAAATGAATGAAAATAAATAGCTTATATAAACATTTGGTCAATGTGAAGTTTAATGCAATCACGGAAAATAAGAATTCCGATCTTAGGAATCACTATAGAAACCCATTTAAGAACGTTTTACATGAATGACATTCTGCTCGCTGATGCGTTATTTTCGAATAATTGAACTTTGAAGTTGGCCTTGGCGCCAAAGGAAGCAAGCGCGTGAAACGGAATTTAATTAATAACGGAAGCTATTACAAACGTGAAGAGGTTGGGTCGTGAGGGGGAGGCACAGTTCTTCTAGTGAAAATTATAAATAAAGCTTCTAACCCACCCATTAGGGTGACGACCGCAATCATGTTGACATCGGGTCCAAGATGGCGGCGCCCATGGTGGTCGCCATGTTAGACCCGATGTAAACAAGATTGCGGTCGTCACCCTAATGGGTGGTTTAGAAGCTTTATTTATACTTTTCACTAAAAGAACTGTGGCTACCCCTCACGACCCAACCTCTTTACGTTTGTAATAGGGGGTTAGCTTCCGTTTTTAATTAAATTACGCTTGCTTCCTTGGGCGCGCGACGGCCAACTTCAAAGTTCAATAATTCAAAAATAACGCATCAGCGAGCAGAATGTCGTTCATGAAAAACGTTCTTAAATGGGTTCCTTTAGTGATTGTTTGGAATATAATTATCAATTTTCGTGATTGCACTAAACTTCACATTTACCAAACATTTTAGCTTCACTGCAACTGAAATTTTCACCGCAGATACTAATACTGGGACTCAAAATTCACAGATAGCAAAACTCTATACCAATGCTAATACACTAATTTTTTTACAAATTTACAAAACAAGCTAGATACTTTCCATTCATTGCTACTCAGATAAAATTATAAGTCTTATGGAATTGCGTGTTGTTGAGCACATCTTGAGCAATGATACCCATACTTTGAATCAGCTCAAATTACATTAACATTATATTATCTGTGCTTGTCTATTTACGTATGATTGTTATTTAAAATATTTTTTTGTATGTGCAGCACGGGCACCTGCAGTTAAAAGCGGCAATGTACCAACTTCAACGCAGAATTGTTGTTGTGCTGCCTTGAAATCTGAAGTAGAAGAGCTTAAAAATCTTATTGTTGAAGGATTTTCTAATATTCACAAGGAAGTTGCTAATGGAAGTGAGGAAGCCAATAGGGCATATAAGACTTTCAAAAAAATTGCTCGTGCATCCAGTTCAGGTGAAATGTTACTGCAACATAGTAAGGAAAGTAAGCTACCATCATTTCCTATTAAAACAAATGATGATTTGATAGCATTGGAGGAACTTCTGAACAGTGAAGATGAAAAACTAAATCTTGTAATGAAATTACAAACTGTTGGAGGTACTCACACGAGAGCAATCATAAATAATATGATGAACTTCTGTCTTGCAAGAGAACTAGCCCTGGACTTCAGTATGCATGGCAAAACTGGCAAAAAACCTTTTAAAGATCTGAAGCTGTTCAGCTGCATATTGGGTAAGCAACACTGATACTCTATGTATGTAAAATTGAAAATTTCCTAACTAGGGTGACAAAAAATGTTACCTTTCTTTGGGTCATCATGAAGTTAACTAGCTAGATGCTAGGTTTAAATAAGTTGTGCCATGAAGAATCAGATTCAAAGTTTAATAATTACATTTACTGTGTAAATGATGAAAACCAGTTAAACCACAGGGTTCAATACTTATCAAGTTATCACTATTAATAATAGTAAAAAAGGCAATGGCTAAATATATCTTTGAAACTTGTTCGTTGCACAACTTCTTTCAACCTTTCTACTTTAGTAATTAATTAGTCGTAGACATGAATTTTTTTCCATTCTGTCCGCTGGTGGAAATTCATCTCTAAATTTCTTCTTCATTCTGGGGCTATAGTAAAAAAGAAATATACATATGTATTTGCATATGTTATGATTTTTGTAGTCTGCTATATCCATAAATGTGATTGTATAAATTTATTATATAGCTACTAACTAATATTTGATTTAGGGTAATGTTCGAATGGCCGGTCGGTCCGAATCGTTGGTCATTCTTAGTTAATTTTAAATTTTCGCGCTCGGTAGATATCTAAAAACTCAAACCGCAAGGCCTGTAGTGGTGTGATCTGCTACGCGTCTAACGGGTTGGCTTTTGGATTGCTACCGACCGTCAAAATTGAAAATTAACTAAGAATGACAGACGATTCGAACCGGCCAGCCATTCGAACATTACCCTATATCTGTATGATTAATAACATTTCATGGTACTTTTTTACAATATTTTTATTTTTTTAACTAAATTTTATGCTTCAACAGATGCCTGAAGAAAAATCCGTTCTCTTCTGAAACTAGCACGGATCAAATTGTGAAACTCATGGCGTTGAACTTAACACATGCCAAAGACAGACTCACCAAAAAGAAAGGTGCTGTTCAAGAGTCTGGTGCGCAGGGGCAGGATGAGCCTGAACCTGGACGTGAACTTTGAACGAATTGTGAGATACATATCTGCAGCTGAAAGAATTTGGATACATTCTTATGTTCTTTTTATTTCCATTGGGGTTATTGGATGCTCGTTTATTTCTTTACATTGTTTAGGTCCGTTCTGTTTTTTAATTGCTAATTTGATTAGTTAAAGTTTCTTGAATTTCTGTCTCTTACTTTCTTCTATTGATTTTTATTTTATGCATTCTGGTGAGACAGGTCTCCTTTTTGTTCTAATAGATTAGGTTTTGTTGTGTTACGGATCATTCTTTTATTCGACGGGGCAACCGCTGTCCTTTATTTCAACGCCTCCTCTTACCTCTTCTATCTTTTTCTCTTGCTTTATAAACTTCTTTTTCTCCTTTGAACATCCTTGCTAGTGAGGGAGGAAGGCATAAGCGTTTATAATATATGTACTTTGGGCTTTAGCCTAGAGTGGCTATGTGGTACAGATATATTTAAGTAATAATATTTTTTATTTCCAGTATTGAGGTTAATGCCACTGAGCGTTTTGGACGATGAATGATGTTCTTTTTTTTTGTAGTAGTGTTAATTATTTCTAGTTGAAAGGACATAATTTACTCAAAGGACTGGGTAGCTACTAGCTACAACTGGCAATATCATATAGCTAGTTATTATATTTTTGTTGTAGGTAACTATGGTATTTCAAACTTAGTTATGTTCAATTCATTGCCATACCTTGTCAAAATAATCTGGGCAGTTAAATTTTTTTCCTAAATTTTTAAAACATGCCTAAACTTGAAAATAATTTAATTTTTCTATCTATATGTAGGTGATTTGTGAAGAAAGGTGTGCTTACTGTAGTTTTATTTTATTTTTTTGGTATATAACTTTTTTTCCACAATGTTGGCATCAGAAAATTTGTAGAGAATTAGCTATAGGATGAATATGAACCCTGGGTAAACAATTCATTTTGATTATACGTCTGAAATGGTTATTTACTGAATAAATGATTTTGCGGTTAAACTTTTTTTATTTTTAATTTAGATTCTTGTGTCGATTTGAAAATTTTTAATTTCGTAACTGGAGCATGTGGTTTGAAGGACAAACTTTGACGATAGATGGTTTATTAAATCTCATACAGTATTACATTACTATGTTTTGAACAAAGTACTGCACACACACACATATACACACACACACATGCACACACACCTACACACACACACTGTCCTGTCATATTATTTGTTATCAGTAGCTACATATGCTAATTCAAGTGGTTTATGTAGGACTATGTGAGTCTGTAGTACTCTAGTGAAATTTGAGGACAACCGATCTCAAATTTTACTAAAGTACTTCAGATTCATCATGGTGAGACTTCCACTTTAATATAAAGTCAACGATGGTTCACAGAGGGTGCCTCTTGGGAGACCGTGGAAATGACCCTCTTTACTCTACGTTTATAACACTTAGTTGAATTTAATTGGAATGATGATTTCTTTTCGAGCCTTTTGTACTGTAAAATGTTTTCAAGACGCAATTTATTTAATGAAATTTTTTTCAGTAGTTAGACAAAGGGTTTTCAATTGGATATTTTCAATAAGCCCATTATTTAACTTTTATAAATAAAAATACTGGATCTAATTATTAATTGTTTCATGTTTCAGAGATTCAGACGGTTTTGCAGAGATGATTGAATTGCGGGTGAAAATCAACCTAACAAACATCATCAAGGAGTGGGTATGAAATAATTGTTCATATAACTAGCTATAGAATTCTTTTACATGGAATCGAGTAGGTAAGTTATTCATTTTATCAAAATGGTTAGTTACATTGATATGAACTTATCTTCATTGACCTGTAATTGATTGCTCTTCTTCATGATTTTAGTAAGTTTAAATTTAACCCTTCCTAACCTGCATGTTTTTGTTTGACAATTTAAAAAAAACAGTTTTGTTGGTAGTGTACTTTAGATGGAATATATCTAATTTACTATACCTAGATGGGTTCAAAGTCAAGTTCCTGCTGTTTTTATCCGTTTCTGTTCAGTGGTTGATAACACAAGGAAGTGGAAGTAGGTATCTAGGGTGTTAGAATGTTTTGCAAACGCTAAAAATATCACGAATAATGTAGTTAGTATGATTAGTAAATGAATTTTTGAACGACTAATTCTATAGTGATATTATCACTATAATACTTTCAGAAAGTTCCGTAGACATTCCATTTAATATCAGTAGTGGATATTCTCTTTAGAGGTATGTGCTGGTGACCCTGGTGGAAGTTGATTTCTAAATTCCTGCCTTCAGAGTTGAGGGGGACATCATTGGAATATTTGAATATTATATTCCCAGGATATTTGATTCTGATGTCCTCTGGATGTCTGCTTGTAATATCCCCTGAATGTGTACAAATTTGTATATCGCGAGGATGTTATCAAAGGACAATCCTGGGACATCCTGAGAGGATATCCTCTGAATATCTGCTTGTAATATCCCCCGAATGTGTACAAATTTGTATATCGCGAGGATGTTATCAAAGGACAATCCTGGGACATCCTGAGAGGATATCCTCTGAATATTTGCTTCTAATATCCCCTGAATGTGTACAAATTTTATGTCGCGAGGATGTTATCAAAGGACAATCCTGGGACATCCTGAGAGGATATCCTCTGAATATCCTACGAACAAACGAATGCTGCCTGGGTTAAAGGTTCGGGTGAAAATTTACAACGAGAATTTTCAAGAGTTGTAAACAAAATAATGAAAGTGATTTAATGCAGTAAATAAACTTCGATCATTTGCTCAAAAAATGACAATTAAATAGTACAGTGTCTAAAAAAGCATGTAAATAACTTGAACACAGCATAAACACTGAACTTACAATTTTAACCTATTTCCAGAGCTAAAAATTGAAGAGTTCGATACCTCCAAACTGACTATTATGTATGTAGAAATGAGAACAAGTTTGCTTTATTTGCAAAAAATAGAAATAAAAAAGAAAAGCAGTAAATTTCCAATCACGCTAATATGTGAAAAGTATACCATTGATTTTTAAAATGTCTCAACATCAAGATCCTTAGATGACATACACGCATGAGTATCGTGATACCCATGTCAATTGTCGGAGCAAATAACTGAGAGAAAAGCATAGAAAAATGCATTTTCTGTGTTGCGTTAGATAAGGATAACCGGTTAAGGTTGACGGTGAATGTAAGTACAAGAAATTAAATGAACGTAATACCAGTGATGCATTGTTGAGAGCACTCTCGTTTGTGCGCACTCACGTGGGAATGTGAGCTTAGGAACTTGTGATAGCGGGGATTAATGTTGAAAGTCAAATGGGTGGAATAATTATTCTAGGTGTGAGAATATAAGGTCGACATTAGGAACAATCTTTTCGCTCTCACGTATCAACTAATACGTCAAATAACGATCTCGGACATAATTAAGTATTCTACCGCAGCACAAATTTATGATATATAGTATCTAAATTTATGCACAAATAATGCTGTCTCAAGAGTTCACCGGAGTCAGAAACATGAAAATGCATAGTTGCACAACATTAACCAAAACATTTACAACATAATTGGTGCAATTCGTGAAATTAAACACCTAAATAACGCAGTCATAATTTTCTCATCAGCGAGGAAACGAGAAATAGCCACACAAGGTTGACAATAGCATTATACGCAATAAATAAGAAAAGAAAACACTTCGTATCCCACAAAAATTAATACATAAGATGAGCTACGTCGCTTTTAAACATACCTTAACATAAAGGTCTTGAGTTGATAAACGGACATGGGTGTCATAACAGCCGATATAAATGATTGTACATGAGACTGAGAGAAAAACGTAAAAATATATTCCATTGCAAGTTATAATGAGTTTTAAAATGTGTATAAATGATTAATGAATGTAATAAAAGAAATGTAAAGATAAACAGAGTTGGGTAGAAACCTTTTTGACAGTCTCCTCGTACATTGCCGTATGAGCTTTGGTTCTTGTGACTCACGAAATTACGTTAACATTTGTTTGAAGTAGATAATCTAGATTCATACCTAAGGAATCGAAATGATCGAAAATTGAAAATATATTTTCTTGAAAAATCATAACAAAATAGAACTAAGGTAATTGCCTCAAAGAACGTGCTCTAACCCCCACAACAAATTGATGATATTTCCCATATAAATGCTTGACAATAATACAGGGTGCATTAGTGAAAGGGAAAATTTTCACTAGGACATTATTTTCAAAAAATAATTCATTTCAGTTATTGTACACCAAAAGGTTGTTTATGTTAATCATTTACATACCAAATGCATTTTGTATACCTTATATTTAATTGTTTTAAGGACCTTAACAATTTTCAGTTTCACAGACACACCCGGTGTAAAGAAGTGAAATGTTAGGTAACGTGACAAGTTGATAGTAAAAATAACGGTGATCATAGCAAGAAATGTCGCTGGTTTAGTTATTTTGCAAAAAATTCCTGTGCGTAGGTTCTAAATATTAGCATACAAGCAATCAGGTGTATACGTACACTACACAAACTTTGGATAGAAAACTAAGAAATTTAGAGAAATGGGCGAAATAAATTCGGAACTACATCTTCAGTATGTACGACAGTGTACAATTATTGACGATGAGAGACAAAACGACAAGCTATTGTGGTTGGAGGGAATTGTTTGATTGAGTGTTCGATTTCGATACTCGGGGGATGTTCGTTCCACAGTAAGGCACCTAACACTGACAGAGCTATCTGACCATTATCAAATGAACAGTAGTATATTTCTCTAAATAAGGTTTTGGTTGCTTACAGTGGGAGGAAGGAATAATAAAATATCAGCATTGCTCTGAGGGAGATATACAACGGAAAATAGGTATTAGGCTTTATTAGTAAGTAATCTTTCGTGAAAAGGAGTTCAGCCGAGTTTATTTAGGAATGAAGTTGAATGATAACTGTTTTTGAATTTATCTTTGTATACAACCTTTACCGCGGAACTCATACATATTTGTAACTGTCTTTGAAAACATTGAGGCATGTCTCCTCATACTAGGTTGCGAAAGTTAATGCGCGACGATAACACTAAAAATTTAAGGGAAGCATTTTTTCATGTTCCCCTTAGCTGCAGTCCAAAAGTCGATTCTCCCGATTTTTTTTTATTGCTTTAAATGAGTTTGAGATATGTCCCCGAATGTCTGTAAAAATATCAGGAACGTATCCCAGAGCTAACGTCTTCCCCGGGAGGGGGAGAGAATCCCCCTTACGGACCTTTTTTTCATTTTTGAACCTAGAGCAATAAAATTTGGTATACTGATAGGAAATGCAATTTAGAATCATTTATCATTTAATACAAAATGCGATTTTCTTGAAAAGAAAATGGGAAATCATAGAAAACGACATTTTTGGGGGGGTTTTCTAAATGCTTCTCCTCCTACAGTTTTTGAGCTACAGTGATGATTGTGGTATCATTGAATGCAGAATAACGTGCACAATAAAAAAATCCTCAAATTTTCAATTTTATACTTTTTTATATATATATTTCATCATTCATATTCCTAAAGGTAAGCAACCCCCATCCGAATATTTTTTTTATTATTGAATTTAGAGCAATGAAATTTGGTATACTGATAGGAAATGCAATTTAGAATCATTTATCATTCATGAAAAAATGCGATTTTCTTGAAAAGATTATGGGAAATCATAGAAAACGACATTTTGGGGGGGTTTTCTAAATGCTTCTCCTCCTACAGTTTTTGAGCTACAGTGATGATTTTGGTATCATTGGATGCAGAATAACGTGGACATTCCAAGAACTTGAATGCTTTTCCTCAAATTTCCAATATAAAATTTAAAAAATTTAAATAAAAAAAAAACAAAACATTCTCAAGAAAATTCAAATTTATAACGTCATAACTTTGAAACAAGAATTAATTTTGAAAAACTTCTCAATACATTGTAAAGCTCTTGTTTTTCTGCATCCAATGATACTAAAATCATCACTGTAGCTCAAAAACTGTAGGAGGAGAAGCATTTTTTTTCTTAAAAATATGTCTTCTGAAAAAGGTAAGTTTTCAAGACGTTTGTCATTATTACTCCGAAGTTTACAAAGCTAGAGCAATGCGGTTTGTTGCATTTGAAAGTGAAATGGTTGCTCAATCTAATTTACCAGGGGATTTTCGACATTTTTTCTGTAAAGCTTTCCGTAGACTTTTTTACCCTAAAAGTATAACTTTTGCCCTGACCTTTACAAAAAAATTCATATAAATTCTAAATGAAATATATATATCAAAAAATCCCATGGTAAATTAGATAGAGTACACGTTTGACTTTCAAATGCAACAAACCGCATTGTTCTAGCTTTGTAAATTTCGAAGTAATAATGAATAATATATGTTTATATAATTTTTTTTTTAAATAAATAATTTTCTATGCCCTGGAGAAAAAATTTTCCTAAACAAAAGTTGTTACAGATGTGGAGATCTAGTAGTCTGCAAATTTTCATAGACGTAAGTCCAATAGAAAAAAAGTTTCAGTTTTTTGGAAATGCTTCCCTTAATCACGTATAATCTAGACTTCTCGTCGACAATACTTTTTATGCGTTCAAAAAACCGTTAAGTTTTGTTAATTCGGTTGCCAGTTTTCTCCTCGTGAAATTTGAAGGACATGTTTTATCAAACTAAATGCCTAAATTTTCTACTTCTTACGGGCTATATTTCATCATTACACTCAGAGAAATCTTCACACACCTGGATGTGTCATCATGACACACTTAAGTGTGTCACCATGACAACCCTTCAAGTTGGTCGAGAACGTAGACTAGCTTCCACCAATAGAACGTTGCCAAGGTTGCCGTTGTTGAGTGTTTCCTCTCTAATCAATGCCAATTAATCTTTTTAACGGGCACATTGATTTCAAATGTGGTAATTATTAAATTTATGCTTATTTTATGAAAGTTTTACTTCTTCCAACTTAGAATTGTGCAAACGGAAGAATTTTAAACCCCCGAGGAGAATACAGCTGTTGTATCTATGAGAATTAAGGCTCCCGGGGGGATATGTGAGGTCCCGAGCAAAAGGTTAGATAGGCCATCTTTCAGTTGAAATAAGGTTGTATTTATTTGGTTACCGGTCAATTTTTTCGGTTACTACTAAGCGGTTTTTCAGTACCCACAACATTCCTCTTCACTCGTTATCTGGTTTAATGAATTTCTTTCTTAACTTCCCATTTCCATATGACTCGTGTATAGATTTGGCATCCCTTCAAGTCCATACTCATTAATGCATTCCTCTTTCCTCTCTTTGGAACGCCTGTATTGCGGTTAAGGAGGCTTAAAAACATAATTTATTCTACTCTAATCTAATTTTGTCTGATTATCCCCGTTCCGGTCTCTGGTCCGATCTCTGGTCCGGTCTCTGGTCCGGTCTCTGGTCCGGTTTCTGGTCCGGTCTCTGGTCCGGTCTCTGGTCCGGTCTCTGGTCCGGTCTCTGGTCCGGTCTCTGGTCAGGTCTCTGGTCAGGTCTCTGATCCGGTCTCTGGTCAGGTCTCTGGTCAGGTCTCTGGTCAGGTCTCTGGTTAGGTCTCTGGTCAGGCCTCTGATCCGGTCTCTGGTCAGGTCTCTGGTCCGGTCTCTGGTCCGGTCTCTGGTCCGGTCTCTGGTCCGGTCTCTGGTCCGGTCTCTGGTCCGGTCTCTGGGCATTTCTCTGTTCAGGTCTTTGGTCCGGTCTCTGGTCAGGTCTTTGGTAAGGTCTCTGGTCAGGTCTCTGGTCCGGTCTCTGGTCAGGTCTCTGGTCAGGTCTCTGGTCAGGTCTCTGGTCCGGTCTCTGGTCCGGTCTCTGGTCCGGTCTCTGGTCCGGTCTCTGGTCCGGTCTCTGGTCCGGTCTCTGGTTCTCTCTCTGGTCAGGTCTTTGGTCAGGTCTCTGGTCCGGTCTCTGGTCTGGTCTCTGGTCCGGTCTCTTGTCAGGTCTCTGGTCAGGTCTCTGGTCAGGTCTCTGGTCAGGTCTCTGGTCGGGCTTCTGGTTGGGCTTCTAGTCGGGCTTCTGGTCAGGTCTCTGGTCAGGTCTCTGGTCGGGTCTCTGGTCAGGTCTCTAATCGGGTCTCTGGTCAGGTCTCTGGTCGGGTCTCTGGTCAGGTCTTTGGTCTGGATTGGTCACGTCTAATATATTCTGAGCACAAAATATTGAAGAATCATGAATTTTCCGGTCTATTTAACGTTATCTTTTGTTCGTCCTGAATTATGAAACCTTAATTTTCGTAAAATAAGCCACAAAAATGAACACTTTTTGCCGATGATTGCCTAATTCTTTCATTTAGCACAGAACCTAGTCGATGGAAGCTGCTAAAAAATAGCTACCAATCATAAGAAAATATGCTATAAAATTAAACATTAATTCGGAAAAATTTATCAATCGCCATTTCGATTAAATTAAAGTTGACGTACAATGTACTACAATAATTATTCTTCCATTCAGTTGGTCATCAAACTTATCGTTAAGCACAGAAGAGAAAGCACGTAATATGCTGGTTGGTGCTCAAGGAAAAGGTATTTCATCATAATTGAGATTAAGTTGATTGCATGATTTAGTCGTCTGATCCCTCATGGAATACAAATATGGCTATATTCTCTTCTTTTATGCTTTTAAACCTGTAAGAAATGTATTCATCTTATATTTTGTATTTATTCATAGAAGGAGCATTCTTTCAACATGTCTTATTTTAATGCTCTTAATTGCTAATAGCCTTGTAAATATTTTTCTTTTGCAAAAAAATTTGGTGCATCTGTTGGAGGGAGTGCATGACAGATTGGGAACATTTTATTTTCAAGCACTAGATTGCAGCCGGTTAAATTTTTGGTTTCCATACCTAGTGATAGATTCAGTGTGATTTATTTATTTATACTGATTTCAATAGGCTGGTGCCTTCGAAAAAACAGTTGGTTAAAGAATTTTGAGGATTCGATGAATTACTCATTCAATGGTGCTTTGTGTCGTACGTCAGACATGTGCCCAACCCAACATCCGCCAGTCACAGACTACTGCGAAAATTATTAAGAGTGCCTCGGCTGCCGCCCGGAATCCCTCAGTCTCGCTCTAATATGGTGCAAACTGCCGTATGTTGATGGCATATTTAAACTGGAGTGCGGATGTTGTGGCGTTAGAACGTGGTGGCTTATAAAACGGAACCTCCTGAAAAATTTACCTATTATTGACAAGTGGTTCAGTTAAAAACGTGGGTATAAGTCGGAAATCGATTCAAATCAAATTGGTTTGCCTTCTTTCTAGGTAAACTTCTACTGGGGCCTTAGGCCCCCAGTAACCCTAAATTAGTATTTTTGTTTTGCCGGAAATTTGATAACACTGATATTTAAAAGGATACTGTCCTACAAATAACATAAAAGAACAATATTTGGTAATTTTTTTGATAAAGGTAATAAATAAGGACCAAATTAAAATCAAGCAATAGATACTATCAAAGATAAACTCCTGAACATTATCAACAGACTTGGCAAAACAATGCCTCCCAAAAGCAAACTTCCTGATGACCCCGGGGGAAGTAAAAGCGGTGTCAAGGGAAAAGTTACTCGCACCTACACTCAACCCATCTCAGAGTCAGAGAAATCTGAATACAATAATGCAAGGAAACTTAACAAAAATTGCTCCGTGACAACCTCTACTCCTAAGAGTAAATCACAACCAGCTCTAAGACAAGAAACCCCAAGGGCAAACCCTAAAAATGGGAGCCCAAAGCAAAAGAACAAAGAATTTTATAACAGTACTTCTAAAAGAACATTAGAGAGTAGCCAAGAATTTTTGGATCTGCAAAGCAAAAAAAAAGAGGAAAACCCATAATGTCTCTGACTCAGAAATGTCTCAGCACAATATGTCATTGCTCAGTGAGTTAGATCCCTCAGGAGTTCTCTCTAGCAATGATTCTCTTTCTGAATCAACTTTGGTAATTCCAAACAATCAAGAAGAACTAAAACAAAATCGGAAATACCCTGCAGGGGTAAAATCCGCTAAAATAGACCTCAACTTGACAGAAAATGCAGATAAAATCCCAAATACAGTTAGGCTTGTGCAAATAACTGCACAAGACGATAACCAAAACTTGACAAAACTAAATCCATTTAAAGTACAAGCTACAATAAACCAAATTTGTGGTGAAGTGGAAAAAGTAGAGTATAAAGGATCAGGCAATCTTATCATTAAAGCTAAAACAGAAAGCCAAGTGAAAACCTAGATGAACCTAAAAAAGTTTGGTGAAGTTCCAGTCAAAGCTCAAATAGTCTGGGGGCTTACACCTCCTATGGAAAGATTTATGCCCCAGAATTCCTGTCAGACTCATCAGAAGATTTGTTGCAGCAACTTGCCTCCTCTGGTGTAGTAGGCATACGAAAAATGTACATGAATCCAAACCGTGCCAGTTCACCCTTGTTTGTACTTACTTTCCTTGGAACTTGCCCTACAGAGCTGAAAGCAGGCTATTCAAATTACGAAGTAGATCCATTCTACAATAATCCCATTCGATGTACCAATTGCTGGCGATGGGGACATAATACCTCAGTCTGCCGAAATAGGAAAGTCTGTAAGAATTGCTCATCTCGAGAACATGATGAAAGCAACTGCACCGCTGAAAATCTAGTATGCACAATTTGCAAGGGAAACCATACAGCTGACTCAAAAGAGTGCCCCATTTATATTCAAGAACATGATGTTAGTAAACTCCAAGCAAGACAAAATATCTCATTTGTAGATGCAAGAAAAATAGTTCAAAACCAAACTCAAGTCCACCAGCAGCATGATAATCTCCCAGAATTAGAATCAAGACACTCCTTCCCCCCACTTGCAATATCAAGAACCCAAAAAGATTCTCAAAATCTGACACAAAAAACATATGCTAATGCAGTCAATTCAAATAACTCACATCACAACCATGGTACACCAATACAGAATCTTGGCAACCCTATGCATGCTCTTAAAAGGCTAGAACTACAGAAGCAGCCTGCTCAAAACAAAGCAATGGAAAATAAAGCCATACAACAGAATCAACTTATGAACCAGAATACATCAACCCCACTGAACACAGAAAGAACTTACAACTTGATGGCAACTAATTGCGACACAGCAAATAATCCATTGAAAGAAAGGAACCCTCCTGCCTCTGAAAACCAGCAAAACCATAAAAATATCACAGAAAAGGACATTGAAATATCACTCAAGACCATAATACTTAAACTTCTTCCTACAATTGTCAAAATGCTAATCTCCAATTCAATCACTGATCGTATTGAACTGCTAACAGAACTTGGTAACATCCTGAATGCAGAAGATCTTATAACAGAAGTGCTAACTAAACTAAATGTCACCTCTTTAATAAGCCCATAATGAATCTATCAAAATTGCAATGGAATATGAGAGGATATTTTTCAAAACTCCCCTTCCTGCAGTTGCTCATTAATCAATATGAACCCAAAATTATTTGCCTACAAGAAACCCACTTACAAAATCACAATCAAACTAAGCTAAATAACTATGTTCCACCCTACAGAAAAGATAAAGATAATAGAGGAGGTGGGGTAGTGACTTATGTCCATAATACTATACCTTGTATACCTATTCAAATCAACACTCCTGTTAAAGTTGTAGCTTGTAGAGTATTCATTAAGAAGAAACCTATCAACATTATCAATATGTATCTGCCACCAACACTCGATAATGACTCAGTAGGTCATAACCTACTAGAGATTAGCAGTTTGAATAGGGGATCCTGCATCATTGTGATGGATTCAAATGCCCACAGCTACTCCTGGGGCTCAGACTTCATAGATAGAAGAGGCAGAATTATAGAGAATTGGATTACAGACAACAATCTCATCTTGTTAAACAACACAGCCCCTACTTTTTTATCATCAAATGGAAACTATACACACATTGACTTGACACTAGTGACAGAAGATTTGCACTCTCTCCTGACATGGAAAACCCACCCAGACACCATGATGTCAGACCACTTCCTAGTGTACATGGACTCAAACATGGAAATATTGCAGGTTAATTTTCCAGATAGGTGGCTCCTTAAATCAGCTAACTGGCCCAAGTTTAGAGAAACCATGATCTTCCCGATTCTTAGTAACCTAACATGTGATGAAGCTTGCAGAGCGGTGACACAGACAATTATTAGTGCAACTGAAGGCTGTGTTAAAAAGAGCAGCATGGGCCCGGCTAGAAAAAAAATGAATTGTTGGTGGAATGAAAAATGTAAGGAAAGTCACAGGGAATATCATAGGGCATACAATCAATATAAAAATCACAGTGGAAACATGCAAAAAATGGATCGCATTTAAAAGGGCTCGAGCTATTTTCAGAAAGACAGTGCTTGAAGCAAAAACGGAAAGTTGGAGAAATTATGTAGCCAGTCTAAATGATAAAAGCTCATCAGCAGAAGTGTGAAGAAAAATCAGAGACATAAATGGAAAAAGAAACAGAAGCCAAATAACATTGAAAATCCAAAATGAGGTGGTCACATGTCCTAAAGATGTGGCTGACATTCTAGTAGAACAATATAAATCCTATAGCACTGGTGAGACTCAAGATCCTTTATTTTTTGAACATAAGGCTACCAGTGAACATACCTCCATACATTTCACTCCTGCTCCTCATCACCAATCTAACCGTCCAATTACATATGCTGAACTTGAAAGAGCACTGAAAAGCTCCAAGGCCAAAGCACCAGGCCATGATTCAATCCCAGTAGATTTCATAAAAAATATGGATAAAAACCAAAAAAATACAATTTTACAGCTATTCAATATAGTGTGGAACTCGGAAATCCCCATGCCTTGGAAAGAAGTAGTAATTTGCCCCATTCTGAAACCTGGCAAAGACCCTACAGATCCAAAGTCTTATAGGCCAGTAGCTCTCACAAATACTTTATGCAAAATATACGAAAAAATAATTAATTGGAGACTCCTATTTTATTTGGAGGATAACAATTTGATTGATAAAACCCAAAGTGGTTTTAGAGCCAGTCACTCTACTCTAGACGGAATGTCTCGCCTGGAAAACTCAATCCGAAAAGCCCTCATGCTTCAGGACCATTGCATTGTTGTATTTATTGATATTAAGCGTGCGCTTGATACGGTGTGGCATCATGAACTGCTAAAAAAATTGGAAATTATGGGTCTTCAGGGAAATCTACCAAAAGTAATTGCATCCTTCATAAAAAATCGCAAAATCAGGGTGAGGGTGAATGGTGTCTTATCTAAGGTATTCACATTAAATACTGGTGTTCCACAAGGATCAGTCATAATCCCTACACTATTCAATATTATGATTAATGATATATATCAAGACTTTCCCCCTGTTCTAGAAACATCTCTTTATGCAGATGATGGAGCATTCTGGATAACTGACCCAAACTTGGATCAGGCTCTCTGTGTCTTGCAGGAAGCTCTGGACCAGGGCTCCCACTCTAAATTTTCAGATAAACCTAGATTGAACATGAAAAAAACCCAGATTCGTTCAAAAAAACCTAGAAGTGTTATTTTACTAGGAAAAAGTAAAAGTTAACATACATGAGGGAAAACAATGATGGTAATGCTGATTTTATTCCTGTTCCTCCTCTTAATTCGCTTCTGCAGCGCAAATATCAATATTCGGGCGACTTTTCTGTTGTACAAGGCACTTTTCATTACACTGGTGACATACTCCGTAGATGACATCTCTCCAGTTTTTCATGGTATAAAATTCGTTCTCGAATGAGATAAGATGCTTTTGTTGCTTCCATTTTAACCCCTTTAGCAATAGTGCTGTTATGGAAGGCTTTCTTATACACTTCTATCAAATGATCATGAGTGAGCTAATGGCATATGATGCTCGGCAATGAAAGCAGAGATCTTCAGTTTTGCCTTTGCCACCTCGCTTTCTCTAAGCTTTGGTTTCTTAAAAAATACATCCAACTTCGTCGTTGACTTCGCACATTTCATGTTCTTCTAGTGTTTAGCAGTCTTACTATGCGCTAACAACATTGACTTATTTGCGTTTCTTATTTTGTATCACAGCATACGCAGTAACTACAGCCCTTTTCACTTGGATCTTCTTTAAGCCACTCTTTCAAATTCTCGTCCTTCAACCATTCTTCTTTAAATTGCTTATACCACTTTTTAGCCATCTTTTTTGGAGGGCTAGCCATTTTGAATACCACTGCGGCTGAAATATGAAAATTAAATATCTATAATACATTTCTACATACACTTTTAAATAATGCACTATCAGTTTCAAGCGGCCCATAGACGATCAATTTTATTGTCAATATCATTGACTCAATATATTAATGAAATTATTTTTGCCCACCAAGTCAATTAATTGACGGTCGTCAATCAAGCCCACAGACGATCAATTAAATTGTCAATATTCATCATTGTCAATTATATTGACAATAAAATTGATCGTCTATGGGCCGCTTTAGTCACAACCAGTCACGTCACTGCCACGAGCCAAGCAAATCAAAACAACACAACTTACTCAAGCTCACCAAAGACTGAACTCACTGAAGTGGGAGTGGCGTGCAAGTTCGGTTGCTATTCGTTCGTTACGCGTTTTAACGGGCGAAAAACGGATTAAACTCGTCCTATCTCATCCGATTGGCTTAGTCTTGTACATGATATGCTTTTGCATGCGGTGTAGAATCAGAAATTCTTAACTGCATTGTTCAATTTATTCGAGTTAATGATGAATTTACTGTCTGACTTAAAAAAACCCAGATTTAACGAATTTTTCAAAAATTGAACCTAGCAACCCAGGAGGGGTCTAAAAAACCAAGATCTGGGTGGAAAAACCCATGAGTGGGAGCCCTGCTCTGGACATTCTTCTAAGTTGGTCGCAATGCTGGGGCTTTCGAATATCTGCTGAAAAATCCAAGTGCATGGTGTTTACGCATAAACATTCAAAACCATCCTTCCAACTAAAATATAACAACACTAATATAGAATTTGTAAAAAAGTTCAAGTTCTTAGGACTCACCCTCGACTCACAACTGAGATGGGGTTTGCACATCAAAGAAGTCACACAAAAGTGCCAAAAAGACCTGAGACTTCTCCGCATTTTATCCAATCTGAAATGGTCAGCAGAATATTACATACTAAAAATTGCCTACCATACCATTATATTGCCAAAACTAGAATATGGAAGTTTTCTGTTTGACACTGCCTGTGCAACCCACCTGTTGGCCTTGGACAGAGTCCAGTGTGCTGCTGCCCGCTTGATGCTGGGTGCATTAAAGGTGTACCAAAGTTACTAATTTGGAAGCAGAAGCAAATTTGATACCACTGAAACATGCAAGGAAAATCCAAATGTGTCAATATGCTTTGAGGGTACTTAGTGTTCCAAATCATCCAATTCGAACATTATGTTTAGACTATTACCCATACCAGTTATTCCATAACAGTAACAAGCCTCTCTCAGTCACTGGTCGCATATATAACCTCTTTCAGGAAATACAGGTTAAAATGGAAAACATAGGCCTCATCCCAAACAAATGTAAATATCAAACTATCAGTGGAAATTGTCAATTCAATCTGGGATGCTTTCAAAAAAATTGCATATCAGAAAGCAACTGGAAACAGCTATACAATCAACTGCACGAAGGAAACAAAGATAGGAAGGCACTGTACACAGACGGCTCAGTTCAGGGTCCTAAAGCTGGAGCAGGAATTTGGTCCCAACAGGTTAGTATGCTGGCTAGAATCCCAGATAGGTCTACAATTCTCACAGCAGAACTTACTGCTATTTACTATGCATTAAAATTCGCAGAAACCCAAATTGAAGACTTTATTTTGTACACAGACTCACTCAGCGCTATTCAGGCTATAAATCAATTGCATCCATCCAAGCACCATCTAGTCGCCAAAATTAAACATTTGCTTCAAAGCCTTCCTCCTAGAAAATTAATCATTGAATGGATCCCAAGCCATGTAGGAATTATGGGAAATGACAAGGCAGACCAGCTGGCAAGAACAGCATGTCTTTTAAATACCAATAGTTCTAATTTAATTCAATACTCAGATCTGGGAGTATATATAAACTTGCATTATAGAGGACAATGGCAAAAAGAATGGGATAGGGAACAATCCTTATCAATCCCATATTAAAACCCACAGTGAACACTGAAGTCTCAAGGAAGGAACAGGTGATTCTAACCAGGCTAAGGCTACTTACTGCTCAAATGACCCATAAACACTTATTTACTAAAACAATAAAACCTAAATGCAGCCACTGTGGGTGTGACTTAAACATTTCTCATATATTGATTGATTGCCCTGTGTTTGAACTTCAGCGTAGGGCAAAGAGAGATTTTGCAAAAGACCAAAAAGCAATCTTTGATGAAAGTAGTGTGCTTGGTGGGGAGTTCAGCGCTGAGCTGGTTCTTGGTTTCATTGCCAGTACTGGGATGACCAATCAAATATAAATGCCCCACGTTCTAGTTGCTGCGACATCTGGCACTCTTACCTGTGACTGGTGATGTGCCTAATTGGACCAAAGTAACCAAAGTAAGTAACCTCAGTCTCATATGTTCTGAAAAACAGTTCAGTGCCTTTCACGGTGGTAAGTGTGCTTCTTGTGTGTGATGATTGCTTGTTCATAATTGTTAAAGAAAAGAAATTTAATTAGGCTTAGGAAGCATGCGTTTTTCTGGTGTTAAATGTGGCTAGAGCCAGTTTGTGTGTAGAACTGCAAAACCGTTCAAGGTTGAGAAGTGAGAATGGAATGTCAACTAACTAGAGCCCAAAGATGTGACTGAAGCTAACATACATGAGATTTGGAAGTGATGAACAATGTTCTGTCGAATAATTCTTTAAAGAATTCTACTAAGGAATTTGTTACTTTTTGCGCTAGAATATTGTTACTGGATATATTTAAAATGTTATGTGGCTGTTTGTTAGTGACAGTTGAGATTGTGGTAGATGATTAATAAAATATATTCCAAACATAATTTAGCTTTGAGCAAACATTTATATTGGTCATCATGAAATGATTCTATTGAAATTTAAAATTTTTATCATATTTTATCAAATATTTTTCCCTCTTGAGTGCAAAATAGTTCACATTATTCTGACAGAAATGAAATTTGGTAATTTTGATACCTATAAGTATTCTTTGAAACATTATGGATGAAGCTAAATATTGCGTACTATAGCTGTTACAACATAATCTCAGCATTTCATAATTGCTGCATGTAGGTTTCACCGTTTCAGCATAATTTATGTATAATTTCCACTGATCCTTGCAGAAAAAGTATAACTGGTTAAATGTCTGGTTTTATTAGCAAGATTCCACACTCAACTTAGTAAAAATTTAAGGATATGCTTCTGATTCATGATCAACAATGGCAATTTGTAGCACATACAAATTAAAAACTTGAGCATTGCGATTTTGCCAAACGCAGAAGGCTAAATGAAACTGTGTAAGTAGTTTTGTACTATTAATTAATGGAAGGTATTTTTTTGGCAATCATACAACTTTTTCTCTTGTTCTACCACTGGCTTCTATAACACGTAAACTTTATTATCCTCTGATTTGACTTTGTCAAAGTGATAGCTTGAACCTAAGTTTTTTTAACTTTGATTGTGGAAAAAATAAAATTTTCTGAATAACGTATGTCATTTTTCTAAAATTTGATTTGTGGTTAATATTATTACTTTATTTTGCTTCCATGTCATCTGATATTTTCAAACCAGTTCTGTAATCCATCATAGATTGCCTATAATATCTTTCAAGCTGTTGTTGATATAATGCAAAGGGTGGGTCAAAAGACTTGTTTTAAAGCCTTTTGCTAGATCATTTAATATGACTACAAAACTTCAGTTGCTGATGATTTTAAATGTTTCAATGTTGCAATATTGGTAATTATTTTTGTTTTTTACTTTCAGAATTGTTGAAGACTTGGTATACTTGCATACCAAATATGATCTGATTTTCTGCAGGGTTGCTATAAAAATATTTTGTTAGTATCATAATGTTCCTGAAGTTTTTGTGTCTTGCACAAAGTGAGTATGCTTTTAATAAGATATGCAAAAATCTGCTTGAGATTCATGTCAGAAAGAAGTGGTCTACACTTTCTGTACCGAGAAACATCTTTCAATGCATGGTATGTATATTACCTGTTATGTGGGCATGTTAAAATAGTTATATCACAATCAAGTGCTGTTCTGAAAATAGTTAAAGCACTTAATGAAATAAATATATTGAAACTCGTCTAATTACTTTGTTATTTCAGTATTTTTGTGTTTTTCATAATTACCAGTATAAATATCAATTTTTGCTGGAAAAAATTTGGTTGTATTTGTATTTTTTTTAATCAATTGTGGAAACATTGCAATGGATTAGTATGATACCATGTGTGCTTTTCAAACGAGTATCTTTATGTTAACAAATTTCATAAACAAATATGGATTTCGTGTCAACTTCATAGAAATTAATTAATTTTTTTCAATTTTCCAGTAAGAAACCAAAATTATTTTATTGCTGTATTTCCTTTTATAGCACACTGGGATATTTTAGGAAGCCTTCATTTTTAATTCTGTCCTAATCAAGAACACTAACAAAACAAAAATATTTTATCACTATCTTTTTTTCATAGCACATACAGAGATATTTTGGGAAGCCTTCATTTTTAATTCTTCCCTAATCAAGAAAATTAGCAATTGAAAATTGTTAATAATTTTTATTTCATTCATGTTTATGTATTCTCATTCTCCTCCACATTGTAGAAGTTTTGGAAAATCAGGCTGACTACCTAGGCTCATTCTTTCATTACTACTGAAAACAAAAAGGGTGGATGGTGATAAGCAAGCCACTTAGCACATTGCTAACTAAACAAAAATGGCAAACAAGCAGAATTATTAGAGTTTTTAAAATGTTATCCACATTCTCACCTCTTTTTTGTTTGTTCAGGTACCGTGACAAGTGGTCATCTGTGACAGCCTTATTTACTGCGAACTACGTCTGTGTCACTGGCATGTTGGGAAGAGGTCTGCATCATTGAGGGACATCAGTCATGATGGTCTGGCTAACTTGTTTCTGCTGCTTGTCACCCTTTTTTGCGAGGAGCAACGCTTAGTTTGAAATATTTCAAGGAACTCTTTTCAGGAAGGTAAGAAACCTCTAGGTGTATCTATGGGAATTAGCGCTCCCAGGGGTACTATGTGAGGGCCTGAGCTAAAGGTTAGGTAGGCTTCCTTTTGTAGAAATAGAACAGGTTTCTGTTTTGTTACGGACCATTTTTTTTCGGTTCACTGCTGTCCTGTTTTTCTGCAGCTACTACTTTCTTCTTCAACTTTTTCTTGTTTCATGAACTTCTTTCTTAGCTGTTTCTGTGCACCTTGTGCATAAATTCCGCGTTCCCTCAACTCCATACTAAATGGTGCCTTCCTCCTTCCTCTCTTAGAACATATTTGTCGTGCAATTAAGGGAGGCTAAAACTTTCTTATATAATAATAAAGGAACCTCTAGGTGCTTCACAAATGTTGTTTGAATATTCAGACATCTTACTGGTGCTGATTGATTCATTTTTATCCTTTATAGCACAAAAATGGTAGACTTGTTGTTAAATAGTAGAATTCAGCACACATGAAAAAAGCCGCTGCTGAAAGGGCCGCTAGGATGTTTCTCCATGTTCATTCTGCAGTTAAATGTGAGTTCATCCTGTTTTGCCTCAATTGAACAGATGTTTCACAATTGGTGAGGTCGCCAACTAAAGCTTAGTACAAGTGAATTAGGACCTTTGTATGGTTGAGGAATATCGTTTCTGGGTATACTGTGGATGTTTTCAATTGTTACTAATTTAGCGTTCCCAGGGGAAAAATGTGAGGGCCCGAGCTGAGAGTTAGGTAGGCCTTCTTTTTGTTGAAATAAAATATTTTTCGTTATGTTAAGGACCAACTTTTTTCGGTTCACTACTGTTATGTTTTTCAGCACTTCTGACTTTTTTCTTCAACTTTTATCTTATTTCATAAACTTCTTTCCCATCTTGCTGTTTCTATGCCATTTCTGCATAGATTCCTCATTTTCTTATCTCCATACTAAATGGTGCCTTCCTCCTTCCTCTCTTCGATACGCTCTATTTATGCAGCGGTTAGGGAGGCTAAAACTACCTTATAATCTAATATAATCTTTTTAATTGTTACTCATTGCTATTTTCTTCCACTCTTATTTGGTTTCTAAAGCACATTTCAATATTAGTGGTTTTAATGAAATTAATATCTTGTTATCGTGAAGCCCTTTTCAATTGTATGGTTTTCATGCATAAGTTGTTGGGACACTCCATGTGCACAGATTCCCCGTTCCCTTCATTTCATTTTGAACACCACCTTCTTTCATAATTGTTGAAACCTTGTTTTAGTTTGAGAAGTTCAGATCAACTTTCATCCAAATTCATATAATATTTTGTTATGTGCAGAGCAGAGTATAAAATATACAGTGGACTGATGAAGCTCGATAATTTTTGAAAATTCATCTCCACTTGAGGTCAGGAAATTATTCGTAGCCTTATCACACATGGCCGAGTGAATAAGCAATACTTGGTACTTGATGGTTGTTTTAGACTACACTTTGTGGATTCAAGTTTGAGTAAAATAATTAGTAAATCTATGCAGGATTTTTAAAGGCGTTTAAGAATATTTTTAAACTCAACCCTGGTTACATTGCTACGCAGTTGAGTGGGCATCTTTAATGAATAGATTCTTCACAAAACCACTGCTCAATAAAACTTGCCTAGGTGTGAGCGCATTGGATTTCAGAATGAAAACCTTATCTCATTTGTTTCAGCACAACACCCGCGTCAGGGCGCTCAGTGGTCTCAACCTGTAGTTCCGACAGCCTCGGCAGTTATCGTCCTCATCCTACCTCGTCTCAGCCTGTTTTGGATACTCGCCCCAACAGTGCATTCGACTTGAAAGTTACAGCCAAGTTCTCAAACGTACTGTTTCTATGCACAGAGGATATATTGTGACGACACCTCTTTACAGTGCAATGAACCACGTTCTCGCTTAACGCGTTTCCTGCGAAGAACCCACCGTTGGTCACTCAAGGGATTTTCATAATGCTGCAGACCGACCTCCGGTCACTCACTTAATTTTTATAAATAGTTAATAGTAGCTAAAAACAAGTAAGACCGAGTTAATGATTGCTATTTTCAATGTTTGTTACTGCAATTGACTCTAAATTTGCATTAAATAGTGAACTGCAGTTTAACTCGGAGCAGAAAACGTGTTGAACGAATATATAATTTTTCTAATGGTAGCCAAGAACTTCTAGTGTGATTGCCTATAGCGACTATTGTATTCATGTCAATGAAAATGGAATTATTCCTTGATAAGAGTGGGTTATTTAATGCGGATTTGACGATTTGATAAGAATTAATGCGTATGGATGAATAGGTATGGAATTTTTTTTCAGTATCAAATAGAATGAATATTTTTATTATTGTGGTAGACTTGTTTACCTTTGCAAAGTTTCGGTTTCCTTTTTTTGCTCAAATGTGTGAGACAAAATTCATTGCATTTGTTTGCAAGTTTCTGGATTTACATAGAGGCGTCCAAACTGGTGCTGAATAGCTTTAGATTTTACTTCTGGTAGTTCCTTTGCTACCTGATAAGAATATGAGTCCTCTCAGGGGATGCAGCTATTGTATCTATGGGAATTAGCGCTCCCAGGAGGACAATGTGAGGGCCGAGCTAAAGGTTAGGTAGGCTTTCTTTTTGTTAAAATAGAATAGGTTTTGGTTTTGTTGCGGACCATTTTTTTCGGTTCACTGTTGTGCCGTTTTTCTCAGTCCCTACAACTTTCTTCTTCAACTTTGATCTTGTTTCATGAACTTCTTTCTCATCTTACTGTTTCTATGCCTTTTCTGCATAGATTCCGCGTTCCCTTTACTCCATGCTAAATGGTGCCTTCTTCCTTCCTCTCTTTGGATCGCATTTGTTGCTGCGGGTAGGGAGGCTAAAACTAACGACTAATCTAATCTGCTAAGAATATGAGTTCTAAAACAAAAATATGTGCTATATTTCAGTGCATATATCAATTTTTATTTGTGTGGTGCTACTGAATATAAAATCAGAACATGTAGGATAAAATCGTGGATTTTTTTGCGTTTTCGAAATGAAATTGATTTTTTTAAAGATATAATAACTACCGTGATATTTCTATGCGGAACATAAGTGATACTTTTACAGCAAATGGTATTATTTCAGACCTTGATGGACGTGGTCGTGCATGAGCCTGTTTTTGATAAGTTCACAATTTTGTCCGTAAACTGGAACAAAACTTTCTTAGTTTGATAATTGAATGGGGATTCTAATTTTTACAACTGTTGAATTTGGATAAACAAATTAAATGTTATAAACTATGAAATTATTTGAAATTCGATTAATTTAAATGCCGTCGATTGAGTTGAGAATGAAATTTTGATTGGTCTCTTTCCAGGAATATCAGATGTTTTAAAACCATTAAGATGAAGGTGTTATTAACATGAACTTTTTTAGTGCTGAGTTTTGTACTTATTTAGTACTGAATTTTGGTTTGTTAATTTCACAATCAATTTATTAGCATTACAAAACTTTCCACGGAGACTTAAACTTATTCATTTGATCCTCGTAAATTTATTATTGATGCAAGTTCATATGCAAGTCAGAGTATCTTCACCGATCGACCTCGGTATCGTTACCAATGGCGGTCAACACATCACGAATGACGGCCTTATGACTCAGTGAAACCAATGAACGTCGTTAAAAGCGACGTTATGGAATTCCAGCTTTGCGTGGAAATATTTTTATTTTATATAGTTCAAAAGGAACCCGATTACTTTCATTTTATGTTCACATGAAATTTGATATTCCAAGTTCTAAAAACAAGCTTCAATGTTTTCACTGGATCGAAACGTAAATTCTTACTTGAGATTTTGTTAACTTAGCAAGAATTTGAGCTCAGTATGAAGCTAAAAGTGATTATTGAAATTATTTTCGTTTGTTTGAACGTTTCTGACTTATAGAAATATGCATGGAAATATTAAATAATTATATTTTCCATTTAATTTTTGTATATAAATATGTTAGTAATTAACTTAGCTGCTTGAGCTGTGATCTGAGTCACAAACGTACAAACCTTTCAGTACACTACTTTGAGATAAATATTGCTGAAAATTTCTTCGAGTGCAAATGAAACTCTCACATTTTATGTGCGTAGTAGTATGTAATTAAAAATTTCGTTTTTCAGATGACAAGTGTTAAAAAATTATTCCACAGTTTCAGATTAGAGAGAATGTTTCCTAGCGTTGTATGAGACCTTAACTTTACGTAAAATAGAAGTAAGACACTATTTCGTCTGCTCTAATATTTTTTGATTTTTGTAGAAAAGTACGTACAGTTGTTCAATAAATTCAAGTCACTAGAATTATCTGATTTTATAGCGTCCATTGCCTTGAACTGCAATTAGATAAATATAATGTTCTATTTGTCAAATATCAAAATAGTGTTATTAAGCTGTATTGCCATAGTAATTTAATGAGAATTCTTATGTGCGATAATTATGGTAGAATTCTTTTGGCTGATACAACTCCAGAAAATATTTTGTTTATTCTAATGTAAGACTTTCTCTAACTTTGTGAGAACTCGTTATTTATGGACCTCAAAAATGATGATTGAAAATATTTCCATTTATTCGAAAGTTCCTGGATTTATTTGTGAACGTTCAAACAATCCTTGAAATATTTTATTCTTCACCTTCATTTTGTTACTTGTGTTAAAGTGAAAAACTAGAGAAGCATTTTTAGGTTCTTTCTTGAATTAAAATGAAATCTTTCTGTATACAGATAAATCGGGGTTTCATTTGTGCGAGATAAGTGTGAAAATTTATTTTCTTTTTCCAAATGAAATTATTTTCATCACAGTGAAAGACATGCTTAATTTTACGAGAAATAGATTATGAAACTTAACGCAGAACTAAATTATTTTCGTCCGTTTGAGTATTTCTAGACTTGCATGTAAATTTGCACACAGTTGTAAATAATTTTTTTATAAATGAATTTTTTATTTTATTCGTGTGAAAAATGAGATTTCGAATTTCTAAGGTATTGTGATAAACTAGAATTTCATTTGTGCGTGATAACAGGTGTTGGAATTTTTCGTTTCAAAATGGAGAATTCTTGTGCTGAAGCGTGAGACCTTTACTTTCCAAGTTAAATGGAACTGAAAGGGGAAAATAAGATTGATTCTGATTGTTAGAATATTTCTCGATTATACGGAAATGTGCTCACAAACGTAAAATAATTTTGATCACTTCCAGATCTAAGTAGATAAACATTCAGTGCTGAATTTGTTTCCCCCTTTTTCTATTGCTTTGAATCAACTCTAAATATTTCGAGAATTAAATTATATATTAAAAAGCATTGAAAATGTGTCATTTCAGTGTTGAATAAAATGAGCGAACTAAACTGATGCTGTTTTTATTTGAACAGATGAATGTAAGATGTGGTTATGCTGAAGCCTATGTTTAATGCGTGGAAAATTTTTAGTTATCTTAAATGCAATTTAGCTTGAAATCAGTGCTTTCTTCTTTTGATAAACGTAAAGGCATTGAAACCGTCACAATTAATCGAATTCATGTGTCATGTTAAAATACATTTAACGCTGTTGTGAGGAAGATCTTGTAGACGCTCTTAATTTATTCACAGATTTCAATTAATCTGTTCAACTCTGCATTAATTCGTGAAGTTTCTCTGCACGACAGCATGAAATATTTTATATGTTTTTTGTAAAATTGCAGAATACGCTGATTTTATAAGTAGTGCATTTTTCCTGGTGAAATATTGTGATAATTTAAAATTGTGGTACAAAATAAGCCTCGAATGATTCATTGATTCTGCAAATACTCATTTTTCTTAATCCAGAGGCAAGACAGAGGGGTATGGTAGGATTAAGTTAAATCTATGTTTTACGTTCCGTAGATTTCCCCTAAGTGTGTCATGACTGCTCTAAGTGTGTCATGTAACACACTAAAGTGTGTCATGGCGCCTCCATGACACACAATTGTGTGCCGGTTTTGCGACAAACGTATGACACGCTTAAGTGTGTCAAAATGACCCTATATTTTTTCTCAGTGAAGATAGGGCCTCCGTTTTCACAGCAGAACTCACAGCTATTTTATATGCCATAAAATACATTGAAAAGATACCAGGAAATTTTGTCTTGTTCACTGACCAGGAATTAGTGCTATTCAGGCACTCAACCAATTACTTCCCTCCAACCACTACTTGATACCTAAAATCAAGAGGAGTTATGAAAGTCTACCCCCAATGAAATTAATCATTGAATGGGTTCCCAGCCACATGGGTATCACGGGAAATGAAAAAGCAGATCAACTGGCAAAAGCAGCAAGTAACTTGGAAACAATCTGTTCACCCCATCTTTCATACCTTGATCTCATACCACATGTCAATTACCCTGACAAAAGGGGTAATTTCTGAACAATAAGACGTTTAATCTTGAAATTAGTACCAAATTAATGACCGTGACGAGTAAAACATTTTTATGTAATTAAAAAATTTTTACGCCCCTGTGGGGAGCAGGAAGCGGGGCTCTCGTGGCTCGTCAATGGTCGGTCGATTTTCTCTATAAGGCTCATTTTAGAAGCGTTATAATTTCTGAACTATTGCACCTAAAAAATTGAAATTGGTTTCATTTTAAACATCAATTCATTCTCCTACAGTGAGTGTAAAATAGAACTCTCATACTCTTCCTGGAGGGATGACAGAGAGCAAGGTTCTCATACCGCCATAAGCCGCGCTGGCGATACACTTAAAAACTGTATTTTCATTTGTCTCCCCTGTTTCTGATATTTTTTATACATCTCGCGTTTCGTTTTCTTCTAAACCCAGGAACTACTGTTAAATCACACCTCAGTTAAGCCAAATAATGACTCACAACTATTATGTTTTCTCATCAAAGATTTTGTTATCCTCGTTTCTGCCTTTCCATTTGCTTTCCCTACTTTTCTTGGTAGAACCTATACGCTGCATCATTATGCCTATTACGAACTCATCTAATTACATTGACGATACAATGATTCACATACTTCGCTTTTCTGCGCCCAAAATACGGAAGCACTTGTGGATAAAGTGTCCACAGTTTTTTTCCCCTTTTCGTTTTTATTTCCCTATCCTTCTCATACAATGTTCTTGTTAGTCGTGTCGAACAACTTCCACTTTCTCACGCTCGTGAGTGTATTATCACAACTTTATTTTCGTTAGTTAACTTTTCACACTGTTCCAGCTATATATATATGATTGCGAACCCACAATGACTAGATATCAATTACAGTGTAAAGTAATAGGTAAAAATATGCTGTTTCGAACTTCGAAAAAAAATAATCAGCCAAAACATAGCGAATTTTTTAGCTTTTCGGTCAAGTATTTTTACTCTGTTATGTTTACTTTCTGTTTTAAACAATTGCAAATAATTTATAACAAAAATTAGAATCGAAGACACAAAAAATCGCGACTCCAACCTCGACTCCACCACATTCGAAAAATCGACTCAAACTCCGACTACATCCCAAAACACGAGACTGCGGAATTGTATTCAACCGGTGGAGATGGTGGTCATAACTTTAAGGTAAGTAAAAATATAAGGTTGCAAAACCTTATATATATGGACAGAACATAGCCACTATTATGCCACAATTTCTGGAAGGCGGTAAAAAACCGTCGAGTGTATAGCGGCAGTGGGCGGCTGCATTGCTGCCATCGGCGTTAAATAATCCGCTCGTTAATTTTTCCGCTTAATGTTTCCGAAACAATCTAATCCTATGCGCTATACTGGTACGGCTGCAACGGTAACAAATCCAATCGAAAACAGAACGCCAAGTGTGTCAACGGCCTAAGAGAGCTGATTCATGTCACTTACATAATCAAAATAGTTAAAGAAAGCTGGTTTAAAAAACATTACCAAAAGATAACACGTATATGAATACTCTTTACAAACAGGACAGTAATCATTTAACATAGATGTACCTGTAGCTGAACAATGTAGAACAGAAAACTCAATAATAGCGGAAAAGGGAATGATATACTGACGAAAAAGATTTATCAGAAATGCCTTCTATATGAAAACGGTCAGGAGTTTTTGGAAGAACATATGGGATGACATCTGTCGCGAATCATCCGTTGTTCTTCGCTCCGACGACGAAAGAAGAGCCTCGGTATGAACCGAGGTCCCGATCAAGTACCGAAAAACAAAGGAGCCAGGGCGGCACAGAGTGGAGGAGACTGAGAGGCAGCTCTTTGAATCGGCCTTTAGCACCAGAGTATTGCTGGGAAGCCTCTTCAGTTAATTTTCCACTGGCTGCGCTCTAAATTTCCTATTTATTATTTGTAGTGGCCACTATTTCAATTTCGTTCATTTAGTTTTTCTTTGCATGGCGTTTTGTTACTTCTTTACCTTACCTCGGTTTTTAACTTTTCTCTTAATGAAGTAAAATGAAGGAGATTAAATAAACGAACTTTTAAATGTAAAAATAATCTTCTGAATGAAGAATTAAAGGAAAATACAAACTTCCAATGTGACCAAGGTCTCTGGAAGAGTGACTTTATAGTCACGTCAACTTAACCTTATAATTCAAAAGTTGGACTGTGTCCTTTTCACTTAAAGAGTAAACTTTCATCTTGCATAATTTTACTAAAATCTTTAACTATTGAAGGTTGCAATAAATTTAGAGAAAGTTAAATAAACTAATTCTTTCGGGCAATGCCTAACGCAACGATTAGCTTAACGCTTACAACTCTACCTGTCCTATACCGAGGATAGGTTCCTTTTATTGTATTTCCTCCTAATTTCCTAAAATAGCTTCCCGAGCTAACTTCATCTTGTCAGTGCCAATGGTATTAAAGTTGAAGGTGAGCATTTGACGAGGTTTAAAGTGTTTAATTGTGTAATAAGTGAAATTTAAATGAAGTGTAATACGAGCAACTACTAAGCTTAGTTCCTAACGATACTGTGGTTTTTCAGTATCTCAACCAGCGGGGATAATGTTCGAACCCTGGGTTTTGTAAATCAAGTATTCTTCAACTTGAACTTCTCGCGCACTGTGTGCTTTCTACGTCTCGGTATTCTTGTATTGATGGGCGCCGAGCAGTTGTGCTATCAGTAAGTGGACGGTTACAGGAGAGTGGTGTAGCCATTAAATAAAGTATAATTTTGAGTTAACAACTGACATATTGTAATATTGTGAAGTACCATTTGTATCGGTTTAATGTAATTAGTTATTTGTTTGCACCTGCAGGAGGAGAAATTCTGGTGAAGCGGGAATCTCTTAAAACCCCCAAAAGTTTTGTAAAACGAAAATCGATTAAAAAATCTTCTGGTTGCGAATGTTGTATTTCTTAACCCTTAAAGTCGATTAGGACATTAATTAAGTTTTGATGCGTCGCAGGAAATTAGCGACATAATACTTCAACTTTAATACCACTCTCCAGTAACTTGTCTATTGTTGATTAGGGTGCATAATGACCTCTGAGCAGCAGGTAAAGCAGCGGGCTTCGGGGCCTGCTAACAGGGTAAAGCGGGGCACCCACAAGCGCCGGGTCACTTTGGCTCTGGCTGCGGCTGAGCGCGCTGCAACTGCTGCCGAACGTAGCGTTCATTGCGCTGCGGCTCGGGATCACTTGTCCTCGGT
Organism: Morinoia aosen; assembly: GCA_030386875.1. Taxonomy (NCBI): domain Eukaryota; kingdom Metazoa; phylum Arthropoda; class Malacostraca; order Amphipoda; family Talitridae; genus Morinoia; species Morinoia aosen. The sequence continues at coordinate 812,987 of CM059567.1, forward strand.
GAGTCGATATGATGAGCTCATTGTAGGAGATTTGATTGACCAGGAAGAGAGTAACGAAGTGATAAATAAAGAAGTAGATTTGCAATCTAGCTATCACCTGGAAGTTTCTGTTAAGCTCAATGCTATTGAGAAAGGGGGTTCGGAATCTGTCGAACGAGACATAAGGTCAAGGCAGTCAGAATTAAAATTACCTCAGTTAGAGTGTCCTTCTTTTTCTGGAGAAGGAGCGTCTAGTCTTGATTATTTTCAGTTTATAAATCAGTTTCAGAATGTTATTGGTGGTAGGGATAACCTTTCTCCTGCTGTCAAGTTGACATACCTACGTTCGTATCTTAAGGGTTACGCGTTCAAGGTTGTGCAAAATTTGCTAATAATAGACAGTAATTCTGAGGAGGCTCTGAAACTTCTCGAACATCATTTCTTGAATAAGAAACTCTTACTAACTGAATTGTTCAAAAGTTCTTAGATTCAAAGGTAGCGTTTGACCCTTCCGAGTAGGCTTTTCATTAACAATATGAAGAGCATCTTAGCCGACCTTACATCCTATGACTGTGACTTATTAAGGGATCAGTCCTCTGCTGAATTTATCAGTTACCTTGTTTTTAGTAAGCTTCCTTTGCAGTTCCGACAGGAGCTAATAAGGAAGCTGAACAACAACTTCCCTTCCTTTGAGGAAATTTATGAGAATTCGGTTGAAATTTTTAATTTCCTGAACCTAAAATCGTCAACTGCAGTGAACTCTAGTTCTGACCGCTTCAAGCGGGAAAGTGGTACTGGGTTTTCCCGTGGGGAAGCTACGGGTAGAAGCTTGGCCAACTCGAGGCAAGTTTTTCAGAACATTTGGAACGGTTGAGCATGAAAGATCGTGCAAGTTTTGTTCTAAAAATCATGGTATGATCAAATGTAATAAGTACTCTGACTATGAATCCAGAATTAGACGTTGTAAAGAACTTTCTCTTTGCATTAGGTGTACTAGTTCAAGGCATTCAGAGAAATGCCCTTCTCCGTTGACTTACGAGTGTATATTTTGCAAACGAAAAAACCACATTTCCGCCTTGTGCAGAAATGCTAAATCTTCTGCTCTTAGCACGAATTATTGTTTGAGTTCCACTGGTAGCGGGAGCTCTTATGTGCTACCCACGTTGTCATTATTAGTGGAGCGGGGTGGACGTAAGACTAAAGTTAAATTCTTATTGGATTCTGGTTCACAGCGAACATACATCGCTGGTACCGCTTTGGCGCGGTTAAATTGTCCTAGTAAATTAACGAAGCGCTCATACGTTATTAATACTTTCCTTAACAAAGAGTAAACTAACTTCGCAGAACTGAGCGTGGCGTTTGATTTGAATAATGGGTTTAAGTCCATTCATTTCCCAGTTTTAGTGCACGAAAATTTTGACATGCAATTCGAGATTACTTGCCTTCGTAAAGCTCTGCTGAATGTGTCCAGGCAGCATTCCTTGGCTGATGAGGTGCCTGGCACTGATAGGGTAGTGTTGGAAGGTATCATAGGTGTTGATTTTCTACCGTTGTTGAATCTGGATATGTTTCGCTGTGTGAGGAAATACTACTCTCATAAAATGTTTTTGGAAATTATTAAGAAATACTCTCGTAAAATATATTTTTTTGGGGAAACATGCTCGTAAAATGTTTTTTGGGAAAATACTTCACTTCAAGAAAATGTCAAAAACCGTTATCACTGGTATTCTTGAGCGTGAGAATGTGGACCAAAGTTTATCCGTGTGTATAAGGTCAATTCTTCAATGTTCTGTCGAAAAACAAGCAGCTATTGTTTGAGCGATATCGCAGAGGCTGGCTCGACATGAGAAAAGCTGAGCCGGGGTAGAGGGGTGTCATTTTTCACGGTCTCAAGAGGCCAGTACTTCACCAGACTGCGAGCGCAGGCATCGTGAACGACTCACACACACAAGAAAAGCACAAAAACACACAACACACATCGACACACACACACACACACACGCACAACACAAGCGCACACAAGGCACAAGCCGAGACTTCGGAGGGCAGGAGGCTGAAGTGACGTAGGAACAGAGACCCACACAACCTGAGCGAATCACCGCTCGCCAAAGGGATGACGCGAGAAGGTGTGTCTGAGCACACACCAATGGGAGTCCCAGACGTCAGAACAAACAAGGATTCCGCCAATCAGGATGCAGATGCTGCCTCTGTACAATGGAATGATCTGGATCAATCTCGAAGCAAGGAAGCGAAACGCTTATAAGGAGGGTGGATGAAGCCTAGAGAGGGATTTTTTGTACGCACGAGAGAGCACTGCGCACGACGTCTGAGGGTGCACTACACAGCAGGTCGGCTATCGCCGGCTTGCCTTCTACCAAACTGCAATTTGAAAGTTAATAATTCGAAGTGCAGGAAACAACGTTGGACGTCGGCAACCGGTGAACACCGTCTCACAAAAGAAACCTGATCGAAGTAAACCGGCCTCGCAGCGGTGATTCAAATATCTTTGCATCGGGGACGAACTCACAGGCAACTTCAGCGTCAAGATTTGGAGCCACGCAATTGCTAACGTTGCGAGTATCAACAGTCAAGTTCGTTCACCAACAATGCGAAGATCAGCGCACAAAACTACAGTGAATTGGCTCACCCACGCTTCAAGGAATCCTGGGCTGAACGAAACTCTTAAGAAATTCCCGGCACCAGGGCAGCGGCGAATGCGAGTGGTAATGCCGGCAGCGCGGAGAAGGAGCGGCTGCAGGTACCGCTGCAGCACGTTAGCGAGACATCAACACAGGACAGCAGCTATTCTCAGCAACGACGAAGGAGATCAGCGAGTGAACGATAGCACATCGGCAGTGAATATCTATCAGTGAATCACTTATAATCAAAAATGGCGAGTGTTTTATGGTTGTGAGAGCTCTTTAAGGTGGTGATAGAAGTTCAATTTCAAATGTAGAACAGCACCCAGAAAAGTGCTTGTCAGAGTATCGCGCAAATCATCTAAATTATAGGAAATCGGTTACCTGTGTTTATTTGGTCGAGGATCGAATTCACGTTGTGAATGGTGCGGCGCTTCATAAATTCTACCCCTTGTCACAAGTCCAGGTTAAATCGTGATACATTATTCTCGCAAATATTGTGCTTTGTGTTGCTTGTGGAACCTGCAATTTGGTGGATGCGTAAATTGTTGTCAGCGATGGAATATTGGTAACTTGAATTCTCGGTAAGCATCACATTTATATCATGTCGTGTTCAAAGTCTTATGACGGTAGATATGTGTGTGCCTTTCTTTAACGCAATTGTGCCCTTTCAAATCATCTCGTTCCAATGCCTTGTGTACTTTATCCACGTGTTAATAAATTCATGTAAATCTTCGAATTCTTTTATTCTCCATGTCTGGTATGCAGGTGTACGCGAGCATGAAGGACAATACTATAAATTTTGCGGGGGTTGAGAGTCCCTCAGCGTCTGGGAAGGGGGTCCTAAACCCACCCTCTTCTCCGTATCGCAACAGCTGTCTGGGGGGAAAAGGATTTTCGTTGAACGGGCGAATTATTCCCTTTGGTAGTGTTGAAAGCTTTCTTTCGAAAGCACAGGTTAATCAAATGTACGATCGCGCAAGGTCAAGCGATAACAGTGTAACTTTGTTAATTCAATGTTAAATCCGCAACCTGTCTCTCCCGATCCTCTTTTTAGCGTATTGGAGGACAGTGGGGTTGAGGGGCATTTAGAGAAATTATTCAATTTAGAGTCGATCGGCATTTCGAACGACCAAACTGTGGCTTCTGAAGATCAAAGTAAAATTGACGAGTTTTCAAATTCTGTCCAGTTTTTAAACGGTAAATATCATGTTAAACTTCCTTGGTTTGAGCACAAGTTAAAATCTGTCCCGAGCAACTTTAGCGTGGCTCATGCGGTATTAGAAAGAGTTGAGAAGAATCTTGAAAGTAATAATTTGTACGAAACTTATGGTGCTGTCTTTGAGAAGCAATTGTCAGAAGGTGTTATAGAGGAAATAAAGTTAACCTCTGATAGTCTAAGAGCTAACATATTCATTCCTCACCGTCCAGTTATTAGGGCTGATCCATTGGTCACTACCAAAGTCCGTCCTGTTTTAAATTGTAGTTTGAAAACGAAAGGTGGCGCCTCGTTGAATGAGGCAGCGTTTCCAGGCATAGATCTTCTTAATATTCTTTTTGGGTTGCTTGTGCGAATTAGACATGACGATTTTTTGATGCTCTCGGATATCCGTGCCGCGTTCTTGCAAATAAAACTTTTAGAGGAAACCGATAAAAATCGATTTTGTATTTTGTGGAAAAAAGACGGCAAACTCGTTTGTTATAGGTACACTTCAATTGTGTTTGGCGTTTCGGCCAGCCCATTCATTCTAAACTACGTGATTAGGAAACATATTTCCAAATTCCCAGACGATCTCTGTAATGAATTCCTTCGTGATTCTTTGTACGTTGATAACTTGTTCATAACTTCAAATTCCACCACTGAGCTGAAAGAGCTGTACACAAAAGCATATGATAGGTTAGCTCAGGGGGGGTTTGACCTTAGGTCGTGGAGTTCTAATAACAAAACCTTGCAGAAGTGTTTTGAATCAGATGGTCGAGGTTCTGAACACGACTCTAAATTTGAGAAGGTGTTGGGTTACCTTTATGAAAAGGAGCATGATACTTTGCGTGTATCTGTGAACTTCGAGCCCGGCGACCATAAGGTTACAAAAAGAGTAATCGTGGCGAAGTTGGCGAAAATTTACTATCCTCTAGGTTTGGTGTCTCCACTGGTAATTCAGGGCAAGTCTATATTAAGAGAGGCTTGGGTTTCTAAACTTGGATGGGATGAAAAGTTCCATCAGAAATGTCCAGTCGCTGGACTCAGTTAAACAATCGGCTCAACTCTGTCGGTAACTACAGTTTCCCTCGTAAAGGTTTGAGTACCGAAAAATCGGTGCATTTGATTATCTGCTGTGATGCTTCAAAGTCTTTTTATGGCTTTTGCGCATACGCTGTGTATAAGGAAAATTAGGAAATGGTATCCAATTTAGTTTTCAGCAAGAACAAAATAGCTCCCCTTAAAGAGAAAAGCTTACCTACTTTAGAACTCTTGTCTGTCTTTTTAGCCTTCAAGTGTTTGGATTCTCTCCTTAAATCTGTTCAATGTGATGTAAGTTGCGTGACACTGTGTGTTGACACTCAAATTGTTCTGGCGTGGCTTTTGAATGGAGGTACTAAAACTAAGAATATTTTCGCAAATAATCGTATTAAAGATATTGTTCAAATTAAAACTTCTTGCGAATTGTCTTACGGAGTAAAATTTCAGTTTAAATATTTGCCTACGCAGCTGAATCCAGCTGATCTTGTAACTCGAGGTACTGGTGTGAAAGATTTTGATAAAAATCTAGAGCTTTGGAAAAATGGTCCCAACTTTTTTCGGGATCGCCCCTTGATTTGGCCTACCGCGAACTATGGTTGCCTATCGTTAAACCATAGGACTGTAATTTCTTGCTCTAATGCAGTACTTGGTCTTTCTAAGACGGCCTTAATGCCTATTGAAGACTTTTCCACCTTTACCAAGTTGATAAGAGTGACTGCTGTAATTTTCAGGTTCGTGGGTTTAAAGTGTTTAATTGTGTAATAAGTGAAATTTAAATGAAGTGTCATACGAGCAACTACTAAGCTTAGTTCCTAACGATACTGTGATTTTTCAGTATCTCAACAAGCGGGGATAATGTGCGAACCCTTGGTTTTGTAAATCAAGTATTCTTCAACTTGAACTTCTCGCCGCCATGGGTCGGCGCTCAAACTTGATCATCTCAAACTTGATTGGTCTCGCTTGGAATGTCATAATCGCGCCTTCGAGTACTGGGTGAAAAGTTTTCAGGAACGGGGCTTCGTTGATGAGTTGAAATTCTTGAAGGGCGAATCTGATGTTTGTCCTCTGCTTGTTAAACAGTTAATCTGTTCCTTGACAACGGCGTACTTCGATCAAAGGGACGTTTGTCAAACTGTTCTTACCTCTCGTACAATGTGAGGAATCCTGTTGTTCTATCTAAGACAAACTTCCTATCTAACCTTATAATTCTTGATAGTCATTTCAAGGTAAAGCATTTGGGAAATAGTTCTACTTTGAATGCTGTAAGAGAGCGGGGGATTTGGATTCCTCAATGCAGAAATTTAATAAAGAAAGTTTTGAGAACTTGTGTAACTTGCCGAAAGATAAACGAGCTACCATTCAGATACCCGAAGCCGACAGATTTTTTGCGAGACAAAGTTAACTTTGTTCGCCCCCTTCGAGCACGTTGGGGTAGATTTTACAGGTCATTTTAGCGTCCAGTTGGGGGATAGTGTAAGTAAAATGTATGTTCTGCTCTTTACATGTTTGAATATTCGTGCGTTTCATTTGGAATTACTTCCTTCCATGTCTTCAGCAGAATTTTTGTCTGCATGTGTGCGGTTTTCGAATAGGTATGGTGTTCCCAAATCTATTTATAGTGATAACGTAGTTTCTTACAGGCTGCAGATGCGCTCAAGAATTCTTTCGTGGAAAACGAAATTAATGATTATTTATTGAAGAACAACATAAAGCACGTGAGAATACCGCTATATAGCGCATGGTGGGATGCCTATTGGGAAAGATTAATAAAGGTAGTTAAGAGTTGTCTGTATAAAACAATTGGTCGTTCTAGGATTGATTATTTTTCATTTTTGACGTTAATCAGTGATGTTCAAAACGCGGTAAATTCGCGGCCAATTTCTTACGGCGATAATGATGACGTCAATTACAAATATATTACTCCTAACAACTTTCTTAGGTTGGGAGAGTGTGGGAGTCTATGGTTCGGGGACTTGCGAGAACATGTTACCACTCCTTCTAATGATCAGCTAGTTAAAACTTTAGCAATGAGACGAGTCTTTCAATAACTTCAATGAGCGTTGGTACAGTGAATATCTTCTCTCTCTACGCGAGAAGAGCTATGATATGTACGAAAGTGGCTGGGAGAATAAGGTGAAAGTACGTGACATTGTACTAATCTCTTCCCCCACAAAGCAACTATGGCAAATGGGTCGAGTGGTTAAATTGCTTACGGGAAGGGACGGAAAAGTTAGGAGCGTGGAACTGAAGAGACCGGATCGATCTACCGGAATTTATGCCATATCTTTGCTGTATCCATTGGAATTGTCGCTAGACAGAGTTGAACCTATTGCTTTGTCGGATGAAGCTAATAATGTCCGTCCTGATCAGGCGCCGTTACGGAGATCGGAGCGGCTGGCTGCTAGGCTTCTCAAGCAGAGCTTGCAGGAGAGCAATTAAAATTGCTTTCTCGTGGCCCGGGAGTATGTCGCGAATCATCCGTTGTTCTTCGCTCCGACGACGAAAGAAGAGCCTCGGTATGAACCGAGGTCCCGATCAAGTACCGAAAAACAAAGGAGCCAGGGCGGCACAGAGTGGAGGAGACTGAGAGGCAGCTCTTTGAATCGGCCTTTAGCACCAGAGTATTGCTGGGAAGCCTCTTCAGTTAATTTTCCACTGGCTGCGCTCTAAATTTCCTATTTATTATTTGTAGTGGCCACTATTTCAATTTCGTTCATTTAGTTTTTCTTTGCATGGCGTTTTGTTACTTCTTTACCTTACCTCGGTTTTTAACTTCTCTCTTAATGAAGAAAAATTAAGGAGATTAAATAAACAAACTTTTAAATGTAAAATAATCTTCTGAATGAAGAATTAAAGGAAAATACAAACTTCCAATGTGACCAAGGTCTCTGTAAGAGTGACTTTATAGTCACGTCAACTTAACCTTATAATTCAAAAGTTGGACTGTGTCCTTTTCACTTAAAGAGTAAACTTTCATCTTGCATAATTTTACTAAAATGTTTAATTATTGAAGGTTGCTCTAAATAAAGAGAAAGTTAAATAAAATAATTCTTTCGGGCGATGCCTAACGCAACGATTAGCTTAACGCTTACAACTCTACCTGTCCTATACCGAGGATAGGTTCCTTCCATTGTATTTCCTCCTAATTTCCTAAAATAGCTTCCCGAGCTAACTTCATCTTGTCAGTGCCAATGGTATTAAAGTTGAAGGTGAGCATTAGGCGAGGTTTAAAGTGTTTAATTGTGTAATAAGTGAAATTTAAATGAAGTGTCATACGAGCAACTACTAAACTTAGTTCCTAACGATACTGTGGTTTTTCAGTATCTCAACCAGCGGGGATAATGTGCGAACCCTGGGTTTTGTAAATCAAGTATTCTTCAACTTGAACTTCTCGCGCACTGTGTGCTTTCTACGTCTCGATATTCTTGTATTGGTGGGCGCCGAGCAGTTGTGCTATCAGTAAGTGGACGGTTACAGGAGAGTGGTGTAGCCATTAAATAAAGTATAATTTTGAGTTAACAACTGACATATTGTAATATTGTGAAGTACCATTTGATTCGGTTTAATGTAATTAGTTATTTGTTTGCACCTACAGGAGGAGAAATTCTGGTGAAGCGGGAATCTCTTAAAACCCCCAAAAGTTTTGTAAAACAAAAATCGATTGAAAAATCTTCTGGTTGCGAATGTTGTATTTCTTAACCCTTAAAGTCGATTAGGACATTAATTAAGTTTTGATGCGTCGCAGGAAATTAGCGACACATCATTTCCTCTGAAATTAAGAAAAAACTTGTGACAGTTTAATAGTAACATCAGCGTATCATTATGGAAGTATATTGAGCACAACTGAACTACTCTTAAGTTCCTAAGAAAACTTTTGCGCTCGAAAAAAGAAACATTTTCTATTCTATTTTCTTTTTTAAGGATGAAAACATGAAGGTATGCATCCCATTGCGGTGTTGGGTTCAAATATTACTTTGCAATGAGTATTGTAATGTTCTTCAAATAGAAAACTAATTTTTGTAGAATATTGAAACCATTGAGAAATTTGCAGTAGGTTGAAATCCCTTGAAATATGGTAATGAAATGAGTTAAGTGACCCAGGTATCATCATAAATACAGTATTGACTTGGGACAATAGCAGAGCTGAGCACTATGTTTTTGCTACACTGTCTGGTCTTGGGGTGCTACTTGGGTGAACTCTTGCACAAAAAAGTAGTGGTGTGCAAAGTTCATATATATATTTCAATTGTTCTCGAAGTTGATTGTAACCTACTACAATTAGAACTACTTTGAAACCAAACTAGTTCCATTATTTGTGAACTTTCAGGTGCATGAGCGAAATGTATATTGTGTGATGTCTAGGGGAATCCATATAACCACTGTTTTCTTCCAGTAATATTGTTCACATCTCATGAAACGATAATGCATAAGCCATCAAAAAATGCTGCGGTGGACTTCCATCTGTAATTCCCTTTGTTGTACTCATTTACAGACTCCACAAGCGCAAGCAGAGTCAGAATCAGCAGCCAGTGATTTCTACCTGAAGTGAAACTTCCCATAAAACTTCTCGAATTTCTTGAACTCTTCTCTAGAGATTGCATGCCACTTTAGCATCACTATAATGGAGTGAGATGAGAGAGCTCCTCGGGCTGGCGGCAGCGGTGGGTGCTGCAACTGTGCTGCTCCGCGATGTGGTGCTGCTGTGCCGCTTTAAATCCGTGGAGGCTAGACTGCTACTGCGTCCTAGAGCTATTATGAACTATGGACCGACAACTGCAGCGTTGGCTTTTGAGGTCGAAGTGACATGTAGCGCTGGGTTCGGTGGACCTTTTTTGAGAATTTCCCATCAAAAATGTTAATCCTCCATTCCATCCCTTTCCATAATTTCTGTATTGGTTGGATTGGAGTTTAGGGTCTTCAATGATGAGAAGGGATTAGATTTTATGTACACATGCTAGTGTGACAGGAATTAGCATTTTAAACATTTTCTGGTATTCAAACTACTCTAATTATCGTAATAATCTTTTGATTCAATCTAAAAGATATTTTGCAAAGTAAACACTGCTATAATATCGCCAATGTTTTAATTTATGAATAGCTATAATAATGCATTTCTTTATTTATAAACTTAACTCCTCTATGCTTGAAATTATTCACTTTCTTGGGACCTTGATTGACGTTAATGTTTGTTCACAGCCCGAGCTCGACCCTCCTATTCGTTTGTGCTCGTGGGCCAGCCGTGGTCCTGTCCTGCGCTGCCAAACCTTCCTGGTTTGGTTTTCCACGACTGGCGAGGCATTTGCGCTACTGGTGCTAATGATTCATGACTTTACAATACTATCAAATCATAATGCACTGGTGTCTAAATACTTTCCTTCACCGGTCATCATATCATCATGCACATTAGTTCTTCAAATACTTAATGATTAACATTAATATACAATGACGGTTACCCGGTCAAGTCTGTACCCATTTCCGACACCTGGGTAGGGTGTATCTGAGTTCTCTCCTTCCCCAACGGGGAGAAATCACTGCATGGCGCTGGGATTAAAAAAAAACGATACCTACCCATGAAGGGTGCGTTCTTAATCACTTAATTTCGTAAAATCATATAGTCCTGCATTCAAGCGAGGGGAAAAACAGTTGAATATTTTTGTGTATTATCCTAAACGTGCAGGACATCGATCAGTTACCAAGAAGATGATAAACCTGTTCTGATTACAATTTTGTAGGTCCATTACCTAAAACCATGTTAGTTAAAGAATGCATTTTCATGAAACTGATTAACATAAGGATAACAGTGAACCCAGAACAGGTGCTCTCAAAGAGTAAGTGTGTGAATTCATTTTATTCAATATATACAATGAAATAACTGCAAGAATAAAAACAGTAATTCAAAGGTTAAGGCACCAGAAACAAGTCATAGAGAAACCTTGAAAGGTAAAAATTTGCAAAGGTGACTTGTTTTATGCACAGATCTTGAATATCTATACATCCATTGACAAAAAACTATGACTAAACAAAATGCAGTGCTATCTAAAATTAATTCACCAATAAAGATTTAATTTCTAAACTATTTCAAACGTTTTCATAAGTTGCTAATGGTTTCTTTCAGCTTTGATCGCAAGTTTGTTGTTCCCCATACCCTGCACTATTTTTATTACCAGTGAAGAGAACATGTATGTTACTTTGAGCCTCCTTGACCACAACAACGATGTTCCAAAGAGAGGAATAAAGTAGGGATCATTGAGTACAAGCACGTACACAGGGTTTGTGCATTGTTTAAAAATCCACTAACAATAATAACATATTTCTGTAATAAGTAATCAACCATAATCCATCCAATTTTGACATGAAACATGAAAAGTATATTGCAAATAAATATTTCTTATGACAATCATCACTATACAACATAACTGACATTCTGTAAATAATTAGTGAACATTTAGCTCAATGTAAAAATCTGAATAGAGATGCACACCCCTTAACCACAGTTTCATCTTATATTTTGTATGCAAAGTAACGTCACGGCGTAGAGCGACTAGTATAGACTATCATGGTGCGCTTGACGTGCACTTCGATGGTTTTTAATGCAGCCTTGACCAATTCTCGGGAATGAAATTGTACAGTTTACTTCAGCTTGAATTAAATTAGACAGGTGCTTAATTTCTACGCCTCCTCTATGGACACAAATGTAGCGTAAATCGTCACCATACAACCTAACTGGCATTCTGGTAAATAATTGGTGAACATTTAGCTCAATGGAGAAATATTTCATAGAATTATGGCATTTATATTCTACATATCTATAATACAGATAATTTGTCTTGTTGATGACTAATATAAAAGTATATTATAGCAATATTTAATTACCCTTTGGTATTGTAATGTCGAAAAGTGCCTATTATATTTATTTGGGTAAATAGGAGGAAAAAATCATTAGTTTTTATTACGAACACTTCAATAGTACACTTGACAATTATATATCATGCACCCGGCATAGCGACCCGCACTGTCGACATTTTATTCCTTGCCTACTGACTTTTTCTCAAAGCAACCTCAGATCTATTGCGCACATCAAAATTAGACCACCTTCAGCCTCCATCGCTAGCCCTATGTGTCGGACTCTTCACCTCGTCATCCGGTACGGCATAATTCCGCCGTTCTTCAACTTTGGATCCGTGCCTGGTTGAGGCACCCCGGGCAACATGAGGGGAGGCTGCTAAGCACCCTGTGAGCGCGAGTGCGCACCCGTCATCTCCTCATCGCCTCACCACCGCATGAAGACACTTCGCTTCGCCATTAGAGCAGTAAGTCACAGTGCTGTCGTGTGTCGTGCGTAAGCATTAGATTGTTCGGCTGAAGCTCATTGAAGTGTTCCGTTCCCTCCTGTTAAATAATAGCGCCTAAGGTAATCAATCTACATATTGTCGATACCGTCGTGCGGTCGACATGAGGATTCGTGGAAAATGCTGTCTTCTGTGCAGCTACCTTCTCCGGGGCGCTAGCTTTTCTGTGAAGCTGCCCTTCCTGAGGTTCGTGAGGGTACCGCCTACGCCGTATTTAGTCCGCTAGGGCAACAGAAGTAGTTTCTGTTTGTGCCGAACTACGGCGGTACCGCTAGAGTGAGGTGTGTGTGGGTACCGCCTACGCCGTATTCAGTCCGCTAGGCCAACAGAAGTAAATTCTGTCGTGCCGAACTACGGCGGTACCGTGAGGAAGACGAGCAACGGTCTGCGCCGTAATCAGTCCGTTAGGGCAACAGAAGTTAATTCTGTTAGTGCCGAACTGCGACAGCGTCTTCCTTTGCGACAAACTATGCGAAATAGTTTGTCCCCCCAAGGCGGTTTTCTTAAGCCCCTTTATAGGCGAGGGTGTCGTATTAGCCTAAAGCCTGTGACAAAAGGAGAAAGTAAAACTCTTTTGACCTTATGATGTGAGTTGTTTATTGCCGAATCTCGTTACAATGCCTCTTAAATAGACAAATACATTTCAGCAAAGAACCTGATTTTATTTACTTTCTGTGAAAATAGCGTACATACCCAGTCGGAAATAATGGTTGTGATTATAGTAGAATATAGTGGTGTATAAGAGATTAAAGACGATTATGGACGATGAAATAATATGGCAGATATATCGACCATAACATAACTTTGATTTTAGTATATTTCGGTCGATATTGGTAGAGATAATATTGGTTGTTTATGGTTTGTTAACATAACGTAGATTTTAGTTTATTATGGTCGATATTGGTGGAGGCAACAATGGTTGATTAAAGATTGCTATTACATGGATATTTTAAGACTATATATGGTAGAGCATAGATAAATGTAGCTTTAACTATGCTCCGTAAATTAGGTACATAAAAAACAGCTGTTCATAATAAATTATAAATTTAATCGTCTTTATATATGCAAAATGTTTTGTTTCTTCATTTAACACCTACATAAGCTTAAAATTATTGGAATTACGCAATAAATTTCTATTTACTTCAATTATGCATATACGGTATTGTTAATTCAAGTTGTGTCTTCTTACAGTGTATCAATTAAATGTTCTATGAGTGATGGTGAAATGACTCCTAGAGAAAACGAACTGTGAAGTTACTCTTTATATGTTCAAGTTACCTGGAAAGCAGTATTTTAATAATAAAATGACATTTAAGACAGTCCAGTCTATTTTCGTTCCTACGTTACGAGTTATTATTATCATTATATTACTGGTTTTACCACCTCAGCCGCACAAGCGTTGATTTCAGCAGTGTTTCTTAGTTATATTGGTTTGTTGCGTTAAATTTTTCCCTGTCGTTTCCGTATCAGGGCGAGTTGGTTCTGTAGTAGTTAATCCACTGCGTAGGCAAGTTTGAAGTCGTTTGGCAGTCGGGCCAGGCCCTCTGGGTTTCAGCTGTCCATTCATACATAGCTGGGCGTCTCGCCCGCGCTGAGACCCTTTCCGGTTACAACGTGGGCTGTGCTCGGCTGTTCTTTACACATTGAATTGCGTCCGGTATCAGGGTCAGTCTCCACGGTCCTCCAGAGGGGGCTCACGGTCACTTTCAGATGTAGTTGTAGAAGTTTACTTGTCTGATAAAGTTATACAACAGTCCCCCAAACCTCACCTGGTCGCCATCTCCAAGGTAACCCTCCAAGGCGTACGGGGGACGTCCGACAAACCAAAGGTTCCGCGCAACATCGTGACACCGACACTCGACAAGTATGTGGTGCACTGTCAGTGGAGCCCCACAAGCCCCGCACGTCGGTGCCACGCCCCCCTCCATCAAATGTCCATGAGTGGCGTGTGCGTGGCCAATGCGTAGCCGGCATAATTTCACCTCCCATGGGCGGTTCTGCTGGTAGCTGGTAGCGAAGGGCACTGTTGATTCTTTTACTGATCGTAGTTTGTTGTCCACTTGGGCTGCCCACTCCTCTGCCCACTTTCGATTCACCCTACTCTTTATTGTTGCTTTGTAGTCATTTGAGGGAATTGGCTTTCGTTCGATGGTTTGCCGGCGAGTTGCCAGAACGGCGGCATTATCCGCGCGCTCGTTGCCCCTCACCCCGACGTGACTAGGTACCCAGCAGAGCGCAATCTGTTTCCCACTCTGCTGTATCGCCAGTTGGAGTACATGGCTGAGAGGGTGTCGAGGTTTATATTGTGCAATCCCCATAAGCGCACTACGACAATCAGACACAATGGTTATAGATTCCGTGGGAGCGAAGCGGCAGGCTTGGACAGAAATCAGGATAGCGTACAGTTCAGCTGGGTAGCTGGATGCTACTCGTTGGATCTTTTCAGATGTTTCACTATCCCCCTGTACTACCAAATCCAGTACCGAATTCATTGCGGGAGCCGTCCGTGTAATATATTGTTGAAGCGCTGTGGGGTGCCAAGTGGTCCAAGAACACCGATCGAGCTGCCACTGGCCCCACCTGCGATTTCCTCACATTGTACATCTCCCTGCACAATCTCTGAATACCTGCTTGCCAGGGTGTGTAGACGTATGGCATCTCCACCAGCACGTTGTCGAAGCGTACGTCGTAGTATTCCAACAGATTTGTGGCTCTCACATAAAATGGTCGGGGTGTCGCTGATTCTGGAGCGTAAGTATGAGATGGGATATTTCTCATTTCTTGGAGGTACATGTATTGGGGTTTATTTGCAGGCGGAGATAGTAGTTCATAATTTTTATTGCACGATATTGTTCTACTGGCTTGGTCCCGGTCTCGCTGTGTAGTGAATTTATGGACGAACTTCGGAAGGCACCAGCTGCTATTCTCAAAGCTGCATTTTGAATCGGTTGTATAGTCGCCAGTAGCGAAGGGCAGGCGGACCCATAGGCTTCGCATCCATAATCAATTTTGGGTTTGATTAGGGCTATGTAGAGACGTAGTAACTGTTTTTTGTCGGATCCGTATGACGAGTGGGCGAGGAACTTCAGGAGGTTCAGCCCTTTAATGCATGACGTCTTCAGTTGTTGAATGTGGGGTCGCCATGTTAGGCTCTCATCAATGGTTAAGCCGAGGTATTTGTATGTCTGCACCTGGTTGATGTTTTCCCCTTGTAGGACCAGTTGCGGTGCGATTTTGGTACACCCACGAACTCGGCAGATATGCATGATGTTTGTCTTGGCAGTAGAAAAACGAAATCCAGTTCGGTAAGTCCAGCGCTCCAGTCGGTTTATTGCGATTTGGAATTGTCTTTCCAGCGTGTCCGTTCGGTGTCCTGCTATATATACAGCAAAACCACCCACATTTACGGAGCTTTTTACATAGAGAAGTAAGTCTTCTGCTATATCGTTGATCGCCATCAGGAAGCAGGTGCAGCTTAGCACATTGCCCTGGGGCACTCCTTCTTGTAAATATTTTGTGACAGAGAAGGAATTCCCTACACGTACCTTTATCTTGCGATCGGTGAGAAAATTATTGACAAAGTGCAGTAGGTTTCCTCTGAGTCCTCCAGTGAGGAGCTTATTAATTATATTATATCGCCATGCAGTATCATACGCCCTAGCCAGGTCGAAGAAGATGGCCAGGAAGTGCTGCTTTTGACCCATTGCCGTACGGATAGCAGTTTCCAGGCACACGACGTTGTCGGTCGTACTATGGAATGATCTGAAGCCGCACTGCACGTTTGTAATTTTATTGTTTGCTTCTAAGAAGAACATGAGCCGTGAGTTGATTATTTTTTCCAATAATTTGCTCAAGCAACTTGTGAGGGCAATCGGTCTGTAATTTCCCACGCACTGCGGGTCTTTTCCTCGTTTGGGGATGGGGATTATTATTGCAGTTTTCCACTGGTCCGGGAATGCATCGTGTAAAAAGATATGGTTGAATAGGAGTAATAGGAGCTGGTGGAAAGATTCATGCGCACGTTTTACCATTGCATAGGTGATGGTATCAGGTCCCGGGGCTTTTTCTTTACTTTTTGATAGTCCTTCGTTACGAATCACATTTGAAATTTGCCTTCATACTTTAGGATAAAACACTGTTAGCCCATCCAGAGAATGATCACTGTAATGAAATGTGCCGTAAAATTAGAAAAGTTATGTGACGCGTTCAAAATTTGTTACTCGTACGCAGCGTTTCCAAGGTGCACCCATGTTTTAGTACTTGTTCGATCATTGTACCTAACTCCAGATGTTGATTCAAATTTGTACAGTAACTTTTTTTGCAGTGGTATTTGACACTCTTGTACTGCAAAGGTTTTACTTGTACCTTTACACCTACAAGACGTTAAGATGCGAATCAAACCTATATAAGAGTTTTACTTCGTTCGTATGCAACGTAGCCTATGTTTGTACGAACTACGCAAAGTATAAAATATGTCCGATAAACTAATTTTTTTACTATATTACTTCTACGCAGCGAATAAAAGAAATTACATGAGAATTACAAGAGTCTATAGCAAAACAGTGATTCGGAACACAGAAAATTAATTCATAGAAAAAATAGCTTATACTGGAATGTGATTAATTTCCATGTATTTGCATTACAAGACTTGGATCTTACCTCTGTAAGCTCACCCAGGCACTAGTTGATGGTTCGTTATGACTCAACGGCCGGCGTGGCTGCATCTGTGCACTGAACTGTTGTTTCAATTGATCGTTTGATCCAATATGGGTAGAAAATAGAACTTCGAGGATTTGTCTCAAAGGCAGAAGCGACGCCGTGTAAAAATTTCAATATTAGAGACTAATAGAGCACCTACTATCTGCGAAACTACTAGTAGTAATCTTTTTGCTAGTAGGAGTGATTGCAACTTGTGAAGTGACCTTAAGGAGGACTTGCAGCATATGACAGCTAGGAACTTATCCCAAGTAAACTACTGACACATTCAAGTAAGTTGTGTTCAATAAATTTTTTTCCACATTCATAGACCTGAGTGATTTTTATATTTATGGAATGCCCATTTTAAAATAATACCACTGACGTTATGTTTAATGTAACTATCCCCTGGGTTATGAGTAAAGTTCTAAAAAACATGTTTTTCATGTTTTTGTTTTCTATTTTAATAAAAAAGTGTTTTTCATCGTTTTTTTTTGTTATGTTTTTCATCAGTTTTTTGCTTTTATACTTGTTTTTTATTAGGATTGTGGTTTATCAAATAAATTAATTAATGTGCGTAAATCTGAATGCATAAACTAATAATAAATAATTTATTATTATTGAAATACCACAATGATATTATTTATTATCCATACAAGAAAGAAAATAGGGCAAGAAAAAAGGAAAGAAAAAAAAGGCCTGTAGGTAAACTGCAGGATACAGTTGCAAGGACTATGACAAAAACTTTGCAATTGGCCCTTGAGGTGACTCAAGTCACTCACATAAAAACCTGTTGGGGCCCCAAGTTTTTAAACTTACCAATCATCTTGCCCATAAACCTCGCAAAATTTCAACTAGCATTCATAATCTTGCCAGAATCTTGTTGTGTCAGAAGGTGAGCGGCAACTGGGACAGGCCGTCAGGTCTATCAAGAGCAGGCTTTGTAAGGGGGTCCTCCCAGAAAATTTGAATTTTCATCCGATTGGTCTGAAATTTGGCCATATAATGTATTTTTGAAAGAAAAACATATTTTATGCGGGAACTTTTTTGATTTAAGCCTTAGTTTTTCCGAACAATTCGAATTATTAGTTTTTTCAGTCATTTTTACCCATATTTCAAAAAGATTGAAGTCAAAAAGTTTTTATGCTAGGAAGAAAACAAAGACAGTTTTGGAATCCATGGAGCATTTGTAAAAAAGTGATAGTCCGTTTATTTTGTATTTGAATCTTATTTGTTAATATATGCGATATTTGACCAGTATTAAAAATATACCGAATTTTTGGTTTGAACTATGATAAAAAAATTAAAATGCACAAATTAGAAAAAAGGACTATCAGTTTGTTAGAAATGTTTCAAGGATTCTAAAACTGTTTGTTTACTTCCTAGCATAAAAACTTTTTGACTTCTATCTTTTTGAATGTTGAAAATTAGAATTTTTGGGTACAAGCCATAAACAAAATTTTTTGTTGAAGTGTAATATAATGTAAATTTTATGTAATTGAATGCTGTTTTCATTTTCATTTCGATAATCTCTATCCATAACTTCATATTCACACTCTAAATTGTAATTTCCATGAAAAAATAAGTAAAAATATATATTTTTTCCACATAAATCGTGAATTTTTTTATTTTCAGTCTGATTCTTATGAAATTTGACTAACATATGTAACTTTCAAAAAGAAACACAATTTCTTCCATACATTTTTTGATTTAGGCCTTAGTTATTGAAAAAAATTTGACCTATTGGTTTTTAGTTATTTGGTATTGATTTTTCAAAAGAATAGAACACATTGAGTTTTTATGCTAGAACAAAACCAAGGACAGTTTTAGAATCCTTAGAACATGTCTAACAAATTGATAGTAGCAAATTTTTTAATTTCCCTTTTCGTTTTCTTCTAATATGGGGTCGAAATGGGGTCAAAAATTAAAGATTTTGGTCCCCTTCTTCCCCCCCCCCTGGGGGGGGATCTATTGTCCGTGACGCCATAAAATTTTAAGACCGAATAGTCCACCACTTAAGGGTCCTTTTCCATCAAAAACATGAAAAATGACCATCGGAGAGACAAGGGGCCTGGGAGGACCCCCTTTAAACGCTTCGAGTATTTAGTTCACACATTTGTGTTTATCAGAGAAATTTCATTTCACAGAAACGTTTACTGGATGTGAGAAGAAGCTGTATGCAGCTTCAGTAACTGACGAATACACTAGCACAGACTGCGCTTCATCTGCAGAGGAGATTCGCAGTGGAAAACGCACACCGTCACCGCTTCTTCCTTGCTGCAATGCCATGCCGTCTGAAAAGAGGTAACAGCTAGCTACCTATATATTTTGCATGGATTATATCAATGTACATTAGTTGCTATTATCTGCATAATCATTGGCAATCATGCTTGAAATTATTAGGGGTCCCCGCTATGAACCATTTTGATTTTGGCTTATTTTTTAGGTTCTTCTGTTTGGGTTTGGCTGTTTTTCAGTGTCTGTTTATCCGCCCGTCAAATTTTACGCTCTTTTTTCTTAATTCACTCTACAGTTTTACTCTGGTCTCATCGAAAGTTGTTTTAATCGATGTGTCTCGACATTCCCGACCGGGTGGTTGTAGCTGATTTTTCTGTCCATAATTTTGATTTAACTTCATCAAAAATGATATCAATTCATTTTGCGTCGTCTTAGCTGTCTGAAACAATTTTCATATTTGAGTTAGCCCTATTCCCACCCCCAAGCATTTAAAATTCCCCAGTTTTGCTCTGATTTTGCCCTAAGTGGTATAAATCAATTTGTGCCGTCAATTTCTAAAAATAAATGTGACAATTTATGAATTTCTAGTTTTGACCATCCCTTAATCTTAAATTTTGAATGGTAACTCATCTCCCTACCCATCCATAATTAAAAAAAATGGTTTTGCGTTCATCTACTTTGTAATTTTGCTCCTATATCATCAATAAAGATATTAATGATTTCCCTTGTTATTTCAGATATGAAAACTGTAATTGCAATTTGAATTTTGGATTTATATTGAAGTTCAAAATTGAAGTTCAAAATTCGCTATCTATTTCACATCTATTTTTTGGAAGTTCAAACAAGAAAAAAGTTCAAGAAAAAAGTATTCGGGCTGAATGAAATATAGCAACGATTTTTATGTTCATTTAGACTGTCCGAAGTCTTACAAAATCTCAATTTTAATTTCAACAGAGGCCTGGAAATTCTGCTACCCTCCTCTGGCTTTCAAGGACTTCAGCGCTACAGTGGCGACAGTTCTGAAATCGGTTCCCGACTGGGATGGTGGCCGCTCACGCTCCGCTGCATTGGCTTGCATAACGTGAGTTTTGATGTTCTCAACTATGTAGAATAGAAAATATCGTGACTACTAATCGACTTTAAAACGTCAAAAGGAAAGTAAAACTAGATTTTACCATTTATCAAAATGAGACGGAACGTATGTAAGTATTTTCTAGTGATGGTAAAGCTCACAAAACTTTAGGATTCTAAATCGCAACCTTTTTTAGTGCAGGAAATGCGCAGAACGCAGCAAAAGCATCAGCTAGACCTTCAACTGACACTATAATGAGCTGCGCGCAGAACGCAGCAGAAGCATCAGCTGGACCTTCAACTGAAACCTTCAACAAGCTGCCCGTCTGAGAATTCGGCTACATCTCCCATCTTCTGATAATAATAAGTCTTCTAGTTATGCCAACAGGTAAAGAGGAATAAAATGTTTATGTTGTTTAAGTGTTCGTTACATGTATTCTACGAGTTCCTATTCATTATTATGCAAAGAGTTCCTATTCATTATTATTCATTCATTATTACGGATAACCATCTAGGTTTCGGCTAATTTCTCCATTTTTGGTTAGATTATGCGAAACTCGTTTTTTAGACATGGTGACTGTAGTTGCATTTTTGATTTCGTATTAAAAATAACGATTTTTATGTTCACCATTAGAGCCACAAGCTATTCCAGTTTCACTAAAAATGGGACCCATCTGCAGTCCCACTTGACTGCGCGTCTAATTTTTTGATTTGTATGGAACTTTACTAATGCTTTTCCCCGAGTGGATGTTGAAAAGGATTATCATGTTATGGTTTACCTCACATGAGGGAACCCTGTAGTAATCGGACATGACCTATAAGAAGTGGTCGTAGAGAAGTGGGGTTCAAATTTCTTGACGTATCATATGTTATAAATTAATTATATATGTCTGTCGGTCAGTAACCCTATATTTTCTAATTTCGGCCACAGTTTCGAGTTGATATCGTCGAAAGTAGTATCATTCGCTTGGTTTCATCAATTTCAATAAATGAACTGTTGCCGACCTTAGAAATTCGAATTAGGGACCCCCTATCATTACTTTTTGATATATTTTAGATTTCTAATTTATACTTCATTCCTCAGAATTGTCGAATGATATATCAATAGATTCGTCTCGACAATGAAGATTAATGCTAAGGATTTTCTTTTTATGAATATGAAGTTACAAAACACCCGCCCCTCTTCTTTTAAATTTTTTAATTGAATTGTGAGCTCGTTCATTGGTCACTCAACCGCGTTGTAATTTTTTCATGATAGAAAAACTGTTCACGTTACTTGAGTTTTTCTTTGCAGAAAGTGTTTTTTGCTTTCATTGGTTTATTTTGATTTAAATACGATAATAACGTTTCTTTTTGCGATATTAACGATTTGTTATGCTATGTACTCATACAGTCCATATCTAAATAATGATCCTCATCGGAATTTGCTTAGTTCTATGTTCCTTGCGGTTATTTGCAATTTCTTTAATCATTTTGAAACCTTACTGAGTTTTGCTAAAAAAGATATTTTACTTTAACTCGTTCCATCAAACATATACAATAAAATTGCAATTAAAAAATCTTTCATTGACATTTGTTTTCAGAAGCTCTGAAGATTAGGATATACCACTAAGAAAAACTATAGTCATCTAATGAATCATTAGCTGAATATAGTTGTTTTTAGTGGTGTATGGTAATATTAACAGTTAAATAAAGTTTATCATGGTAGAATATAGTTGTATCGTTAGCTGCTAATGATACAACTATATTCTACCATGATCAACTTTATTTAACTGTTAACATTACCATATACTACTAAAAACAACTATTTTCAGCTAATAGAACTATACAACTATATTCTACCATGATCACAGTCGATTATGGTTGTGAGTGGTGTTTCATACGGTTCACTATGGTTGAACATGGTTGTGGAGCCAGACCCTGAAAGGTTGATATTGGTTTTTATGGAAGGGTATTATAGTTGGTCATGGTCGAGAAAAGCGGACATATCCCTACCATACTGAACCCCATAAATAGTTGAATATGGAGGATATGTCGATAATAAAAAACCGAAGATCTCGACCATAATCATCGTTGCTGCATACCATAATTTCTGACTGGGTAGACATGAGTTACTGCTAACACAATACAACACGCAAAATTACATTTTAGATGTTTGTGCAATTCAGCTAAGAAATCAAAACAGTATGGGAATAATAAAATAAAATACAAATAAAACTCAAGGAATAACTAAAGTAAAGGCACAGACGCATCATCAGCGCAGAGAAACAGACCAAGTCGGCGTTCAGGGAGCTGGACACATAAAGAAAATACTTAAGATTATGAGTAACTAACACAAAAGCCTCGACAACACTTGCGCGGCCTGACACGCCCGGGGGAGGGTGTCTCTGCTACGATAGCCGAGACAGGAAATCCGCAAGGTGGTTGTCGACCCCCGAAAGGTGTTCTGCTCGAAACCTAAATAGGCTGAAATACAAAGCCCAGCGTTTCAATCGGGGGTTCAACTTGTCTGCCTGTTGCAAATAATGGAGCGGTCGATGGTCGGTCTGTAACACAAATTCGCGTCCATACAGAGGAACCTCAAACTTCTGTAGAGCCCAGTAGATGCTTAACGCTTCCTTTTCGATAGTAGAATAGTTTATTTCTGCTCTTCTCAGTCGACGTGAAGCATATGCTACCGGCGCGTAGTGACGGAAGTCTCGTTTGCTTGGCTGGAGGAGAGCTGCTCCAAGTCCAGTTTGGGGGGCATCTGTCCTTGGAATGAAAGGACATCTGGGATCTGGTAACTGTAAGACCGGTCTCTTGACTAACGCTGTCTTTAAACTTTCAAACAGGTCTTCTGTTGTATCGGTCCAAGGTATTTGTTCCGGAGAATTCTTCTTTAGAAAATTATGGAGTTTAGAAGTCAACTGAGAGTAGTTAGGTGTGTAATGTTGGTAGTACACAACTGTACCGAGAAAACTTCGGAGATCCCGTTTTGTTTTTGAGAGTGTAGCTGATTTTAAGGTTCGACTCGGTTCTCCAGAGGCTGAATCTGATTACTGCTGAGTTGATGGCCCAAATACTGGAGGCTGTCAAATCCGAATTCGCATTTGGACGGCTTCGCTTTAAGAACATGTCGAGAAAGAGCTTCGAACAGTTTAGCTAATGCTGCACAATGATCTTCCCAATTAGTCGAGGCGATTAAGATGTCGTCCATGTAGACCTCGCCCAGGTAGCATGAAATTATTAGGCCAATATTGGGTTGATAATTATTCATTGACCTGATATTGGAATCTTGGATTACAACAATAGGCTAATAACAAGACAATATCGAAGAAAGATATATTTATTTATATCAACTTGTTCTTGGGACAATGTAGTAAATAGTTTTATTTCTAATAATAAACTTACAGTGTATATATATATGTACGACATTCCTATAAGTGGAAACTATCTCATAATAATTAAAAATCTCGCAATTTAATAAAATTTGTTAAAATATAAATTATTATTGGCCAAATATTGGGTTGATATTGTACGCCAATAATACGGAGTAATTTGTTTAAAATTTACCAATAAAGTTAATGAATAGTTATTGCAGTCAATAATGAGTGCAGATATATTTGACAGATATCAAGAAATGTGAATACGTTACAATAATACGTATGTTCAGAATTACTGTAATCACAGGTTCACAGTTCTTGTTTTTTCAGTCGTCCAATTATTTTCGAAGGTCTAATTTTTTCAAAAAATGTGCTAAAATCGTTTTTCATATGTTACTATAGCAATAAATGTCTATACATTGAACTAAGATGATATAAAGTCATTTATTTAGATGACATAAATGACTTAATTTCGTAACGAAGGTATTGAGTAGGCCTATTCTTACCATATAACCCTTTTTGCATGCATCATTCTTTGAGTAAAGCGGTTTCGCGCAATTTTTCAATCACGCATATATATGCTGCTTAGATGAACGTATATATGCTGCTTAGTACAGGTTACCCGACCACTAGCTGGTACGTACGTGCAACAAAAAATTTGGACTACGATTCCAAAGAGGTTTGTAGTCATGGATTTTAGATAAATTTTGAATGCAGTTTAATTCATAGTCTTGTAGGTGTATAGGTATGTACATAGGTTAACATATTTATCAGAATTATATACATTTATCGTCTTTGAACCCTTCTGAATATTGATGCAATATTAGAAATTAATTATTGAGCCAAAGTGTTGTTTAAGGAAACACCTCAGTATCAAGTCAATAGTGACACAGTAATGAGCTGACACTGGGTTAAAAATAAATTATTATTGGGACAATATATTCCACCAATATCCACTTGATGTCAGAAAATAAGTATTGGGCCTGTAGTACCCTACCTTAGTTACCCCTCAAACTCAGTTCTAGTCCATTTGTGTTCAGTAATATTAATATGTGTATATGTAAAATTATCCACCAAAAAATTACTTACATAACCATAGCGTGGCACCGATACGAAGTGCGGGAATAGTACGAGTATATATCTAAGGTCGCTGCTTCACTCGCCGCAAGCGGAACTCAATTGCTAAAGCAGCAACAACACCAGGCCTTACAGGCCTATATTTTCTAAGGAACACCTCAATTTCAAGTCCATAGTGACACAATAATTAGCTAATAATGGGTTTGTGAAATTATCATTATCGGGGCCATATGTTTTACAAATATCAACCTATCAGGAATTGAGTATTAAGCCAATGTCATTGTAGGGAACACTTCATTATCAAGTCAATATTGACACAATAATTAGCTGATATTGGGTTGATGATAAAATTGTTATTGGGCCAATATATTTTTCTAATATCAACCGAATTTTCCAAAATAAGGTATTGCCCCATTGTTCATTTTGAATATCCAGTCAATATTGAGACTGTATATTGGCTCAATATTAGGTCAATAAATTTTGCTACCTGGGCGGTATCCTGCAGTCCTGCAGTGACTTGACGTATAAGGCGGGAAAAAGTGGCTGGAGCATTTGCTAGGCCGAAAGGCATGACGTTGAATTCATAGAGGCCCGACCTAGTTTTGAAGGCGGTGTATTGGCGTGACTCAGGGTGTAGAGGTACCTGTCAATATCCACTGGTCAGATCCATTATACTGAAGGTTGTTTTGCCAGCTAAATTGGTGAAAATAGCAGTGGTGTCTGCTATTGGCTCGGCATCGAATACTGTCTGGCTGTTTAGGTGTCTGCAGTCCAGACAAAATCGGTGAGTACCGTCTTTCTTCCGGACGGCAAGGAGCGGTGAATAGTAAGGTGATGTGGATGGCGTCACGATTCCCATCTTCATACACTTCTCCCGCAGCAGATCGCTTCAAGCTTTCCGAAATCAAATTGCTTCTACTAGAAGCTCATAAAGTCACCCCAGCAAAACTACGCGCCAACTACTACGAATTGAAGCCAGAAGAAAGCGACAATATGTCACATTACCTACGGCGACTAGAACAAGCCTTCGATGCTTGGTTAAAAGGATGCAACATCGAAGCCAACTACGAGACTTTTCGTGACTTCCTTCTTGTTGACCGAGCTTATTCAAGCCTGCTTCCCTTCCTCGCTACTCAATTACGTGACAGGGGTGGTAACACAGTGGCAAGCCTAGGAGAGCAGGGTGATAGTTTCTTGCCAGCAAGACCACATACATCGCTCCATCAGCTTTGTAAGGGTGGCACACTGACATCAACGACGGATGCGGGCCTTCCAGCACTCAAACCATCATCAGCACCAGAGCGACGCTCGACATTTCCTGTCCGAGCCCCGAGCACCCCAGCAAGATCACCCAACTCCAGCAACAACTCTCGAGGAACGCAACCAAGAATTTCTAACACTCGTGATGTTCCCACCAGCTCAAGATCGGTCAACACTCCGCAACGCGAGGAACAACGAGGATCTTACACTGGATATTACTGCACTTTCCATGGCCCCAACCGATCACACTCCAGTGATGAGTGCCGCCAGTTACAGAGGAGGCAAGGCGATAGCCACAGTAGTGGAGCAGCCCATGCAAGCCCACCTATCTCCAGTACTACAGCTCGAGTAAACAATCTAACAACGCATGAAGAAGCAGATGAATACGACGATATTCCTCCAGTCGCATGCAATCACATCGCCTCAAACAAACTGATCGAATTGGGACAGCTGAAAACATGCTCCGGCACTGTGAACCAACAACCCGTCCAAGTACTACTCGATGGAGGAGCAACGGCGGTCTTCGTCAAGAAGGCTCTCGTCCCAGCTGAAGCCATTTTGAAGAAGGAAATTACCGTTCGATTGTAAAGCAATCACTCCTTCTAGGCGCCTCTTGCCCGGGTCTCTCTCGTTTGTCCCTACTAGCATGGAGAGGTGACAGCCGTAGCCATGGAAGAGCTCTCTCATGATGTCATCCTCGGCCGATTTCCCGGAACCACCTCCTTCGAAGAACAGATGACCGACCATGAAGAGCAACCAGTTGCTGCAGAAGTCTCTCATGTTGTCACAAGAGCAGCAGTAAAAGCGATCGAAAATTCCCCTGCAGTACCAAGTAATGTCGATATGTTGCAACACAACAAAGAAGACTTCAAGAAATTACAGCGGGACTGTAAAACATTGCAGTTTTTATTCAAAAAAGTTGACGCTGGCAAAGAAGAAACGCACAAGGATGGTAGAGTAATTACCTATGAACTCCATGACGGTATTCTGCATCGGAAAACGTTACGAGACGGTCAGGAAACCCATCAACTTGTAGCACCTGCAAGCGTGCGCCCACAAATCTTGGAAATGGCTCACGACTATCCACTTGCTGGCCATTATTCCCAAAAGAAGACTCAGGCTCGACTAGAACGAGATTTGTACTGGCAGTCCCTACCAAAAGATGTTGTCCAATACTGCCACTCTTGTCACACCTGCCAGACGCACGCTCCTTCTCGACCAAGAAAGGCACCAATCTCAACTCCACCGATCACCACTCCATTCTCCGCGCTCAGTGTTGATTTAGTAGGCCCATTGCAACCAGCTTCGGCACGTGGCCACCGATATATTCTCACCGTGGTGGACCAAGCAACTCGCTGCGCAGACGCAGCCCCGCTCAGACATATAGATACAGAAACGGTTGTCCAGGAGCTACTTAAAATCTGCAGCAGAGTTGGTTTCCTTCATACGCTAACGAGCGACAACGGCACTCAGTTCACAGCCGCAACCTTCGAAGCTTTCCTGAAACTCGTCGGTATCCAGCCCCGATTGACGCCATTATACCATGCCCAATCGAACGGCATAGTCGAACGCTTTAATGGTACGCTCAAAGTCATGTTGCGGAAATTAGCCGTAGAACAACCGCGAGACTGGGACCTGTATCTGCCTTCCCTCCTTTTTGCATATCGAGACGCTCCTCAGGCCTCAATCGGGTATTCTCCCTTCGAACTCATCTACGGCCATCGCGTCCGTGGACCTTTAACCGTGCTCAGAGAATGTTGGACAGATGGAAGCTTGCAAGACGACACGAGCACTGCCCAGTACCTAATGGAAATGAAGCACCGATTAAAAGAAACATGCAAAATCGCTCGCGAGAATCTAAACAGGAGCCAAGAGAAAACCGCCAAGTTCTTCAACAGACGTACCAAGATGCGAACTCTAAAGCAAGGAGATAAAGTCCTCGTATTTCTGCCCAACTCTCGGAAAAAGCTACTAATGACTTGGAAAGGTCCCTATACAGTAAAATCACGCCTGGGAACCTATACCTATACATTGGACGTGGATGGAAACAACAAAGTTTATCACATCAACCTCCTTCGCCAGTACCACGACTGGGAGCAGCAAAGTTCCGCCTCACCAAGCGAGGGCAATCGCGAGGAGGACGACGAGAGAGTAGAGGTACCGTCGTGCGGTCGACGTGAGGGTTTGTGGAAAAGGGCTGTCTTTTGTGCAGCTACCTATTCCGGGGCGCTAGCTTTTCTGTGCAGCTGCCCTTCCTGAGGTTCGTGAAGGTACCGCCTACGCCGTATTTAGTCCGCTGGGGCAACAGAAGTAGTTTCTGTTTGTGCCGAACTACGGCGGTACCGTTAGGTGAGATTTGTGTGAGTACCAACTGCGCAGTAATTAGTCCGCTAGAGCAACTGAAGTAGATTCTGTTTATGCCGAACTACGGTGGTACCGCTCGAGTGAGGTGTGTGTGGGTACCGCCTACGCTGTATTCAGTCCGCTAGGGCAACAGAAGTAAATTCTATCGTGCCGAATTACAGCGGTACCGTAAGGAGGACGAGCAACTGTATGCGCCGTTCCTAGTCCGTTAGGGCAACAGAAGTTAATTCTGTTAGTGCCGAACTGCGACAGCGTCTTCCCATGCAACAAACTATGCGGAATAGTTTGTCCTCCCAAGGTGGTTTCCTTAAGCCCCTTTATAGGCGAGGGTGTCGTATTAGACTAAAGCCTGTGACGAAAGGAGAAAGGAAAACTCTTTTGACCTTAGGATTTGAGTTCTTCATTGCCGAATCTCGTTACAATGCCTCTTAAATAGACAAATACCTTTCAGCAAAGAACATGATTTTATTTACTTTCTGTGAAAATAGCGTACATAGACATGAGTTACTGTTAACACAATACAACACGTAAAATTACATTTTAGATGTTTGTGCAATTCAGCTAAGAAATCAAAATAGTACGGGAATATTAAAATGAAATACAAAGGAAACTTAAGGGCTAACTAAAGTAAATGCACAAACGCATCATCAGCGCAGAAAAACAGACCAAGTCAGCGTTCAGGGAGCTGGACACATTAAGAAAATACTTAAGATTTTGGGTAACTAACACAAAAGCCTCGACAACACTTGCGCGGTCTGATACATATTAACTAGTTTGAAGAAGATCGGTAGGTGTAGATCAGATCGGAGTGTGTTTATTCATGGGTTTAGGTGTAGATCAGATCGGGGTGTGTTTATTAATGGGTTTAGGTGTAGATCAGATCGGGGTGTGTTTATTCATGGGTTTAGGTGTAGATCAGATCGGGGTGTGTTTATGCATGGGTTTGGGTGTAGATCAGATTGGGGTGTGTTTATTCATGGGTTTAGGTGTAGATCAGATCGGGGTGTGTTTATTTACGTTAATTTAGGTGCAGATCATATCGATGGGTGTTAATTTAGTTCAGGTGTTCAAGATCAGATCGGTGGTGTAAATTTAGTTTCAGTGTTTGTTGGTATATCAGATCGGATTAGTTTTAGGTGTGTTTGACTACTTATACCAAACAATTCAGATCACTGTATTTCTCATTTACTATTTGTCTTTAAAGTTGCTAATTTTTTCGCCTAGGTGCATTAATTAACGGAAGGCGCGGGGTTTGCTCCTGGAGTCAAGACAGCGGCTCCGACACTTCGGGCCGAGGCTCCGACGCAACCATCGAACGAAAACCATCGTTCTCCATCACTTAATTCATTTTTCATTGCACTATTATTTAGTTATATACCGGCCTTGTTGAATATTTGGGTCATATTATTAAACTTTATTTCTACTGTCTGTATTTCATAATTCCCCCGCTCGCTTTTTTCGTTATGTAATGTTAAATAATCATAACTAGCACATAATATAGCATAACGAAAGTACGAGTACAATTTGTAATTACTGGTCAAGTACATCATTAGCAAGGTACAAAAATACTAGAATTTGATCTATCGAGCACTTCCCTAATTTCATTATCTCAACATTATATTTTTGCACTGCAGGAACTTTTTTAATACTTCATACACAATTGATTAACATCTGTACTACCAAAGTAAATACTCATATTTTGTTTCAGCGCATCAGGATTTTTATGGCTACAAAATTGTTTACTTTATGATTGGCTTATGTTCATGAGTGGAAAAATTTCCTTTGTGGAATTATAATCAACAAAAAATTCAAAAACAGCCAAATTATTATGACACAATAAAGAAAGGGCACCCTGTTTCATTCTTTTAACACGTTCCCTGCGTATTGGGCCATATGTGTACCAACAGGTAAATTGCCCATTTAAGTGCAGGTATAAATGTACGACATTTCAGGTTTCCTGACATTTTAAAAAATAATTGAAATCATACGAGGTAAAATGTTATTGTGCAATTTTAATTTTCATATTCATTAGGAAAAATTAAAATATATTCGAGCTGGAAAATTGACTCGCTTGTTCTGCTACTGACAAGCTAAAAAACCAACCGTCAACAGTCGCGGAAACGCAGGGAAAGTGTTAAAAAATCTTAACCTTCACTTTTCAATTCATGTAGAGTCTAATCAAAACATACCCAACATAAGTCTGTTTAAAGACTTGTGTTGGGAGAAGAGGACTTCCAACGAATTGGACCACGGTGATAGTGGTAGGGATTCATCAGAGGTGCTTGAACTTGAAGGCAGAGTCTTTGTAATGACCTGTAGGGATGGTAACCAATTCGAGGATGACCCGTGAATAGTCTTCAATGATTTCAATTGCTTCTTGGGTGGCAATGGACTGAAGGACTTGGGTGGCAATGGGCTTCTCAACCTGACGGAAAAGAAGAAAATAATTTGCTTATTAACCATAGGTGGCTCTCTAAAAATGATAGAAACTAACCCAGCTCTGCAGTTCCATAGTAGAGACACCTTATGACATTGAGTCACCACTGCTCAATAACTACTTTGAAGTACTACAGCGGCAACCTAAGGCAACTGCCTTAGTTTTTATTTAAAATAAGTTTTACAATAATTTATTTTCTTACACCATATTATACGCAAAATAGCAAATTGTTCGTTAAACAATCTGAAAAATACACAAAAAGGGGTAAAGCATTTGGTTTAATTTCGCAGACTGCGCCCATGACACATGCCAGTTAAGAAACAGCCCTAAATGTTAATTATCACTGTTACAGCAAAGTCTACACAAACATACATCAATTCAATGCAATGATAATTGATGCTTCTACTACAGCACACACTTTACCATTAAGAATGGCATGTTGGATGAATTTACTTTTCTAGATAGATATCAGAAATCTTTTGAATTCAATTTGAGACATAATCGTTTAGAACAGCTAATTTACCCCAATTCCAATAGAGCCACATTAATGATATAACAAATGAAAATAATACATTACCCAAAACAAAAGATTTTAAGCATGGTTTAAATATGAATAACTGTTACTAAAATTGTAGAAATAGCTTAATTTAAATCAATTCAATTTTGGATCCGC
This sequence comes from Morinoia aosen, assembly GCA_030386875.1. NCBI lineage: Eukaryota > Metazoa > Arthropoda > Malacostraca > Amphipoda > Talitridae > Morinoia > Morinoia aosen. Next base: position 844,376 of record CM059567.1, read on the forward strand.
AAGCAAAAGTAGTTAAAATTTTCAAAAGCCTAACAAGTCCCACCAAGCAGTTTCTAGAAATGCAAAGAGAAACATAGATAATTAGAGTTTCCCCAATGATTTTCCGTAAACAAAAATATTCATTTTCTGAACAAATATGTAAATGACTACACACAGCTAGTGCTTTTGTCCAAATCAATGGGTCAACAGAGCAGGTAAATTTTTAAAATCAGGGTTAATTATGCTTTTTAAACTACAAGTTATAATTTAACAAAAGATTACATATTTCTCATAGATGATTTTTTTATAATACAATTTCTAATATCGGGACTTGATTCTAATGTCAGTATCAGGCTATGAGGGAAATAAAGTATTCTATTATAACCGAAAAATGTTATGAAGAAATACAATGAATAATAGCCACAGATTGTGTTCTTGAATTTTTGTTGCAATTTTATCAGCAGCAAATTAGGGGCTACCATTCGTGAAATACTTCTGAAAAATATCCAAAATTTTATTTAGATGTCAACATAACTAAACGGTAAATGTGTACAGTTTGGTAAGAATCGATTTTCCAGTTTTCGGGGCCTAAACATAGTTAGTTAGATTGAAATAAACAAGTTTTCTTATATGCACTTTCCGTTGCAAATGAGTATTTAATGAGTTATAGCGGTAGGTTTAGTTTCGTCTTTGATGACGAATGCGCTTGAATAAAGAGCTATTATTCGATTTAAGAATTTTTGTTGCTTGAATCATGGTAATAACGTCGAAATAAACTAGTTTTCTTCTATACACTTTTTGCAGCAAATAAGTATTTTACGAGTTAGAGCGGTAGGTTTATTTTTTGCGCGATTGAGCTGTTAGAGTACGTTTAAATACTTTGTAATTTATTATTAGCTCACCCCGCGGAGCTTGCGGAGCCTGAACAACTCTTTTCTAGGATCTTTTATTTAATAACACAAGAAAAAAGAAAAAAAGAAAAATATTTTATTTCCAATAGAGATGGTACATAAGTACCATCATTGGTTTTTAAAATACCTTAGAGTTAATACACTTAGGTGATACACACACATAAGTATTTTAATACTCATATCACTAGTCGAAAAGAATTGTTTGAAGGCTATGTAATCCTAATCTTGCTTAATCTACATTTGACGATACACATAATGATAATTATAAAAGACAACACAATTTCATGGACGAGGCATTTTCATCGTGGGTTGAGAACACCTTTGACAATTTACGTATACATAATATAAAACTTCGCAATTCTTGACGCCAGGAAAATATTTGAATTGTTTGTTGCGGAAGATGTTCAAAAATTTCATTTTAAGGAAGCACGAAATAAATAAATATACATATATATACGCGTGAGGACCACGAAAATTACAAGATTTGTATTTCTAATTAGGCAATTTTAACATAACGGTCATTAGTTGTTAAGCACTTTATTTAAATATAAATGGATGATCAAACAACAGATGTATAGTTATTTTACGTGAATGCTTAACAATAATAAAGAGATGACGAGTTAGGTAATGTTACAAGTTGAGAGTGAACAGAAAAAAAATTATCTCTAGTTAAAATGTCAGTTGTCAGTTTAGTACACACAAATGTGCATATATACATGTAAATATATACACATATACATGCACATACATACCTACGCATACCTACGCATACATACCTACGCACATACATACTTACACCTAACACGTAAACATACACAAATACATTTCTATGCATCGAGGCAATCACTATATATGCGCGTTCTATAAAATGCTGTGCGATGTTCTGAAATATAGAATAATGAGCAAAGGAAATTTGTGACAACTCTTTCAGTATGTGTTGCTGCTTACAGTTTCTAATGAAATATTGTAACGATGTTTTATCAAATATTGTATCGAAAAGATCATTGGTTGATAAGCGTCTTATTTATCGCACAACAAATATATTTGTATATATATATATATTAGAAATGCTGTACAATAATCAAGTGAAATGAAGTATTACATTGTGACACATTCACCTACCTACGCACGCATAGCGTGCACAAGTATCACATATACACAAGTAAGCATGTGCGCAAATATCAGCGTAGACTAATCAGTATAAACTAGCATTCCAATCGAGGGAATTGGAGAAAATATCTTTTATTATGGCATGAATTTTTTAAAATTTCCGTCTAAAAACATTGGCACAAAACAGTCTACCTTAGTCAGAAACATGAAAACGATTGTTCTACAACTGTTCCCAAGTACAGAATATTTCCAGACGTACGCGAGGCTAGGCGGTTGTTATAATATACTCTAAAGCGTACGAGATGATATGATAATTTGCACTACACTAGCCTACCAAGAGTATTTTTGGACGTGGAGAAGAAAGAAACATGAATGTTCTATAAGGGTTTCATATTAGGAAAAATCACATTATCTTTGAAATATGGCGCAAAATGTCTGTAAATGATAAACATACATAGGTACCCCCATTTTACATGTACAAGACATTTAAGCTTTGGATTGCCTTACAATAATAAAATAAAATGATGTGTTGGGTAGTGTTAGAAGTTGGGAGTGAGAAAAAAGTCTGGTATTTATAGCTTATATATCAGTTGCATGCATGCTTGCAAATCCCAGCGTATAGGCGATCAAATCATAGTACATACGCGTACTTTGAGACTGTTGTGTGATGTCTTGAATTGTAAAGAAAATAAGCAAGGGAGAGTATTAAGCAATGGAGATACCAGGAAAAATGAGATTCGTCAATACGTGTTCAGTATGTTCTGTAACTAAGAATTATCGTTGAGACGAAAGATGACGAATTATTTTGGCTTTAAATTCTCTCGGTCTTTGAGGGATTTTAATACTCAGGGGAAGTTTGTTCCACAGTAAAGCGCCTGATATTGACAGAGCCTTCTGCCCTATGTGAGATGAACGATAGATGACTAAGACATTATTGTTTCTGTTCGGCTTTTGGTTTGTTACAGTGGGTGTATGGAAACGCACTATCTCAGCATTGCTCTGAGGAAGATACAACGAGGAGAATACGTATTGGACCCTCTGCATGAGGAGCCTTCCTTGAATAGGAATCCAGCCGACTTTGTTAAGGAGAGGGGTTACGTGATCGCTTCTTTTGAAATTACCGTTGCATACCACCTTGGCTGCGAAGTTTACGCAGTTTTGTAAATCCCTTTGAAGGTATTGAGGTAAGTCTCCCCATACTAGGCTGCAGTAGTCAATGCGCGATAATACAAGGGATTGAATGGCTAATAATCTGGATTTTTCGTCTAGCATACTTTTTATACGATGAAAAAACATTAAAGTTCCGTAGATTTTGTTGCAAGTAGTCTCAACGTGAGATTTGAAGGACATATATCTATCGAACCAGATACCTAGATTTTTAACTTTTTCTGGTGCATTAATTTTATCATTTCCAACTGCAAAAGTAAGATCTGAAGTTTTTTAATAGCATCATTGGATCCGAAAATAATACATTGTATTTTATTAGCATTTAATTTGAGACCATTTCGGTCGTACCATGATTTCATTCTAGTCACTATATTTTCAGCTTTAATTTGCGTCTGTGGTATTTCCGATACAGAACTTGTTATTGCAACTTGAACATCATCTGCATACATTGAGATCCGTGTGTTAGAAGGCATTGGAGGGAAATCATTAACGCTAATAGAAAACAGTAGCGGACCAAGAAAGGATCCTTGGGGAACACCAAAATTGTTTTGAATGAATGGGGACAATTTGTCTTCTATGCGGACTGCATGAGATCGATTTCACAAGTAACTTTCAAACCATTGTGTGTCTATTCCCAAGTTCAGAATTTTACGTAGAAGTCTATCATGTTCGACGTTATCGAACGCTTTAGAGAGTTCGAGTAGCAGCAAGAGTGTCACATTCTTCTGATCGATGTCACTGTATATTTTTTTCAGAGATATTGTGCAGAGCATCTTGAGTGCTAGTGTTTCTTCTGTAGGCGTATTAATTTCGGTGGAGTAGATTTGACTCGTCCAGGTGAAATGACAGTTGATTTGTCACCACTTTCTCCAATATTTTGGACATTACAGGTAAAAGACTGATTGGCCTGTTGTTTGATGCTGTATTTTGGTCACCACTTTTATGCAACGGTCTAATAATGGAATTTTTCCATTGGTTTGGAAACGTGTTGGTTGCTATTGATGTATTAATTATCAGACGAATCGATGGTGCTGTGACTGGGAAACTGTCTTTGATATATTGAAGACTGATACCATCATGTCCAGCTGCCTTTGTGTTTTTTAGTGAGTATAAGATATTTCTTAACTCCGGTAAATCGACAGGACGTGGTCTCCACCTGACATCAGCCCTCGGGGATGCAGTGGGGCATGAATTTTCAATTGACGTTTCACCTGGATCGGTACACATCTCACTGAAAACTTGAGCCCTACTTTTGAAAAAAATGTATTGAAATCCGTGGCTGTTGCCAAGGGATTTTCAAAATTACTTGTACGGTCTAAATTTTTATATGGGCAACCTCACTAATGATTTCCCAAGTTCGTTTCTGGTTATTTTTAGCCGTTATCAGTTCTTGGTGGAAGTGAGTTTGTTTCGCTGCTGTGATTTTCTTTCGAAGAATTTTTTCATGTTCTTTATATCTTTTGTATAAGGTACTGTTTGATCTATTGTTTTTTTACTCTCGCAAGTTAGCTTTCTTTATTCTGCTCATCTCTTTAACTTCGTCAGTAATCCAAACAGTGCATTTTGGCTTGTTTTTTTTGGTGACGTAAAGCGCGCATTCGTCAAGAGCTGCTCTGAAGTTCTCGTTGAAGATGGACACTTGAATGTCAACATCGTCAGATTGCAACATATTATGGAATTCGTTAGACCTATTGAGTAGTTTTTCTTAGTATTTCTTGAAATAGTTCCGCAGAATAGTGCCTTTTCGAGCGATAAGTCATTAAGCGGTATTTTTGTCTTTCCTTTGCAATATTAATTTCACATTCTATAGAGTGGTGATCGGAAATAGAAGGTAATATTACTGTACTAAGTATTGTGGCGAAATTATTTGTGATTGCCAGATCGAGGATAGTTGCAGAGACTTTAGTGATGCGAGCCGGTTCTTTGACCATTTGTGATAGGCTTAGTTTATAGAACAGTTTGCTTAGCTGATTGTTCTTGTCCGTTAAGTCAACATTAAAATCTCCGAAAGCAAAGAATGATTTTTTTGCCTGAAGGATTTCTTTGAAGGTTTCCTCAATGAAATCTAGTGTTAGACTTAGGGGAGACGATGGGTGCCGGTAAAGGCTGATGGCTTATTTATTTGCACTTCTAACTAAGCCATTTCAATGCCTTCGCAAATTTTATTCGCTGGAAGTGAAGTTGTTGAGTACATTTCTTTCACATAAATACTAGATCCACTACCTCGGTTGGTTTTAGCGCCATAAAGCGGTACACCACGTAATCAGGAATGGTAAAAAATGAACTTTGGGCTAGTAAATCAAACCAAGTTTCTGAAACACACAAAATATCAATTTCTTCAGTGACCATTATTACTCTGATGTCATCCAGTTTCCCATTCAGGCTTTGAGCATTTATGGGCTTTATTTTGATTTTACTTGTACTAGGACTCTTTTTGAGGGTAGCAAAGTTACTATCTCGTTGGGATCGTTTCGAGGATTCATCGATCTTGCCTACCTTGCCCAGGGTGTTTGGCCCAGCGTCTGCTTTGTAAGAGAGTCTACTATTTATCTGGGCAGCAGCAGTTTGTCAAGATGAGGTAACTCCAGTCTGAATTTTGCCTTGTGTGACAAGGGCACTGTAGTGATCGTTTTTACGATGGAGCAGTAGTGGAGAGTTATTACTTGATAACTCTGATGAGGGATTGACTAGTATTTTCAAGACAAAATGATCCTGCTCATCCAGGATGAGAAGTGTTTGCCCGGCACGTTCGAGATGATTAGTGGTATAAGGTCTACAGCAGCTTGATCAAAATGTTTGTCGTCAATGTAATTATTTATGAGGTTTTGCATGTCTCCGCTGTTCTTGTCAACAAATTTAGCATGGGTGCTTTTGTTTGCTTTGCTCTCCGTTTTGATTGCAGTTTTTAACGAATTGTAGTTCCATTTTGATGCTGGTTGTTTTGTAAGTATATGAGCTACTGTATCAAGGAGGCAGTGTCCATCAGCTTTGGTGGGAATCAGCTCTATTTTCCAAGATCGTCTCAATTCATCAATTGTGGAATTCATGCGTTCGCAAATGGGAGTGGAGAGGTTTTTTTCGTTCTTTTCACATCATTTGAAGGTTCGGAGAGGTGCGAGGAAATTACGTTTTTCTGGCTCTTAATGGGCCGGCTGTGGTGATTTCTTGTGTGGGGTTCTGCAGAGAACTGAGAAAAGCCCGTGTCATTTTTATTTTTCTGGTGATGATCGTGGATGCAGTTGGACGGTGGATTTTCCATTGATTTTCGACTACAATTTTGCAGCGATTTCTCTCTTTCTGTTGATTTCAAGGCTTCTGAGTATGTGATTGGATGTTGATTTATACTCGTGTCTGAGAGGGGCTTTTCATCCGCTATCTCAGCATCGGATAGCAATGAAAACCTATTTTTTGTAGGCACTCTGCAGTTGTTTGTGGCAGATGCAGGAGAGGGCATGTTATATGAGGGCAAAGATCGGGAGGAGAGGGGAGGAGAAGGTTTGTTATATGAAGGCAAACATCGGTTAATGCTGCTTGAGGTTTCACGGGGAAAGGCTTCACGTGGAAAGGCTGTCAACTTAGAGCAGTCATTCAACTCATTTTGCTGTTTTGAATATTCATTGGCGTATTCATTTTCTTCATTCAAGTTATGGGAGTTTCTGACACAGGAGACAAAATGTGAAGTTAGTCTCACAGGTGATCTTAGAGCAATTTGTTGAAGAAAATGATGAGTGTCTTCTCGCGTAATAGGCCAAGTGCGGACATTGTTGTAAGCTTTATTAACAGTAACTGTTTTTGCATTTGTTCAGTAGATATAGTTTGTATTTTACATGCACTATCTATGTCATCTCTGTTGATTTGTACGAGACTATTGTCTCCAACAAGAAAAGTGTCTAGAGGGGATTCCGCATTTGGATGGTTACTCGCACCTACAACCGACGTAAGATCATGAGCGCTGATACAATAATTTAAAGCAAAAAGCTGTTCTGTAATCATTTGAATATTTGATACAGTGGAAAAAATCGACGCTGGGCTCGGGGGACAATTTTGTCTCAAAGCTTTATTGAGAAATGCAGCTGTAAGGGACAGCGTGTTATTTATTTCGTGAATAGTTTGAGAACTGGTCATTTGTAAAGGGTGTAAGTACCCATTAAAAGCAGTAAAAGGTCTGTTAGTATTGTTCTCCTCTGAAAATCTTACGTTATCCTCGCAGTTTACGCTCTGAGGTATTTTACTGCCAGTGTCAGCTGCTCCGCATGCATTTTCAAACATACCTTCGCCGCTTGAAATGTTTACACACAATTTATCATTAAAATTATAATTAAAATTACCCCTTTTACTTTCTGACTGGTTGCACAAATCTGAAATTTCATCGCGTTCTAACGATGGCGTTGGTGTTGGTGTCTTCATCGGTGGTGAATAATTATGAGCTTTCTCAGTGACGCAGGGCAGAGGAGATGTCGCCATGACGCAATCGTTGAGACGAGACGAAGCTGGCGGTGGTGCTGTGGCAGCTCCCGCCAGTGATGAGGTACCTTCTGTACTCGAGATAGTTGACTTTGTGGGAGATGAATTTTCTCGAGCACAATCCAAAGTGTGGAGCTGCAAGTCGAGTGTTGCTTGCGTGCAATTACCTGAAATCGCTTCGGGTGTCTGCGTGGTTGGTGTCAAAACTTGGGAAGCTAAGAAGTACTTTGAATTATTGCTGGCGGCGCCTGAAAGATTTTCACCCGTGTCGGATGATTCTGATTTTGCGGTCGTCACTGGTGGTGCTTTAGACGTTGAGAGGCATTTGTTGATGTCTGACTTCATGAAAGTCTTAGTAGCCTTTGTTGTTTTGAGCGTTAGAAACCCTTGAACTGGTATTTTCATGGGTGCGGCTTTTCGTTTCCCCCCTTTCCACTTTATTGTCGGTGCATTCGGCTTCGTACTAAAGCTTTCGTTCGAAACTGCACTGGAGGATGATTTATTTCCAGATGGGGCAACCGTCCGATTAGCTGATCGAGTTCTAAATTGATAAATTGTGAAATTGGCACGGAAGAAGAAAATTGAAATCTTTATTCTCTGAGTTGATATTGGGTGATTAACTTTCAAAAGAAAGGATAGCAATTGAATGATAAATGAGAGCTTGCTGTTCGTAAAGGTTAGAAAAATAGGAGACGTCACCTTTAAAATGAGATGAGAAGAAACCGCCAGGCGATGGAAAGGAACTAGATTCAGAAACACTCAGAAACATCGCCTTTTGATGGTCAAGGAAGAAGGGCATCGTAAAGCTAGTAGAGCTGGGCTGCATTCATTTGTCCTCAGGTTAGGCACAAGGGAGTGAGGAGGAGAGGGTGGGCGGGGGGAGGGGTGGGAGGAAGGAGTGTGGGCGCAGGCTTGGCGAGGCAGAGCCCTCGTAGAGGTCTATTGTTTCAGACATGTACAGGGTTTCACATTTTGCTCGCTCAGTTTCACAACGTTTCACATTTACTGTAATTGTTTCCCCTCTTCCACGTTATACGTCACTATTTCACCAAAGTTTCTCGATAAAACAACAGGGTTAATTACAGATAAAGTAATTTGAACACATTTTGTTAATTAAATATCTAAATTAGGCGTCATAAACACTCACCATAATTTTTTTTTGCAATAACAGATGAGAGAAATCGAAGATGAAAAAGTGTTTTTATCCTTCTCAGATTTTTTGTCACTAGTTAACCAAAATTTTTCATCAAAAGAACAAGATAATAATGTGCGCTAATTTGGTGAATCATAAATTGATGCGTACGTTAGAGATTTTTCAACATTCATGCTCTATTGTAACATAAAAATTGTTCACGAATGATGGTCACTGTTATTTTCCCAAAAAATGCGAATTTTCATGAGGAAACTTTCTATTTTTTTTCGACGTTGGAGACCACGGGACTTGTTTGTTCCACGTTAGGCCGGGAGGTAGTTTAGAGGGATGGATCGGGGGTTTAGGAAGCGAGGGTGAGGTTGCTCGCGGTTCACCTCACCGCGATGGCAGCAGCATAGCTCCACAAGTTTACACATCGCGCCACTCTGATCTACTTGTAAAAATGATCACAACTGAGTCAATTCGACACTGAAGTTCACTGTCAACATTTAGTTAGGTAGAAGGCACATTAACGGGCGCTAGATTTAATTTTGCACGTCGTGGAATTTTTCCTTCCCTCACATTCTTAGCAATTTAGCTCCGGTGACATAGAGCGTGCGTTCACGGAGAACTCCGGAGAGAAGATAGAAATAGAAATTATCAACCAAAAATAACGAATTATAGCGGGGGGGGTTTGGGTTCGTTAACTTCCGTCGTCGATGGCGGGAACCGCTCGAGCATTCGAGCGCGTCGGATTAGAGCGTCCATGACAGTATTGCCAGACGCGCAGTCGATGAATTACTTGCCGCTTCAAACACTAGAGTTGCCGTAACTAATTTACCGCTATAAACCGTAAAATACTGATTTGCGAAGGAAAGTGCATAGAAGAAAACTTGTTTATTTCGATCTAATCAACTATGTTTTGGCATCTAAAATTTAAAAGTTGATTCTTACCAAACGCTACACATTTACCAACTAAACTTTGATAATTATATGGATATTCAGCTTCAATTCAGGCAATTTTCATTTTAATTACATTCAAATCAATTAAATCCAAACCTTACGTATTCAGTCATTTCTGAATAACATGAAATAACAGCGTTACGTAGTTCATTTTGGTAAATATGTATCCGTGCTGCCCTACAATTAACTTAATTTGTACCAAAATCATAATTGAATCTGTAAAATAGGAAAGAAGACATAAAAACCAAGTAATTCACTCGCAAAACCACCTTCCACAATACATAAAGAAACGAGTGTTCGCTGTTTGACTGAAAGTTCGTATTAGCCAGATAATTATTAGCCGTATTAGCCAAATAATAAATAATTAACCAAAATAATTTGTCATCTTTCGTCTCAACGATAATTCTTAGTTACAGAACATACTGGACTGTCTGGACACGTATTGACGAATCTCATTTTGCCTGGTATTTCCATTGCTTAATTCTCTCCCTTGCTCATTTTCTTTATAATTCAAGACATCACACAACAGTCTCGAAGTATGCGTAGGCATTATGATTTGATCGCCTATACGCTGGGATTTGCAAGCATGCTTACTTGTATATGTGTGTACGTATATGGGTGTGCATGAGTGCACAATACACCTGTGTGCACTGGACTAGCAACTGGTATGTAAACTATAATTACCAGACTTTTTTCCCACTCCCAACTTCTAACACTATCCAACGCATCATTTCATTTTATTTTATTATTGTAACGCAATCCAAAGGTTAAATGTCTTGTACATGTAAAATGTGGTAACTATGTATATTGCTCTCCGTGGCACAGTGGTTAAGAGATCAGCCTTGTATGTTGGAGACGAGGGTTCGTATCCCGGCGCTGGCGCGGAGATTTTCCCCGTTGGGTAAAAGGGAAAGCTCAAGCACAATACCCCACTCAACCCAGGCGTCGGAAATGGGTACCGGCTTTACGGGGGAAACGTCATGGCGTCCTATATATAGGGTTAGTTATAAGACATTTGAAAAACCAATGCTTAAGATCATAGGTATCAGGCTTGATTGGAAATAAAGCATCCCAAAGATGCCGGTGTTTGTTGTTTGTTATCAATTGCAGACATTTTGCGCCATATTTCAGAGATAATGTGATTTTTTCCAAATATGACACCCTTATACAACATTCATGTTTCTTTCTTCTTCACGTCCAAAAATGCTCTTGGTAGGCTAGTGTAGTGCAAATTATCATATCATCTCTTACACTCTAGAGTATATTAAAACAACCACACCTAAGCCTCGCGTACTTCTGGAAATATTTCTCTACTTGAGAACCGTTGTAGAACAATCGTTTTCTTGTTTCTGGCTAAGGTAGACTGTTTTGTGCCATTATTTTTGGCACGAAAATTTTTATAAAATTTCTGCCACAATAGAAGATATTTTCTCCGATCCCCTCGATTGGAATGCTAGTTTATACTGATTAGTCTACGCTGATATTTGCGCACATGCTTACTTATGTATATGAGTGCTTATGCACGCTGTGGACTCCTCCCCATACCGTCAGCCGAACCGGACCCCAACACATGACGAGGGTAGATGTGGAGAAACCCTGGGCGAAGAGAACCCTGCTTTTTTAGAGCTGAGCCGCCAGGTCCTGAATATCCAGGTCCAGGTCCAGAGTCTCCTGAAACTACTCCTGATGGACAGAGAAGACAAACCGACGCCACAGAGGGGACAAGCGTGCGCCTGTCGAACAAAGTGGGGAGCACTGGCTCCGACACTGCAATACTAAGCTGCAACATAGCACATCCCAAAAGAAATACAAAGTGGGCATGTTGCGGGAAAGAGCCATGGAAGAAGGTGCTCTCTTTGTTGTACTGGTGGAGACTCACCTCCACGAAGACGTGCTTGACGCGGAAGTGGCAATGGAGGGCTACACACTCCATAGGTCGGATAACCGCCATGGCAGAAAAAAGGGAGGTGTTGCAGCATACATTAGGAATGACTTGGCACCCCAAACAGTAGTCTTGTCTGCAGATTCGGATGGTGTGGTTGAACACCTCGTTCTGTGGCTGGATCAGGTGAGACTAGCCCTTGTGGTCGTGTATCGCCCTCCTGCCTGCGAATTGGAAAATTTCTTATGGATCAATATGTAGTGCTCCCGACTTGGCAAGACAACCTCCTCGACCTCTTCCTGACGAATAATGACGAAGTGGCGAGGGAAATTCGGGTAGAGGACACTGCCATGTCGGACCATAGGCTGCTGATAATAACTGCGGATATAGGTTGCGATGGTTCTTGCCCACGAGGCAACCGAAGCAATGTTGGACTGGGATCGCTAAATTTTATGAGCGATGCGATAGATTGGGACAGCATACGTGAAGAACTGGCGGCCGTAGACTGGGCCCTCTTAACACTCAGTTTGACCGTACATGAAATATATGAAGTGTTGTTGAAGACAATCACGGATATCTGCACGAGACACACACCAGCGAGGAGGAAAAGGTCGAAGAGACTTGTCCCCAGAGATCGCAGGATCTTGATGAAGAAGCGAAAGCGACTACTGCAACAGCTGACGGGAGCATCCAGGCCGGCGGCGAGGCAGCAGATTACGGAAAGATCTTTGGATTTAGAGAACCAACTAATGAGATCTCACGACGCCGAGACCGAAGCTGAGGAAGTAAGGGCGGTTGATGCGATAAGGACTAATTCTAAATACTTCTACGCCTTCGCAAGGGCTAAAGCTGGAACCAAGTCACAAATAGGACCGTTCCGCTTGGGAAGCAACCTCATAGGCGATCCCAAACAAAAAAGTGAAGTGCTTAGGGAGCAGTATGAGTCTGTGTTCAGCGCGCCAACCTACACAAATCTGGAGGACCTACTGTCAGAGCCCCTTCAGTATCAAAACAACAACCACCTCAGCAGTGTGTCGTTCACTGAGGCGGAACTGGCTGAATGTATGGACGAGCTGTCGCCCACATCTGCACCGGGGCCATCCCAAGTACCGGCTGTTCTACTTGAGAAATGTCAGGACCAACTTAAGACACCCCTATGGATCATGTGGAAACTCTCGATGGACACCGGAGATATCCCAGATCAGTTGAAGTTAGGAATTGTCACACCCATATTCAAGGGTGGGGAAAAGCACCTACCTAAAAACTACAGACCAGTAACATTGGCATCCCACATCATCAAAGTATTCGAGAAGGTGATCGTGAGGAAGATGGTGAGGTTTCTGGAGGATTCCGGAAGACTGAATAGATCACAGCATGGGTTCCGTAAGGGAAGGTCCTGCCTCTCGCAATTGCTGGAACATCAAAGAACCATCACCGAGGCTTTGGGAAATGGCCGCGCAGTGGACGTTGTCTATCTCGATTTCGCAAAGGCCTTCGATAAGGTGGACCACGGCATACTGCTTGGTAAGCTCAAGGCCCAGCACATAGGAGGCCGGCTGCTGACGTGGTTGGCTCACTTCCTGACAGACAAAAGGCAGAGGATAGCTGTGGATGGATGCCTCTCGTCGGAGTCTCTGGTAGTGAGCGGCGTGCCACAGGGATCGGTGCTCGGACCACTGCTGTTTCTGGTCCATATATCGGACGTGGACGCCAACCTCCAATGTTCCCGTGCATCCTCCTTCGCAGACGACACGAGGTTGATGGTGGAGATAACCGATACGGAGGACTGCAGAGGGATGCAGAGAGACCTGGAGCGGATATACCGGTGGGCTCAGGTAAACAACATGCTGTTCAACGAAGCTAAATTTGAACTGATAAGGTATGGAAGTCACCCAAATGATGCCTTCTCCTACGTAACAGAGGGAGGACTGGACAGTGAAAGAAAGCCCTCTCTTCGAGACCTGGGCGTCATCGTTGAAGATACTGGGGCCTTCCGTGAGCACATTGACCTGATTGTGAGCAGATGCAGGCGGCAGATGGGATGGGTGTGGAGAGTATTCCGCACAAGAGAGACGGTGCCCATGCTGACGCTTTACAAAGCACTCGTCCTTCCCCTGGCAGAGTATTGCTGCCAGCTCCGGAACCCGGGAGTCTGGGCTGACATTGTCAAGCTTGAGGGAGTCCAGAGGTCTTTCACGGCAAGGATCTCGGAAGTAAGGCACCTGGACTATTGGCAACGTTTGAAACCTCTTACCCTTTACTCCCTCCAAAGAAGGCGAGAGAGATACACTATTATCTACACCTGGAAGATTGTGAAAGGGCTGGTTCCCAACTTTGTAGAGGATGGTTTGAAGCTGAAAACCAAACAGCACGTGCGTTTTGGGAGGCAATGTGTCGTGCCGGAGTTCAACAACAGAGCTGCGGCCAGCATTCGCACAAGGCATGAACGGTCGTTCTCCGTGATGGGCCCACGACTCTTTAACTGTCTCCCAGCCGAGCTGCGTGAGTTTGAGGGGTCAGCTGAAAGCTTCAAAGAAAAATTGGACATGTTCTTGAGATTTATTCCGGACAAGCCACCTCTACCACATTACTACCAGACCGCCTCTGGCAACAGCATCTTGCAGCAGCTCGCCGACCGAAGAGCGCGAGCGCTGTAGGAGGCGTGGCGGCACGAGGGCGGCGCAACGCGTGGCCCGGGCGGACGACCCGAACTCAACCTCAGGAACCTCAGCAACCTCAGGCTGAGCTTACGTAGGTAAGTGAATGTGTCACTACGTAATACTTCATTTCACTTGATTATTGTACAGCATTTATAAAGTGTATATATACAAATATATTTGTTGCGCGATCACCGACATATGATAAATAAGACGCTCATCAACCAATGATCTGTTCGATACAATATTTAATAGAACATCGTTACTATATTTCATTAGAAATTGTAAGCTGCAACACATACTGAAAGAGTTGTCGCGAATTTTCCTTTGCTCATTATCCTATATTTCAAAACATCGCACAGCATTTTTATAGAACGCGCATATATTGTGATTGCCTCGATGCATAGAAATGTATTTGTGTATATTTACGTGTTAGGTGTACGTATGTGCGTAGGTATGTATGTGCATGTATATGTGTATATATTTACATGTATATATGCACATATGTGTGTACTCAACTGACAACTGGCATTTTAACTAGAGGTAATTGTTTTTTCTGTTCACTCTCAACTTGTAACATTACCTAACTCGTCATCTCTTTATTATTGTAAAGCGTTCACGTAAAAAAACTATTCATTTGTTGTGTGATCATCCATTTATATTTAAATAAAATGCTTTTCAACTTATAACCGTTATGTTAAAATTGCTTAATTAGAAATGCAAATCTTGCAATTTTCGTGGTCCTCGTGCTTATATATGTGTATATTTTTTCGTGCTTCCTTAAAATGACATTTTTGAAAATCTTCTGAAACAAAAATTCTAATATTTTTCCTGGCGTCAAGAATTACGAAGTTTCATATCATGTATACGTAAATTGTCAAAGGTGTTCTCAACCCACAATGAAAATGCATCGTCCATGAAATTTTGTTGTCTCTTATAATTTTCATTATGTGTATCGTCAAATGTTAAGCTAGATTAGAAGTACATAGCCCCCAATCAATTCTTTTCGACATGATTATTACAATACTCATGTGTGAGTATCACACATGAGTATAGTATAGTATAAGTGTATTAACTTTAAGATATTTTAAAAACCAATGATGGTACTTTTGTACCAACTCTATTGGAAACAAAGTGTTTTTTTATTTTTTTTTGTGTTTTCCATCACGATGGAAAACACACATTCGGTGTGTCGCTGCGATCAGTGGTGGTTGTAAGTAATCTTGCTGATAATACTCATCATCGTTTTTACGCCTCGTTCCAAAGTGCATCAAAACTAAAAAATCAAAAATTTTATTTCAAGATCTGAAGCATTAGCTTTTCCCTTACTATTAAAACTTCCCAGCCAACGGCCAACAGATATGAGGCCCTGATGGAGTCTAGTGGTGACGAGAGCGAAATCTTTGTCGCAGGGAGACTAATTGTGAGTGAGACTACCGTCAATGGAAAGAGCAGCAACTCGGCCGTCGGAAATGCAACAGGCACCGAGGTCGAAATGACGCAACTGAGGGAGACTTCAGATAGTGTTATTGAAGGATCTTGGTTCCCCAAAAATAGAAGGTCCAAAAGATTGAGAAACAACAATGACTCTACTTCATCTGACTCTGCCACTGAACTCAGCAAGAAACGCATAGCTGCTGACAGAAGCAACAAGAAATCAGAAGTGAACTTCCCTACCAATAAAACCCAGGTGTCAATGGGCAGTGAAAAAACCGTCATCATTACTCAACTACTAGACAATACTAATAATCTCATTGGATCTTTGTAAAAAAGTTTCCGTATGATCCAATTGCCATTTCAAAAGGATTGAAAGAAATCCTCAACTATGAGGTAGTCAAAGATGTTCGAGTAAATAAGCGCAGAAATCTTGTAGCATTTGAATTTTGTCAACCTAACCTTACTGAGAAACAACAGCTCCTACAAGTTACCAATGTAAGAAAATTTGCCGAAAAATGTCAAATACCAGCTACAGATTGAAAAGATACTGTATGGGGTCCAATTGATCAAGGGTCCAATTGATCTTTGGTCCAATTGATCAAGATGCTGATCTTGAAAAGGTTCTGACATCTGCTTCTTGTAAGAATGCTTCAATTTTAGCTATGCATCGTCTTCAGCGATTTACTCAATGGAGAAAAGAGCCCTCATTATCTATCAAGGTATCTTTTTGCGGAACTGAACTGCCACAGACAATCAAAGTTGGGTTTATGAGCTTCAAAGTCAGGCCATTTGAGCAACCCCCACTCAGGTGTTATCGGTGCCAAAGGTATGGACACTTTGCCAGTGGCTGTACTGCTCCCATCAGGTGCTTAGTTTGCAGTGAAAATCACCTAAAAGAAGATTGTTCATCCAATGTGATTCCAAGATGTGGGAATTGTAAAGGATCTCACGTGGCAAGCTCTAGAGATTGCCCCATAACACAAGATGCACTGAAAATTCGCTCACCACAACAAGACAGCTTAAGCTTCACTGACGCCCGTATGGAAATAGTGCAGCAAAAATTCAAAGTACAACCAAAGACCACTGCCAACAGCATGGACTAGTAATCCTACTCCGAGAAGCCTACGTGGTAATCGAGCGCAAGATCAACTGGCTACCAACTCTACAGGACAAGAACTGTCACAAGAATCTCCACAAGAAGGCAATTACAGAGGACTGACAACAATAGAGGTGGAAGCAGATGTCCACCAGACACAAGGGTCTTATTATCTGCCACGGAGAGCCCCAGGGAGAAAAAGTACTTATGCAGAGACTATTTACAAAACTACCTTACATAGTGACCTCCATAGCACAAAGCCTTCCTTACAGCCATCAGCTTTTGCCAGCATAGAACAAGTTATATCAGAGAAGCTACAAAAACAATTGTTGAGAAGTGTCAAGAAGCAGTGCAAGCAGCAGTAGAGGCTATTTTTCCAAAAATTAGCAAATTCCTCCAAGAAGCTCTCTCCGCAAACCAGATGAAAGAAAATCAGAAACAACGTGACCTGCTTCTGATAAGGATGGCCCGCAACCACTTTGGCCACAAAACTGGTGAAGCACTGTTGATGATGAACTTCAAATGAACTTCACCACGCAGCAGAGCCGAATCAAGAACAATCACCTTATCAACATCCTTATCAACAAGCAGCAAATAAAAAAAACAAAGCTACAGTAAATAAACAAGGAAAACTACCAAACATGATCAAAGGACCTGCGGAAGTTCAGCCAGACACAAGATAGAAATCCTTGACTCGTTGGAGCAACTCCCAGATGAATTCCCGCAAGAAATGAGAAATAAGTTTGTCCTTACTAATCAAAATTTGAAGCAGCAAATTGTAGGGAAAGTCAATTTATATTAATTCAATTTAATTGTAACGGTTTAGTAAGTAAGCTGTCAGAGCTTAAACTTTATATTTCTACAAAAAGGCCTGATATAGACAGATTATGTGAAACTTGTTTACATTTGTGTGAACCCAAGTTTGTTGGTCCTCAGGCTGTTTGGCTGCATCGCGATACTGCCCAAAGGGGTGGTCTGGGCATTCTTATTAGGAATGATATTTCATACTCTTGCAATAAGCTAGATGCTTTTCCAGGTGGTAAATTAGAGATCATGTCTGTTAGAATAAGTGCAGTGCTGGGAGATTTTGATTTGTGTAATATATACGATCCTAATGAAAATGTTCAATTAGAGGAAATTGTCCACTATTATACTCAACTTCTAAACCATTGTATCATGATAGGCAACTATAATGCTCATTCTTCCTTGGGGGACGTTAGAGAGAGACATAATTTTACAGGATATAGCATTGAGCAATTTATAGATTCCCATTCCATGGGGATACTAAATCCTCCTGACCTCCCAACATACATTGACAAAAGAACTGGCACTGCTGCAACCCTGGATCTTTATATATCATCCAATACTTTTCTTACCAGAGGAGTGCTGTGTAGAGGTGCTAATTTGGGTAGCGACCACTTTCCAATTGAGTGCAATTTTGGCATGTTTTTGCATAAATCAGAGATGAGCTGTCCAAAACGTTGGATAGTAGAAAAGGCTAACTGGAATGCCTGGACTGCCTATTTAGACAAACTAAAATGTAACATTGTCTACCCTGCTTCAGCTGAAGAGATAAATTCCATCCTGATTAAAGGGATTCTGAGTGTGCAGCTGCTGTAGCCAGGAGACGCAAAGCAAACAACATGCTTGCTCTTACACCTAATGCTCACAATTTGCACTTGTATCAAGCTGCAGAATCTTGTGCTAAGAATCTGATCAAAAAGAAAAAAGCAGACAGCTGGAAGTCATTTGTTGGCTCATTAAATGTTGACACCAGCATCACCAAAGTTTGGAGAGCTATTCGTGGTATGAATAGATCAGCTATGCCTAATCAGCTCTTCCCTTTGGGAGCATTGCACTCTTCCTGTGCTACAAAGGCTGATGTGTTTTTGAAACATTTCACCAGACATGAGATTGCTTGTGATGGTGCCTTTTCAGCTTTGGATTCAAATACAGTAGAAGAAATTAAAAAGCTTCCCATTGAAGAAAATGAATATAATTCCACTATCACTTTTTCTGAAATCTTAAAAGTCTTCCATGGGTTGAAGCAAACCAGTCCAGAGAGTGATGGCATTTCATTTTTGATGTTGAAGAAATTGCCTGAGAGCTTCTTGAACAGACTGTTAACCCTGTTTATGACAAGCTTTTTTACAGGTATTGTGCCTTCCTTGTGGAAACTTGGTAAAATTTGTCCTATAAAAAACCTAATAAAGACTCTACAGAGGTACAAGGCTATCGACCTATCACCTTACTACCCTGTATAGCCAAATTAATGGAAAGAGTCATTAAAAAGAGACTAAATCATTTTCTTGAATCTAAACAAATCTTTTCCATGTACCAAACTGGATTTCGACAAGGACGGTCTGCCTGCGATGCTCTTGTACTTATAAATAATTTCATATGGGAGTCTTTAGAACACAAAATGTTCTGTGTTGCAGTCTATTGTGGAAATTCTAGCCGTTGCTCTAAGCCGAGATCCTCTGCGGGTTTAGTAAGGCGTTATTAACGGCCTTCCGCAGTAAGGGGTCTTAGGCTGCTGCCAAGTCAGTAAACTTAAGAGGCTATAAAACGAATAATAAACGAATAACAGAGCAATGGTGGGGGTTACAACTTCGGTGGCAAGCGTATTTCCTCACTACTAAAAATGCGCTTGCACTCTCCTGTCGAGTTCGAAGCCAATGCAACGGATTCGGAGGAGAGCCGATGTGTGCCGGACTGCCGGCTTCACCGCGGACACGTCAGACGACTTCTAACCTTGGCCACAAGTGCACGCAACTTTGTGCTTCGTAGGGTCACCGGTTAACTTCCCCGCTTCTTGGAACCTTACATTCTTGGACATTCTTGGAAAGAATTCCTTTGTTTTGAAAAAAAAATGGGAGAAATTTTGTAAAACGTTTTTATATAATTATTCTGTTTCCTTTCTTCTTTGTATGTAACAATGTGCCGCTGTCCATAGTGGCGGGGAAGGAAAGCTGTCTCATTAGTTTTCAGCAGAGTGATACCGTGTGTTGTTAGTAGAGTTTCCCTAATTCTCTTGCTTGTGGAACCTCGTATTAGCAAGGTTTCCTAGCCTTCGTTGAACCTTTCTAACCCTTGTTAGGTTCACTCTAAATAAAAATATCAAAAGAAAATTCCTAAAGATTTTCTTAGCGTAAAAAATAAAAATGAAACTAAAATTAAATGATTTAAACGTGGTCTTGGGGGGCCATAATATTTATGTGTATTTCTATTTTCATCAATTAATTTTCTATACTATATGAAGGGATGTAACTTGTCCACTCTAGGGTGCAGACGTTAAACAAATAATTAATTTTATCTTTTCCTTATAAGCCAAAAATAAAACTTGATTATGGAATGTGAAAAAAGTACCGCCTTGGCCTTGAACATTAGGTTGCGCGGCATTAAGTGCTGTATTACCGCTATTAAAAATAAAACTCAGTCTCCTGACTGTGAGAATGCCTTCCTAGTTGAAGCAGTCCTTCAGTTGAATGGACTTCTCCAATCTTATAGATTGCTGTCCTCTACTATTCCTGTAGATGCAGGTGAAGTTGCAGAGGGTCAACTGGAGAAGAGAGCTGAGTATGAGGTTCAGGTGATTGAGTTAATAATTAAACTAAAAAAATGAGATTTCTCAGTCTCCGGTGCTTAATTCTAGAGATATCTCTGCACCAGCAGAAGCTAAATCTTTCACTTTTAATGTTCCATTGAATATCTTTAGGGCACCTCAGTTGACACTGAAAAAATTCAGTGACAATGTGGGAGGCCACTTTAACTTCCTTCACTTTCAATAATCTTTTTCTAATGCCCTTCAGGCCTACCCTGATATGAGGGAACAGCAAAAGTTCATCTTTTTAAAAAACCATTTGCAAGGGAAAGCTCTCAGCTTAATAGAGGGTCGCCCAAATGAAGAATTGAGCTTTTAGTCTGCATGGACGTTGCTTGAACAAGATTTCCTTAATGTAGATAAGTTGATTTCCTTGGCTATTGATGAGGTTCTCAACTGCCCTTGTGTTCAAACTCTAGCTGAAATAATTTCTTTCCTCTTCAAGGTTAAATTTCGTCTTCTTGAGCTTTCCAAATTAGGTTTGGATTTCTCTGGAGAGAAGTCGGGAAACCTGCTTTTCTCTGCTGTAATTAAGACTAAACTTCCTGAATTCTTTTCGTTAGAACTCCTTCGCTATTCTAAGGCTAGTTTCTTTTCTTTGGAAGTATTGCAGAATGGCCACAAAGTGCTTTCTCTCCTTGAAACCAAAAGTAAACCTAAACCGCTTCATGTAGTCAGAAATAAGGAAATGCAAGTGGTGACCAGAACTGATGTTAGAGACAAAACGCGACATTTTCCTGTATCAAATGAATTACCTGCTACTAAGGTATGTCGCTTCTGTAAGCAGGCCAACCATGCTTCCTTTTCCTGCAAAAAATTTGATTCGCACGAAAAACGTGTTAAGCAGGCTGGCGAGTTGAAGCTATGCACTATTTGTATGAGTAACAAACATTTATCTAGCGTGTGTCCGTCCAAAGTTAAAGGTCTCCGATTTTTGTGTTCCTTGTGTAAGGCCAACACGCATGTTAGCCCTTTGTGTCCTAAATTTGTAAATACGTCTGTGTTTCATGCTAATCCTACTTGACAGTTAAAGACACGTCTTAGGATGTGCCCTCTCGTAGCTCTTTCCACCAAATATGGTGGTGTTACTAAACGCATCAATTATTTATTAGATACTGGCAGTCAAACGTCTTTAGTTGACTTGGATTCTCTAACTCAAAGTAATTCTGATGTAGATTTGCAAAAGCAAGTTATTAACACTGTAGGAGCTTCTGTTCCTTTAATAGGAAAGCACCTTAGCATTGAACTCGTGCTTCCAGAAAGTGAGAAGCATGAGCTTGATGTTTTTGCAATGAAAAGTTTAAATCTGCAGATGGGGATGAAAGATTTGAAAGCTAGACTAGAAACTTTGAAGACTAAATTACCTATCTCAACTTTTATCCGGAAGTAATTAATGATAGCATCCAAGTTCAAGAAATTTTGAGTGTTGATGCCCTGCAAGCATTTAAAGTACATGAATTGCAAAATGTAAATAACTATAAAGTTATGCGAGTTTCCAATGGGTTTCTTCCTTTTGGGGATTTGAAATGTTATAATTCAGTAACAAATTCTCTTGTTGCTTCTAAACCTGAGAAGCTAGATAATAATCTTAAAACTTCCTGTAAAAAGAATGTTAATGTTAAAACTATTAAACCCTCTAAATCTGCTTTGGCTCTTTACGACAAGACTAAACCGAACCCTAAAAAGAAAGTTGCTAAATGTGAGCTGAGCGAAAACCGTTTCAGTAAAACTCTAACTAATTTATTTGATACCCCAAAAGTGTGTGCCTCCATTTTGGACGTTTCTGACGAGTGCGAAGTTCAGACTGGACTTGATCGACTCCTTGACTTAGAGTTGATGGGTATTCCTGCTAAAGAGGAGGAAAATGATAGAGAATTGGAAGGGTTTAAAAACAGCGTTAAATTTGACCAGGGTAGGTATTCGACGCAGTTACCCTGGAATCGCCAACTTTTGGCTAAAGTACCAAATAATTTTGTTTTGGCAAGATATCTTGCTCGTAAAGTAGCGAATGACAATTCCCAAAAGGGGATCGAAACTGATTACAATAACGTCTTCCTTGACCAGCTTAAATTAGGCATTATTGAGCCTATTTCTGTCAAAAGTATAGATATGCATGCGCACAAATTGATCCCGCATAGGCCTTTTATTCGTGCTCATGTTGAAACCTCCAAAATCCGACCCGTATTTAATTGCTCTTTGAAAGTCGGTAATTTACCCAGTCTGAATGAAGCCTCTTATGTAGGTTAAACAATTTGTTAGGACTTTTGGTCTATTTCCGAGCAAATGTAGTAGTTGTACTTTCCGATATCTTTAAGGCTTTTTTACAGGTAAAACTTGCCTGTGATTTTGACCTTAATCAATTTAGCTTTATTCTTTATGGAGACAATAAATTTTTACATTACAGATATACTACTCTTTTGTTTGGATTTGTTGCTTCACCTTACATCCTTAATTATCTGCTCAAATTGCACGCTCAAACGATTACAGATTTGACGATTAGAGACGTTATGGCTAACAAGCTGTACGTCGATAATTTAGTGTTTACTACCGAGAATCCCGAACTAGGGCTTAGAACCTTTCGAAGCGCCCATAGTGCATTTGAGGAGAGTGAGTTTCCATTACGCAAATGGAAATCAAATAATTCTGATCTTCTTTCCCTAATTGACCCAGAACTTTTGAGTGCAGAAGTACACTATAGAGTCCTGGGTTATGACTATAATACTTCTACTGATCTTCTTTCTCTGTCTGTAAAAAAGTTGGACTCTTCGTGTAAAACACGAAGACAAATATTGTCTGAAGTAGCTTCTGTTTATGATCCATTGGGGATTTTGTTGGCTGTTACCGTGCGAGGTAAGCTTATTCTGAGAAAACTGACGCCCTTAAGACTGGGTTGGGATCAGAATGTTCCAGAAGATTTACGTAAGGAATGGGAGAGCTATTGTCTGGAATTTTCGGAGTTAAAGGATTTTGAGTTTCTTAGGATGACTTTGGCAGCGACTGAAATTACTCAACTTGTTGTATTCTGTGATGCTAGTGCTAACACCTTTGGTACCTGTATTTATGGCGTCGAAGAAAAACGCAGCGCATTACTCTTCTCTAAAGTTAAAGTTTCACCTTCTCGTCAGCGAAATCTTCCTTCCCTTGAGCTCTTGGCAGTGTTTCTCGCCTATCAGTGTCTTGTATCTCTTTTGAGTGATGTGAACTTTCCCTTTAAAGTATCAGCTGTAACCGTTCTAACTGATTCTCAAGTAACCCTGGCTTGGCTCTTAAGTGGTAAACCTCCGCGTAAGAATATATTTGTAAGCAATAGATTGAAAGATATAGAAGCTATGCGTAAGCAACTTGAATGTAAGATTTTAGCTGCCTGCAACTATGAGTATGTGCCCAAAATGTTTAATGTAGCTGATCAGCTTACTCGTGGTTTGAGGGTGTCTAAATTTCTAGAGTATAAACCCTTGTGGTTAGAAGGTCCATCTTGGATAAGAGACAGTAGAGATAAGGGGCCAAAAGGTCACTTAGGTTGCATTCCTCAGCAATCCATTTCTGATACATGTGTTGCCGTTAACGTCGCTCCACCTGGTGAAGCTTCGATTGTGGAGCTTGAGCGTTCCCTACATACAATGTCACATGGAAGCCACGTGGTTAGGTGCTGGTTACGTGGATTTTAGTTGGCAAAATGGATTTACCACTGAATATACTCATCATAGCCATATTAGTACGTTGCATGCTGGATTTGATACGTGGGATCCACGTGTGATTTCCTATTAGCTACCACATTGCCTTCAAATAAATTTTTCCACATGGGAGGCACGTGTGTATGCAACGTACTTGCTTATGAACGGCTTTTAAGAAAAATTTGGGTATATCTAAATATTTAAATTTTTGTTGTATGTTTTTGATAAAATGTCAAAGATTCCTTTCAGAGCACATATTAAATTCTGCATTTATAACCAATTACTCGTTTACACATCAGATTAGTCCGAAATTTAACTATTATTTGCTTGATGGTCAAAAATATATACGTTATTATTTGTAGTATTCAGGTTCAAGCTGAGGTAGAAGAAACTCCTTGCGCTAATAAATCTAACATTTGCCTTTTTTAAACTTAGTTGTGTCTTATTCAGTTTTAATGCTCATTTTAAACATTTGTAATAACTAATAAAGTAATCATTGCCCATGAAATATATGCTGATAATCTCTTTGAACCAAAAATTGGTATAACTAAATTCTATAAATGCGTCTGGTGCGATTTCAAAAGCTTTCGTAAAATAATACTGAAAGGCAGAACACACCAATGAATAAATTGATACACACACATGAAACTATTTAGATAAGTTTTGACGTTTCGCTTTCGAAAGAATGTGCATCTGGCAACTACCCCTCCTCTCAGACGTTGTGGCGCCTCCTATTCAAACTTCCATGCTCCGTCTTCCGTGACTGTTAATTAGTTCTGCTCAAGACGTACGTGATCGGTGTTAATTGTGCTCCTGTGTATTTCTAGGAAAATCATTCAATTCGCAGTATTAGTGGATCTAAGTGGAAGATATGGGTAATTAACAAGACGAGCTTTTCACTGTACATATTAGAGACATTAAAACTGAGCATAGGTCTCATGCGCTGCTGGTTAAAGCGATACGGCAGGTTAATTTCTCTTCATTACTTTTTGTTGAACTGTAGCTCATTTTTGTACTGAAGCCGTGAACAACAATCTGATTTTATTACAATAATTATCTCATAAGCACGCCGTTGTGATGAGAAGTGATAAGTCGCTGGAAATCGTGTAAGATCATTATACAGAGTTATAGTTCTTATATATGTATATGTAAACCTTTCGACGGCAATGATGACTTTAATGGAGCCATTTCTCGTTTGCGCTGAAAGAATAAAATATCGTTTAATTTTTTTTTTTTGTAATTCATTTTGTTGCTTTGTGGTACTTTTAATTTGAAGCATTTTAATTTGAAATACCGCCTAAGAAATCAATCATTACAAATCCTTTGTGGTAGTTTTAATTTGAAGCATTTTAATTTGAAATAACGCCTAAGAAATCCATCATTACAATTATTCGCTGGTAAGATGTTGTTTCTTATTTCTTTATTTATTTTGTTAACCTTCATTTAGAGGGTTCATCAGTCTTCACATTATGGATGAGGTTTGTGAGTATAATTCTTTTTGTCAATGTTTTGTCTAAATTTGTCATGATACAATAGAAATGTACGATGAAGGACAAATTTACGCCCTAAAATGCATAAACATGTATTCACAACCATTATATATGAATTTGAACGAATTGGAAGTGAATTGTTAGAAAATTTTCATGCATATGAAGGGTAAATTCATTCTTCATAATTCATTTTTATAGAACCATGATGTTTCAAATGTGAACATTGAAGGTAGCGCTGCCATTTCATCTTATTTAAGGAATTGAATATGTTTCTAAGAAATGTTAACAAAATCCAAGAATGAACAATTCAGTTAGTACAATTTTTTGATTTTGATTGATGAAGTTTGCGGTGCCATTACATTACAGAAATTTGATTTGCTTTAATAAAAATGTTACAATTCATAACTGAACAATTTATCTGTCATCATGATTTTTCGAGTTTGAATATTGATATTCCCTGCCATAGTATGAGTGGACTTTAATTTTTTCTAAAAATCATTGCAAAATTAAACAAAAATTCCTTGCTGACGGTCAGTTTTTTCCATTCCAAATTAATGTGGTGGATATCTGCCCTGGATAAAATTTATGAGCGTGCTTTCACTGCGAACACCCAAACCGAGTGTCCCACAAAAATGTCCCCGACTTTTTGGTTGATTATATCTCCGCAATCAATTAATGTCTTTTTCACAATGTAGCAAATTTAGTTTCTTTTTCGAATAATTTAACTTTTTGAAAATCGTTTAATAACCACTTAACAGTGATCGATTTACTGAAAGAGGTGGAAAAACTAATTGTTGAAAGAAAAGTTTTAAAAACAACACTAGTGATCTTCTTCATTTCTCAATACCTACTGTTAAAAATAATTTCACAAAGATGTATCCTACATACCGCAAAGTCTTTAAACCCTCTGAGAGGTAATTTACTTTCTTATTTCATCATATGAAGACACTTAAGATGCAGCTAACTAACTATTAATGAATTTCCATCGTATTGGAATACGAAGCAATGGAAATCTATAAAAAATTAAAAAACCAATTAATGAAACATTCCCGGAAAGGAACTCACCATATAAGAAGACTGTGTTTCTCACTGTTAAAAAATTTGGAAGAAAGTTAAATGCTCTTCTTACTTTTTTACGGCTTTTCGTTGCTTCATATTCCAATACGGGGAAAATTCTTTGATCGTTAGTGAGCTGCATTTTGAGTGTCTTCAAATGATTAAATAAGAAAGTAAATAACCTCTCAGAGGGTTTAAAGACTTGGCGGTATGTAGGATACATCTTTGTGAAATTATTTTTAACAGTAGGTATTGAGAAATGAAGAAGATCACCAGTGTTATTTTTAAAACTTTCCTTTCAACAATTAGTTTTTCTACCTCTTTCAGTAAATGGATGACTTTTAAGTGGTTATTAAACGATTTTCATAAACTTAAATTATTCCAAACAGAAACTAGATTTGCTACTTTGTGAAAATAAGACATTTCAAATACGTTAACTGATTGCGGAGATATAATCAAACGAAAAGTCGGGGACATTTTTGTGCGACACCCGGTTTGGGTGTTCGTAGTAAATGTACGTTCATAATTTTTATCCAGGGCAGATCTCCACCACATTAATTTGGAATGGAAAAAACTGACCCTCAGCAAGGAATTTTTTGTTTAATTTTGCAATGATTTTTAGAAAAAATTAAAGTCCACTAATACTATGGCAGGGAATATCAATATTCAAACTCGAAAAATCATGATGACAGATGAATTGTTCAGTTATGAATTGTAACATTTTTATTAAAGCAAATCAAATTCCTATAATATAATGGCACCGCAAACTTCATCAATCAAAATCGAGAAATTGTACTAGCTGAATTGTTCATTCTTGGATTCTGTTAACATTTCTTAGAAACAAATTCAATTCCTTAAATATGATAAAATGGCAGCGTTAACTTCAATGTTCACATTTGAAACATCAAGGTTCTACAAAAATGACCTATGAAGAATGAATTTACCCATGAAATGCATGAAAATTTTCTGATAATTCACTTCCAATCCGTTCAAATTCATATATTATGGTTGTGAATACATGTTTATACATTTAAGGGTGTAAATTTGTCCTTCATCGTACATTTCTTTTGTATCATGACAAATTCAGACAAAACATTGACAAAAGGATTTATACTCACAAACCTCATCCATAATGTGAAGACTGATGAAACCTTAAAATGAAGGTCAACAAAATAAATAATGAAATAAGAAACAAAATCTTACCAGCGAATAATTGTAATGATGGATTTGTTAGGGGGTATTTCATATTAAAATGCTTACGTAAATATATTTTACTGCATAAGTACCACGAAGCAACAAAATGAATTACAAGAAAAAGAATTAAACGATATTTTATTCTTTCAGCGCAAACGAGAAATGGCGCAATTAAAGTCATCATTACCGTCAAAAGGTTTACATTTACATAAATATGAACTAGAACTCTGTAAAATAATCTTACACGATTTCCAGCGACTTATCACTTCTCATCACAACTGCATGCTTATGAGAGAATTATTGTAATAAAATCAGATTATTGTTCATGGCTTCATTACCAAAATGAGCTACAGTTCAACAGAAAGTAAAGAAGAGAATTAACCAGCCGTATCGCTTTAACCAGCAGCGCATAAGACCTATGCTCAGTTTTAATGTCTCTAATATGGACAGTGAAAAGCTCGTCTTGTTAATTACCCCTTAGATTAGATTAATTACCCCCTTCCACTTAGATTCACTAATACTGCAAATTGAATGATGTTCCTAGAAATATACAGGAGCACAATTAACACCGATCACGTCGTCAGCAGAACTAAGTAAACGGTCACGGAACTGAAGACGGAGCACGGAAGTTTGAATAGGAGGCGCCACAACGTCTGAAATGAGGGGTAGTTGCCAGATGCATATTCTTTCGAAATCGAAACGTCAAAACTTATCCAAATAGTTTTTTGTGTGTATATCAATTTCTTCATTGGTGTGTTCTGTCTTTCAGTATTATTTTACGACAGCTTTTGAAATCGCACCAGACGCATTTATAAAATTAAGTTATCTCAATTAGTGGTTCAAAGAAATTATCAGCATATATTTCATAGACAATGATTACCTTATTAGTTATTAAAAATGCTTAAAATGAGCATCAAAACTGAATAAGACACAACTAAGTCTTGAAAAGGCGAATGTTAGATTTTTTAGCACAAGGAGTTTCTTCTACCTCAGCTTGAACCTCAATACTACAAATAATAACGTATATATTTTTGACCATCAAGCAAATAATAATAAAATTTGGTACTAATCTGATGTGTAAACGGGTAATTGGTTATAAATGCAGAATTTAATATGTGCTCTGAAAGGAATCTTTGACTTTTTATCAAAAACATATAACAAAAATTCTAAGATTATATATACACAATATTTTCTTAAAAGCCGTTCATAAGCAAATACGTTGTATACACACGTGCCTCCAATGTGGAAAAATTTATTTGAAGGCAATGTGGTAGCTAATTGGAAATCACACGTGGATCCCACGTATCAAATCCAGCATGCAAAGTACTAATATGGCTATGATGAGTATATTCAATGGTAAATCCATTTTGCCAACTAAAATCCACGTAACCAGCACCTAACCACGTGGCTTCCATGTGACATTGTATGTAGGGTGATGGCCACGAGGCATATGGTTTTCATGTAGGACCCACATCCTCTACACGTGTCTTAACCTGGTGGGAACCACATGGGGCCACTTTCCAAAAGTCCATGCGTTTTCCACATAGCATGGGCACGTAGAACCCATATGGCAAACATGGACAATACATGTCGTAATCATGTGGTTTCCACGTGACCTTGTACGTAGGGAGGTGGGCTGCCAGCCGTTACAGTCTGAGACAACTACCGGTTGGTAAAGCACAGCGAGGGTGATAGGGCTAGAGCCAACTCGAGGGTTCAACCTGAGGTTTCATAAGCTTAATGCAGGTATGCAAGAGCTTACAGGCTTAATATAGTTGCCGAAGAGGTAGTCTCTAGGTAATAGTGCTGAGTTTGGGAGCAACTTGGCTAATAATCTAGGTGCAGAATGTTACTGACACAAAGATATTCAAAAGTAACATCGACCATGTTAATTTCCGCTCATCAGGAAGCTTCAGCAAAAGTGAAAATGTGAGCTAAAGGGGTGACTGAGGGGCATGGTGTTGAAATGTGAAGTGAGTGTTGTGTCTCTTGGATCCCGTAGGAGGTGGCGATTTTTTTTCTCAGTTGTACAATAATCATTTTCGCGTGTCTTACTCATGTAGACTTTTGTTAGAAAATATTATAAGTATAGCTGTGCAATTGCATAACTTGCATGTATGCACTCTTAAGAATGTTTTATGCATTGCAAAAAATTATCTTGTGCATGTGCAAAAAAGTAAAAGACGAGATAGGAAGCTGAAAATTTCCCTTGTTAAATTTCTTACGACAGGAAACAAGGGCAACAAGTACTGGATTGTGTCCGATTCACTTCGCTTGCTTGGGACACCCTAAAATAAGATGAATTTCATTTTTTACTAATAATAATGAGAAGGAACTTAGCTAGTAGCTATATTTTCATAGGAGTTCTGTATATATAGCAAATAAATGAGAAAACAGAGTAGTGCAGAACATTTGTATTGCCTACATGACGCATAAAGAAAAACTATGCATATATAGCACCTGTAATATATGATATTCCTCTGCTTTTTGTTATTCCTCTCCTATGATTTAACACTGGTTCATGATCTCGATGTGACAATCTCAATGCACTGTAATGACGATCAACGTTGCCTTTCAAAAATGTTTCAGCCAATCATCGACTTGTTTCAACGAACTTTTCTTCGTTTTTTCCATCTCATCCGATTTCATTACGACGTTGAAGAAGTCATCTTCGTCATCTACGTCCTCAGCACTGCTCCCCTAAGCTGAAATACCATTTTCCGATCTGTCATTAAGATGGGCGATTAGTTTGTTGTTATTACCTCCACTCTCTGCACTTCGTTTAGCCATTTTAGCTTAAAATGGGGATGCAGAGAGGACGCCAAGATAAAATCGTCGATTTGAATGAAGTACAGTGGCAAATCGCATCATCTAGTTATGTAAATTTGCCGTATAACACATAATTTTACACTGACAACTCATATCATTCCTAATAACAAATGTTATATAATGAGTTACATTAAAATATTCTTATATACTGTAAGCAAAGTGTATGTGTATCACTGTATCGCCTAATGCTAATAATAAACAGTTGCCAGATGGGTTGTACCCTGTACGGTTTAGTTTCAAACGAGAATGAAAAGAGTATTGAACTTTGTTGAAGTTATTTTGCAAATTAAATTGACATCGTGATGTTGCGGTTGCGAGT
Source organism: Morinoia aosen (assembly GCA_030386875.1). Lineage (NCBI taxonomy): Eukaryota > Metazoa > Arthropoda > Malacostraca > Amphipoda > Talitridae > Morinoia > Morinoia aosen. Next base: position 875,340 of record CM059567.1, read on the forward strand.
TGCGGCCCGACACGTCAAAAATTGTTGCGATCGCAACAGATTCGCAACTTTCCAAAAATTGTTGCGGCGCAACCGCAACCGCAACAAAAAAAAGTTGCGCACGCAATTGCGGCCGCAACTTGTTGCGGCGCAGCTGCCCAAAACTGCGGATAGTTGAGAACACTCTCGTTGGGGCGCGCTTGTATTGGCATATTTTGTATTGGCAAATTGGCATAACATTTCCGACTAAGAACTTGATACTAACTTTCTATTTCTGCAGTAAGGCTTTGAGGAAACCTAATAATGCTTATAATTAGAGCTGTGCCAATATGCACATGCATATATGGACGCGTATGTGAAATTGTCAGCGCTTGAAATATGCGGCTTCAGGTTAGATATATGCGATTGCGGAGTGTCGTATGCACAGTACTCGCATTTATTTATATGCAAGCAATATGCGGCTGCTGAATGAAAGACTTCAGTAAGTTGGATATTGTGAGATATAAATATATCAAATATTGAACCGTAAAGTAATGATTCATTACGATAGTCTTCAACATTTAAAATGTCATGCATTTGCTGCTAATGAAGAAAACATGAAAATATTCACTGGATTCCAAAGTATAACAAGGCTTGACGTGGGTAGTTACGTTGGATAGCCTTGCAAAAATGGCCGGGCAGCGATGGGATTCGAACCCGCGACACGTTGACGGAAAGGAACTTAGTCATAGTGAGCTACTAGCTTTCTGTGATTTTATCGTAGATGAAAATGGTAAATTTTAGTTAACTTTATGCTGAACCAAAAGGATTATCTTCGTTATTGATAACTATGAAGTCCCAGCCGATGTTTGGACAATAACAGTGTATACTCTCATTATGTTTCACGATAAACGAACAGTTTTCCCGCAATAAGTGGTGTACAGATTTCCGTCCCCAGTCATATACTGGGAATTCGTTCATGAAAGTATCATTCCTTACACTTTGAAGTACTTTGGGCATGGTTTAACTAATAAATAATAATAATCATTAGAATAGTAGGGGAAATTTGTTCACTTCTTCAATCATCAACATATTATCGAATATATCGCTAAATTTCAATACGAAAATTAATAAAAAAAATTAGAAAAAAAAAATTATCATAATTTTCCTCAACGTAATCCCTCTCATTTCGGAGATCCCAGAATACCAAACATTCGCATTAGGTTTTGAATAACGAAGTATTGCAGGAATATTCAAATCAGTAAATAATCTCTAAATGTCAATTGCAGATATGATTGCCCTTATCTGAGTCCAGAAAGCGAAATCACTATAATGATGCAAACTTTGGGAATTCGTTGGATGTCCAGAATTAGAGGGATTACTTTGTTGAGTTTTTCTCATTTTTTAATGAACAGGCAAATCACAACAGAGGTATTCATTACTACTTCACTGTATGCATAAGTTTCGGAAATTGATACAAATTTCACAGTTGTATTTTCACTTGAACACTTTTGTACGTATAGGTAGGCCTATATGTAGAAGAGAACAACAAAACTATCACTAGATGCACAAAAACTATCACACTATGCAATCCTGAAATACTTCAAACTTCATTAAATTCAGTTCGGACACCTTTATAGTATTTTATTGATGAACCATATTTAACAACTGAAGAACAGGTCAAAAAGGTAACCTGGGGATCAGGTACTGACGACAGTGCACCGGGTAAAACTTGTGATGTTGCTTGCAAGTGGGAGTATGTATGCGAGAGTTCCCATAAATGTACAAAATTTCTGGAGTAATGAACAAATTTACAGTGTTCCCTTAAAAATAGGACAATCAAATTACACCACTCGCCTTACAGGATATATTCAATGATATTGTGCATGTGCTTAAAGCACTTTGCATATTACATCTGTTATAGTGTACATGCGTAATTAATTGCATATGAGATTTTGCACATGCACAAGATAATTTTTTGCAATGCATAAAACATTCTTAAGAGAGCATACATGCAAGTTATGAAATTGCACAGCTCTACTTATAATATTTTCTAACAAAAGTCTACATGAGTAAGACACACGAAAATGATTCTGAAATGAACAACTGAGAAAAAAAAATCGTCACCTCCGGGATTCGAAGACCCACGATGGGGGAACGACAAGGCTATGGACAAGAATTCAAACAGCACTTCATAACTTAGGTGAGCGCGGCCTTCGGCAGCGCGGATTACCAGGCTAGGAGAAGGTGGAGAAACCTTGCTCTCTGTCTTCCCCCAGGGAGCGTATGACAGTTTTATTATACACTCGGGCTTGGTGAATGAATCGATCTTTATAATGATATCAATTTCAAAATTTTAGGTGCAATAGTTCGCGAATTTAACGTTGTCAAAATGAGCCTTAAAGAGAAAATCGGTCGACCATTCAGAGGGTCGGAAAACATCTATCTATGCCTCCCCAGGGAGCGTATAACAGTTTTATTTTACACTCAGGCTTGGAGAATAAATCGATTTTTACAATGAGACTAATTTCAAGTTTTTAGGTGCAATAGTTCAGGAATTATAACGTTATCAAAATGAGCCTTATAGAGAAAATCGGCCGACCATTGACGGGCTACGAGAGGCCCTCTTCCTACCCCCTACAGGGGCGTGAAAAATTATTTAATTACATAAATATGTTGTAGTCGTCACGCCCATTAATTTGGTACTAATTTCAAGATTGTACGTCTGATAGTTTAGAAATTACCCTTTTTGTCAGGGTAACTCGGACAGGATCTTAGATGGGTTCTCAAAAATGGCTAGCCTGTTCAAAGTGCATAGTTTGCAAGCGAGTGAACGCCAAAGCTTTCTCTTATCCCGACCCGCCTGCCTTGACGGACAGTCGGACTAATTTTGTACGACCTTTCGCTACAACAGGAATGGACTTTTCAGCTCATTTCTGGGTATTAGACCCTTTTGGTCATTAGCAAAAGGTATATTTAGTATTATTTACATGTTTCCAAACTCGAGCCGTTCATATAGAACTTCTTCCTTCCATGACGCTGGAGGAATTCTGTTTTGCCTTTATTCGCTTCACGAATGAGAAAGGTGTACCTAACACTGTTTATTCGGAAAATGCTAAAACTTTCTTAGCCGCTTCTGACCTATTGTCAGAGGTCTTAACTTCATCTTTGTATGAAGAACGCTTTCGAACCTATCGCTTTCAAAACTATCCCGATCTATAGTCCTCAATTTGGTGCGATCTGGGAGCGTTTATTTAAATCTATAAAGGAAAGTTTGTATGAGCTCTTTGGCCGGAGCACCTATTCGTATTCTTCATTCTTGACCGTGTGATGAAATAAATTATATTAGGCATATATTTATGGAAACCAACGCTACGCAGCAAGCAACCGGCAAACCAACGCTACGCAGCAAGCAACCGGCTCTGCAGCAGTGCGCGGATCGTGAGGGGATGAGGGGTGCACCACATCAGCAGATGGGAGGAGCACGTAGGGGGTAGAGGCTGTATCAAGGGCTAGTCCGAAATCCATCACATATACGGGAGTTATTGTAAATAAACAAAATAGCACAGAAAATAGTGGGTCAAAAAAACTTATTGGCTACGAACAGGGGACGAAGAAGTCTGGGTATTTGAGAGTAAAGAGCGGAGTAATTTCAAAGTGGAGAGAGGGACAAGTCGCATAAGGAAAGGACGCTTAAGAACGAGCCAATCAGAGGGCGAGGATTTTCGCGGGCATCCCGCCCAACCCTCGATGCGCAGCCTTTGTGCGGGGGAGGTATAAAAGGGTAGAAGGAGGTAGAACCGGCCTATTTGACTGGTGCAGTGGCAAGGATGTAGACTTCCTGACGGCCAAAGGGGAGGTGAGGATACGTGTTTTTATTTATTGATAATTCATGTGGAGTCATCGAAACGTAGTACGCAGAATGCTAATTATTGTTGTTTGAATTTTTTATTACATTGATTCTCTCAAACAGGATGGTTAGCATTGGGCTTTAGTATGACGGTAAAAAAATGATCATTCTCATAGGGGATCTGTTTTTGAGACGGCATAGGATGGGGGGAATCAGAATATTCGTGTTTTATTATTGAAGTGCAGGCTTGATGTTTTATGTAACAAAGTGCTTTGTGATTTGTTTTGTGAAGCGGGGGTAAAATACTCATCCGGATTGATTTCAGAGGGAAATAAATTATGATTGATTTTGAGAATTAAAGGGGAGTAAAGAAGTAATTCGAACAATAACGTTCATATCTCAGGGAATAGATAATGTAAACCTGTGCATTGTTCACAGGCGGGAGGGTCTTCGTAGCACCGCGGCCGGAGTGGCTGATGCTGGGCGTTCTCAATCTCACAGCAAGTTCCACACCAGCCCAGTATTCAGCAGTAGAAAAGTTCACATGGATGCTATGCTTCGTGCCGCCGCAGGCTGCCGTCAGTGAATTGACTAGGGAGCGCTCGCAGCAGTGATCGTGGAGTAGGTACCGATAAAAGCACGCTGACAGTGCAATCCATTTTTGGCGCGCAGTGTTTAATATGAATTGTGCTAGCCAGGATGTTCATGTTTATGTTTCTAATTTCATGTTGTTTGTGCGTGAACCTCCGGGTTGGCGATTGCCAAGAAAGGCTGAGTTGCGTTAAATCATGTGATCGTTCGCTGGCATTCAATAATTTTCTAGCCTGAATCTCTCGTTTCCCTGTGCCAATTTTCCACGTGTTCATCTTAAACAGAATGTGTTGAATTTTCTCCGTTTGTCTATGTAGCATATCATTATGCCGGATAAAACTATCATGTCGCAGATCATTAACATCTTGCCTGAGGGCTCTGGTGCGAAAATGAGTGTTGCGATACATGTTTCCCTGTGCCAGTTTTCCACGTTTTCATCTTAAACAGAATGTGTTTAATCTTTCAATGCTTTTTATTTTCCATGCTTATTATGTGGGTACCATGCAAGCACAAAGGTGTACTATATTCATTATGTGTGGGGATTGAAATTCCCTCTGCGTTACGTGCTCTGAGAGCATTGTTTTCGCGACAACCGCTATTTCTGATATCGCTCTAAGCCTTAGTCGACGTCCTCTCTCCTACACCGAGGCGGAAGACACCATCTTGCCTATCATGCCTACACAATTTCTTCAATTGTATCCTACTTCTAATTCCTTAGTTCTGTCCGACGAGGTTCCTGACTTGGAAACCGAAGACGCCGAGCAAAGAGAGAGTTTGCTCTCCGCGCTTGAAAGGTGCGATGTAATGGTGGCCAAGTTCAGGGAACTCTGGTACTCGCAATATTTAATTAGTCTAAAAGGTCCATACCCTCTTAAATCTCTACCACTCAACAATAAATCTCTATCAGTAGGCCAGGTTGTCTTATTGAGACATCCTATCAAACCTAGGCCGTTTTGGACTTTGGTCCGCATCATCGCGCTGTTACCTGGCCGCGATGGTAAGGTCCGAGTTGTTAAGGCCATTTTACACGTGCGGAGTTTTCAACGTCAGTTGACTACACGTGAACTGAGCGCCGCCTATTTGCTCAACGCCCCGCCCACTTTTTGACTACTCATGACCGACCTGTAGTCAACATCCGCGATCAAGCATGTCTTGATTCTATTGACTGCAGCTGCAAGATTGCCGGTGGTAATACGGCGGCAAGTGCTGTGCGGACAATTATTGTTGAGAATAAACGATGTGTTTTCAAGAGATTATGTTGTGATATTAATTGAGATGTACTAAGATTTCCCATGTTTATTGAATACTAAATTGGAAGAATATAAAAATATAAATTCTAGAGATGATGCGTATTGGAAAACTTCCGAGTCTCCCAAATTATTCAGTGGAAGCAATAAAATCTCTGTTACTGACGACGTGTACTAACCAAACCTGTGGCCGACAATCTTCTCAATTTTTTGAAAGATGTTATCTGCGATAATGTAGCTTACCAATCCAGCTCCTGGTGGGATGGAGTTGGAGTGCATCATCTTTCTGAATTTTTTGTCACTTTGTGGAGAAGTTACTGAAACATAGGTACTTAAAGCCATATATACATTCACAATAATCTCTCATCACTACTTAGCTCTTGAAAAATGGATCTGTGGCTACCAATAATTGGCCTACATTGTAGCTGCTCCCTTCACTACATTGACTGCGTTGACTGCAAGCGATAACTACGTGTAAAAGCATCAGCTGCAGTTGCGCACGCAGTTACTCTCATGGGCGTGGTTTCATGTTTACACCAGTAGTCAACTGACGTTGAAAACTCCGCACGTCTAAAATGGCCTTTAGAATCATTAAAGCTGATAACTCTGAGTCTGCCGTCAAGATTTCCCTACTTTACCCCCTGGAGTTAGCTGCTTTTGATACTGCTTCAGAGGAGGGGTGGGAAACAGCAGAAGGAAGCTCTGGTGAGGAGTTGCATCCTTACTTTGAAGCTCCTGAGAGTCCCATTCCTAATGAGGGTAGTTCTCTATCTATCGAACACCCTGGAAATCAGCAATCTTCTTCTGAAAACGATTCTTCGGCATCTTCCGAAGAATTTGAAACAGAGGCAGCTGCCCGTCTTACGGCAGGCAGCTCGTCAGCAGCGTAGCAAACTTGCTGACTTAATTAGGAGAGGTCATCTATGATTTCCCTTCCTTCTTTTGTCTTATTATATTAAATGTATGCGCATAAATAATGTGATAGTACTGACCATGTTTCCTCTGAAAAGTATTATGAATGTAATAAAATGTTTTGGGTATTAATGTCTATGCAACGGAACTTTCAAAATGAAAACTCCGTTTTTTCCTTTGCCGGGATTGTGTGGAAATTCTAGCCGTTGCTCTAAGCCAAGATCCTCTGCGGGCTTAGTAAGGCGTTATTAACGGCCTTCCGCAATAAGGGGTCTTAGGCTGCTGTCAAGTCAATAAACTTAAGAGGCTATAAAACGAATAATAAACGAATAACAGAGCAATGGTGGGGGTTCCTCACAACATCGGTGGCAAGCGTATTTCCTCACTACTAAAAATGCGCTTGCACTTTCCTGCGGAGTTCGAAGCCAATGCAACGGATTCGAAGGAGAGCCGATGTGCGCCGCCTTCACCGCGGACACGTCAGACGACTTCTAACCTTGGCCACGAGTGCACGCAACTTTGTGCCTCGCGGGTCACCGGTTAACATCCCCGCTTCGTGGAACCTTGTATTCTTGGACAGCCGGCCTCATTGAAGAATTTGTTCATCTGAACAAATAAGTTTTCGAAAGGTGAGAACCCTTTTTGCCATGCTCTGATTGTTCCTAATTATTGGTGTTCCCGTCCCTTTCAGGGTTTCTGGTATTTGTGTGATTTAGTGTCCCACCCCTTGGGGACTTAGTAGCCTCTTAGTAGCCGGGAGGCATCACACTATATTGACTTAGATAGTGCATAAGACTGTGTCTGGCATGATGGCCTTTTACACAGGTTAACCAAACTTAAGTGTGATATCAGGACTGTTGAGTGGGTCAAACTTATCTTCAAAATCGTTCTGTCAAGGTTAGGATTGGTTAGACCTATTCTCAACCTAAGAAACTAAAGTGTGGCTTGCCACAAGGTGCTGTTCTCAGCCCTTACTCTGTTCAATGTAATGTTGCACGATTTACCCAGTGGGGAAAAAGTTAAGGTTGTGTCTTATGCAGATGATATCACGTTGCTGTGCTCCGAAAATCGACAGAAGAGCTTAGGGGTGCCATGCAGGCTTTTTTGAATACATTTAGTAGCTGGCTGTCAGAGTGGGAACTCGCAGTCAATCCCCTTAAATGTAAATACCAACTATTTCATAACAGGAGGAGTAATCATTTTGTAAACCTAAGACTATCAAATGTGTTACTGACTCACATAGAAAACCAGAGAGTTCTAGGGGTTATTTTTGACTCACCCAAGTTATCACTCCATAGTCATGTGAAGCACATTCGTACAGAATGCCAAAAGCGATTGAATGTGATGAGAGCAATATCAAGTGCCAAATAGGGATCATCACAATTGCTCCTGAGAAGAGTTTATATATCATTTATTCGCAGTAAAATTTCATATGGGTTAGTAATCTTTCCCAGCTTCAACAAGAAACAGATGCATATGCTAAAAACCTTGCAGAACTCCGCCTTGCGATGTCCCCTGGGTGTGCGCGCAACAACACCTATAATGTCTCTTAAGGTTGAGGCGTATATTATGCCCCTGGATCTTCATTTCCAGTATCTTTTCCTAAAGTGGTGCCTTAGAAAACAATGTGATTCTTCCGAAATGTGCTCAATTTCTGCGTATTTGAAATTATTTTGCAGACCTGGTGGGAGTCCACTAGCCCAAAAATTGAATAACATTTTATAGAGAAGAAATTTAAGATTGTCCCCAAAATCCAGTAAGTTCAGCCGATTGACACTGCCTGCTATTACCGATTTTGAAAAAAATATCTCGCTTGATATTCAAAATGTAAAACTCCAACCCCCGAATATCGTCAACATTGTTTTTGATTAGTACATAAGTGGTGTATACGGTTTGTGCGAAAAGATTTACACTGACGGGTCTAAGACTGCTACTGGTTCAGTCTCTGCTGCCATGTATGTTCCATCTGTGGGTATGTGTACTACTTGGCTTATCAACAGCTCTCACTCAGTCCTTGGTGCAGAGCTTTTTGCCATTACCCATGCATTGAAGTACATTCAAAATTTGTCAAATCAGGATGTACTTTATTATCATTCAACTACCCTTGACAGAGTTAGACTATTAGCACGCCACGTATGGTTTGTCTATTAGTACGCCTCGTATATTTTGTCCATTTATATGCCTCATATGGTCTATCTATTCGTACACCTCTGATAGTTTGTCTATTAGTACACCTCGTATAGTTTGTCTATTATTATGCCTCGTATGGCTTATTTATTTGTACACCTCTGATGGTTTATCAATTAGTACTCCTCGAATGGAACTTTTGTTTTAGGACGTCCTATATTAAGAAACTTTTAAACCCAATATGTTGGCATGTATCTCATGTGGCAACTTGGAAAATAAACGTTTTTTATTTTTTCATTTTTCTTATGTTGTTTTGAGTGATTCTCAGACAGCACTCCAGCTCATTTTGAATAATTACAATGATGCTTATAGGGGTTTCTGTTATGAAATACAAAATCTGGTATTGAGTTTATCACAACCTGTACATCTGCAGTAGGTCCCTGGTCACTCTGGCATAAAAGGTAATGAAGTTGCTGATAAATGTGCAAACCTGGGCCACAATAACAACAAATCTGCTTGACTAGGCTGCATTATGAACACCATCTCACAGAGTTAAAGAAACAGTTTCTCGAACTGTGGTGTACCCAGTGGCACGTTCAAGTTGAGACATCTAACAAAGGTCATTTTCTTAAGAATCTTTTTGATCAACCCAGAATGCTAATGCACCCAAGGGGAACCTCCCGTATTGTTGAAAGTGCTTTTAGCCGATTGTGAGTGGGACATGCAGGTGTACAGGCCCACTTGTTTCGTTTTAATATGAGCCCTACTACAAGCTGTGACTGGTGCTATGTTCTTGAGACCATCCCCCATTATATATTTTATTGTGTGAAGTATAGTCAACAGAGATTTGTGTTTAAGATGTGTATAGAAAGTATGGAGGTTGAATTTAATCTGAAAAATGTATTGGATGAAGTACATTATCCTATTAGCTCTGATAAAAGAATTTTCAGTTTACTGGGTACTTTCCTGAGAAGTACTGGCAGGTTATCTATATTGTAAGGTAGATAAATGTCCTCAGCATGGAGGGAAATGTAATTTTTCTCTGTGTGTTGGAAGACTAATGGCTTTTGCGTTATAATGTTAAAGAAGCTGCAAAAAACTACTGTAATTGTAATGCAGACTTTTCTGCGTTTCTGTAAACTCAACCAATAAGGAAGAAGAAGCCTATAGATGAAGAACTCCGATAATAAGCTCCCAGGTCCAACGGTTCTCTTTGCGAAACCAGTAACTTTAAGAGGGATAGCTCATCCCTCACCTCGAGAAGATGAAGAAGATGGAAATCACAAACACACCGAAATCTGCGAACTTCTCATCTGTGTTCGTGTTCGCGGACTGCCGAAAAACCCGAACTTCAGGCAAAAGATTGATAGTGTGGACTGTGGACGGGCCTTTAGTAGATCGGTTCTCAAAAATTGCGTGCCGGTCAAAAATGGCAAGATGCATGGGATTCGAGCATTAGTCAGTACCATGCAATCAAATCAAAACTGGCGCCAGCGGTAAATTCCTCTGTATCACGTAAAAAGCAAGTGGTTTTGACGCAATGCAGACTACTTACAACTAAACTTACAATTATCTTTATACAAGAGATCCACAGCCCTTGTGTCGTCAATGCCAATGTGTTCTCAGCGTTGGCCACATTTTACTTGACTGCCCTGCATACGCTGCACAAAGAATAAATTTGAAGAACTATGCATATGCAAATAAATTTCACTTCAACTTGGAGTATGTTCTGAGTGGCTCCTTTAATCATGAACTAATAATGAATTTTTTGGACAAACTCAACTCTGTCAAACGAATATAAAATGTCCCACGTCCTAAAAGCTTTTTTATCAGGCACTCCTGCTTGTAATCGGTGATGTGCCTGAATTTACACAAGTAATCTCATACCAAGCTAAATTAGACAAGCACAACAATTTAACCAAGTGCACGGAGGTTAAAAACATTATTGAAAAATATATTTTATCTACGAGGTTTACAATATGGTATTACCAAACATCGTAATAATGAGAAAGAATATCAACAACATGGATGCAAAATAGATTTTTATTGTTTCAGCAGCTAGCTTATGTAGTGAAATTATTTCATTACGTGTGCTCGCGATAGCCATGTGCTAGAGGTTCTGCCGCCGTGCGGCAGAGACCCGGGTTCGAAACTCGGCGCTGGCGGTGGCGATTTTCTCTGTTGGGTATAGGAGAAAAATTGCAAGCACAATACCCCACTCTACCCAGAAGCGTTTTTCCAGCATATCCCCGAGAGTTACCTGCGTAACTCTCTCCGGAGTAACTCTTAACAAGATCCGAAAACGCCACTGTGAACACGATTTTGCCATTTTGGGGTTACTTAGGCTTTGTTTGTAAACAAACATTGAATCAGCTGATTAACTTGCTCTCTTATTGGAGTTGATGACGAAAGTTGAATTTTAGAGTATGATAATAATAATCGTTATGTTTTATACTGACGCTTAACCCCGTCAATGATTTGATTTGTTGACAATGCTTCACGCTAGTATTAAAATATACACCTAATTCTCCATTAGTAGCTTTGTTATATATTGTGTGTGTTTTTGTTGAGAAAGTGATCTCTGATGAGTGAATCTTATTCCAAAGGTTACGAATAATTAAATTTTCATACATTCTGTTATATAACAGCAATAATTTTATCGCAATTGAGTGCTTTATTTTTTTAATTATTTATTTGTAAAGTTTAAATTTGAATTGTTACTTAAGGAAATGACATGAACAATATGAAAAAATCTATTCTCAGCCAATGCTGGTTCTGAGGCAATGTTTAGTAGTGGTCTTGTGCGCAGCCACCTTAGCAAGTGGACTCAACTCCCCGAATTAACGGGCCCTACGGCACACAAATTTACCGGGAACCCATCTGGGGCCGGTAACGCTGAAATTTTAAGATAATTAAGGACAAGCGGAGCGTCATTAGCGGGAGTCTCACCTGAAGATCTTCGAAAACAATGTTCAGTCGAACACTCTTCACTGTAGCCGGCTGTCAAGGACCCAAGAAGTCCCTGGTAGCGAGGACAGAATGCCGAGTCACGCGCCGCACACGAGAAAAAGGTGCGCTCGCGTTCACGGCTGGTTTCAATCTGAGGTGGCAGCCTTCTGGCGCCACGCTCCTTAGCTTGCTCGAATCCGTCGCGATGGCTTAGGACTCGAACAAGAAGATCAGACGAACGTTTTAGTATTTAAATTTACATTTGTCGCCGTAGACGTGAGGAACCCCCGCCATTGCTCCGCTTAGTCGTAAAATTATCAGCGTTATTAATTTTAGGCTGATTAAAAGGAGCACAGCCTATGCCCTGTACTGCGGAAGGCCTTTCTGTGCCTTATAAAGTCCGCAAAGGAACTCAGCGTTCGAGCGATGGCTGGAATCTCGACACAATCCCGGCAAGAGAAAAAAACGGAGTTTTTATCAGAAATTTCCGTTACATAGATTTAACGTTCAAACATTTTAATACATTAATGTTACTTACCAGAGGAAGCAAAGAAAGAACACAATTACATTTATGCGCATATAATTTTTAAGAGCAACAAAGTAGGGAAGGACATTGGAGGTGACCTCTCCTAATTAAGTCGGCAAGCTTGCTACGTTGCTGGCGAGCTGCCTGTCGCCTAAGCCGTGCAACTGCCTCAATTTCAGGTTCTTCGGAAGTTTCCGAGGAGTCTGATTCAGAAGAATAATGCTGATCTCTAGGGCGTTCAATAGAAAAGGAACTACCCTCACGAGAAAAGGAACTCCCGGGCGGCTCGAAAGACGGATGCAACTCCTCACTCAAGCTTCCCTCTGCGCTTTCCCACCCCTCCTTTGAAGCAGTATCAGTAGCAGCTAACTCCAGGGGGTAGAGTAAGGAAATTTCAACGGCAGACTCTGAGTTATCAGCCTTGATAATTTTAACAACCCGTACCTTGCCATCGCGTCCAGGAAGCAGCGCGATGATACGGACTAAGGTCCAAAACGGTCTAGGTTTTATGGGATGCCCTAATAAGACAACCTGACCTACAGACAGAAATTTATTATTAAGAGGTAAAGATTTAAGAGGATATGGACCTCTTAGGGTGATTAAGTACTTTGAGTACCAGAGCTCCCTAAACCTGGCCACCATGACGTCGCGCCTCTCAAGCGCGGAGAGCAAATGCTCTCGATGCTCACCGTCCTCGGTTTCCAAGTCAGGGACCTCATCGGAAAGGATTAAAGAGTTAGAAGTGGGGTAAAGTTGAAGGAATTGAATAGGCATGATAGGCAAAATAGTGTCCCCCGCCTCTGTGTAGGAAAGAGGACGTCGATTAAGATTTAGAGTGATATCAGAAATGGCAGTACAAAAGGTAGAGTAAGGGTAAGTACTACGACCAAAGGCTTGTACAAACTCTCCTTAATAGATTTAAACAAACGTTACCAGATCGCACCAAATTGTGGACTATAGATCGGGATAGTTTTAAATTTAATGTTAAAAGTGCGGAAACGTTCTTCATACAAGGAAGAAGTTAAAACTTCTGCCAAAAGGTCAGAAGCAGCTACGAAAGTTTTAGCATTTTCGGAATACACGGTGTTAGGGACACCCTTTTCGTTCGTGAAGCGAATGAACGCAAAACAAAATTCTTCCAACGTCATGGAAGGAAGAAGCTCTTTATGAATAGCTCTAGTTTGAAAACACGTAAACAGTAAAAGATACACCTTTTGTTTATGGCCAAAAGGATCTAACACCCAGAAATGAGCTGAAAAGTCCATTCCTGTTGTAGCGAAATGTCTCACAAAATTAGTCCGACTATCTGGCAAAGCAGGAGGGTCAGGGTAAGAGAAAGCCTTAGCGTTCACCCGTTTGCATACTGTCACGAAACCATGCTGGTCAAGCACGTAACGTATGAGGACTTGCAGCCTCCACAAATATATATATATAATGTACACCTTTGGGCTTGCATGGTACCCACACAATAAGCATGGAAAATAAAATCATTGAAAGATTAAACACATTCTGTTTAAGATGAACACGAGGAAATTGGCACAGGGATACATATTATCGCAGCACTCATTTTCGCACCAGAGCAAAGATCAAAGCACATTCTGTTTAAGATGAACACGTGGAAATTTGCACATGGACATATATTATCGCAACACTCATTTTCGCACCAGAGCCCGCGGGCAAGATGTTAATGATCTGCGACATGATAGTTTTATCCGGCATAATGATATGTTACATAGACAAACAGAGAAAATTCGCTGCAGGACATCAATCCTGCTTATCACACGGTATTCATTATAAGGAAGACCTCCTTGTAAATTTGCACTCCATTCCAATTGAAATAAATTCATTGTCGTCGGCCTGCCGCGGCTCGACGCCCAGCATCCAGGCTTCATGTTAGCGCTGACTACCAGTCTGGCTGCCCGCTGCAAGGCTGTGAACGCCCGGCCGGTTGTGATGCAACCACCCCAGTCGCGGTGCTACGCCCCACCCGCCTGTGAATAATGCACAGGTTTATTTTATCTGTTCCCTGAGATATGAACGTTATTGATCCCCTGAGAATTGGACATGAAGCTTCAACAGACACCCTAGCTGAAACACTGAATAATCCCCGCTTGAGAAAACCAATAACAAAGCACTCTGTTACATGAAAGCCATATAAACAAAAAACACGAATATATTTGATTTCCCTATGAGAGATAATCACACCCTCGAACTTCTACCCACATATTACGTGAAACTCTAAACACTCCCTGTTTGAGAACATTTCACAAAATGCAAGCCCTCTGATGAACACACGAACATTTTGATTCCCCATTTTATGCCGTCTCAAAACAAAACCCCTATGAGAATTGATCATTTTACCGTCATACTAAGGCCCACTGCAAAGCATCCGGTTTGAGATAATAAATCCCACACGCCCCGGATTGAAAAATTAAACATTTGCACAGATCCAAAGACTGATCCTAGCACAGAACAAAGAATATAATCTCACCTCCCATCTTGGCACACGCAGGCCTACATCTTCACTTAGTCAAGATCACGCAGAGATAGACCGGTTACCCGCGTTGCTATGCTTATATACCCCCGCCGCACTATAGCTACGTCCCGGCAGAGTGCAGGCCTTTGAAAGTGCGTGGCTTTTCCCTATTGGATGGTTCTCACGCGTTCCCCATGACGTATTCCCTGCGTCATAAAACTTGGTATTGCTACGCGCATTTCCCCTAACATATTCTTCTGAGATGCATATTTTCCATGGTTCCCCTTCTCGTTGGTAATTATCTTTAACCTATTGTTTTCCTATACTACACAATCAAGTTGTCCTTGTGTGATACTATGTGTAGTTTTCGAGCTAGCTTTTTACACAGACGCTACCCCCTACGTACTCCTCCTTTCTCCTCCCGGTTTCCGACTGCGTCGTGCCTGTGCTGCTTATATATGCCTAATATCAATTATTTCTTAACACATCCCCACGCGCTCCGCAAAAATTTGATCCAACGGGTCAAATTTTCTATGCCAATATCAAATTTTTATAAGGTCGCAACTTTCATCCGTACTTTGCATACCCCCAGAAATGAACATGACTCTCACGTTATTACATTATTAAGGCATCTTAACGTTCAATAAAACATAGACGTATGACATTACTGAAACATACCTCGCATTGACTTACTATGACATCCCAACTTCCAAAAAATCACATCGAAAAGAAACATTCTAGGAGTCAAGGAAAACACAGCTAACATAACACACATATCGGGCAAATAGACACAAGACTATTGAAACACACACATGACATTTAATATTGAAACACACACATGACATTTAATATTGAAACACACACATGACATTTATCTTATTTGTCGGCTTGCCTTCGGCAACACCAACGACATTGGAGATTGTTTAATAGGCGTGTTCATTACGAGGCAATACATTATCGCGCTTATAAGCCACCTAACCACATATCTTAAATTTTGGGGCAATGTTCCACCCT
The DNA here is from genome assembly GCA_030386875.1 of Morinoia aosen. NCBI lineage: Eukaryota > Metazoa > Arthropoda > Malacostraca > Amphipoda > Talitridae > Morinoia > Morinoia aosen. The sequence continues at coordinate 890,990 of CM059567.1, forward strand.
TGAATATCTTCTTATTTATCCTCAGCTCGTTCTCCTTTCGAGCATTGGTGCATCATTATTATTATCATCCTCAACATCATTATCAGCCTTATTATCAAATTTTCTCGGCAAACGTTATCATCGACACAGATAAACATATAAATTGGAGATCGTAAAGTAAGCGAATTTGCTACAAGCAGATACATCCTTTCGGCATTCTCGGTTGCAATTCACCTAAAAATAAAATTTAAAATGGAGGTGATTTTCCAACCTCAACTCCTTTTTTCTTCATCATTATCATTTCATCCTGTGTCGCAAAATTTGAGGTCTTCTCCTGGACAAAACTTGCTGTTGCTCCTCCTGTGCGCCTAGCTACAGCTTGTTGTTGTTGATCTTCTAACGTGCTACTGCTCTTCAGCTTGCTACTGATCCCGGGGAGGGCCCCCTGCTGAGAATCGAAGTAAACTGAAGCTTTTCCATTAAAAAAAATTCATCCTCGGCGTTGCGTGAACTCGTGGAAAATTCCGTAGACCCTCGTTGCGTCAATTCGCGGACAAATTCTGTAGATTACTGCGTCAATGCGCGCTTGGACTCCCACGTTGGAACTCATCAGCTCTTTCATCATAATAGTAGGGGTGCACAAGAACATCGAAATGGACATCTGCGTGAAGATACCAGCAAACATCGAAACGATAACTTGCAAGAAGGACCGCTCAAACACCTCAACTGCATCGAAACGACAACTTACAACAAAGACCGCTCAAAGCACCTCAGCTTCGCGGTGATAATTGACAGGAGTCTAGGTGTCAACAATTCTACAGAAAGCATTCCATTTGCTCCTACATCAACTCCAAATTCGTGTCGTGATTCTTCTGGGACAGACTTTCGCCGTGTTCATATAAACGTTAAGAAAGGGTTGTTTTGGCCAAGCAACCATCTTCTAAAAGACCCGATATTGGACAATATGTTCTCGACGATGAACGCAGCATTTCTGAACTCTGCAAAACTATGCTTCGAGACGAGCTTCACGAACTGCCGAGCATCATTCGAAGCCAGCCAGCGAACCTCACCCCCTCTCTACGAACCCACCATTGGACTTAGGACTCTCTGTCACGTACCCGACGCCTGTGCTCCAGATTATTTCAAGACACTTCCATATTTCTTCGTGTATTTAAACTTCTTCCTGCGGGACCTAAAATGTTGTTCATTCTATATAAATTACTTACTATTTGATTATAAAGCTTAATCCATTTGAATCATCTCCCAACACTTGATATTTTCTGTTATATCTCCACGTAAAGCTTCAAGATAGGTAACGCGTCTGTTCGCACTCGAAACAGCGTCTCTCAGCCCCTTCTGGGCAGATGTGCACAAGGGCATTAGGTCCTGGGCCGTCAATTGGGCGAGACGTGTGAACCTCCGCTTACACCCTTGCGGGTGGAGTGGAGGAAGTGTTAACTTAAAGTTGTATTGAATTGCCAACCGCTATTCGGGAATACCACAGCTAAGTATTTCCATACTCATCCATGTGCTCGTAAATACTCTAGAGTAGCTTCATGTGTTAGGTATAGATTAACCTTGTTCGATGTGATTTCTAGACGGTCTTTGTTTCTCTGTTAATTACACAGCGCCGAGACTTCATCTCACCTAAGATGTGCTTATCATAATCGTCAATGTATTACTCTACTAGATGACTCAACGCCGTGGCTTCACCACGAATAAGATGTTCTTGTCAGACTTCTCAATACGTTGATAACCTATGTTTTTCGTCCATTGTTTCACGTTGAAAGGCTTCACCGATTTATCTCAATCACCTAGATCTGATAACATTGTAATTATTTAGAACTTCAAGTATGCCATGTATACCGTGAGTAGCTTCTTGTCCCAGAGTATGTCATCCTTTTGTTAATTGAGTTCGAAGACGTCGTCAATATAACGTAAGCTTGTGTTGCAGCCATCTCGTCATTCACCTTCTACTTAACTTGTTATAATATCATGATTATTTACAACTATTAGTGACATTGAAAGGTCAGAATCTTGATTGAATCTTTATTGAAATAACGAAAATATAATAAATGAGGCCTTCCGTCTCGATCATCAACCTTGAGATTCCTGAAGTAAAGAGGAAAATGACGATAAATAATACGATCAAAGAATTGCCTCCTGAAAATGGCCAGCGAATAAATGCGACATTGAAAAAAAATTACGATTACGGCCTCGATGAGAACCACGTTCACGACATTCGCAAACAACTCCACCTTCTCCAGCAAGACAATTGTCCACGCTTATCTTCAAGCCAGCAGTAATGTCGGGCGCTGAGAGCTCTGCAGTGGCGGGCAGGCGTTGCTACAAATTTCACAACCCGAGCGCAAGCGCAGCCAGGCCGGCCGCAGCATCGCCGAACGAGAAGAGACGACTGAGTCCGCGTACAGGCTTCAGAATTGAAGAGGAACCCAGCATCAATGGAATGGAATTAGGTCAGCTGCAGCCGCACGTCACAGCAGAGTGGAAAGTGTATAGTTGTCGGCCGGGAGAATTCAGAAAATGAGGGCTCTTAAGTGCAAATTTTAAAATGGAGAGTTACACACAGAAAAGTGTTAGCACTTGGTGCGTGATTTAAGTGTGATTCCTTTTAGATGAGTGCTTAGCTTGCGTTGTGCGCAGTACTAAGTGTCCTATAATCTAACACCTTGTGTGAGTCAAGGTTCTATTCTTAATGACATGACCATTTATTTCATGCGTGTACCAGCCAGGATGTTCATTTTCATGTTTCATTACGGTTCTTGTTGTGCGTAAACTCCCATTTCGACGGTTGCCAAGAAATTGTGTTTCACGTTAAATCATGTAATCGTTCGCTGGCATTCAATAGTTCTCTAGCCTGAATCTCCCATTTCATGGGTCATATTCAAATCCACGTGTTCATCTCAAAAATAAATGTGTTTTAATCTTTCAAAGTTTGTTATTCTCCCCATGCTTGTCAACTCGGTATTCGCGGAGTACACACCAATTAAACACTGTTAATTTCCTACCTTTCTGTCCAACTCTCAGACTGTGTATTTCATATCTTTATTTTTCTTTCTTTTGCTTTCGGGGGTTTCAATTCCTCCTGCGTTACGTGTTCTGACCGAGCTACGTTCCGTAACAATACTATGCATTTGGATAGAACGCCACGCACAGTACGCTTACAGCGAGGTATCAAATAACCGTCCATTTTAAGTTTTTGCACGGTCGATTCAACACCCTGATGATTAAGAGTTTTATGGGTATGCAAGATCAGAAGATAGGTCAGATGAGAAGAACTAGACAACAGAATAAGGTTCCTAGTGTTGTAATCCAATATCTCCGTTAAGACAATGCAGCTGCTAGATCTAATTAAATTATGAGAGTCAAGAAACAAGTTGAAAGATCTAACAAGAAAAGGCGGACGAGGATTCTTGGTTTCCAAGGCCTCTATCTCGCTGGCAACATGCTCTCTTTGCATAGAGGAAATGAGGTAAAGAAACGCTCGCAGTTTAGATTCCCCCGGATCTGCGCGCTTCCAGATTGCTACGGCCCTAAATACCTTCTCCACCGTACCCAAAAGCTTTGGGTAGGAGGAGAAGCGCTCAAGCGTTACAATAGATGATTCACCTGGGTGAGCAAAATTAACTGCGATACACGTATCTGAAACAAATTGCAGCGGAATGCATCCTAAGTGACCCTTAGGCCACTTGTCTCTACCTTCTCTGATCCAAGAAGGACCTTCTAACCATAACAATTTATACTCTAGAAACATAGATACCTTAACACCCTGCGTCAGCATGTCTGCAACGTTAAACATCGTGGGCACGTACTCGTAACTAAAGGCAGCCAAGGCCTTACACTCAAGCTGCTTACGCATGGCTTCTATGTCTTTTATCCTGTTGTTCACAAATACATTTTTTCGAGGAGGTTTACCGCTCAAGAGCCAAGCTAGGGTGACCTGTGAATCAGTAAGAATAGTTACATTAGCCACTTTATAAGGAAAATTAACATCACACAGAAGAGATACAAGACACTGATAGGCAAGAAACACTGCCAAGAGTTCGAGGGAAGGAAGAGTTCGCTGGCGAGAAGGCGAAACTTTAACTTTAGAGAAAAGTAATGCGCTGCGATCCTCTTGGACACCATAAATACAGGTACCAAAGGCGCTAGCACTTGCATCACAAAATACAACAAGTTGGGTAGTTTTAGTCTCAGCCAAAGTCATCCTAGGAAACTCGTAATCCCTCAATTCCGTAAACTCCAGACAATATTTCTGTCATTCATTACTTAAGTCTTCCGGAACATCTTGATCCCAACCTAGCCTCAAGGGCGTCAATTTTCTCAAAATGAGCTTACCTCGCACAGAAAAGGGCAACAAAATTCCCAAGGGGTCGTAAATAGACGCAACTTCAGAAAGAATTTTTCTTCGTGTTTTACACGAAGAGTCCAACTTTTTTACAGACAGAGAAAGAAGATCAGTAGAAGAGTTATAGTCGTACCCTAGCACTCTGGAGTGCACTTCGGCACTACATAGAGCAGGGTCAATTTAGGAAAGAAGTTCAGAATTATTGGACTTCCATTTGCGTAACGGAAACCCACTTTCCTCAAATGCACTATTGGCGCTTCGAAATGTGCTAAGCGCTAGTTCAGGACTTTCAGTAGTGAACACTAAATTATCGACGTAGAGCTTATTCGCCATAACGTCTCTAACTGTCAAATCAGTAATAGTTTGAGAGTGCAATTTGAGCAGATAGTTAAGAATATAAGGCGATGCAACAAACCCGAACAACAGAGTTGTGTAACGGTAATACAAAAATTTGCCATCCTTGAAAAGGATGAAGCTAAACTGATTGCGGTCAAAATCACGAGCAAGTTTCACCTGCAAGAAAGCTTTAAAAATGTCAGAAAGAACCACTACGGTATTTGCACGGAAATAGACCAAAAGTCCTAACAAATTATTCATCAGATTAGGACCCACATAAGAGGCTTCGTTCAGACTGGGTAAACCACCGACCTTTAAAGAGCAATTAAACACAGGACGAATTTTAGAAGTTTCTACATGTTTACGTATTACAGGCCTATGCGGGATCCATTTGTGAGCTCGCACATCTATCTTTTTGACGGAAATGGGTTCAATGATGCCCAATTCAAGCTGCTCAAGGAATACGTCATTATAGGCCTGTTCAATCCCCTTTACGGCATTATCAGTCGCTACTTTACGAGCAAGATATCTTGCCAATACGAAATTGTTAGGCACGCTAGCCAAAAGTTGGCGATTCCTGGGCAACTGGACAGAATATCTACCTTCTTCAAGTTTAACACTATCTTTAAAATCTTCCAATTCCTTATCATTTTCTTCCTCCTTAGAGGGTATACCAATAAGCTCAAGTTCAAGCAGCTGATCAAGTCCAGTCTGAACTACGCACGGCTCAGAAACGTCTAATAATGATGTACATACTTTAGGAGTTTCAAAGAAATTATTTAAAATATTACGATAACGATTTTCGTTCAACGTACATTTGGCAATTTTCCTTTTAGTTTTCGTTTCAGTTTCATTGTCAGAAGACAAAGAAGGTTTACATAATTTAACATTAATATTTCTTTCAACGGAAGTTTTAAGATCATTAGTTAGCTTCTTAGTTTTAGAAGCAACAAAAGAAGATAAAGAGGAGTTGTAACATTTTAACTCCCCAAATGATAGAAACCCGTTAGAAATGCGCATGGCCTTATAGCCATTTACGTGCTGTAACTCAAGCACCCTAAATGCTTGATGAGCATCTACACCCAAAATTCCGCGATTTTGGATGCTATCATTTATAGCTTCAGGATAGGAAGTCGACAGAGGGAGTTTATTTTTCAAAATTTCGAGTTTAGCCTTCAAATCTCTCATACCCATCTGGAGGTTTAAATTTCTCATAGCGAAAACATCAAGCTCATGCTTCTCACTGTCCGGAAGCACGAGTTCAATGCTGATTTGCTTACCAATTAAAGGAACAGAAGCACCTACTGTGTTAATAGTTAGCTCCTGCAAGTCTACATCAGAATAGTCGGAACCCACAGTCTCCAAATCAATAAGCGACGACTGACTGCCGCTATCAATTAGAAAATTAACACGCTTAGTTACCCCACCATACTTGGTGGTAAGAGCAACAAGAGGGCACATCTTTAGACGTGCCTTTAACCGTCATGAGGAGGTTGCAACAAAGGCACTGGATTCAATAAATTTATGACACAAAGGGCTAACATGATTGTTAGCTTTACACAAAGAGCACAAGAACGGGAGACCCTTAACTTTGGAGGGACACGCACTAGACAAATGTTTACTACTTAAACAGGCAGAACATAGTTTTAATTCACCAGCCCGTTTCACACGCTTTTCGTGCGAATTAAATCGCCTGCATGCAAACGAAGCGTGGTTAGCTTGGTTACAGAAGCGACATACCTTAACATCGGGCGACTTATTAGGTTTAGGTAAACATGGCGTTTTGTCCCTCACCTCAGTCCGGGTCACCAGTTCTGTTTCCTTACTACGTAATACATGAGACGGTTTGGATTTATTTTTGGTTTCGAGAAGAGAAAGCACTTTATGAGCATTCTCAAACATCTCCAATGAAAAGAAACTCGCTTTAAAATAGCGAAGGAGTTCCAATAGGAAAAATTCAAGAAGTTTAGTTTTAATTACAGCAGAAAACAGTAGGTTACCCGATTTCTCATTAGAGAAATCCAAGCCCAACTTGGAAAGCTCAAGAAGGCGAAATTTAACCCTAGAGAGGAAAGAATTTATTTCGGATAGACTCTGGACACTGGGACAGCTCAGGATCTCATCAAGATCTAATGAGATTAATTTGTCAGCGTTAAGAAAATCTTGCTTAAGTAATGCCCAAGCAGATATAAAACTAGTTTCTTCGTTAGGAAGTCCCTCTATAAGACTGAGAGCTCTTCCTTTTAAGCTGATTTTTGAGGAAGATAAATTTTTGTTTCTCACTCATGTTAGGATAAGCCTGAAGGGCATTAGAAAAGGACTCTTGAAAGTGGAGGAAGTTGAAAGGGCATCCCTCATTGTCACTGAATTTTTTCAGTGTCAACTGAGGTGCTCTAAAGATATTCAAAGGAACTTCAGAAGTAGAAACCTTAGACACAGAAGGTTCACCGGTAGCACTAGAGTTTAGCACCGAGGAAGTGGAAATGAGTTTTTTAAGTTCTACAATAAGTTCTATGACCTGAACCTCCTACTCCGACCTCCTAACCAGCTCCTCCTCAGAAACCTCACTAACATCTAAAGGAATAGTAGAGGACAGAATTCGAAAGGACTGTAACAGCCCACTTAATTAAGGAACAGCTTCAATAAGAAAGGCTGGATCACAGTTAGGAGAAAGAGCTTTTTTTTAAGAGATGTAATGCTACACTTTATGCCCCGCAATTAAATGCTTAAGGCTAAGGCAGTACATTTTTTCGTTTCCATAATTAAATAATCAAATTTCTATTTTAAGGCTTATTAGATAAAAGTTCAGCTAACCAGAGTCACGTCTACACTTTAAAGAGGACAAGTTACATCACAACAAATGACATGGAAAATTAATAATGAAGAAGAAAGACACTAAAAAGGTACATTTTCCCCACCACTTACTTTCACTTCCACAACATTTCTACTTTTTAAAGTTTACACACTCAAATAGAGTTAAAGAATAGTTACATATATTAATGACAGAACCTAATAAAAGTTAGACGAGGTTCAAAAAGGCCAGAACCTGTAAAAAACGTAAGGTTCTTAAGCAACACAACAAGGAACCTCGCCTAAAATACAACACAGTTTGCACTCGACTTACACCTAAGGAGACTGAAAATCGGCCCTCGCAACACCGGACAGCGGCGCTAAGACACAATTAAAAATTGACATCATAAATTTCCCTCTTATTTTTTTGAAAAGAAAAGGAAAAGAATTCAAGAAGAGAATAGATAGATACCAGGATTTAACCTACCGAATTCCAGCCAAGCTCTACCATTAACTAGATGGCGCTGAGATCAAGCCGGCTTAATTGCCGTTTAGGAAAAACTGCGCAAAAGCAGCAAGGCTTAGAACATTTTAGTTCGTTAAGAGGTGTCTCTTTATGAAGCAAAATTGTAAGACATTTTCTTTCGAATAGAAATTTCGAAAATGAGAGTTGAGATTTAAGATTATAAAAAAAATTGTTTTCGAATAAAAATTTGTGCGCAGCCACCTTAACAAGTGGACTCAACTCCCGAATTAACGGGCCCTACGGCACACAAATTTACCGGGAACCCATCTGGGGCCGGTAACGCTGAAATTTTAAGATAATTAGGACAAGCGGAGCGTCATTAGCGGGAGTCTCACCTCAAGATCTTCGAAAACAATGTTCAGGCGAACACTCTTCACTGTAGCCGGCTGTCAAGGACCCAAGAAGTCCCTGGTAGCGAGGGCAGAATGCCGAGTCACGCGCCGCACACGAGAAAAAGGTGCGCTTGCGTTCACGGCTGGTTTCAATCTGAGGTGGCAGCCTTCTGGCGCCACGCTCCTTACCTTGCTCGAATCCGTCGCGATGGCTTAGGACTCGAACAAGAAGATCAGACGAACGTTTTAGTATGTAAATTTATATTTGTCGCCGTAGACGTGAGGAACCCCCGCTATTGCTTCGCTTAGTCGTAAAATTATCAGCGTTATTAATTTTAGGCTGATTAAAAGGAGCACAGCCTATGCCCTGTATTGGGGAAGGCCTTTTTGTGCCTTATAAAGTCCGCAAAGGACCTCAGCGTTCAAGCAATGGCTGGAATCTCGACAGTCTACAATGCTCAGTTATAAAGCTTTACTCTTGGTTATGAAGTGCTTTTTTTACAGCTGATGATGGAGAGATCAAGTAACATAAAATTGACTGAGCTATGCAATTGCTGTCAAGATAATCTAGTGCAATAACTTTACTTAGAGCAAACCTAATTTTGTTCTTCGTTGAAGCAATTGAGAAGAGTTACTCTACAAGCCTTCATGAAAACTATTAGTTAATCTACGAGTAGTTGGCAGTTCTCAACCCTATAACAATTTTTTTATTCATCAATGTATATAAATGAAGTAGGCCCTATTGCAAATGTGAATTTTTTAGGCTAGTGGTTTATGAGAGAAATAATCATGAATTTTCTTTTTTTTGCAGGCATGAGATATACTTTGATCATTCATTCCCTTATAAATTCCTTCAGATCGATAACTCAGAATTTTTTAAGGACATCAGAATCAGTTAGCAGGCATTTTCCGAGCTCAAAAATATTCTGAAACCTTCTCCAACAGATGACTATCCCAACAAGCTTTGTCCTATGCTTCAAATGAAATTTTCAGAAGCTCTCATGGCGTTGTGGTATCTTGCTTCAAAATCAACTTCTAAAGAGACTGTGTTGTTCTTCTGGCCAAGTCAAGAGTGTTTTTTTACAGGATATTGAGTGTAATTTACTCTACCCAGGTCTTAAAAATATCCTGGCCCCTGACTTAAATAGAAATGTTATTGACTTGACAGTGTCATTCAAGTGGACAGTGACAGTGTCACTGACAAGTGTCATTCAAGACAGTGAACTATCCACTATATGACAGTGTCATTCAAGTGGAGTCAATCACTTTCTATGATTCCTTATACAGATTAAAATAATTGCTTATACTGGTAGGTGGACAATTTTATCCATTTTGACATCAGAAATGGACTGTGTGAATTACTGGGATGTTCTGGACAAATAAATTGTGTGATTTTATAAGTTATGGTAGGTTACTTGTGCAGAGATTGACATTTTGAGTGATTTCTACAAGTTATAGTTTCAGAAAAAATAGTGTTTTTAATATATGGAGAAAATTACAAGCTGCCAAATGTTTGCCCAACTATGATGAAGAAATCAAGAGAACCAATGGAAATTTTCCATCAGAAAAATTTCATGAGCTGTTAGGACTTCATTATAAGAGTATCTAAAATTTTAATAATAGCAAATCATGTTAATGTATTATTAACTTTATATAGGTGTACAAGTACTGCTTGGGGGGGGGGAGGAATTAATACACTGGTTAGATTTGGACTACTACATTTGTCATTGTGATGTCAGATTAGAGTGAGTGGAACAGATGATTTGGTTACAAAATGTCTCTGAATGGTTTTAAAAAATTATCGTTTTTATGCATAATTCAAGCTCAAAAAAATTGGATGGAATACAGATCAGATGTGAAAGATAGAACTTTATTTTTTATTTGCATAGGTTTTAATATAAGGAAATAAAGTACATGTGCACCTGACTGTTTGATAGGCAACATCATGCTCATCCCGTGTAATACTGTTGATCAGTGTGGGTATGGCAATAAATTGCAGGTTGCAGGGCTGTATAATTAACAGTGAGGAACGCAAAGGCTCTAACGCAAAGATATTGACAGCTACACACGTTCAACATTATGCTGTAATAACTCCTCTCTCCTTCCTCTCCTAAGTATGGAAGTGAGGGCAGCGTCAGGTTTTAGTCAATTTTTTCCTCTAATTATGCATAAGTTTTCTAGCTTTGAAATTGAATGTTAATAATTTTCAATATCTTTGTTGAAGTGTCTTTCCTGCCGTTTTGAATGTAATTCCTCAACAAGATACTCAGCTAGCATGCATAACAGTCATTATGCCAACTTCATAAGGTAGCTTTAATATATTGTTTTGAATCTAAATACTTTCAAACAAAATAAGTGATACCTCATATTTTCTTATCAATAAAAGAGTTCATCACTTTGTATTTTGTCTTTATGGTCCAGCTAAAATATAGGTCTTCACCAAAGAGATGATTAAGGAATTAAACTTCATGAAGTAATGGGCTGTTCTACGTTCAAATAAATGAAGTATAAACAAGGAATGAAAGAAAACGTATTGCCTTGTCATTATTTACTGTAATAATAATTGGATAATTAAAAACGGTAGGTAAAGAGCTATCGATTGAATGATTGAAAATGGAGAAGAAATTGAAACACAGTACAATCATTTCCGTCTGTCTTCAAGTTATGAATCTCATGAAAACCTCAACTTTAATGAAGAAAATCGGTACAAATTATTTGCATCTTAGAACGAGCATTGCTAGTTGTCCAGCTGAGACTAATATTTATTCACTTTAGGTCCGCGTAAGACGATACATAACTCGAAGATCGACTGTAACAGGTAATGCGATGAAAATCGGTGCAATTTTTGCTTCACGTCCTTTTAAGCTCTATAAATTGGATGAAAAACTTATTTGAACAGAATAATTAACGCTCGGCATGACACTGTCAGTATTATTATTAATTCAAAAATTTCTATCCACAATAAACTCAATCTGACGAGATTGAAGAACAAGGAATTTCAAGAATGGACCATAAAACAGTCAACGCACGAAGTGTTCTCTAGTACAGGATATCCTGCATATTGAAACAGCAATTTTGAAAATGGGTGAAGAAGAAATTGCTAAGTATGCATCAGAACTGAAAGAAGCAATGTGAACGCAAATGATAGAACTGGACACTTGAGGGTGCCAGTCTATAGCAATGGACGATCAAATCAAAATTAGCTCGTTACCATCCAACGCATGGGTAAGTGTATGTTTATACAGCAGCGCAGCCGAGAGCGGCACGAGGGGTGACAGCATCACGGCACCGGTCCTCTCTTATATGTAATCAAAATGCATGATGATGAATGAAAACTATCACGTCATAGTTCCTCTTAATTTGGCTGATGCGTTGTATACTTTGTTTAAATGATACAAAAAATGTTTCAGTTCAAAATTATAGGTCAATATAACGCACACATAGATTTACAGCCAAGCCGCTAAGCTGACGTTAGGATAGGTTAAATTAATTCATAGCTTAAAATGCGACCACACAATTATTCTTCGTTTACGGGTTACTGTAATGAAAGCACACTGAAGGTGATTGTTATTATGCGTCTCATCCAAATGGAAGAAATATTGCAGTAGGAGCTGTTTCTTCTACTACAGGGTGTCCCACAAAAATGTCCCCAACTTTTTAATAGATTATATCTCTGCTTCAAATTAACATGTTTGAATTGTCTTTTTTTCACGATGCAGTAAATTTTCTTTTCTTTTCGAATAATTCAAGTTTTTGAAAATCGATTGAATAACCACATTACAACGATTGATTTACTAAAAGGGAGAGGAAAACTAATTGTTTCAAAGAAAATTTTTTAAAACAATACCCAGGTTCTTCCTTATTTTGTACTTTCCAAGAAACCAAACAAACAAAAATTTAAAAGAGTAACAAATAATTACCATAAATTACGTTTAAATAAATAAAACAACTTAGAATCCTTGGACATACCATCCATTTCTCTCAAGGCAAACTTAACTTCTAGCCACAATTGAATGGAGAGTTGTGCGGATTATTTCACCGTTTCCTTTCAGTTCTTGAAACACTTCTTCAATTTGTTGTCAAAGAATTATTAATGATGGAGGTTACGTTTTAACAACAAAATTTACTACATAGCGAGTGAAAAGACAATTTTTGGAAAGTAGAAAAGTGAGGAAGAATATTGAAATTGTTTTAAAAACTTTTCCTTTGAACAATTAATTTTTCTATCTTTTTCAGTAAATCGACCATTTAAAGTAGTTATTCATCAGATTTTCAAAAACTTGAATTATTCGAAAAGGAAACAAAATTTACTACATTCTGAAAAAATGACAATGCATTGTGTTAATTTAAAGCGGTGATATAATCAATTAAAAAGTTAGGGGCATTTCTGTGGGACACCCGGTATAATAAATGATAGTAACCACAGCAAATACTTTCTTAAAAACTTCCGAGGCAATTAAGGTCTGCTCAAGCCAATTTTCTCCGTCGTCAGCACCTCCACCAGCTCCTCGAGATCGGGAGCAGACGATGGCGCTCATGCTTTGAGCCAAATGCTGATGACGTCGATGCCACTGGCATGGCGAAGGTATTGAGATGCGGAGGCGCTTTTCATCTGGCCTTCCGTCCACGACACGTAAGATTCTGGAATTTTATATGTGCACGTGATTATTAAAATTCAAAGAAGCAAACCCATCTTCAAGATCTTTGACCTACAATAAAAGAAGCTTGTTTTCACAATGTCGGAACAATAAATGCATCTTGCCCCACAACATTTTCACAACATTTCCTTTTTCTGGATGACCACATGTAAGATGGACTTTATGCAGACACATCTCAAAAGTTTTGATGAAATATTTAGGACAGAAAGACAAACATCTACTTAACGTGTGAGACACCAATACAAACACCACTCCATCTCAATTCGTGGTTGACGCGGTTATGCCAAGCCGCTATGTAAAAAGAGGCAAAATTGCACTCACAACAGATAATAAGTACAGCGAATATTATTTTACGTCCAATGATAAGAAGCCATATTATGAATGAACCTGCTTAAATTTCTCACAAGAAAAAAAATGAATGAAGAGCAGGAAAAATATCTTCATTTCATCGAAAAAATAATTATAGGACCGACCCCAGATATGCAATTGAAATGTTACATCAGCAGTAAGTGCATCGCCTTTGAACAAATACAAGTCAAAGTATTTTGATGAGTAAGGCTAATTAATTAATAGTAGAGAAAGCACAATACGTTCATATACAGAATGTTGTTTAATTCCATGTACATATTTTAACCACAGCTAGAGCTACAAAAAGCACCCTCTGTGGTGATTTTATTGTTCAAAGAATCAAATTTAAAAAAAGGTATATCACTTCAAAGTTTTTCCCCAGAAATACTTTTGGTTATAGAAATTAAATTTCATGGCTGATTTGGATAAAATTTAGTTCAGGGTTATACTTTGCCTATTCTTGAGGTTAATTATTTAAAAACATCAAAATTTTAACCCAAAAAGTAATTAGAGTGATCTGGAGTCAAAGCCAAATACGTATATGATCTCGATTGAAAATGTACCAAAAACTTATTCCGTCACAAAGTTTACGTCAAGAGCTTTCAAATGATGTAATAAAATAAAATAAAATGTAAAATGTTATCTTTCTATTTCCTACTTTACAATCGATTTTCACGACCAAAACAGCTGCCTGGCTCAGCGTGTAGCCTCACTACAAGGCTGCTATCGTCACGTCACGCCGGCATGAAACATAAACTAACTTGTTGAACTGGTGAATCGAAGTAACTTAATGTGGCGATTGTACAATGTGTTAGTATTTCAGAATTTGGATAAATAAACAAGTAACTTGTTTATTTAACCAAATTCTAGCGCAAGCTTTGTATAAATTTGATGGTAATTTACACGGGAACAAAATGTGCCCAGAGTACTTCAATTCGCAAACCACTTGATTTACGTTACACGCTGGTGCGACGCGACGGTAGCAGCCTTATAATAATTATAGTGAGGCTACACACAGAACCAGGGGCTGTTTTGGTCGTGAAAATCGATTCTAGGAAGATAACCAGCAATTTTATTACATCATTTGAAAGCTCTTGACATAAACTTTGTGATGAGATGAGTTTTTTGTAAATTTTCAGTTGAGGACATAAAAGTATTTGGATTGACTTTAGACCTCTGTAACTACTTTTTGGGTCAATATTTTGCAGTAATTTAAAATATTTAATTTAAAAGTAAACTAATTAGTACCATAAACTTAATTTTCATGAAAATCAGACAAGAAATAAAATTTTTACGACCAAAAGTATTCATAGTAAAAAATTTTGAAGTGATGTAACTTTGTTGAAAATTTGATTTTGTAAACAATAAAATCACCAAAGAGGGGTTTTTTCATGGCTCTATCTGTGGTTAAAATACATGCATCGAATACACAACACCCTGTATATCAAAATCAAGTGCATTGCTTTCTACTCCTTGAGTCAAATCTTTCGATATCCCTGTATCTATATTCAACAAAATTGAGTACCAAAAAGTAATTGATACCATACACAGTGGGAGTAATTAGATCACTCTCCCTCATGCATAACAACAAATAACACACCTTCAAAGGATTGTAGGCTCTAAAGATCACGATCTAACTGCTGGGAATCGACCTCATGCTGTGACTTCAGCTCCTGCAATGCTGGCAGGACCTCATGTGCTAGAAGACTTTCTTCCAGTAGAACAGCTCCTGGTGGTGTATGTCTTGATAGTCGTTTGTGTAAAAAATAAACAATAGAAAGAAGTTTAGTTATATCAATCCCCAATAACATGAAGTTCGCGCACAAGAAATAAAAAAATTTAGAATGCGACGGTGTTCTTCTAATTTCTAATGTTCTAATTTCGTTAACAAAAACGAGGCATCTAGCCCAAAAAACTAAAGTATCTCAAAAGCATGAATATTTCATTCAAAAAGTACCTGAATAAGAATGTCCTACAACG
The DNA here is from genome assembly GCA_030386875.1 of Morinoia aosen. NCBI lineage: Eukaryota > Metazoa > Arthropoda > Malacostraca > Amphipoda > Talitridae > Morinoia > Morinoia aosen. The sequence goes on from CM059567.1 coordinate 906,308, forward strand.
CAGAATGATAAGTAATTGAACCAACAAGAGGTTTGATTTGAACATGTTGGACGAGCATGCGTGTTTAGGAAATGGCTCATAATGATCATTTGAATGCGCAAATTGAACCTAATTCTTGACCATTGGAGACGTCAAGGGGAAAACGCAGTGTGATAAAAAAATATATATTAGCAGCTTGACCTTATAGAGACTGAGATATAGTGACATAGAAACAGAGATGTGAAAAAGCATGAAGGTTTTATGTTTCTACCTCAGAGATGGTGTTATATACCTTACTGCATAACGACGCACCGTGGATGACGGTTACATCGACGAGCAAGAGTCACGTACTCTGTGCCCTAACTCGCACGACTTCCAAGGAACGACCGTTACAAATTCAGCATAGCCTCAGCAGAAAGTCGCATCAGCAGAGAGGGGCGACGCCAACTCAGCAGCAACATTAGAAAGAAGAAGTAAAAAAAAGGGTCTCGGGACGGTTGGGTGATACCAACCGTTACCGAAAGTAGCTGCGGCAAGTGCTTCTATAAAAGATTGTACTTAGAATAAAGGGGATTCATTCCCGAGCGTGTAGTCATCGTAGAAGGGTCTCGTATGTGCCACCTTTATTTGCAACTCTGAAATAGAACTCAGCCAGGCACCCTGAGATTTGCTACTGTATAATGTATATTTGGGACTTCATACTTTAGGACGACGAATTAAATATAAAGTAAACGAGACTTCTTCGTATACATCGACATCAGCACCGATACTTCCTCCAAAGTTGCGTGAGATAGTAACCCTATTTACCTCGTATTGTTTGCGGATTTCAATTATCTCTCTTCATATTGGTGTTATATATAAAACAGTAAACGTATGGCCATGCATAACAAGCGTTTTAAATCCTGCTTTAGACATACCTTAATTTGAATGTCGATCATGAAATTATACAGAGATTTTTGAAAAGAAAATTATTCGATCATAGGAATTATTCTGAAAATACGAAAATCAATTTATTCTAACCAAAAAGAAAAGACGTCATAACAATAGTATGTTGTAAATCATTCAAATATCTGTTACAGCCATAGGTATTCATCCAAAGCTATAACACAAGTTGAATGACCAATCGGATTTAAATAGTTTTCTTAATAGTGGAAGGGAGCAGCTCAATGAAACAAGAAATTAATGAATGAATTGAAAGATTTAGATCAATCCCATTGCCAGCAAATGTCAATCACACAGTACAGGTCTTTGGACTGAAAAAAAACACATTTAATAGAAACAAAAAATACAGTTTACCTCAAGAAACCCACACAAAATCTCTATATTTTGTAATATAAAATCTAGAAGGGCTAAGGTAGAACTAAAAAAGAGAAGCATCTATTTATTTTAATACTGATCATTACACTCACAATTAACATCCATCCAATCATTTAAAAGGAATAGTATCAATCCTGAAAACTTGCTAAATTTGTATGATTTTCTGTATGACACTTCCCTCCATCACAGTTATTTTAAAAACAGTGCACAACACACCAAGGTTAAATACATGCATATATGAGGTAAAATCATAATCAAGTTTGAATCTCTAATGGCAAAAAATGAACACAAGCATAAATAAATGAACACTAGAACACATCACCTCTGTGCCCTATCCGTGCAACAAACCTCTTGGCTGTACAGCATGTTGGGCTTTTACTCTGCAGTGCTGAGTCTAAAGCTGCCCAGATATTCTCGGTTCCTTTGTAATGGAGAGTGTTCAACCCTTTGCTGCATGATTTTCTTTCAGTTCACTAGATGGACATGCTGTAGCTTCCTCTGGAAATTGAAATAATTGAACTTAGATTGACTGAGATTTAGGAGGAAGAGGAATACTTGGGTCGTTTATAAATCAATACCTCTAGGCTGATGCTGACAAAGACCTACTCACTTGCAGTAATGTAGAAGAAAGAAGTACATAAGCTCACTTTAATTTATATTATTTTATGGTATACAAATTTTGAGAAATTAAAAGATAACATTTGCTTTCTCTAATTCTATAATCAACATCCTTCAATGCACATGCATCAAAAGTGGACTCCTTCTCAGAAGTTGATGTTAACCAAATCAATGAACTCTCAAAATGGTGAAGCACAAAGGATAGGTTTGAAGTGCTTCAAATTATAATTATTAATATAATTACTGAGCTACTGGTAATATATCTGTTAATATTATTTAATTGTTCTTTTCACCTGGTCTTCAAGAAATATGTTTAACTGAAAAAGTGATGATGACAGCCCAAATGTAACACACCTCAATATCAAGGTCATTGTCTTTATCATGATAAATGATTTGTATCACTTCTGACATCAAATTAACAAGCTTTTCAATTGGAGTGCAATAGTTTTCCACATACATAATAATGAAATTTTCATTAATATAGATGAATAACTTACCTAACAAATAAACTTCCAGATATCCACTTGAAACTTGATAAGAATCCTTGTGAAACTCTAAACCGGTGGCATCAGACCTCTTCACTGGACTGTGATATATACTCATAACTTGAACACTGATGGTGCCTGAAATGGAAAGGAGCATAGCTTCAGATCCCAAGCTGATTTAATTACAATTTTTACTCACATAAAAAAGCAAATTTATGCAATGAAAGATGCTACTGCCACTTTCATCAACACTATGATAATGTTGATATCACTGAATAAAAAATTCCTATTCTTTGTTTAAACACACATCTGCTGCAAGCTGACTCAAATTAGTTTTCCTGGATAATGATACACTAAGACACAATATATATCAAGAAGATAAATGGAACATATCTGTTGAAAAGAATGAGGCTCACTATAAGTGTTTCTTCATTTTACAATCTTTTACAGGCAACTTGAATATTTTATAGTACATTCTCAAAAAGGAAGGGATGAAAATGTTTTTTTGTGGAGGTTTTGCTTATGCCTTTCTTATTTCTGTTTGTCTTTTTCAAATTCTGCGAGTTATTTTGCTTCAGCAAATTTAATATTAAACGTACAATTGATATAAAAGTCTCCTAAAATGAATTTTTATCACACTGCTTTGGACAATAATTACCTGTTGTGATAGAATACAGTCTACAATACATACCAACTAGGCTCTCCTTTCAAAAACAGAATGACAAGTTAAAAAAATATGATATGTCCTTTATGGTTTCTTTTTATCTCAATGAAACAAGGAACAAAAATTTTTCTCTTAAGTTTTGAACAGAACATGGGAATTTAAGCTTGCACACTAATTTCACAGGCAGCAGAGCTGGTTTTATTAACCCTTCAGCACTCCACAGGACTTTTTGGTCCTCTGTCAAAAAATAGCCTAAATAAATTCTAGTTCTGCTTGAATTTCTTTCCTTTTGTGTTATTTAAAGTTTACCATTAAGATGAAGTTTTTTACTAGCCTGATATTAGTGACTACCACATATAGAACCAGCTTAGTGATGATGGTTGTAATAACAGTAATACGAGTACAAAAATAAGGTGTAAAAAAGAATCAGTATAAAAAGAAACATCTATGTGAAAAAGTATTTATTTATATAGGGTTAAATTAGCAACTGCTGAATGCCATTGTTTTTTTACAGTTCATAATAATGCAAAATAGCTATTATTGAATTGAAAATAACTTGGTGAATATCAAGTTAAGAGAATTTATGTTCTGAGTACAGCACAAATACTTTTAATCAACTGAACAAACTAGATGCTTCTACCAAACACATTTATAAGTATTTCTGCTATTAGGCAAGGAGATGAGACTGCATCATTATGGCTGAGTAGAGTAAAAAGTTTGAGTTAACTTGATAAGGTTATTAAACATACAATTGTTTTGGTTTTTCTAAATTAAAACTCTGTGAAAACAGCTCAGTAGCAACAATGAAATACTTCAATAAATTATTCACCTGACTTACTATTTGATTAATTTTGAATACTTATTCCAAAAATGATGTTCTCTTGGAAACATAATTGTAAAATTTTCAAGATGTACTTAAAAATTAGCATAAATGCGTAAGGCATCTTATTTTGACAGTTTAACAAAGATATATGCCAAATTTTTAAAGCCAAGATGATTTTTTCGATAGATGATAATAGTGTCAATTTGCACTCAGCATGAATGTTATCATCTACTATTTGATTATATGGAGTAACATATCAGATGAAAGATATTTTAAAACATTTCCATGAAATTAAAAAGTCATGATGAAGTTATCTTTCAAATGGATCATCAATTAACAGATGAAGAACATAAAACAAAGATGTCCCACACTTAAATGACGGTAAACGTTAAAGGAAGGACAATAATCAATTTTCCACTTTTAACTGCCTAAACATAGCTTATTAGATTGAAATAAAGAACCTTTCTTCTACGCATTTTCCGTCGCAAATTAGTATTAAACAAGTTATAGTTTAGTTTGGGTACTTCGTAAATTACTATTTGCCTGCCCTGCAGAGCCTGAACCCACTTCTAAGATCTTTTAATTAATAACACAATAGAAATTATCCTTTAAAAATAATGAGTTATAGCGGTATGTTAACTTTTGTCTTAGATGGCGAGAATGCTCTCGATCATTCGAGCGCGTCAGAAGGGAGAGTCCATTGTAGTGTTGCCATCCGATGCGCTCGATGAATTACTTTCTGCTTCAAAGACTGGAGTTGCAGTAGGTCATTTACCACTAAAACTTTTAAAGTACTCATTTCCGACGGAAAGTGCATAGAAGAAAACTTGTTTATTGTGATCTAATTAATTACGTTAACGCACCGAAATCTTAAAAATCGATTACTGGCAAACGCTTTACATTTACCAAAAATATTTACATAAAACTATATTCACAAAACTAGTCAAACTTGTATATTTACATGACATATCAATTGTGGGAAAAGAATGACCTATAAATAATAACAAGACCCTTATATCTAGTTCCACAACAATTCAAATCAATAGGATAGTTCAGCCAGCAATAACTGAGTGAAAAGCAATTTCCAAAATTAATTCATACAAATAAAATTAAATGAATATGAAATTAATTAAAGTAATACTATTACTTGCAAGATAAGTTCATGAAAAAAGAAAAATATTTGTATTTTGATGACTATTAACTGCCCTAGCCTTACAGCAAATACGCTCTTGTGTTCAATGTCAATTTCATATAACTTTTCATTTTCATGATAAAACCTTTACACAATACGCTAAAATACTAAACACTATACACACATCTTACAATTTCATCCTATTTGAACACTAATTTTGAATTATATACAGACATAGTACCACATTAGCGAAAGCCCGCCTGAAATTTGTTTGTAAACATTTGTGACGCCATAACCCAACCCGGTCATAATCCTTTTCAAAACGAGGTTACAGAGAAAGTTACTCGGGTGACACGAACCTGTTAAGGTTGGTGGTGATGAGTTAAATTTAAGATCCAACCTTAAACGTTTTTCTCAAACAGTGTTTTTCGAAATGGTAAGAGAGGGATAATAAAGACAATTCATGGGAGAACTCAGCTTGGATTTTGTTTATTGAAGGAAGCCGTGATGACCGATGGCGTGCTTGATTTCGGACGATCTTCTCTTAGATGGGAAACTCCGTGCAGGCGAGGTCCGGTGAGCGATGACGTTGGTCAGGTGTAAGTGAGTGGGTTTGTGGAGGTTCGCAATCTGTTAATGTTAGCGACTGACAGAATATCAAATCACCCGTGACGTGTGGATGAGTCACTATTTATGGGTTCAGACTTTAGAATAATTCCACGATGTAAAAAGGCAAATTGTCGTGGTTTGAGCGGGCAGATTAGTTTGCCATTAGTAGTAATATACTAGGCTCTACTAGCTCCGAACCAAGTAATTGCAAAGTGATATATGACCAAAGGTCAGACCGTCTCACGTCAAAAATAGGCAATCATGTGGAGTTACTCGATGGTTGAGTTTTATATAAAATACCAAGTGCATGTACAACTTGAGTAAAGCTCAAACCCGGGGAATGTGTGTTGTGGCGTTTGGTGCCGTCGAGGATCTGCAATAGTCGAAAACGCTGAATGAGAAGGTTCTCGAAGAGGCATCAAGGAAACATTCCACAACTGACAATCCCTACACTGCAATATAAAATTCCCATCTCGGAGAAAGCCCTGAACTTCTTCCATAGATTTAACTCAAAGCTATTACTTTCTTTACAGGCTCAAGAAGAAAATAGAAAGGTTACCAGCCGGCAATGGCTGTTCCTTTATGGTTGAATTACAGTATAAGCATGACAGCAAGACTTGTGATTTTCAAAGCAGTAATAATCTGTTATCATATTTTTGTGGAATTATGGAAAATACATGAGATTTAAGTACCATGATTCGAGGAATTTAACTGAGATACGAAACAGCTAAAAATTGCAAGATTATGAATGAATAATTTTTGTACTCTATAATATATCCATATCCGTACGAGAAATAAAAAAGGTAGTCCTAAATTCATCCATATGTAAATCATACTGAAAAACACTGCAAGTATATCTAGTAGTAAAAAAGAGGGTATTCTAAACATAATACAGTGAACATAAAAATGACCTGACAACAGTCTACGTTCCGCCATCTTCCGCACGAACGCCGGCAAATCCACCGTGCGCTCACACGAAATAATCCAACGAACGAATTGAAATATCATAATGACAGCTGCAAGTATATCTTTTTTGCAGTAAGGAGAGAGACGTGGTTAAACATCTATACTATACTCTTGACACAAGAATGAGCATGACTCGCAAAATTTACGCTACGCCATGTTGAGGTAGCACTTGGGATGAGCCATGCTATGTTACGAACTCCTACGACTATTTAACGTTTATATATAACACGACACTGACCAGATCCTTAAACTTAAACACTATGCACACTAAGAAATGACACAATATACTTTACCAGATTTGCTCTTTTTAACACTTAATTTCTTTCACTTACAAGAACGCTGTAATGCACAAGCCAAAGACGAACGAGAGAGTGACGCTCAGAAACGACGCGTCCCTGCGCAGTGTTTCCAATCACAGAGGCTTCACTTTCGAAAATGTCGAGCGCTATTTTATCTCTTATGCATTTACACGAAAACTTCAAGGATTACTAATTATAAGTAGAAAATTATTAGTAATAATTTAGAGTAAGATTTTCAATGCCAATAATTATGCTATTTAAGTGCGAATGAGAATTTTTATAATTTTACACTTTGTAGCTAATGCTACAAACCTGTGTTTCTAGAAGCAATCTAGGCAACGGATCATCTTTGGAAACACTGTTCTTGACGGATCGAGTAACCCGCGTAACACCGAGGGTTACTCGATCACTTCGAGATTATGACTGGAAAAACGCCTCAGGTGTCTTAAATGGGTACCGGTCTTGACCGGGGGAAAGCGTCATGGCGTCCTGGCGTTAGTTATAAGGCATTTGAAAATCCAATGTACAAGGTGATATGTATCAGGCTTGATTGGAAATAAAGCATCCGTAGATGCCTTCATTATTATTATTCATTATTCATTAGTTTTTTGTACCTTGCGGCTAGTGCTGTACGGTACGTAGCGCTCCATACTGCAACCGCCTGGCTTAAGCCATTCGGAAGCTGAAGTTAGAGTTTGCACGGCTGTTGCGTTAGAAATTTCATGCAGTGCACTTGACTACGAGTAGGCTAAATTATTTTAGCTTCTTGCCTGATGCTTGTGTGAGTTTCTATCATGGTACCATGGTCTCTATACCGTGCTTGAGTAATCCTGCGCCCTCTTTTACCATTGTACTTCAGGTGTTTTTGCGGGGTGTTTAGTCGGCGGAAGAGCTACGATCTCGTGTAGAGAGACGGCTCTCGCAAGACACGTCCTGAGATTATACGTGTTATGTCTATTATACTTGCCATGTTCTAAATACATTGTTGCTTGTCCATCCCGCACCTTACCCTAGTGTCTGGGCCTAGCTATTTAGCCTGAATAGCTAACCCTTGCCTGGTTGGCATCCTGAGAGATCGGCGTCCTAGTGGTGAGACAATTAGCAGGCTAGTTTCACTACACTTATATTACTTCAAAACTCAACTGAATTCAATACTTGAAAACTTTCAGGAATCGCCAATCATTTACTTCTGGGTACCTGGAAGCCTTATAAATTATCCGATGATATTAAAATATCAACTATTGAAATTTGAATAACTTCTAAGGTTTTTAATGAAATGAACTATCCTTCATGAACAAATTTTGAAATTTTTCAAAATCAAATAGATACTTGGAAAACGTGAACTATTTTATCGTTTGATCAAAAAATTTTGGACCTTTTTTCCTAATTTATGCCTTGCGATTCTGAAATTACACCCTGCCAAGCTTCGTTCAGTGCGCCTCCCTCTTCTTCTCTGCTCCGTTTATCAAACTAGCTTGCCATAAATTTTGTATATAATTTAGTATAGCTGACAGATACTCAATGACTTTGTATGTTCAGTTTTAGTAGGATTTGTCTTTTGGGTTAATGTTACTTAGATGCAACTACCTAATCGAATTTCAATTTTTTTTGCCTGAAACATCAATTACATTGAAATAAACAAGTTTTCTTCCATGGACTTTTTTGGGCAAATGAGTATTTACCAAGTTATAGCGGTATGTTAATTTTTATCTCAGATGACCAATGCGCTCGAATAAACAGCTACTCCTCGATTTTTTAATTTTTGTTGCTTGAATCATGGTAATAACATCGAAATAAACAACTTTTTTCTATTCACTTTTTTCCTCGAATAAGTATTTAACAAGGTATAGCGGTAGGTCTGGTTTCGTCTTTGATGATGAGCGCGCTGGAAGCGAGAGAGCATTGCAGTGTTGCCGTCCGACGCGCTCCTTGACTTACTTCTCATTTCAAACACTGGAATTGCGGTCAGTAATTCCCTGCTATAGCTTGTTAAACACCCATTTGCCCCAAAAAGTGCATGTATGAAAAGTTGTTTATTTTGATGTAATTACCATGCTACAGGCAAAAAAGTTGTGAGGATTTCCTCACAAAATTGGTGCACGTCTGCTAATCACATAAAGTAGCAACCTATAGTGACCTATTCACAAGCTAGTCCGGGAGGCACACACTCCAAACCCGCAGATTTGGACGCCGCTCACCCCTCTCCTTCCACCTCCGTGTTGCTACATCAAGTTGCCATTCGCGCCAATTATTCAACTATGTAGTACTTCTGAGGTTTATTAACCCATCTGTTCGTTATACATTTATTACTAATCACTGCATTATAAACACTACATGTATTTGTTAAGTGGATACTACAGCGGAATACCAAAGTTAACCTGTATTAAATCATTATAATAAGTTTTGACAACGACCGCTGGTGTTTGGCTATTCGACCCTACATCTCGTCACGCAAAAACAGTCATTTTTACACTTTTTTAAGTTAACCTTAAACTAACTGAACTTGGCCTAACCTTACCCAACCTAACCTAACTTAACCTAACCTCTTAAGGGAAGCATTTTGGGGCATCTGCAGTCCAAAAGTTGATTCTCCCGATTTTTTTTTATTGCTTTAAATGAGTTGGAGATATGTTCCCGAATGTCTGTAAAAATATCAGGAACGTATCCCAGAGCTAACGTCTCCCCCGGGAGGGGGAGAGAATCCCCCTTGCGGACCTTTTTTCTCATTTTTGAACCTAGAGCAATGAAATTTGGTCTACTGATTGGAAATGCAATTCAGAATCATTTATCATTTATGACAAAATGCGATTTTCTTGAAAAGAAAATAGGAAATCATAGAAAACGACATTTTTGGGGGGTTTTCTAAATGCTTCTCCTCCTACAGTTTTTGAGCTACAGTGATGATTTTGGTATCATTGCATGCAGAAAAACGTGGAAAAAAAATTCTCAAATTTTAAATTTTATTTTTTATTTTTTATATATATATTTCATCATTCATATTTCATCATTCATATTTCTCATGGTAAGCATTCCCCATCCGAATATTTTTTTTATCATTGAATTTAGAGCAATGAAATTTGGTATACTAATAGGAAATGCAATTTAGAATCATTTATCATTTATGACAAAATGCGATTTTCTTGAAAAGAAAATGGGAAATCATAGAAAACGACATTTGGGGGGGGGTTTCTAAATGCTTTTTCTCTGATAGTTTTTGAGCTACAGTAATGATTTTGGTATCATTGGATGCAGAATAACGTGGACATTCCAAAAACTTGAATGCTTTTCCTCAAATTTCCTATATAAAAATTTAAAAAATTAAAAAAGAAAAAAAATCAAAATATTCTCAAAAAAATTCAAATTTATGACGTCATAACTTTAAAACATGAATGAATTTTGAAAAAATTCTCAATACATTGTAAAACCCTTGTTTTTCTGCATCCAATGATACCAAAATCATCACTGTAGCTCAAAAACTGTAGGAGGAGAGGCATTTTTTTTTCTTAAATATAGGCCTTATGAAGAAAGTAAGTTTTCAAGACGTTTGTCATAATAACTTCGAAACTTACAAAGCTAGAGCAGTGCGCTGTGTTGCATTTGAAAGTGATATAAGTGCTCTATCTAACTTATGAGGGGATTTTCAAAATTTTTTCTGTAAAGCTTTCCGTGGACTTTTACCCTAAAAATATAACTCTTGCCCGGACCCTTACAAAAAAAATCCTATAAATTCTGAATGAAATGTAACGAAAAATCCCCTCATAATATAGATAGAGATCATGTTTGACTTTCAAATGCAACAAACCGCATTGCTCTAGCTTTGTAAATTTCGAAGTTATTATGAATAATATATGTATATATATAATTTTTTTTTAAATAATTTATTTTCTATGCCCTGAGGAAAAATTTTTGTTAAACAAAAGTTGTTACAAATGTGGAGATCTAGTAGTCTGCAAGTTTTCATAGACGTAAGTCCAATAGAAAAAAAGTTTCAGTTTTTTGGAAATTTTGGAAATGCTTCCCTTAATTAACCTAACTTAACTTAACTTAACCTAACCTAAATAAATTTAACCTAAAATTGCTGTAGCTGCTCGGAGGTTGTTGTAGCTGCTTGGAGGTGGAGGGAGAGGGGTGGGCGGCGTCCAAATCTGCGGGTTTGGGGTGTGTGCGTCGGGAGCACTGGAGCTGAGAGGTCAGAATGGCCTTAGACTTGCTACCGGGTGCAGTCCTTCATTGCGCTCTGCTACCAATCGTAAACTGCAGTTTCCGGTCAACGCTACCCATTACGAAGGCGGAGCTGGAAGTCGTTGCATGGAGACAAACCGTGCTGGCTCAATTTCTTGGCGCTTAGCTCACCTAAGTTCTTCTCCTTATGCTTATCTTAAATTTTCATGAATGAATGGTTGAATGTGTGTGCTTAATGAATTCTATAAACCAGTCTCTACTAAACTTTGAGCTGGTCTTTCCATTTTTTTCTGAAACCTCTTAATTAACCTTGAATTAACCTTGAATTAACCCTAAAAAAAATTGCATGCTTCAAACTTAACCTGGAAAAGGGGCCTTCTACTAGTGGGCTGAATTCCTCCCCACGTAGCCTTCCTTCTCACTTACTTTTCTTGCGTTTACCGGCTCTTCCGGTGCCTCTCTTAATTAACTTCGCGCCTTAAAGTGAGAAGCACACTGGACGACCTAATAAGTTCAGGTAAGCTACTTTTCGCTATTTTGCCGATTTATTATTGCTGTGATTCCCACTTGAAACTTAACACCCTTCGTTGTGAAGAATTATTCTCATGTTCAATATTTTTTCCACTCTACAGTATTAGCCGAGCCAGCGCGCGCCTTCTTGTCTTCCGTGTCTGTAACTGCGGTTCTTCCAAGCAATGTCTAACGGCGTCTTTCTATTGAAGGTGAAAGATGAGTTGCATACGGTAGTCAATTTATTAATACTGTGAACAATTGCTTCATTACCACCTTTTCGCATACCTGTTTGTGTATTAATTATTCATCTGTTTTCCATCTTGATCGTTCAACATCGCTCTTTTTAAACGAACAGTAGCCTGGCGACGTCGGTTCTTGCCTAAACTGGAGCCTGGCGACGTCTGTTCTTGCCTAACCTGGAGCCTGGCGACGTCTGTTCTTGCCTAACCTGGAGCCTGGTGACGTCGGTTCTTGCCTAACCTGGAGCCTGGCGACGTCGGTTCTTGCCTAACCTGGAGCCTGGCGACGTCGGTTCTTGCCTTACCTGGAGCCTGGCGACGTCGGTTCTTGCCTTACCTGGAGCCTGGCGACGTCGGTTCTTGCCTTACCTGGAGCCTGGCGACGTCGGTTCTTGCCTTACCTGGAGCCTGGCGACGTCGGATCTTGCCTTACCTGGAGCCTGGCGACGTCTGTTGTTGCCTTACCTGGAGCCTGGCGACGTCTGTTGTTGCCTTTCCTAGAACCTGGCGACCGTTCGTCAATTTATTTGAAGCAGTCGCTTATGCTGCTCATTAACTTTCATGTATATTCTTAATTATGCGTCATCCTTCCAGTTCGTCAGGATAAATTTATTCGTTGATGTTTTAGTCGTTCGTGTGTTTGCGTTGCTGGTCGTTCGTGTGTTCGCGTCGTAGTTCTTTGTTGCTCGTATCGAGAACCTTTATTCCTTATACGTTAAGATTAAATAAAATTTTGACTTGAACCTGACTTATGCGTCGTAGTTCTTTGTTGCTCTGTAGGAGGTTGCTAATTTTCCTGTAGCACCTCCTTCGAGTCTATCACGGGGTTTAAGACCCGGTAAGGGATAGTAACGAGTCGGTCGAAGAAATGGATTTATTGTTTAGATTACTGAGGCCAGTAATCTCAAGAAGTAACGAGAACGTAAAATAGAGTGACTAAAAGAGTGTCAACGTAAGGGTAACTTGAATAAAACGAAGGAAATGAGGCAATCGATAATAGGAATAGGTGATATGAGCCTCGAGACATTAAGATGATATTAGACGTTGCCACATTAACATAACGACATTAAAATGTATGGTCAGGTGCGAGTAAGGTGCAAGTAAGGGGGTAAACAAAAAGGGGTAGCGGCGGAGTAGGCCCAGACGGTTCAAGTTGAGAATACGCTACGTCTACATCCTGACGTAGTAGCTAGGCAAATGGCTGGTGTCTACAGCCTCACGGTCGACCTTGGCAAAATGTTGCCATAAAGGTTCACTCAACTCGTCTCGTAAGACGGTGTAGATTTTATCTATTTTAATATTTATTTATCTTTGAATAAAAGACTGTTTAAAAGTTACAAAAGTACTTGAATGTTAAATTCTAATTTTTTTATTAATTAATCAGTAATTGTCCGGGCACCACAGCTCGTATCGAGAACCTTTATTCCTTATACGGTAAGATTAAATAAAATTTTGACTTGAACCTGACTATAAGTCACCTTAGAGGATTGAGTCGCGGACAAATTCTCGACAAAGTTTCGAAATTCGAATAGGTGCATCTCAGTAACATTAATTGTCTTTTGTTTTCACAGATATACCTTGATGATAGCGGCCGTAGAAGTTCGAAACGTTTGTTACTTAGCTTGCTCAAATTTTTACTCTAGAGTTGTTCTTTTAAAAATTTCAGATAACCAAAAATGTGATTTTTGATAAGTGGAAAAAATTTTAAAAACTAATTTTGAAGTAGTAGGCTGGTGATCCAATGAGTTAAGGGGGTCCTCCGGGGCCCCTTGTTCTCTCCGATGGGTATTTTTCATGTTATTGTTGGGAAAGAACCCTTAGGTGATGGACTATTCGGTCCTAAAGTTTTATGGCGCTACGGACAATAGATCCCCCCCCCCAGGGGGGGGGGAGGGGACCAAAATTTTTATTATCTACCCCATTTCAACCCCCATATTAAAAGAGAACAAATGGGAAATTGAAAAAAGCCCATTTGAGTTTGTTAGGAATGTTCCAAGGATTCTAAAACTGGCTTTGTTTTTGTACCAGCATAAAAACTGAATGAGGAGCTACAACTTGAAATATCAACACCAGTGAAAAAGCACCAAAATAGTAAATTTTCGAGCCCATTTCAACCCCATATAAAAAGAGAACAAAAAAATAAATGGAAAATTTGCGAACATAATTTTTTTAGATATGTTCCAAGGATTCTAAAACTGTCTTTGTTTTTGTTCTAGCACAAAAACTCAATAAGTTATATTCCTTTGATATATCAATACCCGTGGACTAAAAACCAAAATGTCAATTTTTTTTTCAAAAACTAAGGCCTGAATCAAAAAAATGTATGGAAGAAATTGTTTCTTTTCAAAATTTACATTTAAAGTCAAGTTTCATAAGAATCCGACTGAAACAAAAAATTTCGTTAGTTGTGTGAAAAAAAAATTTTTCCTTTTTTTTTAAATTACCATTCACGGTGTGGATATGATGTTATGCATGGAGATTATCGAAATAGAAATGAAAACAGCATTCAATAACATGAATTTTCAATTATATCACACTAAAACAAAATATATCGTTTTTGGCCTATACAGTCATTATACTGTATGATCATTTATTTTCAAAATTCAAAAGAATAAAAGTCATTGAGTTTTTATACTAGTATGAAAACAAAGACAGTTTTGGAATCCTTGGAACATTTCTAACAAAGTTATATTCCCCTTTTTTCAATATTTCCATTTCATTTTTTTCAAATCCAAAAATTTCTTTTATTTTTGATATATTGGTGAATTTTCGCATATAAAAAAAGTAAAAAAAATGCAAAATCCCCGAATATATCTTTGTTAGAAATGTTTCAAGGATTCGTAAACGGTCTTTGAATTTGTTCTAGCATAAAAACTCAATGACTTCTATTCATTGGAAATATGTATAAAAATGACCCAAAAACTAATATTTCAAATTTTTTGGAAAACTAAGGCCTAAATCAAATAATTTCATGAGTTCACATATATTTTTCTTGCTATAATACATATAGTGGCCAAATTTCAGACCAATCGGATCAAAACTCAGATTTGACCGGAGGATCCCTTAATGAAGCCCCACGGTTGCCACAGCTAATTTCTTATGAGCATGGAACTAAAAATTACCTGATTTCAGTATAAACATAAGAATAATTGGTAAATGTGAAGGGATGGGCAGTAATCAATTTTCCACTTTTTGGTGTCTAAACATAGTTAATTAGATCGAAATGAGCAAGTTTTGTTCAATGTTGGGTTTAATGCAATCACGGAAATTAATTAATCCATTCCTAAGAATCAGTATGGGAGCACATTTGAAAACGTTTTACACGAATGACATTCTGCTCGCTGATGCGTTATTTTTGAGTGTTTGAACTTTCAAGTTACAGTAGCGTTGCTCATGAAATGGGTTTCTCTCGCCAAAGGAGAGGGTGTTCCGACAATTGCGGAAGCTTGTCAAAGTTATTGTTTTCGCAATATATAGCGTCATTTATTATTCGCCGACCCTGCGGAGCCTAAGTTCACTTCTAGGATGTTTTAGTAAATAACACAATAAAGGTTATAACCCAAAAACTATTACCGGTACTGGAATAGTGACGATTTGAATCGATATGCCTTCGACATCTCTTTCAAGATGGCGGCCACCATAGAACATTAGCGAAACCCTAGGGATGAATACCGTAGATTTAATAGGTATAATATTTTTATAATGTAATATTTTTTGGTAATAACCTTTGTTGCATTATTAAATAAAACATCCTAGAAGTGGGTTCAGGCTCCGCCGGGTTAGCAAATAATACATTACAAAGTACCCAAGCATAGTCTTATGGCTTGAGCGTGCAACGCAACTGCTATGGCAGACGAAAATTTCAAAGTTGAATAATTGAAAAATAACGCATCAGCAAGCAGAATATCATTCATGTAAAACGTTTTTAAATGTGTTCCTTTAGTGATTCTTGGGAACGGAATTATTAATTTCCGTGATTGCATTAAACCCGACAATGACCCAATGCACAATGGTTCAGTAAATATTTGATTTTAGTTTTAACACATATTTAAGACAAAATGGGTATACTTTCCTTTATAAAAGGCTTAGGGGGAAGTGTTAGGGGCCTCGAAACAAATCAGGCATTACGTATGTAAAATGCCACTATACCTACAAAAATAAACGTTACAAAACCACTTATACACAAATTAATTTTGTAAAGTGAGGTATGGCCATGGTCTAGTGGCTAATCAAGCTAAAAAAAAGAAGAAAAAATGAACGACTATCTGCATTATCATGGCATGCATAATCTGGACTAGAAATCATTCCAGAAACATTCTCCTCACAATAAAAAATTTGATAAAGCATTTTATTTAAAAAATGGATCATTTTATTTGTCATGATAAACTCAGAAGCAATTTTTGACAAAATTACAGCAGAAGTGTACTCCACAGTGAGAACAGCAACCGATAGGTTGTGGTGTAATTTTGTTTCACGATCAAACTACGCATCTGTTGGGAAGTGGACTCAGGTCAGTGTATGCCAACATTTCTGAGTCTTAGGGAATCGGGAGTGGAGAACCTGACTTTACTATGTTTCACGCCAATGCTGCATCTCTTGGAGAAAGCTAGACAGCCACAGTCTATGTCTCTAGAAGTCATGAAGCATCATACAATTTTTTTTTGTTCTTTGAATAAATGATGAAAGAGTTTACAACATCAGTTAAGCCACAAAATATTGTATGACTTTTTTTTCTGTCTGTTCCATAGAGCTGATGTAGCATATCATGTTTGTCTACCCTTGTTGGAACAGCCAATATTTTTTTTTTTCTTAGAAGCAGAAAGTTAATTTAAGTTGGATAGTCCAAACTGGTAGGTTAGCCCCGTCACCAACCGGCCACCATACTAAATAGTTAACATGAATTGGAGTAAGGAAATTCAGATATACGTAGAACAAGAAGTTTTATTCGAGAAATCTGCAGCACATTTCGATTCCTCAAACAGAATAAACGACAGGAGGAGGCGGCTATAGGACGGCAACGAGCCCCCTACTCTAGAATAGTAATAGAATTGGCACAGCAATGAAATACACAGGACGCCCAGATCCCGCACGCCGGCACCAAAAACAAGACACCGCACATCTGCACTCCACCGTAGCTATAATCCCAATAAAAATTCAACCTAGCAATGATTAATTTGACTTCGGAAGAATACGTGCCACGTATTCCGCCAGGCAATATGAAACTCACATAATCCAGTTCTTTATTTAATAAGCAAAATCTACAGTAATTTTTACCACCCTAAATAAATTCAATTGGGAAAATAAATCAGAGCTAAGCAACGTGGTATGAATAACTAAAAAAGGTTTACAAAATTGAACCAAATACTAGATTTCGAAGAGGGTTTTCGCTAACGCAGGGAAATTCCGCCATAGAATTCGCTAGGGAAAATTTAAGTAAATTTCAGTGAAAAACGTATCCCACAGCCGCCACCTCCCCATGAAATCTTCGCTTTAGAAAACAAAAGATCTTTCATATCTTATCCTGCGAAGACCTGGAGTTGGGACAGCGACTATCCCAACACCCTGCCCGTATATTAATTATAATCTTTCACAACCTTAAGGCCACCAAACGGGTTTTTCTCATAAAATTTAAAACTTAATAAAAAATACTTCAGGAAAGAAATAAGCTTGAAGGGATTCACAACATGTTTAGAACATTCGAATGGACGTTCAGAGCCCTAAAATTTTTAAAATTGGCCCATACCCTTTCCTCCCCCATCTCAAAAGGAAATTTCTAAAAAATCTATTTGCTCAGTCAATATTGCACATAGGGACGATTAATTTTTTTTGTTTGATCCACAACGAACTGAGGCGGTTTTCCAGTCATAACCCCGAGAGTTACCCGCGTAACTCTCACCGGAGTAACTCTTGACAAGATCCGAAAACGCAATTGTGAACACGATTTTGCCATTTTGGGGTTACTCAGGCTTTGTTTGTAAACAAACATTGAATCAGCTGATTAACTTTCCCTCTTATTGTAGTTGATAACGCAAGTTGAGTTTTAGAGTGTGATTAATCGATCAACCTCGCTAATGATTTGATTTATATATTGAATTTCACATTTTCTGATGAATGCTATGCCCCTGAAGTGGTGTTGTTAAGTGACTTTTCCGATCATCCACTGAGAGTGCTTATATACAATCAACTCTACCGTGTGCAGACTGTTCACCCTGTGAAGACCATGCTTCACTTAGATAGGAAAATATACATTAAATTCGCCATTAATAGCTTTTTTATATATTGTGTGTGCTGTCGTTGAGAAAGTGAGCTTTGATGGGAAAATCTTAATTTAAATTTGATTTTTTTACCTTAGAAAATGACATGAACAATATAAAATTCTATTCTCAACCAATGCTGATTCTAAGGCAATGTTTAGTAGTGGTCTACAATCCTCAGTTATGAAGCTTTTTCTCTTGTTCATGAAGTGCTTTTTTAAATCTGATAATGGAGCGATCAACAAGTAACAAAAGATTGAAAGTGCTATGCAGTTGCTGTCAAGATTATCTAGTGCAATAACTTTACTTAGAGTGAACCTAATTTTGTTCTTTGTTAAAGCAATTGAGTAGAGTTACTCTACAGGCCTTCATAAAAACTACTAATTTATCTAGTTGGCAGATGTAAATTTTATCTAAATCTTTTAATTCATCAATGTATATAAATGAAGTATTCTAAATGTGAATTTTTTAGGCTAGTGGATCTATGAAATAAGTAATCGTGGAATATTCTTTTTTTTGCAGGCATGAGAGATACTTTGACCATTCATTCTCTTATAAATTACTTGAAATGGATGACTCAGAATGTTTTAAGGACATCAGAATCAGTGAGCAGGCATTTTACAAACTCAAAAATATTCTGAAACCTTCTCCAACAGATGACTATCCCAACAAGCTTTGTCCTACGCTTCAAATGAAATTTTTAGAGGATCCCCAATAGTGTTGTGGTCCCTTGCTTCCTAAACAACTTCTAGAGAGACTGCATTAGTCATCTGGCCAAGTCAAGAGTTTTTTTTTGCATGTTATTGAATGTAATTAAAACTATCAAGGCCTTAAAAATATTCAGGCCCCTAAATCCAGAATAAAAATGTTATAGATTTCACATGAGGGCTGTACCTGACAGTGTCATTCAAGTTCAATCACTTTCTTTGATTCTACATGCTGTTTAAAAAAATTGCATATATTGGTAGGTGGACAATTTTATACATTTTGACATCAAAAATGGTCAGTGTAACTTACTGGGATGTTATGGAAGTATAAACTTAGTAAGTTTATGAGTTATGGTAAGTTAGTAGTGCAGAAATTAACAGTTTGAATCATTTCAATTAATTCTAGTTCCCGAAAAAATGGTATTTGTAATATATGGAGAAGATAACAAGCTGTTAAATGTTTGCCCAACTGTGATGAGCAAATCAGTAGAATCAAGGGAAATTTTGTATCACAAAAATTACATGTACTGGTAAAACTTCATTCTAAGAGTATCTAAAATTTATATGATAGCATGTCATGACCATGTATTAAACCTAATATATGTGGAGAAGGACTGCTTGGATGTGAAAAATTGATACACTGAATAGGACTGCAACATTTGTCATTGTATTATCAAATTAGAGTGA
This sequence comes from Morinoia aosen, assembly GCA_030386875.1. Taxonomy (NCBI): domain Eukaryota; kingdom Metazoa; phylum Arthropoda; class Malacostraca; order Amphipoda; family Talitridae; genus Morinoia; species Morinoia aosen. Next base: position 925,782 of record CM059567.1, read on the forward strand.
TTGGGAAAAATAATTTGGTTACAAAATATCCCTGAATGATTTTAAAAAATGAATGTGTTTATGTATAATTCAAGCTCAAAAAAATTGAGAGGAATGCAGAGCAAAGGTAAAAAATAGATCTTTTTATTGTATTCGCATATGTTTGAATATAAGGGAATAAAGTACATGTGAACTTGACTGTTTGGTTGACATCATCATGCTTTATTACTTGTAATAGTATTGATCAGTGTAGGGGTGGAAATAAATTTCATGCTGCAGGGCTGTATAATCAACAGTAGAGGTACACAAAGGCTCAAATGTAAAGATATTGACAGCTGGTAAGGAGGTGTTATCATGCTGTAATAACTCCTCTCACTTTCCTTTCCTATATGTATTGAAGTAAGGACAGCATCAAGTTACAGTCAATTTTGTCCTATAATAATAATAATGCAAATGAGTTTTCTAGCATTCAAATGTAATTTGGTTAATTAACACTTTCACTGCGACTACCAAATATTGAGTTCAGTGCCAAACTAAAATTTAAGGTCATATTGTGAGGAACCATTTTGAAAATACCAAATATGAACTGGATCGTGCCTTCATTTAGGTTAGATTAAGTATTTATGAAAATAGAATATGCAACTACTGGTGGGACAGCAGCATTATGGAAATTATCTCCGTGTACCACCGGGGGCGCACGTTGCAGTCAATGTGTTTTTAATGCAATTCCTCAACAAGATACTCAGCTATCATCCATGAAAATCATGATGCGAACTTCATTAGGTTTCTTAAATATATTGTTTTGAGCCTTAATACTTCAAATAGGATGAGTGATAGCCTACCTCATGTTTTCTTATCAATAAAAGAGTTCACACGGTGTATTTGTTTTTTTTATGGTCCACCTAAAATATAATTCTTCACTATGGAGATGATTGAGGCAATAAACTTCATGAAGTAATGCACTGTTCTACGTAAAAGTAAATGAAGAACGGATTAGGAAGCAATGAAAACGTAGTGACTCGTCAATGTTCACTGTAATAATGATTGAATAATTAACAACGGTAGGTAATGAGCTATCGATTGAAAGATAAACATAGTACAACCATTGCAGTCGATCTTCAAGTTATGAATCTCATGAAAACTTCAACTTTAATGAAGAAAATCAGTACACCTTATTTACATCTTGAAACGAGCATTGCTAGTTGTCCAGCTAAGACTTATATTTATTCACTTTAGGTCCGCGTAAGATGATATATAACTTGAGGATCGACTGTAACTGGCAATGCGATAGAAATCTGTGCAATTTTCGCTTCACATCCGTTAAGCTCTATAAATTAGATAAAAAAACATATTAACAGAACAATTAGCGCTCGGCGCGACATTGTCAGTATTATTATTATTTGAAGAGCTTCTATCCACAATAAAGGCAATAAACGAGATTAAATAACAAGGAATTTCTAGTATGGACTATAAAAAAAGCCAACGCACGAAGTGTTTTCTAACACAGGATATGCTGCGTATTGAAACAGCAATTTTGAAAAGGGAGAACAAGAAATTGCTAAGTATGCATCAAAACTGAAAGAAGCAATGTGAACGCAAATGATAGGCCTGAATGATAGAACTGGACACTTGAGGGTGCCAGTCTATAGCATAGGATGATCAAATCACGGTTAGCTTTTTACCGTCCAACGCTTGGTTAATACAGCAGCGCAGCCAGGGGGGAGCGCGAGGGATGACAGCATCACAGCACCGGTCCTCTCTTATATGTAATCATAATGCATAATAATGAAAGGAAATAGTTACAGCATAGTTCCTCTTAATTTGGCTGATGCGTTATTTATTTTGTTTAAATACTACAGAAAATGTTTCCGTTCAAAATATCGCACACATAGTATGCATAGACATAGACAATAACGCATACAGCCATAAAGCTAAGCTGACGTTAAGGTAGGTTAGATAATTCATAGCTTCACCCTACAAGACTGAAAATTTTTGAACAGGAAATTTGTTATAACATTTGTAATCAATACAATGTGATTGCTTCAAACAATAACACACTCTACTAAATACTGGGCATTGGAGTAAATTTTTTTTTATTGCATCGGTGGAAGAGAACGAATGCCAATACTAAAAGCATATTTCATTCTCTCTAAATTGACACCAAGTATTGTTGAACAGAATAAACCACAGCAAAGTTTCTTTATAAATTTTTCAAATAAACATTTGCTGTAATGCTTCATTTATTAACAATGGACCCTAATTTTGTTTCCGAATAATTTAAGTTTTTGAAAATCGGTTGGATAACCTCTTTACGATGATCGATTTACTGAAAGGGGTTAAAAACTAATTGTTCAAAGGAAAAGTTTTTAAAGCAATAATGATATTTTTCATTTTGTACGTACAAAAAAACAAACAAACAAAAATTAAAAAGAGCAACAAGAGCAACCATTAAATAACGTTTGAATGAATAAAGTAGTTTAGTATCCTTTGACATACCCTCCATTTCATTAAAGGCAAGTAGTACTTCTAGCCACCATTGAACTGAGTTTTGTGGTTTATTTCACAGATTTCTTTCAGTTCTCGGACCACTTCTTCAATTCGTTGTCAAAGAATTATTAATGATAGAAGAGAAGTTTCGAAAATCAAATACGCTACATTGTGAAAAATACCATTTTGGAAAAGTACAAAAGGAAAAGAATATCGATATTGTCTTAAAAAATTTTCTTTTGAACAATTAATTTTTCTACCCCTTTCAGTAAACTGATCATTGAAAAGTGATAATTCAACCCATTTTCAAAAACTTAAATTATTCAAAAAGGAAACTTACTACTTAGTGAAAAAAAAGACAATTCAAATATGTTATTTTAAAGTAAAGATATATTCAATTATCGAGTCGGGGACATTTTTGTGGGACACCCGGCATAATTAATGATAGTAATCACAGCAAATACTCTCTCTTGAAATACTTCTGAGGCAGTTAAGGTCTGGTCAGGCCAATTTTCTTCGTCATCCGCATCAGTCACCTCTACCTCCCCCGGTTCCTCAAGAACAGACGATGGTACTCCTGCTCGTGAGCCAGATGCAGATGACATCGATGCCACTGGCATTGAAGCTTTAGCAGGTGATGCAGCAGCGTGCAATGAAATTTTTATAGAAGGAACTTTTACGATGTGGAACGTTGGAGTAGTTTCGTTGGACGCTCCAAGTCTGGTCGATCCCAAGTTATTGCAGTAGAGGCTGAAGGATTTGATGGAGCGAAGAGGAATGGCACCTGTACTACTTCCCACAATACGCTCCATACATTTGAGATAAAAAAATTCATTTTGACTGCTTGTACCAGTTGCCTTACAATTGCTGACATCAGTTTTTAAGGCGTGCAGCAACTTCTTGTATTCATTGGAGCATTGCACACCCGACGCTCGTCCAACCGTGACCTGCTGCAAAATAGTTTCCTTTATTTTCCTACAATCAAACAATTATTTAGGGTAAGGAAACCTGCGCTTGAAAAAAAAAATAAATTTACTGCCAGAAATAACAAATGTGAACACTTCTGGCAATGTAGAGCCTAGTTCCAGTTACCTTAGCTCCAAAGTTTATTACTAAATGAAAGTTTAGAGCGACTAAGCATTCAAGTTAAATCTTGGGTATCCATACAGTAAGGAACCCATTTTGAACTTCATTAACTGCTGCAAATTGTATAAATTTCTTCCTCAATACAGTTAACGTCAGCCAAGCAGTAAAAATTAAATTCCCACATAAGCTTAATGCTCAACAACGTTTGGTTTCCAATTTACATTGTTAACAAGCACTACTACAGCAAGGCTTTACTATTTATTATTTATTCTTAAATATATACTAAGAGAAATTCAAAACACAATCATTTTTTTAGCTTGAAATCTCAGCGGCTCACATATGTAACACAAGAAATTTTTGAACATATTGGCTAATGAAAGTTTGTGGAAGAGCAGGATAACGCCTCCTAGAGCAAAAAAACCTGATTTGTTCAACTCAAAACATAATTAATTCCTTGACCTTAGGGCAAGAAGACTGAAAAACATCTTCTTTGTTGAAGTTTTGAAACTATGTGGTTGCGTCTTACCCTTTGATTACATAAAAATAACAGAACTGTTCCTAAATATTTTTCGCCTGATACCCTCTTTACTTTTAAAGTAGATCAATAATTTTATAAACATATTCTAAGAAATTAGTATTAAGTGGATACATGATACATGCCTCTTCTGAGTACCTGTTCATAATCATATGGTATATTCAGTAACACTGGTGTATCAGTTCAACTTATTAAAGATTATCCCTACTGATAATTACAGGTTTCAGCAGAAAGTTGTAAGAAAACTACACTTTTACATTTATCAGCAAATGACACAGTCGATACTTATGACAGTCATCTAGGCCAGACTCAAGTGTAAATGGGTTAAATAGTACAATAATTTCCTTAGCACCCACTTATGCAGTACAATAAGATTTACTTTAAACGCTTGAATATCAGCGTCCACTGTGTGTGTGGGAGAACTTTCTAGGCTTCCCATATTTTGCAAGCACCGTCTGAGTTAGTAGAGATGAAAGAAATAAGAGTTAGGAGAAAGGCGAGAAAAAAATGAATTCTAACTACTTACCTGATTCAGATCACAAGCTCTATAATACCATTCTTTCTTGTTCTTGTCATCAAGAGGGTGCTTGTTGTTCTACTGAGATGCAAAGGCTTTCCACCTGGCCTTCCGTCCATGCCACTGAAGATTCTGGAATTTAATACGTACACATGACCATCACAATTTAAGAAGCCAATATTTACCTTCCAAAAATTTGGATCACCATTAATGAAATTTGTTTCCAAGATAAAAAAATGAAAACTATATCTATTAGGTATATATATTTATATTTTTTTTCACGAAGACAAGTAAGATGTACAATACAAAGAGACATCTTCAAAGTTTTGATGAAATCCTTCCCACAAGAAGACGAGACACCAATACAAACACTACTCCACCTCAATTTCGTAGTTGGTACTGTTATGCCAAGTCGCCATGTGGGGCGAGGCAAAATTGCAGTTAAAACAAACAAGAGATATGTTCAATAGAACAATTATTTTGCATTCAATATTAAAAAAAATTATGAATCAATCAGCTTAAATCCTTCAAAAAAAAAGATTAAGGAGCAGAAAAGATATCTTCATTGCTTCAAAAAAAATATAGGAGCACAATTATCCTAGAAATGCAATTGAAATCTTACATGAGTAGTAAGTGCATTGCCTGTGAACAAATACTATTCAAATTATCTCGATCAGATCACTAACAGTGATGAAACAACAAAACTTTAATATAATATTAAAATTAAATACATTGCTCCCTACTCCATGAGTCAAATCTATCATTCTCCCTGTATGCACATTCAACAACATTGAGTAGCAAAAATAATTGATACTATGCATAGTAAAGTAAATAGATTACTCTCTTTCTGGCATAACAACAACTAACACACCTTTAGAGGATTGAAGGCGCTGAGAGTCATGATCCAACTGCTGGCAATGGACCTCATACTGCAACTGTAGCCAATGCGATGCTGGCAGGACTTCATGTAAAAGAAGACTTTCCTCCAGCAGAACAGCTCCTGGTGATGTACTTTTTGATAATCACTGACGTAAAAAATTAAACATAGAAATTAATTAAGTTTACATCCATAACAATCACATGAAGTTGGTGCACAAGAAATGAAGAAAATACTTCATTAAAAGTGAATTGGAGGGTTAAAACTGTCATAAAAGAGTAGTAAAACAATCCAAAGCCCATGTTCTTTCTATTTTTACAGTGAGAAAGAAACATCTAGTCCAACATACTGAAGAATCTAACAAACAAGAACATTCAATTGAGGAAGTACTTTAATAAAAATGTTCTACAACTCCAGACAACGATAAGTAATTGAGCCGACGAGAAGTTTAATTAGAACAGGTGAGAGGAGCATGCGTATTCAGACGAGGGCTTATAAAGACCATTTGAAAGCGTACATTGGATCTGATTCTTTACCATTTAGGGACGCCTTGGTTAAAATGTAGTGTGATGAAGAACATATTTCAGCAACTTGACCTAATACATTAAGATCTATTGACACAGAAAAAAAGATATGAAAAAGCATGAATGTTTTCTGTTTCCATCTTAGAGATAGGGAGTTGTAAATCATTCCAATGTGTTTTATAGCCATAGGTATCCATCCAAGGCTATTACACAAGTTGAATGACCAATCAGATTGAAAAAATATCTCTGAAGAGTGACAGAGGGCTGCTCAATGAAACAAGAGATTAATGAATGAATTACAAGATTCAGTATCAATCTCATTACCAGCAGGGGTCAGTCACATATTACAGGTCTTCAGTACTGAGAAAAATACATTTATTAGCAATAAAAAACACAGTTTACTACAAGAAACTCAAACAAAACCGCAGTAGTTGGTACTATCAAATCTATAAGGTGTCAGTTAGAACAAAAAATGAAAAGCATCAATTTTTTAAGGAGATCGTCCCAGGCCCTTGCCAGATTCTGTCGATTCCATGGTCATTTTGCATGTTTTTGTTGTAAAAGGACCCTTAGGTGGTAGACTATTCGTTCCTAAAATTTTATGGCGCTACGGACAATAATTCCCCCCTCCAGGGGGGGGGGGTGAGGGGACCAAAATCTTTCACTTTTTCCCGATTTTGACCCCACCTAATAGGAGAACAAATGGGAAATGGAAAAAAAGCTCAATTTGAGTTTGTTAGAAATGTTCCAAGAATTCTAAAACTGTCTTTGCTTTTGTTCTAGCATCAAAACTGAAGGAGTTCTATTTTGAAATATCAATATAAATGAAAAGTACCCAAAATTTTCCATTTTTTCCCGATTTTGACCCCATATAAAAAGAGAGCAAATGGGAAATAAAAAAAACTGAATTTGAGTTTGTTAGAAATGTTTCAAGGATTCTAAAACTGTCTTTGCTTTTGTTCTAGCATCAAAACTGAAGGAGGAGTTCCATTATGAAATATCAATATTAGTGAAATATCAATACCTGAAAAACCAATGTCAAATTTTTGCAAAATCTAAGGCCTCAATCGAAAAAATGAATGGAATCAATTGTGTTTCTTTTCAAAGGTTACATATCATGGTAAAATTTCATAAGAATCAGACTGAAAATATAAAATTTCATTTTGTTGGAAAAAAATGACTTTTTTTTTTTTTTTTTGAAATCACAATTCACAGTTTGAATATGAAGTTATGTATGGAAAATATCATAATAAAAATAAAACTGCATTCTATTACATAAATTGTTCATTATATTACACTTCAACAAACAATTTTGTTTTTTGCTTATACCCAACACTTCTAATTTTCAACATTCATCCTGGAACTAGTTCTCGAGTTTTGATGCTAGAACAAATCCAAAGACAATTTTAGAATCCCTGAAACATTTCTAACAAACTCAAATTCGGCTTTTTTTCAAATTCGAATTCTTTGAAGAAATATATAGCTCTAAAAACAAAAATAAGTTGCTGATTTTTGAAATTTGAAAAAATTGAAAAAAAATTGAATTTGAAAAAAAGCCGAATTTGAGTTTGTTAGAAATGTTTCAAGGGTTCTAAAACTGTCTTTGTTTTTGTTCTAGCATCAAAACTGAAGGAGAAGTTCCAATCTGAAATATCAATAAAAATATACCAAAAACATATTTTTCGTCAAAAAAAATAAGGCCTAAATCGAAAAAATGACATGAGTAAAAAAGGTTTACTTTCACAAAAGACATATACTGGCAAATTTTCAAACGAATCTGAAGAAAAAGTTGAAAAAATGGGACTATCTCCTTAAGGGACATTGATGATCACATTTGCAATCAACATTTATCCCATCACAAATAAAGAATAGTATCAATCACAAAAACTTACTAAGTTTAAAAGATTTTCTGTATGATACTTTCCTCCATCATAGTTGTCTTAGAAACAGTGCACAACACACCAAGGTTAAATGCATGCATAAATGAGGTAAAATTATTATCAAGTCTGAATCCAAGATAACAAAAAATGAACACAAGCCAAAAAAAATGAACAAACTAACACATCATCTCTGTACCTTATCCATGCAACAAACCTTTTGGCTATACACAGCATGTTGGGCTTTTATTCAGCAGTGCTAAATCTGAAGCTGCCAATTCCCTGTTGCTCTGTAGTGGAGAGTGAGAAACCCTTTCCTGCAGGAGTTTCTTTCAGTTTGCTGGATGAACTTGCTGTAGATTCGTCTGGAAATTGAAATAATTAAACTTAGATTGACTCAGATTTAGGAGAAAGAGGCATTCTCAAACAAGATATAAATCAATACTTCTAGGCTGATACTGATAAAAGCAAACTCACTTGCACTACTGTTAAAAATAGTGACGCACAAATTCGTTTGTTATATTATTTTATAGTAATATACAAATATTGGGGATTTCAAGGATGAAACTTGATTTCTCTAATTCTATAATCAAAATCTTTAAATGCTCATGTATCAACCGTAAACTTCTCAGAAGTTGATGCAATCAAAATTATTGAACTCTAAAAATCGTGACTCACAAAGGATAGGTTTGAAATGCAAGAAATTATTGCTATTACAATTTAATTACTATTAACATTTCTATTATTATGATAATTATTTTATTATTCTTCTCATCTGGTCTTCACAACAGCTGTTGAGCTGAAATTTACCAAGTGATGACTACAGCCCAAAGTGGAAGTTTCTTTCTTATCCTAATATAAGTGACTACCACGTGTAAGAGCGAGCCAGCTTAGTGATGATGACTGTTCTAATAGTAATATAAGTTCAAAAAAGCTGTTAAAGGGTTAAACTAGCAATTGATGAATATCATTGTTCTATTGCATTCCACAATAATGCAAAATAATTAATACAGAATTGGGAATTGCTAAGAACATTTCAAGTTTGATGAAATAATGCTTTGAGTGCAGTGAAACTACTTTTAATCAGCTGAACATACTGCAAGCATTAACCGAACACATTCATCAGTATTTTTGCTATCACAGGAGAACGTTAAGACTGCATCATCATGGCTAAACAGAATGAAAAGTTTGAATTCACTTAGAGAAGTTATTAAACATAAAAGTTGTTTGCTTTTTTCAAAGTGGTAACCATATGTGAATAGCAACTATGAAAATAATTCAAGGAATGTTTCAATGGACTTACTATTTCATTAATTTTGACAACCTATTCAAAATAGTGTTTACTTTTGAAACAGCAAAATTTTCAAAATGTTCTTTAAAATTTGTAAAAATGAGCAGGATACCTTATTTGAACAATTTAACACGTTCCCTGCAAAGGGACCCACCGGTGGTCCCTTAGGTGGTTTTCAAAGTGCTGCTGACCCACCTGCAGTCACTAACTCATTGTTTATAAATACTTAATTAAGCTAAATAAAAGCCCGATCCAGTTTATGTTTGCTATTTTCAAAGTAGATTACTACAGTTGAATTTAAATTCGAATTGAATATTGAACTTTATTGATTGGATGTGAGGTTGAATGGGGAAGTTTTAGAGGAGGTAGAGCATTTTAGGTACCTCGGGTCGGATGTGACCGTTAAGGATAGTATAGAAGTAGAAGTGAAGCATCGAGTGATAAGGTTGTAAGACATTGGGTGCAATGAGGAAAGTTTTTGAATGCAGGAGTTTGAGTATGAATGCTAAGAGGGGACTGTATGAAAGTTTGATTGTGCCAGTTTTGTTGTATGGAGCAGAGTCCTGGGGGTTGAGAGCAGCTGAGAGGAGGAAGTTGGATGTGTTTGAGATGAAGTGTTTGAGGAGCATGTATGGAGTAACTAGAAGAAATAGGATCAGGAATGAGTTGGTTAGGGAGCAGACGGGTGTTATCAAAAAGTTGAGCAGGCGAGTGGATGAAAGAGTGCTTGGATGGTTTGGGCATGTAGAAAGAATGAATGTTGAGCGGCTGGTGAAAAAGATATATATGTCGGAAGTGAGTGGTCTTCGAGCGCGAGGTAGACCACGGATGAGTTGGATGGATGGGGTGCGACGTGCTTTGTATGAGAGGGGTCTGACTGTGGACGTGGCGAGAGGGATGGCTGCGGACAGAAGTGAGTGGGGGCAGTGTATAAGGAGGTAATTTTATTTTTGACGCGTTACTGGAAGCTGCCCGCGTGTGATGGGGTTGACCTGTCATGTGCGGGGGAGGGGCTGCACTCAATGAAGCGGTCGGGGTAAACCAGCTGTTGCTGTCGGGCCTGACTGTGGAAGGTGGTTGTGCTGGGCTGCTGCTGATCCTGGCAGTTCAGGTGCGGCCAGTGCTGCCTCTCTCGCCTCCTAGTGACTAAGTGTGGTGATTGTGGCCTGCTGTCGGCTACCCTCCCATGGGGAGGATAAGCCCGGTATATGAATATTGAACTTCAGTTTAACCCATCGCATTTAACGTGTTAATGAAGAAACGATAAACATTTATATATGAAATATCCATAATTTCTCAAACTAATTTGCTTTTTTCAAGAAATGATAATAGTGTTATGCACTTATGCTACACTCAGCATGAATGCTATCATCTACTTACATGACTCATAGAAAAATCAAGCAGATAAGATGTTATAAAACATTTCCATGAGTTTCAAAGCTTTAATGAAGTCATCTTTTACATGGATTTTTCATTAACAGATAAAGAACATAAAAAGATGTTCTACACTTTGGTGACTTAATTGTTGTCAGGAGAGATGAATTGAAAACGCATTGAAGTAAAAATAGATAAATAATATAAAAATTAAACCATGAATATTCAGCCATAATATAAAATTGCAAAAATTATACCTCATTTCCCATTTACTTACAGTGTAAATTTGACTAAATTGTACTGCAAGTTAACATGGTAATGATGTGTACCATGAAGTGCGTTTCTACAAAATATGGTATATGGTTAGGTGAGGACCATAATCAATTTTCCACTTTTCGGCGCCTACACATAGTTAATTACATGTAATCAAACTATTTTTCTTCTATGCACTTTCCGTCAGAAATGAATATTTAACCCGTTATGGCGGTAGAGTAGTTACTGCAACTCTAGTGTTTGAAGCGGGAAGTAATTCGTTGAGTGCATCAGATGGCAACACTACAATGGACTCTACCTTCCTACGCGCTCAAATGATCAAGCGCATTTCTGCCATCTAAGACTAAAGTTAACATACCACTATAACTCATTTTTGGGTAATAATGTCTATTGCTATATTACCTAAAAGATCCTAGAAGTGGTTCAGGCTCCGTGGGGCCGGCAAAACATAAATTACATTACAAAGTACCCACACATCCTCTACCCAAACTAAACCTACCGCTATAACTCATTTAATACTAATTTGCGACGGAGAGTGCATAAAAGAAAAGTTGTTCATTTCGATCTAACTTAATTAGCTATGCTTAGGCACAGAAAAGTTGAAAATCACATACCTATGGTACTCTCCTTAACATTTACCAAAAATATTCAAACAAAACCATATACATATTGTTGAACTTGCACGCTTACATGACATTATTATCCATTGTGAGAGAAGAATGAACATTACATAATGAGATGCTTTCATTTAGCGTACCCCTCCAAACCAATAGAATGGAGTTGGTTCAGCAATAACTGAGTAATTAAAAATAAATTTACAAACCTGATTTTACGAAAAAATGATAAATATATATAGAAATTTTTGAAGTAATACCATTACCTAAATGATTAAGTTTATTTATAAAGAGGACTACTCAAATTTTGATGACAAAAATGATAGTATTTCTCATAGCCTTGCATCAAATGGCATAAAAACCCTGCTTGTGCATGTTTACTATGTTAATTTCAAATTCCTTCACATCTAAATTATATAAACTCTACACAACATACCAAAAACTATCTTAACCTTTCAATTTTATCTTATTTGATCACACATCTTCAAGTGAATAAGTCTCTTCTGCCAAATCCCGCCAAAAACTTGTTGGTAAACATTAGTGACGTCATAACCCAACCCGGTAATAATCCTTTTCTAAACGAGGTTACGGAGAAAGTTACTCGATTGACACTAAAGGCCCTTTTACACTGACGGTGTCTACGCGCTCCACACCGTTGCTCCATCCCGCCAGCCAAATAAGCTCCGCCCACAGCAGAGCAAAATGACCCTTATTGCCACGCTCACGGTAAGGAGCGGCAACATTCTGCATGCTAAATATTTGCGGTGTGCACTGCCGGTAAACCAGGGCTGCCAGTGATAATAATCTGAACAGTGAACGGTCTCCCCTCATTCACTGAAATTATTTGATAATTATTCTTATTTATTGATTTGTGAATTCAGATATTTTTTCCAATTTTCTTCGGCAAAGGAGGCGAAACGCAGAAGTTCTTGAAGAATAAATACATGTGTTGTTTAAAAAATTAAATTCAAAATTAAGCGATGTGAAAATTGTGCGGCAGGCCTAGTTTTCAATCAGTGACTTTCAACATTAATATTTTTAACACATCTTCCAGTAATTAGCTTTCAACTTTGAATATTAACTCAACGTTTTAACATGCAAAAGATAACGATAAACAGATAAACGATTCAGATAAACGTAGATTGAACATGAAAAAAATCGAGATCGAGAATAAAAAACGTAGTAGTGTAGTTATAACAAGAAAAAAGTAGAAGTTAACATACGTGAGTAGAAACAATGATTTTAATGCTGATTTAATTCCTGTCTCTCCTAATTCTCTCCTGCAGCGCAAATTTCAACATTAAGACGTCTTTTCTGTTGTGCAAGATTACGCTGGTGACATTCTCTGTTGATGATGACATCTCTTACCAATTTCGGCTTATGTTTCCAACTGTGACAGTTTTTTCATTCTTTCCATTAACCATTCTTCTTTGAAAGACTGCGTATACCTCTTTTTAGAGATCGATTTTGAAGGGCTAGCCATTTTGAATACTTGTGCGGCAAAAATATGAAAATTTGGATGTTTAAAATAATTAATTTTTAGACATTCATTTAAAGGAATGCACGACCAGATTTACGATCAAAATGCGCGTCACCTCATTGCAAAGTGCCAAGCTAATCAAAGCAACACAGTGGAGCACCGGCTATCCCTGGCTTGGCCGGGCTTGCAAGTTCGTAAGATACTCGTTCGTTACACGTTTCCAAGGAGGTTGAGAAACAGATTGAACACGTTCCACCCCATTCGATAGGCGTGGTTTTGAATCAGATATTCATTTGCACACGGTGTTGAAACAATAATTCTTAACTGCGTTACTAAATTAACTTCAGGGAATAATTAATTTACTGACTGACTTGAAAAAACACATATATTTAGCAATATATAAAAAATTAAACCTAGCAACTCAGGAGGAATCGAAAAAAACAGATCTGGGTGGAAAAAAACAGAGGGGGACCCCTGAATGACGATTGCTATCTCTCGGGAAGGAGCGTTGTATTGAGCGGCAATGTAAAAGCAAGTCGGTGCGCACTGACGCTCAATTCTCTCGTGGGTGGAGCTATTGCAAGTTCCCTGTCGCTCCACACCGCCGCTCCACACCGCTAGTGTAAAATGGGCTTAACCTGTGTTTCTAGAAGCAATCTCGGCAACGGATCACCTTTGGAAACACTGTTTTTGACGGATCGACCGGCGTGCCAAATTGCGACCAGTCGCGCGAACGGAAACTCGAACGCACTCTTTCTCCCTAAAAACAGGGTAAAAAAGGGGTAGTAGTATAAAAATGGCTATAACTTTTGAAAGAATCCGTCTATCGACTCCAAATTACACTCAAATGAAAGAGTGAAACTTTCTCTCGTTCAACACAAGACCACGACCCTAACGGTTTTTTGAAAAATACAGAAATTATTCGATAAGCTTACCCGACTCGCGCGCCGTCAAAAGTAATTGCGTTTACCGACTCGTAACTTTTGAAAGAATCCACTCATCGACTTCAAATTACTTTCAAATGAAAGAGCGAAACATTTTCTCCCTCCCATATCGAACACAAGACCACGACCCTAATGGTTCTCTGAAAAATACAGAAATTATTCGATAAGCTTACCCGACTCGCGCGCCGTCAAAGGTAATTGCGTTTACCGACTCGTAACTTTTGAAAGAATCCACTCATCGACTTCAAATTACTCTCAAATGAAAGAGCGAAACATTTTCTCCCTCCCATATCGAACACAAGACCACGACCCTAACGGTTCTCTGAAAATACAGAAATTATTCGATAAGCTTACACGACTCGCGCGCCGTCAAAAGTAATTGCGTTTACCGACTCGTAACTTTTGGAAGAATCCACTCATCGACTTCAAATTACTCTCAAATGAAAGAGCGAAACATTCTCTCCCTCCCATATCGAACACAAGACCACGACCCTAACGGTTCTCTGAAAAATACAGAAATTATTCGATAAGCTTACCCGACTCGCGCGCCGTCAAAAGTAATTGCGTTTACCGACACGTAACTTTTGAAAGAATCCACTCATCGACTTAAAATTACTCTCAAATGAAAGAGCGAAACATTCTCTCCCTCCCATATCGAACACAAGACCACGACCCTAACGGTTCTCTGAAAAATACAGAAATTATTCGGTAAGCTTACCCGACTCGCGCGCCGTCGAAAGTAATTGCGTTTACCGACTCGTAACTTTTGAAAGAATCCACTCATCGACTTCAAATTACTCGCAAATGAAAGAGCGAAACATTCTCTCCCTCCCATATCGAACACAAGACCACGACCTTAACGGTTCTCTGAAAAATACAGAAATTATTCGATAAGCTTACACGACTCGCGCGCCGTCAAAAGTAATTGCGTTTACCGACTCGTAACTTTTGAAAGAATCCACTCATCGACTTCAAATTACTCTCAAATGAAAGAGCGAAACATTCTCTCCCTTCCATATTGAACACAAGACCACGACCCTAACGGTTCTCTGAAAAATACAGAAATTATGCGATAAGCTTACCCGACTCGCGCGCCGTCAAAAGTAATTGCGTTTACCGACTCGTAACTTTTGAAAGAATCCACTCATCGACTTCAAATTATTCTCAAATGAAAGAGCAAAACATTCTCTCCCTCCCATATCGAACACAAGACCACGACCCTAACGGTTCTCTGAAAAATTTAGAAATTATTCGATAAGCTTACCCGACTCGCGCGCCGTCAAAAGTAATTGCGTTTACCGACTCGTAACTTTTGAAAAGATCCACTCATCGACTTCAAATTACTTTCAAATGAAAGAGCGAAACATTCTCTCCCTCCCATATCGAACACAAGACCACGACCCTAACGGTTCTCTGAAAAATACAGAAATTATTCGATAAGCTTACCCGACTCGCGCGCCGTCAAAAGTAATTGCGTTTACCGACTCGTAACTTTTGAAAGAATCCACTCATCGACTTCAAATTACTCTCAAATGAAAGAGCGAAACATTTTCTCCCTCCCATATCAAACACAAGACCACGACCCTAACGGTTCTCTGAAAAATACAGAAATTATTCGATAAGCTTACCCGACTCGCGCGCCGTCAAAATTAATTGCGTTCACCGACTCGTAACTTTTGAAAGAATCCACTCATCGACTTCAAATTACACTCAAATGAAAGAGCGAAACATTCTCTCCCTCCCATATCGAACACAAGACCACGACCCTAACGGTTCTCTGAAAAATACAGAAATTATTCGATAAGCTTACCCGACTCGCGCGCCGTCAAAAGTAATTGCGTTTACCGACTCGTAACTTTTGAAAGAATCCACTCATCGACTTCAAATTACTCTCAAATGAAAGAGCGAAACATTTTCTCCCTCCCATATCGAACACAAGACCACGACCCTAACGGTTCTCTGAAAAATACAGAAATTATTCGATAAGCTTACCCGACTCGCGCGCCGTCAAAAAACTTAGGTTGACCGACTCGTACTTCGCGCGTTGGCAAAACATCCTATCCTAACATACGAAATAACAATATCCGCAAATTTACTTACAATGAACAGACCTTTTCATGGCAAAAGAAGGCATGGGAAATCAATAACAATTATAATTAACCTCAGTGTCATATCATTTCTTTCATCAATATTTTCGGAGAATAAAAGCTTAAGTTTTTCCTGTTGTGTCAAGGTATATTTTGATCCCTATTGAAGCCTTTTTTAGCGAATATTTAAATTGTTTTGTGCTTATGTACTATCTTTAAGCCCTAGAAAATCTAGAATATTATTCTACTTCCATTTCAAGCATTTGTGGAACCTCGAACTCAACTATTAGTTTTTTCCCCGCGGTTGCTGTGCCAAAATAAGTTGTGTCACTTTGTTTTTTCTTTTGTTTTCATTTAATTCAAGAGTTCAACTAATCAAATTGTCATTCGCAAAGCTGGTTTGGTTGGTATATTTTCCAAAATTATATTGAGTGGCCATTAGGGCGAAATATTTTTGATAAACTAATTTATGGCAGTGCATAACGAATTATTATGGACTGCCTGTTTTTAATAATATTCTTTTGAATCAGTTCATTTAGGCGTTTATACATTATATCCGCTACAATTTTTGTGTTATGTTTATGTTTATTCTTAATGAATCTGTTTCGATGCCTCAACGCGTTCTTTCAGGATGTATGCTCAGGTATTTTTGGTTACTTTTTTCAAAATTTATTTCAGCTCAACAGGCGTTTACGATACGTCTAGTTCAATATTGACGGGTTTATCACATTTTTTACTTGAAATTCATAGCTTTAAGTCAAAAAATTTCGCGTTGATTTTGTTTTTTAAAGAATTAAATTGATGGATGGGTAAAATATAAAAGTTCTGAACATTTCAAGAATACGTTCTTAAAAGTGAGAACCATGCTTCTCCGCCATGAAATATTCAAAAATTTTAGCTAGTCCACATTTTACCTAGTCCAAAATTTTAGCTAGTCCAATACTTCATTGTTTACTTTACCGGCAGGCCGCAGCCGAGACGGTTCAAATTTGATGTGTTTTCGGTCTTGATATTTGATCGAATTTTACGACGAGCTCCAATATAAGCACTGAATACTTTTTATTTTTTCCTTCCAATCAGCTTTTCTACAAGCGACAAGGCAATTACCTTCTCTTATATTTTATGTGCCGCTTAATAATCCTGATTTATTTATCCATGTTTCGTTAAATTATAGCAAATAAGAACCGCACATTTTTACGGCTTACTAGCCCCAGATATAACACTGCCGAATTAATTTATATGTTTTGATTGAATTTGTTTCAAATACTACTTTCAGCACTTTAATTTCTTATTAAATCATTCTTACATCCCAATGTATAGATTCATCGGATCAGCATTTTAGAGATAAAGATTTTTCAGTTTCAATTTTTCATTCGTATGGGTAAGTTACGTTGAACTTTTCAGCTTTAAGAAACGACGGATGGGTTACAGAATTCAGTTTTCGCATGTGAAACTGTAAAACTTATATTGAAAAAAAAACAATTCTGTTTTCTACTTCATATTTAAAGTGAGACTCTTTAATCTGACTCATAACAAGTGAACAGCTAGACGCCGGGATTATTTTGCGCACACTGCATATTTCTGCTGACGAAGCCCTTAAATGTTTTTGAGGCCCAGAGGCTTGCGCTCGGGATGTTTTGAGATCTCTCCTGCAGTTGCGCTTGGGAGTTGGGATATCTTCTTGCTCCGTGCATATTGCGTCAGTTTTATGTGAAGAGTTCTCGTGCTAAGTTCTCCATTCCTTTAGTCACAGCAGACGATTATAAATAATTTGACTAATCAAAGATCAAAAATAACTAAGACAATCAAAAAGTGCACGTTTCAATATTGTGAATTCTTTCTTCTTTCAAAATGGACAGTGTAGTCGAGCTCATGAAAACGTTTCCGAGCAAGAGTGTGAGAAGCAAACATGCCCTTTATATACTATTATCTAAAAAATTTGGAAGTAGAAGACCAGAAAGAGACAGAAATCGCTTCAGAACACTGGAATCCTCGAATGCAGCTTTCAACTACCAATTGGCAAGAATAGTTCAGGTAAATTTATAAACTTAAATTAGTTTGTGCGAGTCCGACTCCGATGTATATATATAATACATATTTATATGAGTGAAAAATTATTACCTGAGAAGGATTTCCTAAATTGCTACAATCTTAGTCACTTTTTCTTCCTGAGAAATTTGATGCATCTTTACGAAACATGTTATTTTTGTTTGTTTATGTTTAGTGCTTGCAAGAAGCAAAGCCCTCTTGCAAGAGGGTGCTTTGTTCCAATAGATTTTTTTTTTCTCAGCTACTAGTTGAAGCAACTAGGTCTACAGTTTAAGGCTTCACTATATTGTGTTCACTCTTTAGGTGATGTAACAAACCACTGGTAGACCAGCCTTTTCAAAGTAAACTCTTGCCGCACTGTATACACTTCGCACTTTCTCCAGTTGCATCTTTAACATAGTATCGCCCCACATAGGCGTTACTTTCTACATCGTCTGTTGCCATTGTATCTATTACAGTATATTTTTTATTACCTGCAAAACCAAACCCCTAAATATATTCTGATGAAAGAGTTGAACTATATTATGAGCTAGTCTAGACTACACTGTGTAGCGATGGAAATTGCAATAATATTAAAACACTAAAGTCCTATCTGTACCATTTACAAGTTGATTTGCTCCAAGTGAATTTTGATTTGCTCCTCGTGAAAATAGAATTGCTCCAAGCGAATTTTGATTTGCTCCTCGTAAAAATAGAATTGCTCCAAGTGAAATTTGATTTGGTCCTCGTAAAAATAAAATTGCTCCTAGTGAAATTTGATTTGCTCCTCGTGAAAATAGAATTGCTCGAAGTGAATTTTGATTTGCTCCTCGTAAAAATAGAATTGCTCCGAGTGAAATTTGATTTGGTCCTAGTAAAAATAGAATTGCTCCAAGTGAAATTTGATTTGCTCCTCGTGAAAATAGAATTGCTCGAAGTGAATTTTGATTTGCTCCTCGTAAAAATAGAATTGCTCCAAGTGAAATTTGATTTGGTCCTCGTAAAAATAGAATCGCTCCAAGTGAAATTTGATTTGCTCCTTGTGAAAATAGAATTGCGCCAAGTGAAATCTGATTTGCTCTTTGTCAATTTGCTATCGATTTAAATCATTTTTAGTTTGTGATAGTTACAATACCCAAATTACGTAATATTTTTTTCAGCTTGTGCATTAAAAATATATAAAATACTATACATTACCCTAACCACAGGGTTGAACCTTGGTCTGAACCTTTCTTGGTTGCCAAATCTGTGCTCTTATGGTTAAATAATCTAAATTGGTAAATATTTAAATTTTATTTAATGGTAATTAATAATTAATTACCTTTCCATCAATTTTGCAAAAATCCTAATTCATTGATTACTTCTTTAATTATTTACCCTATTATTAAAAGGCAAATAAGCAAAGAAACCCTATAAGCAATTACCCAATGGTTATTTCCTACCGACGATCATCCGGTACATGACACCCTATCAAATAAACCATTATTATTATTATCCTCATTAAACATGTTTAGGTCGCAATCCCTAGCAGAATTGGACAATAAATTGATAGAAAGCGTTTGAAAATAACAAAAATAACATATATACATTTTTCTGATAACTCGTGTACAAATGCACTTATATGAAGAAGTACAGTAATGTAATGGAAAGAATAATACTGCTGAAACGTCATAACTAAACATCACAAAATGAAGTGTAAAGCATATATTACAACGTTTGCACAAGTTTGGATAATTATTTCCTCATTAACATATTTCCGTTCTTTTTATTATTATTGTTATTATTATTTTATATAAGAAAGTTTTGGCCTCCCTTAACCCCGACAAAGATGTTCTAAGAAAGGAAAGAGGAAGGCACCATTTAGTATGGAGTTGAGGGAACGCGGAATCTATACAAAAGGTGCACGGAAACAGTAAGCTACGTGGCCTGATACTCACTTATGTTCGCTTTTCTTTTACTTTCAAGTTGAAGTGCGACACAAGCAAAGGACCTCCCACCGGAGGTGTTCGTCTCAATGAATACTTCCACGCTGAAAACGCTTCAGCATCTACGGCGAAGTGCGCTAAGGTGAGTTCTAATTTGTTTCCATTCTCTAAAGTGAATTGATGAAGCGATGGTTTCTTCTTTGTGCTGAGCGAAAAGGATTTTAGACAGAAGATAATACAGAAATCCGACTCACATATGCTGAATTCAATGTATCCACTTTTCAGATACCTATTTGTAATCTTTCATGTTGCTGTCGCTCGGCTAATATCGTCAGTTGTTGTAGCTACTCACCTCTCATTTGTTGTCTCAACATTTGCTCTTTCTACTTTTTCTCTTAATAATATGTTCAACCATTGAAATGGTGATGTTACTTTTATTATCATTTTTATTTTCCCTTTCGGGGTCGGTCAGTTCAGTTTTGATGGTACTCAGTTCTGCGCAGGGATGGAAAAAACCCTGGGTTTTTTAAAAAAACCCAACCCACGTGGGTTTTTTTGGGGTAAATTGGGTATTTTTGGGTTTTATTTTTTTTGGGGCTTTATTGGGTTTTTTGTAAAGCCTTTTTTTGTTTAAAAGAGTTATTCACATAGCTCCAGTTGCGTCTTTTCCAGATTTATTTACACTTATTGAGTAAATATTGTTATTTGATTACTTTATTTCCAACATTATATTACATCATTATATGAATTATTACATTCTATGAACAATATATGAATTAAGTTTGTCCATCACAATTACCACTTACCAATTACCATATGCATAAGGACATAGCTGTGCAGTCTGTAAAGACATAAGATGCGCAAAGAGAATCGCTATGCTTGTCAATTCATAGTAAGTTGTTTTATCAGAAGACAGGCGCAAGTCATGTGAGAGGGAAGCGCCATGCAGATCATAAGTTACCACCACAAGCAACTTGAAGCAAGACAGCTGCACATCACGTAACAGTCATGCTGTTAACAACTTAACATGTGTATTGTGTGAGATGGAGGGCTTAGCAGCGCAAGCCAAGTCAGTCAACCACACTGTTATATGTTACAACATGTAGTGACATGCCAAAATATTTTTTTTCAAATTTGTCAAAAAAATCACTTTTTGCAGTTCAGGATAGCAACAAACACTAAAACGATCAGAAATAAATGCTCTAACGGATTCCATGATCAAATTTGTTCCAGTGCAGCTTGAATGTTCACCACAGGGCAGTCGTTTATTTACTTTCTTACCCAATGATGGCTGTGGTCGTGTCTTACCCCATCTGACTATAATTGTTAGACTTATTTCCGGCAAAGCTCTCACAGGAGACAGATATTGAAGAGTGGTTGGCTGAGTACAATCCGGAGTTGGTCGGTGCGATTTATTTTTATAAATTGAGCGACTCCAACATCTTCCCAAAACAAATGTTCAACATGAATATCACTAAGACAACGACTCCTTGTTGATGGTGGGATATTCAAGACATGAAACAGCAGAAAATGCAGATTCTTAAAAAAACACTGGCAGAGGGCTTCTGCAAAATTTTAAGCAATCTTCATTCTTGCTTCGCAAATTCAGGATTCGTTGAGAGAATATTCTAAACATTTGGAATTGTGCGGAATAAATTGAGAAATAGATTAGGATCGAAACGCGCACAGAAATTGGTCTCATGATATCGCCACCTCACAAATGATCATGATGTGGATGACAACGATAAAATGGCAGTGGATGTAGAAAGAGAAATAAAGTAGTACTGTAGTAGCGATCTAGTCTAGAAGACAGAGGAAGAATTCAGAAGTCTCTTTACTCTCAAATAGTCAAACTGCATTTGTTTCTTAGTTTTGGTTTTTTACCTTGGAAATGGAACTCATGGAAATATATTAGCCCCTCGAGTTTTTTTTTTGTGATTAGGGTTTTTCTTATTTTATTTCTATAGTGGTATTTTTTTCAATATTTATTGTAATAGTCATGCAAATGCCTTGGACACATTTTTGACAACATAAATATTTAGCTCATTTTGATTCTATAAGCTTGAAAAGAAGTGAAATTCAAATAGCACCAATAAACAGGGTGTCTACTAGGTAATAAAGTAGTAAAAAGTAGTAAAATTTTGAAAGTAGTAAACAAAGTGTTACAAAGTAGTAAAATTTGCCTCAGGGTAGTCAAAAAATTAAGTGGAATAATTCTCTGAAAATTTAAAGTAACGTTACATATATATATAGAGTATAAAGAATTTTTAAATGTATTTTTCCCATTAGCAGAAATTGGCCTCGATTTATGGGAAATATTCCAGTAGAGGGGTGTAATTTTAGGATTGGAGCACACAAAATAGAAAAAGTTTCAAAATTTTTGGGAACTACAAAAAAACACTTCACTTTTTCTTCTCATTCCGTTTGATCTGAAAATTATCTAGTTGTTTTATGATGGAAGGTTCATTTGAGCTATTTTATTATTAACAAATTATTGAGAGAAAACAGTAAAATAGCTTTCGCTTTGATGCGATAATCGAGGTTTCATAAATCGAATAAATATGGATTTAAAAAAGTAATACAAGTTAAGATGCATTGCTGAAAACACTTCTATTAGTGCGCACTTACATTGAGATACAAGCTTAGGAACTCGTGGTATCAGGGATTAGTATTGAAAATAAAATAAGGATTTAAAAATTGTCCATTTATGATTATGAGGTCGACATTTAACATCTTTTATTCCTACGTATCAAATATGCATTGTACGATTTCAAGGAGAAATGAAATAGCATCGCTACATATTTTCTTGTGGAAGCATATCAAGTAGCTGTGATTGAAATGTTTGTCAAGTAAAATTATTTATATTTTATTAGGAATTACGATTCTTTTAAATGTAAAACACCTTGTGAACTTTTTCTTTTAAATTTAATGAATAAATTTTAACAAGCAAAAATTTTTAAATAGGAAGTTGTACTTATCACTAAATAACTATTACATTTTATTGGATTTCATCTTTAGTGGATGCGGTTGCCCGTTAAATGTATAGCAAAGTTGGCGTAATTGTTTTTTTTGTGTGCTTGATACTCAAAAATTCGAGTATTTTATTCACAAACGTAAGTACAGAAATAAAATTATTCTCAATTAGCTTTTAGAGAGTCCTGCTGCAATTCCAGATGAGTAAGTTGTGAACAGTCCTCTTAATGAATGAAGTCCTCCTAATGAGTAAGTTCTCCTAATGAATAATGTTTAATTACAAGTCATATATTTAGCTGGTAAGGTCTTGATTATCATGAACTTGATGTAGCCTTCCAATTCTTGTTCTAAGACGAATATGTCCACACTAAAAGTTGTTGCGTCAGGATAGAAACATTGCAATGACGTCGTAGGGACTTCTCCGCAGTTCATTTATATCCATAAAGTGTTTTTCTTTTAAACCTGAGCTTGATTGTGAGCAGTATTATCTTCCTTTGAAAGACGAGTTTATTCTGTCTACTGCGATTTGGGGAAAAAACGATCAACTGTGACTATAAATGTTTTTTCTTTTAAATTACTTCTTTGTAAAGCTGAAGGTTTTTTTTTCAGTAACGTTCATTCATGTCCAAATACAGAAAGAATAATGCTATAAAATTATCTTTTGATACAATGTGTCATCATTTGAATGAGGGTTTAGTTCCTTTGAAGTTCCTTTTGGCAGTCATGACGATTCAGTTACCTCCAGGATGTCGTCATATCATGCAGATACTCCATGTAATCAAAGTTCATTCTTCTACTAAAAGTATATAGGAAAGCTAGATGAAATTTGCATTTTCGTGATTGGTTCCGTAACATAACATGTTCATAACCTATTTATTACTGATCGCAATTAAGATGCCGATTTAGATTTTGAGGTACCATAGAAATAGTTTACAAAATCATATTTCCGAAGTGCCATAGTGTTTGGTCATAATGAAATTCCTTGATATTCTATCCTGCTGTAAAGGGATCTGAAAATCCCCTGGTATCTACTAGTTTTCAGTGAGTTTATTTTTTCCATATGATGAACTGTTGCCCTCATAGTTGAAAGATGTTAAGACAAGGTCTTCACGAAACTTTTGTTGGAGTTCATTTAGGACTGGGTACCATAGAAATTTAGGTAACTTTTTTGCAGTAAAGCTTCGGTTGCTCCATTCAGTATTAAGTATTTTAAGTATTAAGAAACTTGGAGCTTCTTTTGAACTTTTGGTATTGCGGATATTATTGACTTAAATTACTCATTATAGGCCTATTACTCACATCTGGACATTTGGACAACATTCATTGTGTTCAAAAAAGGTAGTAATTTTTTGGCCGTT
The DNA here is from genome assembly GCA_030386875.1 of Morinoia aosen. NCBI lineage: Eukaryota > Metazoa > Arthropoda > Malacostraca > Amphipoda > Talitridae > Morinoia > Morinoia aosen. The sequence goes on from CM059567.1 coordinate 950,011, forward strand.
GAAGGTAGTAAAAAGTAGTAAAATTTGGAAATGAAAAATCAGTAGTCACCATGATAAAACCCAAAAAAGCCCAAAAAAACCCACAATTTAGTGGGTTTTTTATTGTGGGTTTTTTTGGGTGGTTTTTTTTGGGTGGGTTTTTGTTGTATAGTGACGCTCCTGGGATATTTATGGAGGTTCCGGCTGCGAAGATTTATGAGTCTCGCTCGCTCGGAGTTTCCGGCGGAACCGCCGATGCGCGCCTAGTATTTACAAGCGCCGGATAGGTCGGAAGCGCGCCTACTGCCGGGCGGAAGTTCATTGTTCGAACTAGACTTAAGAGCAAGGTGTGTGAACTTGAGATCAGTACAATACTAGTAGTCCTGCTGTTCGTTTCGCTATCCTCTTGCCTGGTTTACGGCTAGGCTAACCGATCTACAAGTGCTGTCCAGTAAACCTTATATCTTGCTGAAATTCCAAGATATTACAATTGACGACGAGGCTTCGAACTTGCGAAGTGAATTTGAACTTTAAAAGTGCTCTGAAATTAAGATGGCGTATTCTACAGTCAGCTGCCCTCCGTTCGACGTGGAAGTCGAAACAGTGAGTGAATTCTTGGAGCGCTGGAAAGTACAAAGTGCAGACGCTCTTCAGAAAGCAGGAAATAATGGCGGTAAAAAGCTAGTATTTTAATCAAAGCTTTGCCTGTAAACATAATTACTGATCTACAACGAAGAATTAAACCTACGTTACTCACTGAGGCTACATATGAGGAACTTGAAGAAAAATTAACACAGCAATTTGAAATTAAAAAATCCATCGCCGGTGCATCGGTTACATTTCTAAATAGATAACAAGGTGCTAATGAATCCATAGAAAGTTATGCTAAAACGTTAAATGACTTAGCATCTGCATGCAATTATGGTAATTGCTGTCGTGATCGTTTATTAAGAGATGCCTTCGTGGCTGGGCTACACTCAGCGCAAATTCTCAGCGCGGTTCTACAGAAGTGCGATAGCAAGTCCTTCAACGAATGCGTTGAACACGCAAAACTTATCGAACAATTAAGCTCCGACGCTCAAGATATCATTCGTGAGGATTCATCTTCATCGTATTTCACTACAGAAAAACTCCCGCCGAACTACATATGCATTCGCTGCGGAACCAAGCAAAAGCATCTTGCAAAGAATTGCTATGCTTTGAAATTGAAATGTCACACATGTGGAAAATTAGGCCACATCTCTAAGGTTTGCGAATCTACAACTGCAGCTCGGCCTCCTCCTGCTATGCCTACACGAAGGGGACCTACACAAGGAAAATTTGACGCAGCTCGCACTTACACAGTGCAGTCGGGAAGAAGCGGTTGCTGTGGCAACGTTGGGAGAGAAGACGTGTTAATGAAGAATTCACGGATGCCTTTACAGAAGAACGAAGCTGTGTTGCAAAAACCTGGGAACGAAGGTGGTGACGGTAATCATCTACATGAGTGTTCTGATTATTCCCCAAATGATTCTAATTTTTTAGAGTAAATACCACTGTAATTCCCGTCACTAAAGAGCCCACTATGACTGCATGCAACTTAAATAGTAAACCTGTTGAATTCCTGTTGGATAACGGCAGTGCCGTGTCAACTATACGTAAAAGAGATGCAATCAAAGTTGGTGCTGTGGTAAATCCTACATGCAGCAAAATTCTCGGGTACAGTGGTGTCTCGGTAAACCTGCTTGGTCAAGCTTCAATAACTGTCATGTACCATAATGTTAGTTTTAATCATAAGTTTCTCATTGTGGAGGATGATAGAATCAACTTACTGGGCCGAGATATTTGTTCTAAACTAAACGTAAACATTGTCATTCCTGATAAATACGACTCCATAAATAAAACGGATTGTCATAGTTTGCCGAAAAGTTTGTCGTTAAAATATGACGAATATTTGTCATCAGATTCACAGTCTAACGTTAAAGAGACAGTTCATCTTGATGTGTTGCCTAATGCAGTTCCTGTATTTTGTAAAGCACGCCCGGTTCCTGTAAGACTAAGAGACTCTGTCAAAACCGAACTGGAACGCTTGCAGAGTATGGGCAAAATCACAAAAGTGTATGATAGCCAATGGGCATCTCCTACCGTTAATGTTCTAAAGTCTGACGGCAGTGTGAGAATCTGTGGAGATTTTTCAGCTTCCATTAATAATTTTCTGAATCCAGTTCAATCTGTACTACCTGTTATTGATGATGTCATTTCTCAAATCGGAGACGCTAAGTTTTTCTCCAAAATTGATTAGTCTAACGCGTTTTTGCAAATTCCGTTGGACGAAGAATCAAAGAAAGTTACGACCATTAACACCTCTGAAGGTCTATTCATGTACAATTACTTACCTTATGGTCTACGTGCAAGCCCCGGCATTTTTCAAGCATTCATGAATAGGACTCTGTCTGGCATCGATAACATCATTGTGTACCAGGATGACCTCCTCATTTTGACCTCGTCATATGATGCTCATTTGGAAGTTCTTGACAGGGTCCTGTCTGTCCTAAAAAACGCGGGAATTCACTTAAATCTGTCTAAATGTGCCTTTCTAACTGATCGTGTGTCTTATCTAGGGTACGTTTTCGATAACAAGGGTGTTCACCCTAACTCTGAGAAATTAGAAGCTATTCTCAATGCTCCTGTTCCTAAAAACCTCAAACAGTTGCAAGCTTTCATCGGATTGTGTAACTTCTACAGTCGTTTTGTACCAAACTTTTCTAATGTCATGCATCCTCTGTATTCGCTGCTTAAGAAAAATGTACAGTTCCGGTGGACTCCAGAACAGGACGAGAGTGTCCAGAAAATCAAGAACATCTTTCGTTCGCATAAACCTCTAAAGTTGTTTGATCCCAACCATGAAACTCTTCTTGAAACTGATAGTTCGGGTTATGGAGTTGCTGCCATACTCATGCAACGCGTTAGTCCTTCTCATGATTGGTGTCCGGTTCAATTTGCTTCGAGATCTCTGAATAGTGCGGAACAAAACTACTCTAACATTGAAAGGGAGAGCCTTAGTGTGGTTTTCGGCGTGGAGAAATTCAAGAAATTTCTACTTGGTGCTAAGTTCATTATCCATAATGATCAGAAACCTCTTTGTAAACTTTTTGCACATGACAAGGGTGTACCTCTCAACTGTTCCGCTCGAATTCAGAGATGGGCTCTTAGACTCTCCCAGTTTGACTATGTTTTCAGATATTCGAAAGGCAAATGTAACGTAAATAGCGATTGTCTCAGTAGGCTGCCACTACCTACGACTGTAAGGGAGCTAGAACCGTACGAAATGATTTTTGCTGTGAACACTCTTGATAAAACTCCTGTCACGTGTGAAAATATAAAAACTCATACTAATATGGATAGCGAACTATGCCAACTTAAACAATACATAAAGTTTGGCATGCCTCCTAAACCTGATCCCAATTTTTCAAAATTTAAGAACCTGCTACCTCAGATGACCATCATGAAGGGTTGCATACTTTATAAAGAACGGGTTTTTATTCCCAAGTCACTGCGTAGTTTAGTCCTTGAAACATTTCATGATGGACATCCTGGCATTTGTGGCATGAAATCGTTGGCCAGATCTGTTATTTGGTTTCCCGGAATGGACAAAACTATTGAAGACATCGTAAAATATTGTCCCCAATGTCAATTAAATCGAGCAAAACCTAAGTCTAGAAATGTAGAATGGCCTACTCCTTTTCGTCCTTTTGAACGCATTCATGTCGATCACTTTTTCTACGAGAATAAAATTGTTTTCATTGCTGTAGATGCATTATCTAAATATATTGAATGTGAAGTGGTACCATCCACGAGTGTGTCAGATACTGTCGATGCGTTGAGAATGATTTTCAGTAGAAACGGGTTGTGTGATGTGCTCGTAAGTGACAATGCTTCTAACTTTTCGTCTCAAGACTTCAAAGATTTTCTTATTTCCAACGGCATTGAGCACCTCACACCTCCGCCCTACTCTCCAGCAAGCAATGGTCAAGCTGAGAGGGGGGTAAGAGTCATTAAAGACTTGTTGAAAAAACTATCTTCTTCCGAATCGTTCAAATCCCGTCTAGCGAAAGCATTATTTCAATCGCATTGTATTCCGCATAGTGTTACAAAAATTGTTCCCTCTGTTGCGCTGAACAATCGTAAATTTGTTACTTCCAAAGATAGAGTTCATCCTAAATTTTCTGCGTCCAGGTCTAAGCCTATGTATGTAACTCAATTTGATGTCGGGAACATGTTCTCGCTCTGAATTTAAGAAATGGTCCCAAGTGGTTGAAGGGAATTATTGTTAGTAAAGTTGCCGTTAATATCTTTCATGTTCAAATATTAGCATTAAATGTAATCTGGAAGAGACATTCAAATCAGCTGTTTCACAGTAGTTTGGAATCTACCGGGAGTGGAGCAGCAGAGACTCCTGCTTTTCAGCCTGTTAACAGCTCTCCTGAGCAAAAGGAACCTCGTAGATCAGGCAGAATAACCAAACCTGTAATACGAATAGGTTGTTGAGTTCCTCCTTCCCTTTGTCACATATTCATCTAAAGGGAGGGAAGTTGTTGTATAGTGACGCTCTTGGGATATTTATGGAGGTTCCGGCTGCGGAGATTTATGAGTCTCGCTCGCTCGGAGTTTCCGGCGGAACCGCCGATGCGCGCCTGGTATTTACAAGCGCCGGATAGGTCGGAAGCGCGCCTACTGCCGGGCGGAAGTTCATTGTTCGAACTAGACTTAAGAGCAAGCTGTGTGAACTTGAGATCAGTACAATACTAGTAGTCCTGCTGTTCGTTTCGCTATCCTCTTGCCTGGTTTACGGCTAGGCTAAACGATCTACAAGTGCTGTCCAGTAAACCTTATATCTTGCTGAAATTCCAAGATATTACAGTTTTTTATGTGCCAACCCTGGTTCTGCGTCAGTATTACATCCCAAAATTATCAATTTAGGGATTCACAATTCATTACATCCCTAAATTATCCAGGTGTGGGTGTCAAACAAACACATCCAGCCTAATGGTACCCGTGATTAAAATGTTCTTTTAATTGTGCACTGGTGAAGGTCGATGGGAAAACATCAGAAGCCGAACACACATCACTGGCGGATTCTCAAGAGGGATCAGAGGCCAATTCCGAAGATGATGGGGAAGAGGAGAACTCACAGGAAGAATCATCACAAGCCGATAACACATCACTGGCGGATTCTCAAGAGGGATCAGAGGCCAATTCCGAAGATGATGGGGAAGAGGAGAACTCACAGGAAGAATCATCACAAGCCGATGACACATCACTGGCGGATTCTCAAGAGGGATCAGAGGCCAATTTCGAAGATGATGGGGAAGAGGAGAACTCACAGGAAGAATCATCACAAGCCGATGACACATCACTGGCGGATTCTCAAGGGGGATCAGAGGCCAATTCCGAAGATGATGGGGAAGAGGAGAACTCACAGGAAGAATCATCACAAGCCGATGATACATCACTGGCGGATTCTCAAGAGGGATCAGAGGCCAATTCCGAAGATGATGGGGAAGAGGAGAACTCGCAGGAAGAATCATCACAAGCCGATGACACATCACTGGCGGATTCTCAAGAGGGATCAGAGGCCAATTCCGAAGATGATGGGGACGAGGAGAACTCACAGGAAGAATCATCACAAGCCGATGACACATCACTGGCGGATTCTCAAGAGGGATCAGAGGCCAATTCCGAAGATGATGGGGAAGAGGAGAACTCGCAGGAAGAATCATCACAAGCCGATGACACATCACTGGCGGATTCTCAAGAGGGATCAGAGGCCAATTCCGAAGATGATGGAGAAGAGGAGAACTCACAGGAAGAATCATCACAAGCCGATGACACATCACTGGCGGATTCTCAAGAGGGATCAGAGGCCAATTCCGAAGATGATGGGGAAGAGGAGAACTCACAGGAAGACTCATCACAAGCCGATGACACATCACTGGCGGATTCTCAAGAGGGATCAGAGGCCAATTCCGAAGATGATGGGGAAGAGGAGAACTCACAGGAAGAATCATCACAAGCTGATGACACATCACTGGCGGATTCTCAAGAGGGATCAGAGGCCAATTCCGAAGATGATGGGGAAGAGGAGAACTCGCAGGAAGAAAACGGAAACAAATCAGTCGTGTGCTTCGAGGTCGAATATAGCACTGAAGGTATTAAAGGAAAAAGTAACGAAGTTCATCAGGCTCAAGATTATGAGGTGTATGAAGCATCTTTCATGCGTGAATGGAAACTTGCTGCGCAGAAAAGAAGTGTCGAAACTAATCTAAATTATTTTTTGCAAAGAAAAATAAATCATTCTTATAAATTGAAGCAAAGATTTAAGGTGGTGATAGATAATTTTAGCCCTAACAACATATTTGAACCAGGACATGAAAAGCACAAGACTCTTCTGAATGGCATACGGGACGTGAATAATGATTGCGTTTATAAAAGTTTATGAAAGGAAAAAACATCGCAACTCCAGTTTTGCAGGGGATCCACTTTTCAGCTTCCTGATTAAATGCCAAGAGCCATCATGTAAGCTGAAGCAAAAAATTGTTTATTTTCCCGGTCTCGAAGAAAAGGTGAACATATGTACCATCTATTTGTTGGAAAAGACCGAAGTTGATAAGAACCATAAACTAACTAGGCGACAAGCTGAAAAGGAGGAAAGAAGAGTTATTGGAGAAGCTGTTCTAAGAGATGGACCCTCAAACGTGTACTATGATCAAATTCGACACGCGGCAGTTGGTAAGAATATGAAACCGAAGATTTTCTCTCTGAACAATTTGAAAAAACTTGGGCAGAACGTCAAGAACAATTTGAAAATGTCACAAGATAAAGAGAAGAATCTCCAATTAACCGCTAAGATTCTTCATAACATAGACTCAGCAGAGAACAAAATCATCCCAGGTTTTGTTTCCGAATTCGACCCACTTACGTCAAGGATCGTGCTGCAATCTGAAGGAGAGCTGCGCGAACTAGCTAGATGCCCCAATGTAACTCTTCATTTAGATTCAACAGGTGGTATCATCAAAGGTTCAGAAGGCCGAAACTACTTATATCACGCGGTTGTATACCAGCGCCACAGCGGAGCTCCACAGTTAACAGCAACCTCCATGTTGACAAAACAAAGTTCGGCCAACACCATCGAAGCCATGCTGGCCAGCCTCTTGCACAACTATCGAAAAGTGCACGGAAAAGAGCTCGCGCCGAAGTGCATAGTAGTTGACCACAGCTTTGCTTATCTACACGCAATAGTGTCCTCATTTAAGCTGGGCGATCTGCCTACCTACCTTGACAAGTTGTGGATGCATCCTGAAGAGTTAGAACTAAACTTCCTGAATATAAAATTGTGCAGAGCCCATTTTATGAACAATATCGCACACAACTGCAAAAAATTTTATCCGAATATGAAGCCCAAAGACCGTAGCATAATTAAACAATACTTCGCCGACATGACAGAAGCCTCCTCTAGAGATGAACTGTACTCTGTGTTTCGAAACCTGGCTAAAATAGTACAGAGCCGTTTTCTTGGAGAAGAAATAAAACCTCTTCTTGACCGTGGCTACGTTGGTAGTGAATGTGACAGTGTTGAGTCGACCAACGCATTGGTGGTTGAAGATGGCGGAAGATATCGTGAAAAATGTGCAGTAGGTAAAAAATTCGTGTCTGTAGCTGAAGAGGTAAAAAATAACCTTGCAAATGAAGGTAGTGTAAAAACCCATTTTATTCTCCAAGTTTCATGGAGAAAATACTGACAACCTGCATGCCATTCACGCCACTCTGGTGTGGAATCCATGGTGGAACTGAAACAAACGGATTAGTGGAGGGGTGGCACAAGATCGTGAAGAGGGATATTCTCCGAGGAGAGCAAGTATCAACAGCTGACTTTATTTTAAAAATGTATGAACAAACTAAAGGCAGAACGATAGAATCCGAAAAAGACTACAAAATCGTTAAGAAAAAAGTCATTTCTAATCTAAGTGAATTTGTTGAACGTTGGTCGTCAAAGAAAAAAGAAAAATTGGAGCAATCTTACAGCTCTACAGCTAAAGAGAAAGCAAAAGTCCGACAGGGTCGTCTATCTGAGAAAGATGACACACGCGAAACGCAATCGACCCACGTTTGCGATATCGTGAAGCTGGCGAAATTTCGCCGTAGAAGCATTTCAACGTCGCCCCGAAAGAAGGAGTCGTACAAGAAAGTTAAATACAATGATGAACATAATCAGAATGTCAACAAAGAAAAATTGTTCTCTTTGGAAACGTACAAATCAGAAGAAACATACTCACCAAGTGAAATGATGTGGCTCAGTCGTTTTGGTCTAAAAAGGAATGATAAGGATAACATCCTGCAATGCTACAGTTGGCTCACAAGTGACACGATAGAAGGCTTCGCAAGACTTGTTAGAAATTGCCATCCTCAGTATAAATTCGACTCGCCGCTGACGTGCTTTACTCCACCGCCCCTGAGATACGCCAGCGAAAAATTTATACAAGTCCTTAATACTACCTACAACCGGTGCAAGGTCATGGTCAAAAAGACTGGTTACAAAAGTGCGAGTGACGGCGGTACCCATTGGATAGTCATCACCAATGCATTGTCTCGCGACCGGTCTGAAGAAGGTGTAGCACATGTACAGCACATTTGTTCTTTAAATGGCGCACCAAGTACCGACGTCAAAGAGTATCTGCAGAATCTTTATACAGGCATAAAGACAATAAGGAAACTGATTATTGAATGTGTAACAGTACAACATCAAATGGACGCATCCAGTTGCGGACCATTCTCTTTAGCGTTCGTTACGTCCGTGGTAAATGGTCATGATCCCAGCCTTATAACCTATGTCAAAGAGAAAATGAGAAGACACATCATCTTCTGCCTCGAGCAAAATGTTGTCATGGAATTTCCATCGTCAAAGAGAAAAGAGAACTTCACTGATGAAGAAGAAAAGCTGGTCGGACTCTACGGAGAAAGAATTTTCAAGATCGAAGAGATTCAGCTTGACTCCTGATGAAATGGCTCCTGTACAACTTTCGTTTTTAAGTGTTCATTTCATTTTTACGTTTTTCGAAGTCTTCTTTCCTTTTAGTTATTTTGTCCGAATAATTTCTTACGATAACAGTGAGCTCGACTGTAATTTTCGATTTAGTAGATGGTAGGTTGTTTTCATGTTGTTATTATATGTACATATTATTTTCTCTTATATTTCATTTTCAATAAGTACATGTAGATTAGTATGCGTGTGTACGTATGTAGGTATATGTATATCTACATAAATAGACATACATGTTTCTATTTAATTTCTTTACGTGAAAACCATCCGGTTAATTAATTTGATTGCACTAGCGAAAAAAATATAAAATAGATCTATCACTTCCCCAGGGGCGTTTTTGTGAATAGGAAAAAATTGAGAAATACAATTAGTGAAATAAAGCCCAATTCCAAGAGCCTATGAATAGTAGTAAAATTTTCTTTCTGTCCGTATGTTGAACAAGCTATGAATTTTGATGTTGAGTATATGTTTGTTTGTCTACGCATTTCTACAGAAATTTCGTAGATATCTGCTAATCATGAGTGATATCCCGCTTAAACTGTATCTCCATTTTACCTCATGTACCCATGTCCGCATGATGTTGGAGAAAATATGAAATATGTTCTTTTGTTCTTGTTCCTTGAAAACTTGAGTTTTCTTAAAATTAATTTTCCGAAATTAAAAAGCACTTCATTTTTACGTTTTTCGAAGTCTTTTATCATATTACTTATTTTTCCTCAGGTTATTTCTGACGATTACACAAAGCTTGACTGTCATTTTAGATGTAGCAGGAGCAAGATTGTCTTTTTATGTTTATTAGTATTTTCATTTTTCTTGCATTCATTTTCAATAAGTATATATACATGAATATGTGTGTGTAGGTGTGTGCATGTGTGTGTTCATGTGTGCGCACGCAAATATGAATGTCTATGTATCTGTGTGCACATGTACACATTCGGATGTGTTTCTTTGACGTTCATATCTCACCGAATGCAATTTGTTCCATGTGGAAGGTTATGAAGCCTCCGGCCCGGCAGAAATATTCCAATAATCGACTTCTGTAGAATAATTTTGTATATGTTATGAATAATTTTGTATATGAATGAAGAATTTTTGTATATGAATAAAGGCTTCTTTATAGCCCAAATTATAGCCTCACTGTAGCGGCAGACTGATTTTTGGCAGTTTTCCATTATAGTTGGGTTGTAATGAAAGGCATAATCACAAAGCCTCGAAGACGGGAGCACTAAATCAGACCAATGGAGCTACTCAAGCCCTGGCATATAGGATTCACCTACAGAAGAAAAAATGGGTCGTGGTCGTCGTCTTCGCTGTACGCTATCTCGAGAAAGCTGAGAAGGTAAGCTAAAATATATATAAAGGATGTATTCAGTTTATGTGTAAAGAGTCCAGACCTTCAAACGATCATGTGCATGTTGAATTCAGGCTAATTATGTTGTAATTTTCACAATATCTTCCCCCCCTGACGGAGTCAAGTTGACAGTATTAGGCATCAATCTTATTCAGAAATTAACATGACTGCAAGTACAGAAAAAATGAGACTTACAGATACTAATATTACCCCGTTTGAGAGTTATTTGAAGTCGATGGGTGCATTCTTTCAAAAGTTACGAGTAGGCGAATTTACGAGTAGACACTATATTATTAAATTTTTTTTTTATTTTTCACATATGAAGAGATTTTCCAATGAAAATTAAATTTCTTAACATGGGACGTGAAAGCTTAGGACGTAATCAGGCTGTGGAATTTTGTTATCTTATGGACCCAAAGAATTTAGAAGCACAGTTTTTTTGTACGTAAGATACGAAAACTGAATGCATACGAGCACTGAGAGAAATTTTGGCCCCTCTGAGTGTCTCATGGCTGTTCAGGTGTCTCAAAAGTAGCCAGAACATCGCAAAAAGAGAGCCGATGTCTCATCGGAAGTGCGACTTTTCGATGAGCGCTATGTGTCTCAAAGCAAGGTGATGTTCGTTCGTTCGTGCGCAAATACAATGTGATAAGTACGATAACAAAACATTTGCTAAATAGTGTAGAAGTATACTGTTGGTACTTAAGCACAACAATTAATGGCAACGCCTTTGCTAATTATGCAAAAATGTAATCGAAGCTGAGAATTAGATTGCTTTGCGGAAAGCTAGGAACTTTGTTCCTGTGTTGTGCTGTGTTGTATTACTACGCATCAGTCCCGCGGGAAGGATGGTGCAATGATGCGCGCAGCGCTGGAGTTGTATTTGTCAGATGTGTTGTTTAATAACTGGTGGATTCTTTTGCATGTAGTCAATTTTTATGTAGGCGAAATATAAATTTCTGTGCAATACTGGTGTTCGTTTATGTATACATGCAAGACTGTTGAAGATATATTCATTTTCGTAAAGTGAGCTTGTAATCTGCGATGCTCGTTTGCTACTGGAACAAGTTGTAATCGTCAAAATCGTGATGAAGCATTTTAATGAATCGCTCAATGAATATTGTTGATTTGTTGCTTTAAAATATTTTATTATAAACGTGCTAATTTCAGCACAGATCGTTAATTACTCTGAAAATTTTAGAAGCAGAAGTGCATATATCTGATACTATAATGCCATACCAAAAAGTGCTCAGCAAACGCAATACATTACTAAGCCAAAGCATTTAAGATCATGTATCGAATAAGATTACAACAGAAAGAAGCATGCAGTTATTTTATTTCAGAGACTTGAGATAATATGCAATACTAAAAATGCAGGCAATAGCAGTATGCCACTGGGAGCAAACTTGTGCCTTGAGAAGAGGTTAAGTAAATTAATATGCCAAGTTTCATTATCATTAATTTTTTTTAAATATTTTTGCATTTATAACAATTAAGTAGTTGCACCCTTTCTTAAAAGAATGAGTCACATTCATTAAACTAGGTCATGTTCAAAATAATCAAATTGTAGATTTCTTAGCATATTTTGAATTATCTAACAACTCTCATTAATGTTTGCAGAATAAATTAATTAACATGTAAATGTTTGATCAGAATGCTTCTCAACCATAAATCAATTTCAACCAGCTCTGTTGATTGTGCCTCATGTTGCCCAAGTCATACGGCCATGAGACAGCAGTATATTTGCAGGTACCTGTGGGTTATATGTCACCACTTTTTTAGGGAAAAAAGATTTGTTTGGGGAAAAAGTGGAAAATGTTAATGTTTTATGAATATTGAACTGATGATCTGGACAGTATGATTGGATTATTCATGTGAGAAGGCATCCTTGTTTATTTATATTCCTTTCTGATAAATTTACTTACTTAATATAATATCTGGGACCTTCTTTTTCAGTTCTTGGAAGGTCCCAAAGATTCATTTTGGCCTGAAACAAAATAAAAATTTAAGACATTAAAAATATAAACAATTTAATTGTGCTAACCTAATCTATTCTCAACATCAAAAGGAAACCATAAATCAAAAGTGGTGACAGATAATCCACAAGTGCCTATGTGCATTTTTGTGTATGCTTCAGGTGGGTAAACTGCATCGGAAGTAAACCTAAAAATGTTGAAAAAACAGCTCATCATTAAAATTGTTGTATAAGCTAAAAATACCATTTAAGCTATGCTCTACTAAACTTAATACTATTACTCATCATGGTTTGAGTTGTGCTATTAGTCATGTGCATGTTCAATTAAGAGATTTAATAATTTCCTGCTAATATTTTCATTTCTGGTGTGTCAAGCTCTTATACCATTTATCATACGGTGTGTATGGATTGCTATTTTGAATAAAATTTCTGAATATTATGTATATGTGAGATAGTTCAATTGCTGTGATTGAGAATGCAGTTTGTGATTATCGTGATCAATGTTTCATGCTGCCTATGTTTTATTGGCAATGATAATAATAATAATAACAATAATAATAATAATACTAAAAACAATAACAATGTTTTCAAAAATTGTGTTCCAATCAGAATTTCTGAATTTATAAGCTTCCAAAAAATGTTCCTGCTTTTGGAATGGTGAACTATTTGCCTGAGCAATTATCAACCGAAGATGATGTATCCATTGCACGGCACCAGAGTGAAATGATTAAGGAAGTACAGAAAGCTTTCCCAAATCATAGAAAAATTGATGAAGCCATGCGCTTGACTTTCCCTCATCGAAGAAACCTCATCGTTAAGGAGACTGTCACTGTTGCATTCATTAAAGAATTGTATCCTGCTCTCTTCGATCCCAATCAGGTAGAAACTTGAAGTTAAATGGTGATAATAAATTACGTTACAATATATGTGCTCAAAAACAATTTAATTTACTCAAGCTCTCATTGCAATAACTTAACCATGAATTTCAGATCTGTTTTGAGTTCAACCGTTTAACGGAACAAGACATTGCCACACTTCTCCAGAACAGTATGCTCGAGTACTGGCAAGTCATTCTCCAGATGCGTAAAATGCATGTGCCACACTGCCCTCCTGAGCTATCACCTGCAGTATTTGAAGGTATTTCGAGTAGTTTGTGTTTTATGGTAAGACGTGGAACGTTTGTCAGCAATTGAAAAAGTGTGAGTGATTGTTTTACAGATGAAGTTGGTTAACCTCAGTGTTGCTTGATGACCTTGTGATTGATTGTACTTACATGGTATAGTGAGAGAAATCAATGTGAATTTCAGGTATAGGTATACGCTTGAGCGATATACGGGGCAGTGCCATTGGTGTAGAGCAGTTATTGTTTTCACATGACGCTGCATTGGTTGCTAAGTCGGGTGTTAGGTTGTGCAGATTGGTATAAAAGTTGAGACTTGTTTGACCAAAGGAGGTTGAGACCGCATGGGGGAAGAATAATGTTATGAGATGTTCAAGAGATAGAGATTTTTATACTTTACGCGTATGATGTTGACTTACGGATAATTAACTCATATTAATTTTGTCGGCAGAACGTATGGTATGCAGTGCCCTTCTTCAAGTGCCCAGTCTAATGAAGGAATCTGTAAGCTTTACCTCTACCCCAGAAGTAAGTTACAATGAATTTTTAATGTGATGTCTCTGTGCTTGATGTTTTGATGTAAGTGAAACTGTGGTATAAATTACGAAATTATCTATTGCTTTCATTATTTTGGGTTTGTTGGGAATTACATCACGAATTCTTTTGGTTTGTTTTCTTTGATAAATTTTGCTTCATTATGGAATTGGATCTATTTATTTTAATGCAAGCGATATTTTTCCCAATATTCTACTGGTAAATGTATTCATTCAAATGATTTTTAATTTTCATTGCATTTTGGTCAGTTGTCACGAGAAGCTTATATTTCTAAATTACGAGTGTAAGAAATGAAGACAATTAGATCATTACCATTGGTTTACTCATGAGTGTCTACTGAACACTAATGTTATTACATGTTTTCTGCTTGTCAGGGGAATACGATTTTCCATGCGTCCAGGCCCCATACAATTTATTGCACGCAAACCTCCATGAAGAACGATTTTTCATAATTAGATGTACTTCTTGCTTACAACAAATTTTACCACAAGTTATTTATACATGCACAAAATGCTTCGACTGTATCTGTTTATAATTGTGAAGCATATATAATTTATTTGGATTTTATGAATCGAACTATCGTTCTAACCCTCTACCAAATACGTTCCACTAACCCAGTGGTCATCTTTGCTCGGCTTGCTATGACTCAATTCTTGGCTCTTGAAAAATATGTAAATTAACTAGTGTGCATGGCCAGTCAAAAATAACGGGATTCAATACCTTTCTTGAATTTTTTTCTAGAAATGGATGACAAACAACTATTTCCATCCTAACAGTACCCGTGATAAAAATATTGTTGTCCTTGTGCACTGGTGAAACTCGTGTCACAGATACGGTCATTATAACTATCCTTATGAGCGTGACAGAGAAAGGGAAGAAGCGGGCTCCAAACAAATAAACCAAGGGTATTGTTAGGTAGTAGCAGAACCCGTGGAAATTCCACCGACTATGTCATCGGTGGACCCGTGAAAAAATTCTGTCAATATTACCTAACCTATGCAAACCTAACCAATCCTGTCCTTACCGAAACTATCCTGAGAAAATGTCAAACATATCAATGCATGTAAAGGCCATCTTTCAATGTTACACTGAGGAATTTGGTACCCATGATACCGCAAACTCAGACATCCTATGACTTCTATTTGTTATGTACATTCTAATTCAAGTTGTTGGGCAAGACATGTGCTTGTTAGAAGGCTAAAATTGTGTACTCGTTTGTACGTTTTCCTCAAACGCATGTTGATACATTTTCGGCATTTTTTGATGATTAATTCAGGAACCTAGTCCCGGATTACACCAAGCACCGAACACTAAGGAATAAGTGGAGTAAATTGCACAATATATTTAACACGTGACATAGATTTCTTTGGTCTTAAGGTATTCATTTTGTTAGCTTGGTTTGGCTCTTGATCGTTTTTATGAACGTGTTCTTACGATATTCGTTATTTCCAGGAAAAGACTGGACCTGCTCCTATGCTTCACTTCAGCGACCCTGCCGACCCTGATGCAGAGGGTATACTTCTTTCTGAAGGTGTTGAGGTATGCCGCGTGAAGGGTTTATTGCAAGGTGTTACTGTGTGGCTAGCGTGTTACTATATATTGAGCTACCCCAAATCATGTAAAAAAAAACGTTGCTTTTCATACAAAGAGGACTTATTGGGTTGAAGGACAAGTGCAAGGCTCCTCTAATCGTCCTCGACACTGTCCAGAACTTAAAAATGCTGAAAAATGCAAACTAAATTCAGGTATTCAGTTTGAACCCTATTTTGACGTAAATCAAGTTATGGTTGGGTCAGCCTTCGTTTCAATGGAAGAAGTTTATTTTTAGGCGAGGGAAAATTTTCTTTTCCATTCATTGCTACTCTTTTTTCAGTTCCTCCCGCTGTCTTGAACTTTTTTATTCTATCCTTTCCTCTTTCCCCTCAGGGGGGTAAAAATATTGTATCCATTAGAATTTGCACTCACAGGGGAAAATGTGTAAGGCCCGAGCTGAGAATTGAATAGGTAGGCCTTCTTTTTGTTGAAATACATTTTTTTTGTGTCAAGGAACACTTTTTTTCCGCTTCACTGCTGTGCTGTTTTTCATCACCTACTACTTTCTTCTTTAACTTTTATCACACTTCATGGACTTCTTTCTCAACTTATTGCTTGTATGCCCCTTCTGCATACATTTCGTTCCATTATCTCCGTATTGAAGGGGACCTTCCTCTCTTCGAAACGTTTCCTTTAGCGGTTAGAAATTGTTAAAGTAACAGAATCTAATCTAATCCAATCCTTTCTTTATTCTACCTTTTTGGTATCCCTGCAGAGTGTGGGTTCCCGTGTAGGCTATACAGCAAAAAAACGAAAAGGTAGAATGAAGAAAGGAATATACAGGGAATCTATTATGGATGTAAATTTTTATTATATTTTCAATAGTTAACTTGTTTTTCGCACTGTTTCATTTGATTTTTAATGGAGGTTTTTATTATATTTTGTGCTTGGATTTATTTTTCTCATTCACCTTTCTCAACTCAGCAACAATGAGTCCCTTGGTCGGGATGATACCCTCTGCTTAACTCATTTTTATAACATGAGTTAAGTTAGTAATACCATTGCTTATTTGTGATTTAATCAATTCTTGCCTATTTTATAAGGCATTACGTTTCCTATCCTCATTTAAAACTTACTTTAAATTTATTAGAATAAAACAAATAAGCTATGGGGGGACTGAGAGCCATTCTCAGTTTATTATTTTTAAAAAATGTATTCATAGATGTTCTTGTGTAACAGCTTTTCATTCCTTCCTAACTTCGAGAGCGTTTCTAATTGACGGTGAAACTGCAGGCTATACGAGCGTCAACCATGCAAGGTAATGTAATGCGTTGCATTAGTAGTAGTAGAGTAGTAGTAGTAGAGTAGAAGTAGTAGTAGTAGTAGTAGTATAGTAATAGTAGTAGCGTTAGCAGCAAGCCCTCTACTACTACTACTACTACTACTACTACTACTACTACTACTACTACTACTACTACTACTACTACTACTAGTATGACTACTACTACTACTAGTAGTGAAATGCTACGGTCAATAACCGTAGAGTTCTAAATGAGACACCAGTTAAAAGTGCCTCAAACTGATGCCTTAGCGTCTCATCGATGAGACACTGGAGCGTCTTTAATGAGACACTGGAACGTCTCTGAATCGTGTCTGGAGACACTGGCATGCCTCCAAATCTCAAGTGTCTCATTAATGAAGCACCTTCGTGACTCGGTTTTGGGACAAGACGTCAGAGGCACCTGGGTGCTTCAAAATAGGGCCATTATTTCTTTCAGTGAGGCTGAAGACTAATCAATTGAAATTTCAAAACATGTGATTCACATTGTATCCGCTTTTAGAATGAGTTTACAATGAAATTAAAATGTTCTCTAGTACTTTATTATTGCAAGTTCTTTCAATTGATTGCATAAAAATTACTAGATTTTAGTGCAACGGATGCTCTAACATAACCATTGATTTTGTTAGACAATCATATGAACGTATAGTATAGGTTCCCCAACTAATCCTTTTAGGATCACTCAGGTCACAGATATGCTTAGGCAACTAATCAAATTATTTTATTTTCTGTTTATGTCCGCTAATGCCTGTATTTTTAATTTCAAATATTTATTTCAAATATTAAACCGTAAAGTAATGATTCTTTACGATGGTCTTCCATATTTAAAATACCATGGATTTGCTGCTAATGAAGAAAAGATGACAATATTCACTGGATTCCAAAGTAAAACAAGGCTTGACGTATGTGGCTACGTTGGATAGCGTAGCCATGCAAAAATGGCCGGGCAGCGATGGGATTCGAACCCGCGACCGACCCCTTCACGGAAGGGAACTTCAGTGGTCATAGCGAGCGACTAGCTATCTGTGATTTTAACGTAAATGGAAATGGGTATTTTGGTTAACTTTATGCTGAACCAAAAGGATTATCTTCGTTACTGATAACTATGAAGTCTCAGCCGATATTTGGACAATAACAGTGTATACTGTTATTAGGTTTCATGATAAACGAACAGTTATCCTGCCATAAGTGTTATACAGATTTCACTATATTATAATCACTATAATGATGCAAATTTTGGGAATTCAGTGGACATACGGAATAGTACGGATTACTTTGTTGAGTTCCTCCTCATTTGTTAATGAACAGGCAGAGCACAACAGAGGTATTTATTATTACTTCACTAATGCATATGTTTCGGAAATTGATACAAATTTCACAGTTGTCTTTTCACTTGTATATGCGTCATTGCATATGTGATTTTGCATATGCACAAGACAATTTTTTGCATTGCATAAAACGTTCTGCATATCTCTCTGAGTGCATATATGCAAGTTATGCATTGGCACAGCTCTACTTATAATATTGCCTCACAAAAGTCTACATCAGTAAGAAAAACTTGAAAGTGATAGGTGAGAAAAAAATTCGTCACCCCCGGGATTCGAACACCCACGATGTGAGTGTGAGAGCCTAGAACGACAAGGCTATGGACCAGCATTGCAACAGCACGTCATAATTTAGGTGAGCGCGGCCTTCGGCAGCGCGGATAACGAGGCTAGGAGAAGGCGGAGAAACATTGCTCTCTGTCATCCCCCAGGGAGCGTATGAGAGTTTTATTATACACTCAGAGTTGGAGAATAAATCGATCTTTATAATGAGAATAATTTCAAATTTTTAGGTGCAATATTTTAGAAACTATGACGATTCCAAAATGAGGCTTATAGAGAAAATCGGCCGACCATTGACGGGCCACGAGAGGCCCTCTTCCTGCCCCCCACAGTGGCGTAATTTCTGTATTTTTCAGAGAACCGTTAAAGTCGTGGTCTTGTGTTCGATATGGGAGGGAGAAAATGTTTCGCTCTTTCATTTGAGAGTAATTTGAAGTCGATGAGTGGATTTTTTCAAAAGTTACGAGTCGGTAAACGCAATTACTTTTGACGGCGCGCGAGTCGGGTAAGCTTATCGGATAATTTCTGTATTTTTCAGAGAACCGTTAGGGTCGTGGTCTTGTGTTCGGTATGGGAGAGAGAGAATGTTTTGCTCTTTCATTTGAGAGTAATTTGAAGTCGATGAGTGGATTTTTTCAAAAGTTACGAGTCGGTAAACGCAATTACTTTTGACGGCGCGCGAGTCGGGTAAGCTCATAGAATAATTTCTGTATTTTTCAGAGAACCGTTAAAGTCGTGGTCTTGTGTTCGACATGGGAGGGAGAGAATGTTTCGCTCTTTCATTTGAGAGTAATTTGAAGTCGATGAGTGGATTCTTTCAAAAGTTACGAGTCGGTAAACGCAATTACTTTTGACGGCGCGCGAGTCGGGTGAGCTTATCGAATAATTTCTGTATTTTTCAAAAAACCGTTAGGGTCGTGGTCTTGTGTTGAACGAGAGAAAGTTTCACTCTTTCATTTGAGAGTAATTTGGAGTCGATAGACGGATTCTTTCAAAAGTTATAGCCATTTTTATACTACTACCCCTTTTTTACCCTGTTTTTAGGGAGAAAGAGTGCGTTCGAGTTTCCGTTCGCGCGACTGGTCGCAATTTGGCACGCCGGTGTAACCCGTGTAGAAAGAAAGAAGAAAGAAAGAAGAAAGAAAGAAGAAAAGTTTATTTTCCAAGTTGCCACATGAGATACATGCCAACATATTGGCTTTTAAAAGTTTCTTAATATAGGACGCCCTAAAACAAAATTTCCATACGAGGAGTACATACTAATTGACAAACTATCAGAGGTGTGCAAATAGATAAGCCATACGAGGCATAATAATAGACAAACTATACGAGGTGTGCTAATAGACAAACCATAGGTACGTGGCGTGCTAATAGGCTGACGCTGTCAGGGGTAGTTGAATGAGAATTGAAAATATCTCTTGGATATTTTATATTCCAAGAGATGGCTAACAACTCATAAATAATTCGAATACTCGCTTCGAGGAGGTGTATTTTCTCCCATAGAAATGAGCCTACCTTGCTTCCTCTACCGTGGCCGGTACCCATTTCCGACCCCTGGGTGGAGTGGGGAATTGTGGCTGAGTTCTTCCTTTTCCCATCGGGGAGAAACACCGGCCGGATATCTCCCAAAACGTCATTTCTGTAGAAATCGATGTCCTATTCATACCATGGAGGAATTTCCGCGAATTTCCTTTCAATGAAAAAAAAAAAAATAAATAAAAAAAAAATGTTTATTTCCAAATTGTCACATGAGATACATGCCAACATATTGGCTTTTAAAAGTTTCTTAAATATAGGGCATCCTAAAACAAATGTTCCATACGAGGAGTACTAATTGACAAACCATCCGAGGTGTACAAGTAGATGAGCCATACGAGGCATAATAATAGGCAAACTATACGAGGTGTACTAATAGACAAGCTATCAGAGGTGTACAAAATAGATAGACCATGCGAGGCATATTAATAGACAAAATATACGAGGCGTACTAATAGACAAACCACACGTGGCTTGCCAATAGTCTATCTCTGTCAAGGGTAGTTGAATGAGAAATGAAAAATATGCCCTAAAAAATATGCAAAGCCCTATCACCACCAAAAACATATTTCGTATCTTCTCGATATTCACCACATCATGCGGACATGGGTACATGGGATAAAATAGAGATACAGTGTAAGCCGGTTACCACTCATGATTGACAAATATCTACAAAATATTGGTAGAAATGGGTAAACAAACATATATTCAATATCAAAATTCATAGCTTGTACAACACACGGACAGAAAGATAATTTTACTACGATTCATATGCTCAAATTGCACTTTATTTCATTAATTATATATGACATTAATCCGATTCACAGAACCGCCCTCTGGGGAAGTGCTAGATCTATTTTTAAATCCTTTCGCAATTGCAATAAAATTTATTAACCGAATGGTTTTTGCGTAAAGAAATGAAATAGAAACATGTATATCTATTTATGTAGATACATATATATACCTACACACGTACACACACATATTAATTTATATACTTATTGAAAATAAAATATTAGAAAAAAAAAAAATACATATATAACATAAAAGATAGAAGCAACCTACCATCTACTACACAGAAAATGACAGCTGAGCTCACTGTAATCCTAAGAAATTTTTCGCAAAAAAAATAACTAAAAGGAAGAGAAGACTTCGAAAAACATAAAAATGAGCTGTTTTTTAATTTCTTCACAGAAATTTTTAAGAAAAATCAGATTATAGTCAAGAAGCAACACAACTCTTCACCATTATAGGGACATGTGTACGTGGGATAAAATGGAGTAACATTGTGGCCGGATATCACATCTGAGTGGAGAATATTCACAAAATTGGCACATATAGGAAGATTAGGCCTTGATCCAAAATGATAATTTTGATTACAGAAATTTAGAGTTTTTTCCGATTTGAAAGTTCAGTGCTAGTGTGCGCTGAACGCACGAAAAGAAAAAAAAATAAAAAGACTAAATGCAATGCTTAAATTACCCCTTTCCCTCCAGCTCAGCCGAAAATCGATTGAAAACATCTTCGAGAATGATTTTGAAATAGCGAGACAACGTTAGCCAAAAATTTAATTCATTATAAACTTTGCACAACCCTCACGTCTATAAACCTGTTTATTGGTGTACACACAAAATGTATTTCATGGTATATTTGTCATACGGACGTTAAATATTAATACAGAAAAGAGAAAGAAATAACAAAATAAAGATGAGGAAATACTCCTAATTATGGAAAGAACGTTCGTTCTGCTGCACTGAACTGACGGCTGTGGTGCTCATTGTTGTCGACAGAAATAAGTAAGATGAATATACGAATCGCTTAGCAAACGTAAAATGAAATAGGTTCTAAATTTCTAACAGAAATTTCAGGAAAAATTAAAATTTCTGATAGATGGGAAGTTCACACCGAGATGCTGCAGGCCCTATGACAGAGATGTAAAATGACGTGACACATTTACTCTAAATTCTTTTCCAGTTTTAGAGTTTTTGATATGCTGGGGAAGCTTGTTCCACAAAAAAGCTCCAGAAACTGAGAGAGCTTTTTGTCCCACGTTAGATGAACGGTAACTGACTAAAACATCGTTCCTCCGGTTTGGTCTTTCGTTTGGGATATTAGATGAAAAAAAATTTACCACCTCTGCATTACTTTGGGGGAGGTACAGAGAGGAGAATACTCGTCGAGCTTTCTGGATCATGAATCTGTTCGGTATTGGGATCCAGTCGAGTTTTCTTAAAAGAGGGGTGACATGATCGTATTTATTAAAATTTCCTTTGCATACCACCTTGGCGGCGAAGTTTACACATTTTTGCAACTCTTCCTGACGACATTTAGGTAAGTCTCCCCACACAAGACTGCAGTAGTCCAGACGCGATAAAACTAAAGACTGAATCACTAATAATCTAGATTTTTCGTTAAGTGTGTTCTTTATACGATGAAAGAACATTAAGGTTCCGTTAATTTTGTTGCACATTGTTTCGACGTGTGAATTGAAAGTCATATTTTTGTCAAACCAAACACCCAGATTTTTAACCTTATCGACTGGTTTAATTGTATCGTCTCCAAATGTTAGCTGGAATGGTGGTAAATTTTCAGTCGCATTCTGTGATCCAAAAATAATGCATTGCGTTTTACTTGCGTTAAGTTTGAGGCCATTATGGTCATACCAAAATTTCAGATTTCTCAGAAGGTTTTCAGCGTTGGCTTGTGTTTCTGTTAAATCCGCTGTTGAGCTTGTCATGGCAATTTGTACGTCATCAGCATACATTGAGATTTTTGTGTTTGCCGGCATGGTGGGGAAATCGTTGATGAAAATTGAAAATAGGAGTGGGCCGATGATTGAACCTTGAGGAACGCCAAAGTTATTTGGTATGAATGATGACATTTTGTTATTCAAGCACACTGCATGAGAGCGGTTTCGTAGGTAGCTTTCAAACCACTGAGTGTCTATTCTGAGGTTTGAAATTTTTTTTAGAAGTTTCTTATGCTCAACACTGTCGAAAGCTTTGGAGAGATCAAGCAATAGTAAGAGAGTTAATTTTTTTTGGTCAATATCTTTGTAAATTTTTTCTGTTATGTTTAACACGGCGTCCTGAGTACTGGTATTCCTCCTGTAAGCATATTGATTGCGATGCAGTAGATGTGACTCGTCTATGTGAGACGAGAGCTGGTTTGTTATTACTTTTTCTAATATTTTGGACATAACAGGCAGGAGACTGATTGGTCTGTAGTTTGACGCTATGTCGATATCACCAGATTTATGTAATGGCTTAATTATGGATAGTTTCCATCGATCGGGAAACTTGTTTGTGACTATAGATGTATTTATTATCAAGCGAATAAAGGGTGCTGTGACAGGGAAGCTGTCTTTAATATGTTGGAGGCTTATGCCATCATGTCCAGTCGCTTTAGTATTCTTTAGTGAGTATAAGATTTTTCGTATCTCTATGACGCTAACTGGCTTTGGTCTCCACTTGTTGCTACTATTTGGGGATGAAACATCGCTCAGATTTGCCTCTGTAGATGTGTCTGAAACTGTCCTGGATACTTCATTGAAAACATCTTCGCCAACTTTTGAGAAGAAAGTGTTAAAGTCATTCGCCATTTCTGAGGGGTTGTCAAAAGTGCTTTTGCAGTCTGAATTTTTATACTGAGCAGCTTCTCTAATGATTTCCCAAGTTCTTTTAGGGTTTTGTTTTGCCGCCATGAGTTCTTTGTGGAAGTAGTCCCGTTTTGCTTCCATAACTTTTCTTCGTAGGATCTTCTCATGATCTTTATATAATTTTCGACGCGTACTGTCTGATTTATTCAGTTTGTACTCACGCTGCAAATTTCTTTTAGCTCTGCTCAAATGTTTTATCTCATCTGTTATCCATTTAGAAATTCTTGGCTTAACTTTCTTCGTAGTGAAAGGTGCGCATTCGTTAAGAGCTGATACGAAATTTTCGTTGAAAAGCGAAACTTGTAGATTGACATCATCGGTGTTTTCCATGCCTTGAAATTCACTCCATCTGTCTAATAGCTTTTCTTGAAATATTTCAGGGGAGTAGTGGTTTTTCATGCGATATGTAATGTAACTAGATTTCTGTTTCTCTTTTGCAATATTGATTTGGCATTCTACCGAATGGTGATCAGAAAAGGACGGTAAGATTTCTGTGCTGAGTACTGCTTGGGGATTGTTGGTAATTGCTAGGTCAAGAAGAGTTTTAGAAGTGTTGGTAATTCGCGTTGGTTCTTGGACCATTTGAGAAAGATTAAGTCTGTGCAGCATCTTGCTTAGCTGATTGTTTTTATTTGTCAGATCCACGTTAAAATCTCCGAAAACATAGAAAGACTTTTTGGCTGCAGAGATTGATCTAAGCGTATTTTCAATGAAATCTAGTGTTGGACGAAGAGATGC
This sequence comes from Morinoia aosen, assembly GCA_030386875.1. Taxonomy (NCBI): domain Eukaryota; kingdom Metazoa; phylum Arthropoda; class Malacostraca; order Amphipoda; family Talitridae; genus Morinoia; species Morinoia aosen. Next base: position 974,478 of record CM059567.1, read on the forward strand.
TGACGGATGTCTGTAAAGACTGCCGATAATGAAAGACTTGTGTTTGTTTACTTGAACATTGAGCCAAACCATTTCTATGTCTTCGCATTTTTCTTTTATCGGAACTAAGGATGTAGAGTAGACATCTTTGATGAAAATGCATGAACCGCTACCTCTCTTACTCTTGACTCCGTCATAACGGTACAATTTGTACCCGGCAATGCTGAGATATGAGCTTTCGACTCGTGAATCGAACCATGTTTCAGATACGCATAAAATATCGATATCGTTAGTGATCAACATTACTCGTACGTCATCCATTTTACCATTGAGGCTGCGAGCATTTATATGCAATATTTTGATATTATTTACCTCAATAGACAGATCTTTAGTGGAGTTATTGCATTTTTTAGGTCTAGCAGGGCATTTAGTATTCGTCTCTAGGTCTTTATTGCCGCGTTCATTGTTTGTGATTTCAGCTTCATATTCAATTTGATCACTGTTATTTAGTCACAAAATGGGGGAGGGAGCAACACGATTTTCATCACGCATTTTCAAGAGGGCGCTATAGTGGTCCTGTTTCCGGTGTATGTTTACCGGAGGACAGTTTATCAGAGCATTTGATGTAGGGGAGATTGTCGTCTTCCAAATCCCATTGTCTCTTTCATCAAATACGTGAATTGGTGTTCTCGTTACATTAGAAAGTATTTGGGGTATGAGGTCTCCAACTGCGTGATCGAAGACTTTTCTATCGATGTATTTATCGATGAGTTGTTCGAAACTGCCACTGTTCTTGTCAACGAATTTTGCATACTGGTCCTTGTTTCTGGAGCTCTCAGTTTTGATGGCTTTTTTCAGAGATATATAATTCCATTTCGATTTTTGTTGTGAAGCAAGCTGCGTCGTTACGGCGTGGAGGAGACAGTGTCCGTCACCTACAGTGTAAGCAGGCTCCAATTTGAGCGATCGTTTTAAGTCGTCCAGTGTGTGTGCAACGCGTGTGCAGATTTGATTCACTGTTGGTTTTTCGGTAGCAGTATTAGTTTGGTCGTTCGACGGAGGCCCGGCAGAGGCATCAGATTTTTTTCGAATAATTTAATTTTCTTTGGAATAGTTTTGAATATCGGTATTTGCTTGACTTTCCTTGGTTCCTGCGTACTCACTGGAAAGTTGAGAATTGGTTGAAAAGGAGGGCATGTCGCAATCACTATTTGTGTCGGAAGCAAGTAACGCAAATTTATTTTTCGTACTGACATTATATTTGTCTGAGATCGAATCAGGGAAAGGCTCAGGCTTATTTACGTTCCTCATGCAGTGGGTGAGTGAGTTACTCAGACCTCTGCTTGATGTCGCAATCAATTTTGAAGGATTTGGTGTACCATGTGCAGTGATATGTATAGGCTTATATTCTTTTTGAAAGTCTAATGTGAGACTATTTGTCTCATTCCGTGAATTTTTCGATTCATTGGAATGACCTACAATTCCATTTATTGCTTGACATTTGTTGAAACGAGGATAATATGGCACGGTGATTCGCAATGTTGATTTCATTGCAAGTTATTGAAGAAAACAGAAGTTCTCTTCCTGGGTCCGAGGCCATTGAAAGTTATTGAGTGCGTCACCATTTTCATTTTCTGGGTAAGTTTGAAATTGAATCAAGTTTAAACCCAGGTTTTTGCAAAAATGCCTCGCTTTGTTGAATTCGTTTGCACTGCAAGCATTGGCAATATAAATGCGAGAAAGTGCGTACTTTCTTACAATTTGTTGTTTGATTTGAGCAAGGTCTGAGGGCGAGTGGCAGAGACCATCAAAACTTAGTATATAATTTTTAAATCTAGGCATGCAATTTACAGTATGGAGAAGGTCATCGAAGCGCCCTGATGGAACAGTTTTGATCCAGCACGAGCGATCGATGTCCTTTCTTCTGATCGTGCTTAGGATATTATCACCTAGCAGCAAAGTGTCGTAAGGTTCTCGACAATTGGAGTCGATTTCACAAGACATACTAGCAGGTACCACAGGTGCAAGGTCTTGAGAACTTATATGTGAATTTAAAGCAAAAAGCTGTTCGGTTAGGTTCTGAATGTTTGATACTGTAGAGAAAATCGACGACGGGCTAGGAGGCTCACGTTGTCTTAGGGATTTATTGAAAAACGCTCTTGCTAGAGACAAATTGTGAATAATTTCATGAATTTTTTGAGAGCTTGTTATTTGAAGCGGGTGCAAGTAGCCATTAAATGAAGCAACAGTGTTATTTTTATTGCTCTGTACTGGAAATTTTATTTTGTTTTCACACCTTGCGCTCTGGGGTGATTTACTGCCAGTATCGGTTTGTGCGCGAAAATTATCGAACATATTATCTGGAGAATGAGAAAAGTCTACCACGCTTGAAATGTCCTTATTAGTAAAAACTATTTTTTCTTGTACCACTGATGAGGATGGTGTTTGTGTCCCCGCCGCTGGCGGACAGTTCGGAGCGTTGTTGTTGACGCAGAGCTGGGGAGCTGGCACGCTGTTTTGCTTGTTCAGATGAGGAGCAGGGGGTTGTGGTGCTGCGGCTGAGACTTCACTGCTTCGAACCTTCAAATGATTGCTGGAGGTTTGGCAGACATGTTTTCCCTCATCCGGCGATATTGATTGCATAGTCTTCACTGACGTTGCTTCGGAAGGTGACACACATTCTTTGACGGGGTTACTGGCAGCTTTTAACAAGTCTCCCGTCTTTTGAGCATTAGAATTTTGTGCGTGAGAGGATGTAGGTCCCCTACTTGCAGGCACTTTGCTTGGTAAAGTCGTATTTTTGCCCCTGAGAGAACCATTTTTTCGGGATGTTGTGTTGGGCAACATTTGTGCAGAGAACGGCACTTTCCGGCCTGCGAGGCGAGTCTCGTAGTGATGCATCATCGTGCGTTGTAATTGTATAGCTATGATGTTTTAAACTATTCGGTGTCAGTAGGGAAACGGAGGTACGAAACACAATAATTCTTCCGTGCACATTTTTCGTCTTGGCCACGTAGGAAGTGAACAAAAACTTCAATGAGATGTTAGACATTACCAAAAATTTATCAAATCAAACGTAATTTCTCTGGTTGCTTGGAGCGCAAAAGTTCATCAGGATTTGCCATGCTCTAAACAGTCGGAGAGACGGGAGGCAGGGGTACGGGAAGAGGGGGGGGGGGGTAGTGAACGGGTTCGGTGAGGGGTGATTGAGGGGACAAGGACACTTCAGACAGACAGGCCCATAGGTCGAGACTGGGCTGAGCACACCTTTCCTTCGTGTTGGTAGCACTGCTTTGTTAGCTTCGTATTTAAATTGCACTGTTTTAAGCAGAAATAAGACAAAAGTTATTTTTTTTTATTTTCGCAGTTCCACAGGTAGCGTCATATATGTCGGGTTTTTGAACTCGCCGCTGGGTGGTTCAGTGTAAATATTTATTGGAACGGCAAAGAAAAAAAACTCGATCGATTCTCGAAGCGTACTGGGTAAATTACGAGAGTGATAATGAAACACGTTTGTGGACTCAGCTTAGTTTCCGTGGCGGAGTTTATTTTGGAAGCGGAAACCAGAAGAAAAACTGGCTTCTTTGGCTCTTGATCTCGGAGAGCTTGTTGAGGTGGCAATCCGTGCCGGAGGACCAGGCTGGAGTTGACGAAGGCCGGCACGCTATGCAGTAAGCGTGGTGAGTGAGTGGTATTTGGGGCAAAACTTGAAGGAGTTCTAAACAGTGACGTAATGTTGTCACGTTATGAGGTCTGCTTTCCAAACGTCTAGCAGACCATCGAGCTTGAGTAAATGGAGTAGCTCCAAAAGTTTGAGGCTCAGGTAGATTTGCTGGCCTTTCCCGAGGTAATGCCAAATGGCTGGCTCAATAATAAGGTAAGTTGTGTGCAAGTTATAGCATGACTCAGGTTAACAACGTAACATTTAACATGGCACTCAGGGAAAAAAAAAAACCCAGGGAGATTTGACTGTGAGGGTTGTGTATGGCGATGATGTAGAGGTCCTGCACAGGAGTCCAGGATGCTGGATTAGGCGTTCCAGGAGAGACATTAAGACATTCCCTACTGAAAATCCAACATAATAATGACAAATCTTCCCACACGGAGAAGTCCGAGAAACTCCTACAGGTTCGACTCCAGCTAACTTGAGAAGAGAGAGGAAGAATTTAATCAAGAAAGTCTGATACAACTGCTGTTGCTTTAAATGCAAGGCATGAAATTTAAGATTTTTTTTAGTAGACTATTTTGATTTTTCAAAAGGCAACCGGGGAAATTCCCCTGGAATCATGGAAGGCACATGATTTAACAAGACATTGCTTATGAAGCAGAAAAGGAGAATTACATCAATTAAGTAAAATACGTAGCATGTGGATTTAGATTTTTAATGTACTCTAGAACATCTCGATAACTGTACGAGAATACAGGGAGTAATATTCCCTAAAGTTAGTTGATAAAGGTTTTACTGAATTTTTTTCTGATAAATATCGTTGGCAAAAATGAAGGAATAAAAGGAATAATATTCCCTCTGATAAAAGAAAAAGGAGAACTGCGTTTTGGATCTCACAGAAGGAAAATACGCAAAGAAAACGAAAGCATGAATATTTCGTGCGGCGGTGGACCCAGCGGCTTCACGCGTCGGCATAAGCCAAAGCCGCCGGCGTCTTGCACACACTCAATGATAGGCAGATAATAGTGGGTGTTTGTCACACGAATGCGATGAAGTAAATTAATTTTATTGAGATGATTGATATCGAATTAAGTGAGGTTACGTAAATATATGGAATTAAGAATGAAGTTCCAAACTTTAGCAAGTAGACATGAATAACTTCGTAATTTATTAAAAGCTATTTAAAAAGACATCTTTAATGATTATTTTGCGTTTAAACAAGTTTAAGAAAAAAACTGCTAGAAGTGATTTGTAAAAAAAAATAAGAGAAAATACTATTAGAACACATGCTTAAAATGCAAATAAAAATCACGTAGTAGTGACAGAAGACGGCAGAGTTTTCCGCCATTACACAAGACGCTATCGGCAATGAACGCCGGCAATTCGGCCGCGTTCATCCACAAGTAGTTTATGAAAGATTCGTGATATGATACTGGCAAACCCGCAATATATGTTTGCAGTAAGGAGAAAAAACCAGTACGTTAACTGAATATCTAGTATGAATTCACGCGGGAGTTTGGGAAATGACACGCAATATTCACTCTATAAAACACATGCTAATCTCAGAATCTTAACACTAATTTCTTTATTCCTAATTCACGACACTGAGCAGATCTTTAGATTAAAACACACAATACACCGAAAAACACATGGCACATATTCTTACCCGGTTTTACTCCTATTTTAACCCTAAATATCACTGCACTTACGAGATGTTCGCGCAACCGAGCCACAAGCAAAAGTGAGTGGACTAGGCGACGCGCTTGTATGTTGCCAGACGGGCTGCTTAAGAACTCGAAATGTCGATTGATTATTTGATCTCTCATGTATTTATACAAAAATTTTAATGATTACGAATTAGAAGTAGAAAATAATTAATAATAATTTAGAGTAATATTTTTAATGCTACTAATTAATTTATTTAAGTATGAATAGCGAATTTCTAATTTTTACGCTTATGTAGCGGTATGCTACATATACACTCAACATGATGTTTTTTTTTGCAATAAGAGATGAGAGAAACCGAAGATGAAAAAGTTTTTTATCCTTCTCAGGTTTTACGTCACTAGTTAACCAACATTTTCCATAAAAAAAAAGACAATAATGTAAGCCAATTTGGTGAATCAGAAATTGATTGTGTGCGTTAGAGATTTTTCAACATTCATGCTCTATTGTAACATAGAAATAGTTCACGAATGATGGTCACTGTTATTTTCCCAAAAGATGCGAAATTACCAGAGTACACTTTCTTTTTTTTCAATTTTTTTAACATGGCAAATTATTTCCGAAAGTTGCTGGATCAAGTTTTTTCAATTTTTGAATTTAAAAGTTCCTTCAGAGAAAAAGTTTTTTCCCTTCTCACATTTAACGTCACTAGTTAACCAAAATTGTCCATCAAAAGAACATGATAATAATGTAAGCTAATTTGGTGAATCAATAATTGATTGTGTGCATTAGAAATTTTTCAACATCCATGTTCTATGGTAACAAACGAAATACAATAATTCTTTCGTGCACATTTGCCGTCTCGGCCACGTAGGAAGTGGCAAAAACTGAAACTGAGAGGTTTGACATTGCCAAAAATTGATCAAAACAAACGTAATTTCTTTGGTTGCTTGAAGCGGAAAAAGTTCAGGATTTGCCATGCCATGCTCTGAACGGTCAGAAGACGGGAAGCAGGTGTACGGGAAAGGGGGGGGGGGAGGTGCGGGCTCGGAAAGGGGGGGGGGGTGCGGGCTCGGCGAGGGGAGACTGAGGGAACAAGGCCACTTCACACTTCACTCAGGCCTATCGTTCGAGACCCGGCTGAACACACCATTTCACAACCCTTGCCAGCACTGCTTTGTTGGCTTTTCATTTAAAGTGCACTGATTTAAGCAGAAATAAGACAAAAGTTATTTTTTCCCTTTCGCAGTTCCACAGGTAACAAACACATTCACTGATAGTATAATTTTTACGCATGGCTAGGTTATTTCCCCCTTGCATTTTCAACAATTACCGCCCCATTTCCCCGCACGTCCGACCGCGACCGAGTCTGCACGATCGAGTAACACCGAGGGTTACTCGATCACTTGTCTACAAATTTAAGATTCAGTTTTTTGATATTGCTTCAAAATTTTTTTTTAAAAAGTTTGAACTTGAAACAGATTTTTTTTTTAAAATTTTTATCTCTACATAGTAATGAGAAAATTCTATTCAACTTATCAAAAAATGACCTCACAGATTTATAGTACTCACCTTGATCTTTAGGATGCTGAAAAGATCTCCTCCATAAATGAAACACTGTAGGAGAAATTGAGCCGCACAGCCGGAAAAAAACTTATGATAAAAAAGTGTTCCAGTTTTTCAATTATTTCTCCAATCTAGGCACGTGCTTCTGATGATCTGATCCTCCGACGAAAATTGTGGTGAATTAAAGTGAAGTTGCTGAAAAACTGGTTTAGTTTGTATATTCACGTGAGTACAGTGTGTGACTTTGTATGGAGTGCTCGTTAGAGTAGTTGTTTTTTTGTTGCGTGAGAATTGAGAATTGGACTTTAGTGTGGTGACTTACAATTTTTGGTAAATCTGAAGGAGATGACAGTTGTCGATTTTGTAAATTTCGATGGGTAAATCTGAAGGAGATGACAGTTGTCGATTTTGTAAATTTCGATGCCTTGGCATAGTTAATTAGATCGAAATAAACAAGTTTTCTTCTATGCACTTTTTGTCTCAAATGAGTATGTTATTAGGGTAAATCTGAAGGAGATGACAGTTGTCGATTTTCCACTTTTTAGTGCCTGAACCTAATTAATTGAATCAAAATAAACAAGTTTTCTTCTATTCTTTTTTCGTCTCAAATGAGTATTTTACGATTTATAGCGGTAAGTTTAGTTTTGTCATTGATGACGAATGCGCTCGAATAAACAGCTACTCATCGGTTTTCGAATTTTTGTTGCTTGAAACATGGAAATAACATCGAAATAAACAACTTTTATTCTATACACTTTTTTCGTCAAATGAGTATTTAACGAGGTATAGCGGTAGGTTTGGTTTCGTCTTTCAAGACAGAGCGCTGGAAGCAAGACGCCATTGCAGTATTGCCATACAACTCGATCAAAGAATTTCTTTCCGCTTCAAAGACTGGAGTTGCGGTAAGTCATTTACCGCTATAACTAATAACGGTAAATCTGAAGGAGATGACAGTTGTCGATTTTGTAAATTTCGATGCCTTGGCATAGTTAATTAGATCGAAATAAACAAGTTTTCTTCTATGCACTTTTTGTCTCAAATGAGTATGTTATTAGTTATAGCGGTAAATGACTTACCGCAACTCCAGTCTTTGAAGCGGAAAGAAATTCTTTGATCGAGTTGTATGGCAATACTACAATGGCGTCTTGCTTCCAGCGTTCTGTCTTGAAAGACGAAACCAAACCTACCGTTATACCTCGTTAAATACTCATTTGACGAAAAAAGTGTATAGAATAAAAGTTGTTTATTTCGATGTTATTTCCATGTTTCAAGCAACAAAAATTCGAAAACCAATGAGTAGCTGTTTATTCGAGCGCATTCGTCATCAATGACGAAATTAAACTTACCGCTATAAATCGTAAAATACTCATTTGAGACGAAAAAAGAATAGAAGAAAACTTGTTTATTTTGATTCAATTAATTAGGTTCAGGCACTAAAAAGTGGAAAATCAACAACTGTCATCTCCTTCAGATTTACCCAATTTTTGACTGAGGTGTTTTGACTGGTAAGCTTATTTTGCATGTAAAGAGTTTCTGTAAAAGTATATGTGTGACATTGTAGAGAGTGACTGTGAGAGTAGTAGGAAACGTTTTTGTTTCTTTTGGTTTGATAACTTGATTTTCAGTAGATTTGGTGAGTGAAGACTTCTTCTGCCTGTGAAATTTGTACTGAGAGAGAAGTCTGTTTGAGGATGGCAAGAAATAGGACTGGTTGTAGGAAGAGAGGTGCAAGTGGAATGGACAAGGAGATTGAGTGCATGACTTGTAAAGAGTGGGTAGATATAGATGCATGCAAAGGTTTGAGAGAAATGAGTCAGAGAAAGTTGAGTGATCTTGTGTTTACGTACTGGAAATGTTTGAATGATGAGAGCGTCAATATTAAATTTAATGTTGTCAACGAATTTCATAATTTCGTAGGTATAGATGGGTAATATAGTCTATTATAAAACGTTTTACAGGAATGACATTCTGCCCGGCGATGCGTTATTTTCCAATTATTCAACTTTGAAGCTGGCTTGTGCGCGCCATGGAAGCACGCGGGTCTAGCGTAATTTAATTAATAACGGAAGCTAACCCCCCTATTACAAACGTAAAGAGGTTGGGTCGTGAGGGGTAGGCACAGTTCTTCTAGTGAAAATTATAAATAAAGGTTTCGAGTGACGTTTGTTTACATCGACGCCAAGGTGGCTGCCGCCATGGCGCCAACCGGCTGAAGATGGCGGCACCCATTTTCGAGTCGATGTAAACAAACGTTACTAGAAAGCTTTATTTATAATTTCCACTAAAAGAACTGTTGCTACCCCTCACGACCCAACCTCTTTACGTTTGTAATAGGGGTTAGCTTCCATTTTCATTGCTAAAACAATGACTGTTTTTGCGTTAAAAGGGCCATTCAGGACCGCCGTACGTATAACTTTAAACTTGAATAACTCGAAAACTAAGCATTTCCGGGCACATTGTCATTCGTGTTAAACGTCTTTAAATCGACTATATTACCCATCTATACCTACGAAATTATGAAATTTGTTGACAGCATTAAATTCAATATTGAATGATGAGAGTAAGAAGTTAAAAGAGGAGTTTAAGAGATTGAAAATTTTGATGGTTGCTTTAGAGGCTGACTTGAAGGATGAAAGGAAGCTGAACGAAGGAAAGAATGAGATTGGTGCAAATGCAGTGAATGAAGAGGTAAATGGTGGTGCAAGGAGTGCAAATGAAGTGGATGATAAGGCAAATGATGGTGCAAGGAGTGTGAATGAAGAAAATGATGGTGCAAGTGTGACAGATGAGAGTAGAAGGATGAATGAGCATGATGAAAGAGGTACAAATGGAAAGAGAGTGAATGAGCCACCTGTTGAGGTGCCACATGAGGTGCAGGAGCCTGTAGTGGAAGTGAATAAAAGGAAGATGGATGGAAAGAATGATCTGAGTGAAAGAATTAAGCAAAAGAGTAGCATGAAAGGGAGAGTAAGACCTATGATTAGAATATTTGGAGATAGCATGGTGAAGAATGTTGATAGGTTCGTATGTATGAGTGACAGTAGCGGATGTACGAGCATGAGAGGGAAAGGAGTGGAGGAGATTTGTAGGCATGCTGAGAGAGTGATAGATGGAATGGATGAAGGAATGGTTGTACTGCAAGGAGGTGGCAATCGGTTTCTTGAATGTGGGAGAGAAAGTACGGTGAATGCAATTATGAAAGTTGTTGGAAGGGCGCGGAAGAAAAATGTTAGTGGTGGTGACTAGCCTCCTAAGAAGGCCTGCGTGTGATGAGGAGTATGAAAGGATGCGAAAGGAGGTGAATAGAGAGGTGCATGAAAGGGTTATGAGTATGAGAGCTGAGAGTATGAGAAAGCGTGAGCTGGGTTCCAGCTTCCTTGACATGGAAAGCGTGATCCAGGATGGGTGTTTTCTTGGAGATGGATTCCATCTTACAAAAGGTGAGATGAAACTCTCCAAGAAATATATCCGGTGGATCAGGGCTACTCGTGTCATAATGGAAGGTGGAACTGGATGAATGAAAATCCGTCAGAGCAAAAGTGAGGAATGTCTTGAATTGTCCAATTGTGTTGTAAGGTTTGGAAGTATAAATGTGCGTGGATGGAATGCAGGAAAGTTAGATGACCTCGTAGTAGAATTTGAGAATGGAAAATTGGATTGTGTTGGTGTAGTAGAGACCCAAATGCGTGATAGTCAGTTTAACATGTAAGGAGAATAAGTATCATATGATAAGAAAATGGCATGTAAATTGGCAAAAAAGAGATGGTGGAGTTGGTTTGATTGTAATAATGCTCTAAATTGGAAATTAGAGGAACTTCCTGTTGGAAATGAACCTGAAAGTGAAGGTTTGTTAGCAATTAAGTGTGAAAGAATGCATGCCAGAGAATGTATTGTTGTGATTGTATGTTATATGACAACTGATGGGATTTTAGCTCATGAAGAGACTGTAAAATAGTATGAAATATTAACAAGGATTGTACAAGAACACTGCAGGTGCCCTCTGATTGTGATGGGTGACATGAATGGCCATGTTGTTATACTTGGTCAGCGGGTGAATGCAAATGGACAAAAATTGATAGATTTTTGTGATGAGAATGAACTTGAAAACCAGAATGTCACAATAGGAAATGGCTTGCATACATGGCAAAGCAGGGAATGGAAAACTGCAATTGACTATATGATTGTGAATAATAGAGCAAGAGAGTGTGTCAATGAAATGTTTGTAGATGAAGATGATTTTGATATTGATAGTGACCATAAAATGCTTGTGCTTGAATATAACTGGGGTAGAAAAGAGTCAATGCAGAAGGTCAGTAGTGTGGAAGAATGTTGGCAGATAAAAAAGGCAAACTGGGAAGAATTTAAGAATGAATTGAGTAGGTATAACTGGAACAGGTGTGGAAATGTAAATGACCTAAATGGTGAGATTGCAAAAACCTTGTATGATGTGGCAGAGCAAAAGATTGGTAGAATAAAATGTAGGAAAGGGACAGGGAATGCCAGGTGGTTTACAAGTGAGATAAAGGAAGAACAAATGAGAAGAAAGACTTTAAATAAGAAACAACGCAGTATGAGGAAAATGTATGAAAGAAACAGAATTACTGGGGATGAATGGCAGAGTGCATGGAATGAGTACAAGGACCAGCGGAAGAAAGTAAGGCGAATGATTGATGAGGCTAGAGTTAAAGAGGAGAGACACCAAGTTTAAAATCTAAGAAAGAAAGGTCAGGACGGAATAAAAGATTGGTGTAAGTTTATACAAGGTAATGACAGAAGTAATGAAGTTCAAGTTGATGAATTAGTAGTTAATGGTTGCAGTGTGCAAGATAGGATGCAAATGGTGAAAGCAGTTGAAGAATACTGGGAGGACATTGGTGGAATGAATGTGCAGGTTACAAATGATGCACCCCCTCAGGGGGATACAATTATTGTATCTATGGGAACTAGCGCTCCCAGGGGGACAATGTGATGGCCTGAGCTGAGAGTTAGGTAGGCCTTCTTTTTGTTGAAATATAATGTTTTTGTCATGTTAAGGACCACCTTTTTTCGGTTCACTGCTGTCCTGTTTTTCAGCACCTACTACTGTCTTCTTCAACTTTGGTCTTGTTTCATAATCTTCTTTCACAACTAACTGTTTCTATGCCTTTCTGCGTAGATTCCGCGTTTCCTTAACTCCATACTAAATGGTGCCTTCCTCCTTCCTCTCTTTGGATCGCAATTGTTGCTGGGTAGGGAGGCTAAAACTAACGACTAATCTACAGATGATGCACCCATAAATTTTCTGATTAATGAACGTGAACTGCAAATGGAAGACGAAATCACTTGTGAAGAGATTGTAAGTTTTTTAAAGAAAGTGAAAAATGGAAAGGCATGTGGCCCTGATAAGATCCCATATGAGTTCTATAAATGTGGAGGAGAGAGTGTAGTCAGTATGTTGAAATGTTTATTTGATGAGATATGGAAGAGTGAAAGAGTACCGGATGACTGGAACAAGTCTAATGTAGTTCTGTTGCATAAGGGTGGACATAGGAGTATGAAAGAACCTGAAAATTACAGACCAATTGCACTGGGTGACACTGTATGTAAGATATTTTGTGGTATTTTGAATGAGAGAATGAAAAATTTAGTTGAGGAATTAGGAGTCCTAGGTGAAGAACAGAATGGTTTTAGGCAAGATAGACGTGGGGAAGATAATCTGTTTGTAATGAGTGAAATAATTGAGCAAATGAGGAAGGATGATAAGAAGGTGTATTTAGCATTCCTGGATATTGATAAAGCGTATGACAGAGTGGATCGGGTTAGGCTTTTTGAAGTTTTGAGAAAAGTTGGGTTTAGCAGAAAAATAGTAATAATTGTACAAAGTCTGTATGAGAACACAAGCGCTATATACAGGTTGGGAAATTTGGAAACAGGGCAAGTTAGGAGTGTTAGAGGAGTGAGACAGGGCTGTACTCTGTCTCCCCTGTTGTTTGGATTGTACACAGAAGAATTAGCAGTTTGACTGAGAAGGAGTGGCTTAGGACTGAAAGTTGGTAATGAGAGACTGAGCTGTTTGTTGTATGCTGATGATGTGGTTGTGGTTAGTGAATGTGGACATGAACTGCAAAGGATGCTTGACATTGTGAATGGATATAGTACAGATTTCAAGATGAACTTCGGTGCCGACAAAAGCAAGGTTATGGTTATAAATAGTGATGAGACTGATAGAGACAGACTATGGAATATTGGAGAAATCAGAATAGGTAGAACAAAAGAATACAAATATCTAGGTTGTATGATAAGTGAAGATGGATGCACTAGAACTAAGGGTGAGAAAGTGGCAAAAGCTATGCAGTGGAGTGGATGATTAAGTAGCGTGGCCAGATACAGAGCAAACAAGTATGAATGTGTGAGAGGAATGTGGAAGTATGTTGCTGTACCTAGTGTCATGTATGGTATGAGTGCTCTTGCCTGGAATGGAAGTGATCTTGAAAAGCTGAATGTAATACAAAATAATGTAGGACGGTTAGCATTGGGTGCTCCAAAATGGACAGCTACAGAAGCCATTAGAGGTGACCTTGGGTGGAGCCTATTTTCAGAAAGAATGATGAAAGCGGTGTTGCGGGTTCAGAATTTCCTATAATACATCATTGATCTTGTATAGTGAGCCTAAATCAAAAGACTCTTCCGCTGCACCAGCTTCCTGATCCATATTCAAAATTGGGCTACACACCAGCAAATTGTCAACCCTTGGGGGACTCTCAGTGAGTGCTGCTTGCATTTGAATTCTATTCTGAGGCTCATCAAATGCCAGCAATAAGAATTGTCTTTCACTATTAAGTTCAAAATCGCAACCACGGCAATTACCACCCATGGTATTACCATGCCATAGTTTTTCAATTATGGATTCAGAATTGCATTCTTGATGATCATCTGAAACTTTGTTAGATAAAGACCGGGTTGAAAATCCCGAAAAAGACCCATCACTAGCCTCTGATCCAGACTCCTCTCCGACCGACAATTCACTCGAGGTATCGGACTCTAAAACCCCAGGCGGTATGCATGGTGTTAAGCCCAACTGATTGAGGGATGCTATCTCTGCACCAGCCAATGGCTGTAATTCTGTTGCCAACCCCATAGACTGAAGTACATCAGACAAATACTTAGGAGGAGTCTTGTACAATCGCAGCTTAGTATGGTGAGCACGAATTGCTCCATCACTCTTAGGATCATGCAGCACATAAGTCAAGCCATTCTTGTCAACTTTAGCAACAATGAATGGGCCACAAAAATTAGCCATAAATTTATTCACCGTACGGAAACCTTCTTTTTCATTCTTCATTAGGACTGCTTGGCCAACTTTGAAAGGAACAAATTTAGGGTGGCCAAGATGCCACTTCTCCTGCAAACCCACAGCAATGGGCAACTGCAAAGGTACTGTATGATTCTGGGTTAACAGGAACTGGGATGGTGACATTTTAATTTCGGAGTGATAGGTTTGATTGTAAATGACAACAGCCTTCTGCAAATCCAAGTCCCATTGGTTATTTTTTTTGTTAAGATTCTTCAAAAAATTCTTTATTGTCTGATTAACCCTTTCACATGCACCATTGCTGGTTGGGCAATAAGGAGTGGTCAACTGATGACCAATGCCAAGATTTTGCAAAAATGACGCAAATGAAGCTGATGAGAACTCTGGCCCATTATCAGTTAACATAGAAATCGGCATATGTAAAAATGAAGGAAATACATGATTAGACAATGCACTTATGACTGTTTCAGTCTTTTTATTTTTTATTGGTGCCACTGATAACCATTTAGAATAGTGGTCTACCACAACCAAGCAGCCAATGTAACCCCTTTGGGTTTGAGGAAGCACCATCAGGTCTGCAGCTACCAGCTGAAACGGAAACTCTGAGCTTATCTTAAGGGTTGGAGGGATCCTGACAGATGAAAAGGATTTAAGGACTTGACACTGGAAACATGTGGTACAAACATCAGAAACAATTTGATATTTAAGTGGATGCCACACCAAATTGAAAAGTAGTTTCCAAACTTTCTCACGTCCAATATGAGCATAATTATAATGTAAACAAATTGTGAGCTCCAGTAAAAGAGTAAACGGGAACACCACGACTGACATTTGATCCAAATAAATGAGAATATTATTGACGATGGATAACTTTGAAACATATCTTGCAAAAGGCTTACAGGACTCAGGCCATTCAGCAGGTAATACTTTCCTCCTAATGCAGTCTATGACTGAGCAGAGAATGGGATCTGATTCCTGCACACCCCTCACAGTTTCTTCATCATGCATAAATGACAACCCACCAATTTTCTCTGATTGACCACTCAACTGTATACCGGTTTCACCATCATTATTTACCAACTGCAACTCATGGGACTCTGACAATTCTTCAGAGATGGCAACCAACACAGAAATTTCCTCTTGCCACAAAGGTCGTTGATAATACAATTGAGCGACTACTCTATCTGACTGCTTCAAAGTATTACCATACAAATCAACAACTAGGTTATTTATTGTTAGAAAGTCAATTCCAATCAGGAAACAGTGCGGCAAGACATCATCAGGTACAATTGCAAATTTGAATGGTCCACACAAAATCTCAGACCCAAGAGGAAGTGTTAAATAAACTGTCTGGTTAATCGCCAATCTCTGTCCTGTCAATCCAATAATATTAAACAAATGCTCTCTCACAACAACAATTTCTTGACACCGCTGCACAATTTCCAAAGCAGAACAGGAAATCAAGCTCTGCTCAGCTCCTGAGTCAACCACAGCACAAAGATCCATCCCCTTAGCATGAACCCAAATCTGAGGTTGAGGTCCACGACCATGTGAACAGCAGGGAACCCTCTCCTCGTGCAAAAGCAATTCAAGGAGTTCATCGCCGCTACATCCTTCGCTCTCCCCCCCTGCAAGGTCAGGGGTCAAGGGTGTTTTGCAGACAAGGTTATCATCACATGAATACAGTGAACATACTGCCAACTCAGGGGTGTTGTAATTACGCAATTCCACAAGAGGATTGAAGTGCACCCCACCCAGGCATTCTAAGTGAACAACTATAGGGTAATCCTTAAATTGGTAGATCACAGGCTGTTCTGACCAGAAGTAAACAAATATTCTTACTTGATAAATTTTGCTGGCAGCCAAGAGTACTTCCAGAGAAGGAAGCTGACCAGCATACCTCATGAGCTTGAGCTGTTTACGTGATTCCCTGTTCACATTCATTTTGTATCTTGAAAAATTAGCTAACAGTTCGTCAACCAACTGTTCCCTCAGCGCCTGTGCATGAGGAGGGACCTTGTCTGGTGTACCACTGCGAGTCAACACTCGATGTAGGCTTAGGAAAAGCGAGTCCCCACCACCAGGAATTAGTGGACCATCATGCACTAGGCCCTCCGGAAGAGTGGTTAGCGCACTCACATTTGGTTCCCACGCAGGGCAACCAACTCGAGACAAAGCATCAGCTGCTGAATTCAAATGACCAGGAAGATACCTGATTTCGAAAGAAAAATCTGACAATTCATCAATAGTTCTAACCAACCGTGCACACACTAATTTCATATTATGTAAATGAACAAGTGGTTGATGATCAGTGAACAGAATGAAGTCCACACCAAACAAAAATGGTTTAAATGTCTTCACTCCCCACCTCAAAGCAGTTAACTCACGTTCCAAGGTAGAATAATTCAGTTGTGAAGGCGTGAAAGACATAGATGCAAAACCAATAACTCTGTGACAACCTGACTGTTCCTGAGCCAAATAAGCCCCAGCACCATGCCCTGAGGCATCAACCCAAAGTTCCAGTTTATTAGCATTCTCGCCATAATCAGGGTATGCTAACTCGATATCATTATGCATGTCCTCCTTCAATCTTTCAAAAGAACTATTCATTTCGTCAGTCCATTCAATCACCTTGGTCCGTCTTCCCCCAGTGAGAGAGGATAATGGCTTCTGTATTACAGAACAATTAGGCAGAAACTTCCTCTGAAAATTAACCAAACCCAAGAACTCTCTCAATTCTCCAACAGTAGTTGGTCGGGGATACTTGGAAATTGCTTCCACATATGCACTAGTTTTCCGTATGCCTGATCTGCCAATTACATGGCCAAGGAATTCCACTTCAGTATTGAACCAGTCACACTTGGAAGGTTTAATTTTTATGTTATGGTCCAAAAGAGTTTGCAAAACTTTAGCAACAAGCAAAGTGTGTTCCTCAAATGAACACCCTAGAATTAAAATATCATCAATGTAAACGATTACTTTGTTAGAAGGGAAACTGTTCAAGACAGCTTGAATTTCCCGTTGAAAGGCAGACGGAGCATTACGTAAACCAAACGCCAGTCGTTTGAATTGCCAGTGGTTCCTCTGGGAGGAAAAGGCTGTACACTCCCGACTGCTTTCATCAATAGGTAATTGGTAATAGCCACGGACCAAATCCAGACGAGTAAAATATTCAGTACCATGAAGCCCAAAAATGGAGTCTGCTAAATTTGGAACTGGGAACTTATCAGGTACGGTAACTTTATTTAGCTTACGATAGTCAATACACATTCGGACCGAGCCATCCTTCTTACGCACAGGAACAATTGGAGAAGACCAAGGCGAGACACTGGGTTCAATTACGTCCAGGCTATTGAGTTCCTCACACTGACGCTCAATTTCATCAGCAATTGGCTTAGAAAATCGTCTTGGCTTCTGGTAAATTGGTGTATCGTCAGTCAACTTAATGTGATGTTCGGTAACAGCAGCATGGCCAAGATCACTATCTCCTGAACTGAACACACCAGCAAACTGAGACAGCATCTTATAGACTACAGTCTTCTGCTCCTCAGTCAGGACAGGCAATGGCGCAAGTTCCGGTAAGCGATCTACAAAATTTACCTCCTCAATCTTACCAAGCTCATCTTCCTCAGGCAATTGGAAAATGGACGATAGTGAGCCAAGGAATTGTCCTTTTTCAATCTTAACCGGGGATTCCCGGGATACAACAAGAACTCGTCTATCATCAGCATTGAAAAATCCAGCCACGCCACACAGATCATCATTAAGTCTACAAGACATATCTAAATCAGAATATAAAAGTAAATGATCTCTACCAACAGGTAGTACTGGAAGGTCAACTGAAATTAATTCAGCTTTACCACTCTCCAATGAAATATCCCTACTGGCCAAACAGGGTAATTTATGATACAGGATACTTTCAGGGCTTCCCGAGGCCTGTAAAGCAATTTCAACTGAACCTCCGGAGTTGAAATGTTTGATTATAATATTCTTTCTCAATGACAATTCAATATTATTCTTCCTCATAAAGTCTATTCCTAAAACTAAAGGGAAAGGAATATGGATACTGTCCTGGATAACTAACAGCTCTATTTCTTCCATCTTAATCCCACAGACTTCAATCTTACTTTTCGTCACACCACTTGCTTTTAATTTGTAATCCCCAATTACATTCACATGAGTATCAGTGCTACTTATAACCAGTCCAGCTTCGCCAACTACTTTCTCAGTAGTAAGTGAAATGGCAGCTCCAGTATCCAATACGGCATTTACCAAATGCCCATTAAGGGCCACTGAAACAGTCAGCAACTTGGAGCTGCACCCAACAAGACAAATATGTCTTCCAGGTATTGCGCTCAGGTGGTCCTCAGTGATATCGGAGTCAGGGCTGGGTTCCAATTGGGTAGTGCCGCGGTCATCCATCGCCACCCCAGTCTCAATAACCTCCGGTGAAGCATGACTGCTTCCCTCACTCTCTGATGTGGATTCCCTCAGTGATTCCTCTTCAGGGATACTCTCCATCACCGGAGAAAACTTGGTGGTGACCTCCGGCAACACTGGTACATCCAATACCACAGTGTGACTCATAGGGGTCTTGATATACAGCCCTGTATGTGCCCCTGGCTCAACAGGACCAATTAGTTTAAAGGCTGAGTCTTGGCTGATGATCTCTTAGGCCAATCTCGTGAAATTGACCAGCAACTGCAAGGGTTGTCAGCAGTTGGTGTACCGCGGGATTCCACGGCAAGGCAGGATAAGTCAACCATTGCTGAGCTGGAGGATTTTATTCTCAGTTATAGCAGTGAGCTGTCATTTGATGGATTCACTGATGACCCGTACCCACTATTGCGCTTTGCTCAGCTTAATGCTGCTAGACAGCTAATTGATGAGCATGAGTCTCCATTATTACGACAAACAAGGTCGATGGGTCCTGCTCAAGGGTTACCAAATGTTCAACCTACAATTTTGGAAAGGCAGAATATAAAGAAATAGAATCTTACTGGAAGGTTCGCGATTATTGTATGGTATGCTAAGCTGTGCCATAATTGTAATATATGATGTATAAAAATGTTCTGGGTGGTTTCATTGTTTCAGTAAAGATTTCCATGACTTTGTGTGTTACCTTTGAACTGGGTACTTACATACCCACCGTTTGCTTCAGCAGTGTTTAAGTATTGTATCATTATTCATGCTTGTATGTGGAAATGTCTTGGTGCTGTAGGTGCACATGTTATTCACTATTGTACTTATGCAGAGTCATTTTGTATATAAATTTGGTTGAACTGGATTGGTGAAATGTGATTCTCTTGTTGGTTGCAAGTCGTGTCAGATTGTGGTTCTTGGTTGTAATGTCACGGTTGTCATTGTTGGAATTATTTTCACCACCCCGATAGTTTGTGCTGGTGGGGGGGCATGTTACCGGGAGGCCTCCTAAGGTTTTCATCACGCACTATCGGCTGTGGTTTTTGTGTGCTCTGTGATAGCATTGCATGGCATGCCTTATTTGTGTGTTTCTTTTTGTTTGTTTCAGCCTAGATTCTTGCTCTGCTATAAACTATTATTGTGCATAAAGTAATCTTAAGCCTGGAAGACCTGGCTTGCTTGAGTCCTACCATCTTGGGAGGTGAGTTGAATGGTTTTTCTAGTTAATTAGCATGTGCCTGGTTGGAATTTCAGTTCATCAGTTTTGGTTTCTGATTTGGTTTGCTTCTTTTATTTTTTCCCATTGTGTCTTGAGATGTTCATTTTGATTGATTTCCATTATTTTGAATTGAAGTTCTGTTCTTTATGTTCATTTTACTTATATAATTTGTATTTTTGATTTATTTTGACTTACTCTGCATTTTGAGATTTATTTGCTTCTGATTTCTGTTCAATTTATGTTGTTTGTTTTATTCTTTTTGTAAAGCCTGGTCATGGGAGTTGCTTGCGGTTCTTGTACTTATAAGTTGCACTCATTCTTTTCAGCCAGCAAGTCGACACCTCATGTCCATGCTCCCTATGCTCCCTACTCTTGGCTCATCTTATCATACCGGTCTGTACATTTTCTTCTAATTGCTGTGCCTCTGGATTAGTTATTTCTCATATTCTGGTTCGAGTAAACTATAACAATCACCAAGGTTTCATTTCACCAACAGTTTTAGACTCACTATATAAGATCAATGATGTATTATAGGAAATTCTGACCCCGCAACATTGGCATCTCCGACGGGATTGATCTTGTCCTTTTATTCATTCATTCATTCATTCACTCATTCCTCCATTCTTGTCCAATTCTTACACCACTCTATAGACATCTATAGACATGTCAGATTCAGAACTACAATTTTCTTCTTTACTTGGGGAGCATGGACTGAGAGAGGCTGGTAAGTCTCAAGCTGGTGGCACTGGTGAACCTCACCATAAGGTCTTCAGCGATTCACTGCAGCAGAGAGAGATGGATGCCAAGCCATCATCGGCAGTAATTGATCCAGCAGCAGATACTAAATTATTGACCTTGGAGCAGCTTTCCTTGGCAATTTCCCTGCAGAGCTTGTTGTCTCAGTTCTCCCACCCAAATGTAAGAGCCGTCTTCAGTAATGGCCGATTTGGAGTGAACATCAACCCCAATCTGTTGCCCAAGTTGGATGATTTGCGGTGGACCCTGTTTCCACGCTGGCAGGGGGCTGGACTAGATGCTGCTGTGGCGAAGAATTGTAAGGCAGCCAAGCATTTGAATTGTCTCCTGACCCAGCAGGACAGCATGTTCTTTGTTGGGGACTGCCCGGCTGAGGAATCACTCTCGTACAGGGACTGGTTCTCTGTCCTTGCTTCAATTTCAGCAGATCGTTATTGGCTCCGGGTTCCAGCTCATGAAAGGTGTGTTCATGTGCTGGGTAACCAAAGTGGAAGCCTACCAGAGGCTCAATCGGCTATTTCTCATGCTTCTGCAGCTGAAACAAGCTCATCTGTGGTGCCGATGTCTGGCAAGGGATGTAAGAAAAAGGTCAGGGAGCCTAAAGTGGAAGAGCTTGCCTTATCTTCAACGGATTCGCTTATCTCTGCGAGTCTGGACAGCTCTCACTCTGACACCTCTTCATCAACCTCGTCGAAAAGAAAGTACCACCGTCAACTGCGGAAGAAGAGAAATGCTGGGAGGAAGAGAGAAATGAGACGGGCTGATAAACGTGAAGTGGTGACTCCTCCTGTGTTTGAGATGAATGGGAAGGAGAATTTGAAAATGTTTTTTGGGACATTTGAGTTGTACTTTCACAAGAAGTTTAATGGATCGGAGTATGACATGACTCAGGAATTAGCAAAATTTCTCTCCGATGAACTTTTGGAGGTGTATGGTGTTAAAGGAGGACGGAAATTGAAGTACCCTACCATGAAGCAACATCTTTTGGACTTCTACAAAAAACAGAAGATTGGTGGGAAAAAGTACTGGAGAGAAAAGTTACAGAATGCCTCACCACATACCGATGAGCAATTGGATATATATGGGATGCGACTTATTGAGTTAGCCGAGCTTGCCTACCCGGATGACAAGAGGGAGTCTCTTTGTCATCTGCGGAAGAAGTTTTTGGAATCTATTAATCCTGCCATTGCTTCAAAGGTAGAGGATGCTGACCGGGCCCTGTGGGCTGGTTCTTCGACATCAAAACATATGTCCTTCGAGAAAATGCTACAAATGGCGAGGAAGATTCAAAAAGAACTTCAGGCAAGCAAAACGGTATTGTTGATGTCTGGCAGTGGAGCTAGCCATCACATGAGAGCAGTGCCATCAAAGAAATCCGATTCTAATTATGCAGGCAATCAGGGTTGCCCAACTCGCACTTCCATGGACAGAACGCAGAGTGGGGTGGTATCATCGCGGAGAACTTTTTCGTCTCATCCGCGAGGATGTAGTTATTGCCGTCTGCCAAACCATACCCGGGAGGAGTGCTGGCGTGCTTCACGGTCCTGTCTCATCTGTGGCAATAAACATCATTTGGAGGAATGCCCAAAGTATGACCCTAATTTTAAGAGATCATCAGCCAAGACTCAGCCTTTAAACTAATTGGTCCTGTTGAGCCAGGGGCACATACAGGGCTGTATATCAAGACCCCTACGAGTCACACTGTGGTATTGGATGTACCAGTGTTGCCGGAGGTCACCACCAAGTTTTCTCCGGTGATGGAGAGTATCCCTGAAGAGGAATCACTGAGGGAATCCACATCAGAGAGTGAGGGAAGCAGTCATGCTTCACCGGAGGTTATTGAGACTGGTGTGGCGATGGATGACCGCGGCACTACCCAATTGGAACCCAGCCCTGACTCCGATATCACTGAGGACCACCTGAGCGCAATACCTGGAAGACATATTTGTCTTGTTGGGTGCAGCTCCAAGTTGCTGACTGTTTCAGTGGCCCTTAATGGGCATTTGGTAAATGCCGTATTGGATACTGGAGCTGCCATTTCACTTACTACTGAGAAAGTAGTTGGCGAAGCTGGACTGGTTATAAGTAGCACTGATACTCATGTGAATGTAATTGGGGATTACAAATTAAAAGCAAGTGGTGTGACGAAAAGTAAGATTGAAGTCTGTGGGATTAAGATGGAAGAAATAGAGCTGTTAGTTATCCAGGACAGTATCCATATTCCTTTCCCTTTAGTTTTAGGAATAGACTTTATGAGGAAGAATAATATTGAATTGTCATTGAGAAAGAATATTATAATCAAACATTTCAACTCCGGAGGTTCAGTTGAAATTGCTTTACAGGCCTCGGGAAGCCCTGAAAGTATCCTGTATCATAAATTACCCTGTTTGGCCAGTAGGGATATTTCATTGGAGAGTGGTAAAGCTGAATTAATTTCAGTTGACCTTCCAGTACTACCTGTTGGTAGAGATCATTTACTTTTATATTCTGATTTAGATATGTCTTGTAGACTTAATGATGATCTGTGTGGCGTGGCTGGATTTTTCAATGCTGATGATAGACGAGTTCTTGTTGTATCCCGTCGGAGATGCCAATGTTGCGGGTTCAGAATTTCCTATAATACATCATTGATCTTGTATAGTGAGCCTAAAACTGTTGGTGAAATGAAACCTTGGTGATTGTTATAGTTTACTCAGAACCAGAATATGAGAAATAACTAATCCAGAGGCACAGCAAATAGAAGAAAATGTACAGACCGGTATGATAAGATGAGCCAAGAGTAGGGAGCATAGGGAGCCTGGTCATGGGAGTTGCTTGCGGTTCTTGTACTTATAAGTTACACTCATTCTTTTCAGCCAGCAAGTCAACACCTCATGTCCATGCTCCCTATGCTCCCTACTCTTGGCTCATCTTATCATACCGGTCTGTACATTTTCTTCTATTTGCTATGCCTCTGGATTAGTTATTTCTCATATTCTGGTTCTGAGTAAACTATAACAATCACCAAGGTTTCATTTCACCAACAGTTTTAGGCTCACTATACAAGATCAATGATGTATTATAGGAAATTCTGAACCCGCAACAGCGGTGCTGAATTATGAGGTGAGAATTGAAAGAATGCAGAATAGCAGATGGGTAAAGCAAATTTTTGAATGAAATCTGAGTGTAAGCTGTTGGGAGAAAGTGTGTTGGGGGCATGCAAGGAAGCTTAGTATGTAAAAGATTATTCATGTTAGAATTGGGAGACCTGTGGATGAATGGAGTTCAATAAATCCTGGAGGTGTAGATCCTGAGTGGGACTGCAAGAGGTGGAAGAAAGAGATTGAGAGGCAAACAAAAGAGTATGGATTGAATAAGTGGAGGCTTAGCATGATGCGGAAGCCTACACTTGACTGGTATATGAAAACGAAGCACCTAAGTTTGAGATGTTCTATGATGGTAGTTTTGGAAGTCAACTCTTGTTTGCTGTGAGATGTAAGTCATTGAGTGTGAACAGACGTACATGGAGGTGGAATGAGAATAATAACAGATTATGTCGGCAGTGTATTAGTGGAGTGGAGGAAACAATTAAGCATTTTGTGCTGGAATGTAGTAAGTATGAGCAAGAGAGAGAAAGTTTTATGAATATGGTGCTTGAGCAGTATGGAGAGAATGAGTGGTATGCCAGATGTGCTGAAGATGATTGCGATACGAGTAGTGATGCAAAAAAAAAACAGTTTTATTCGATTGCGTTTTTTTGCAAAAAAAACGTGTTTTTTATGTGTTTTTTTGTTTTTTTTTGCATACCTAAATTTGTTAAGCATATGTCTGGGTTTTTTTTGGACACCTACAATATATTAATATCCATGTTTTTTAGTCATTTTATTGTTATAAAAACATCAAAAAGAAACCATACAGTAAAAGTGGTGGCAGATAACCCACAATTACCTAGAGGCGTCTAAGAGGAACAGCAGGAGCCACAGAACTTGTATTGATGGAGTCAAAATTCAGAGCTTACTATCTCTACTATGTCTGATTTTATTTTCATGTGACCAAAAAATCAGACTTTGCACAGATAGTAAGCTCTGAATTTTGACTCCATCAATACAAGTTCTGTGGCTCCTGCTGTTCCTCTTAGACGCCTCTAGGTAATTGTGGGTTATCTACCACCACTTTTACTGTATGGTTTCTTTTTTATGTTTTCATTACAAGAAAGTGACTAAAACCCACAGATATTAATATATTTTAGGTGACCAAAAAAATATGCTTTTTTTTAAAAACATGTTTTTCTATAAATAAATTCTGACTAATAAAAATGAATAGTTATATATTTTATGATACCAAATATAACCATGCTGTTTTTTTTCACAAAGAATCATGACTAAAAAACAATATATTTTATGTGACCTAAAAAGCCCCATGCAGTTTTTTAAAAAAAAACATGTTTTTTACTAAAAAAATCATGACTGAAAAAACATGAAAAATATATTTTTGAGACCAAAAAAATGTTTTTGTACTAAAAAATCATGACTAAAAAAACATGAATATATATATGAGACCTATAAAACCCCAGGCTGTTTTTTAAAAATATGTTATTTTTACAAACAATGATGTATAAGAAAACCTGGATATGAATATATTTTATGCGACCATAAAAACCATGCTGTTTTATTTTATGTATTTTTCATGAAAAGTTGTCTTAAAATCATGGATATTAACATATTTTATGTTACTGAAAAATCATTGTTTTTTTAAACATGTTTTTTTTATTACAAAGGTATTATTATTTATTTTTTGGTCATGACTTCTTTGTAGAAAAAAACACCCTCAGGGGGATACAATTATTGTATCTATGGGAACTAGCGCTCCCAGGGGGACAATGTGAGGGCCCAAGCTGAGAGTAGGTAGGCCTCCTTTTTGTTGAAATAAAATGTTTTTGTTATGTTGAGGACCAACTTTTTTCGGTTCACTGCTGTCCTGTTTTTCAGCACCTACTTCTGTCTTCTTCAACTTTGATCTTGTTTCATAATCTTCCTTCCTCTCTTTGGCCGCATTTGTTGCTGGATAGGGAGGCTAAAACTAATGACTAATCTAATCTGTAAAAAAAAACATGAATGTTAATTTATTTTATATGACCGAAAAACCATGCTTTTAGAAAAAAAGATTTTTTACAAAAAACATGAGTGTTATCAAATTTTATCTGACCATAAAAACATGACCTTTTAAAAACCATGCTTTTTCACAAAAATTCATTAATATCCATGTTTTTTAGTCATGATATTTTTGATAAAGAAACCTTGATTTAAAAAAACAGCATGGTTTTTTTTGGCACATAAAATATATTAATATCCACATTTTTTAATCATGATTTTTCTGTAAAAAAGATGTTTTTCAGAAAAAACAGCATGGTTGTTTATGGTAAAATAAAGTAAATTAATATCCATATTTTTTAGTCATGATATTTTGTAACAAAAACATTCAAAAAACAGCATGGATTTTTTGGTCACATAAGATATATTAATATCCATTAGAACCGCACCAGGTCTTAGAATAAAATATCCACAAAGAATCTATTCACTCTATAAAACCTTTCGGAGACTAGCTCCATCCTCAGTAAGTCGTTCAGACAAAAGTTTTTCAAAGGAACAGTGAAAATTCATTGTCTGTTTCACCAAATTTTACTGAATGACTGAGGATGGAGCTGGTCTCCGAAAGGTTTTATGGAGTGAATAGATTCTCTGTAGATATTTTATTCTAAGACCTAGTACAGTTCTAATAAACATGATTTCAATATTAACAGCATTCTTTGTTTATAAGTTTCTAAAGACAATTCAATTAAAGAAAAATAACTTCCCTGATATTTATATCCGTGTTTTTTTAGTCATGATTTTTTTAAAATGTTTTTAAAAAAAAAAACAATTTTTGGTTCCATAAAATATAATAGCCATGTTTTTTTTAGTTGAGATTTTTCTGTTAAAAAACAATGTTTAAAAAAAAGCATTGGATTTTTAAGGTCACAAAAATATATTAATATCCATGGTTTTTATTCATAATTTTGTATAAATAACGTGTTTTTTTTTTAAAAAACAGCTTGGTTATTTAGTCTCATCTCTATCAATGACCATAAGTAAATATATGGTATTATAACATACGATTTTGGAAGTTGAAGGTCATTCACATGTATTGTAAAATAAATGAAATATCAAAGCATGAAACCGCAGAAAATAAAAAAATTCATAAAACCATGGAAAACCACCAATTAAGAAGTATGCTGTTTTATTTTGTAATTTGACACAAAAACAAATACTGTAATGTGGTTCTTTTTCTTGCTGAGTTATTTTCAGACTAAATATTAAAAAAAAAAACAAAATATCCACGTTTTTTTGGCCACATTTATTTTGTAAAAAAAGCTTGTTTTTTTTAAAAAAAAAACGGCATGGTTTTTTTTTGAGTCACATCTCTAGGTATGAGCTGTCTTGCTGGATTAGATCAGGAGTGTAATTTGAGTATCATTGAAGCTATGAAAATGTTTCTTGTGCGTGCCTGGAGTATGAGACAGTGACTGGAATGAGCCAGTCAGGTAGAATAGTCAGTAATGACCCAATATGCCTGGGGATGGTGTTTTGACACACTGGCTATCCCAGTGATGCCATCCAATGGCAGCTTGTGACAAGGATTGGTAGATCCTGAGTAGTTTAGTGGACAAGTCTGGTACCAGGCGCTGAACTCTTTGTGTGAGAATTGTGGAGGGAATTGTAGGCCGTTACAAAGGCCCCAACACTGTCAGCCCTCTATTTCAAGTTCAAGTTCAGTGTTTTACTTATGGAGGAGATCTTTTTTTGCATCGTAAAGATCAAGTGTGTACTATATATCAGCATAGTAGTATTTTGATATGTTGATAACATATTTTTCTGTTGCCATTTAAAGTAATCACTAAAAAATATGTATATTATGTTTCAATAATTCAAACATTTTTTACATTTTTTTTTTGAAGCAATATCAAAAAACTGGATCTTAACTTTGTAGATCAATTCATTGTGAACTTGACAAAAAGAACTAATATCTCTATGTACAATATTGACTGAGGTTTTTAGAAATTTCCTTTAGGGATGGGGGGGGGGGGCGGGTCATGGGCAAATTAGGAAATTTTTAGGGCTCTGAACATCCATTTGAATGTTCTAAACATATTGTGAATCCCTCCAAGCTTATTTTGCTCCTAAAGTATTTTTTATTAATTTTTGAAGTTTCATGAGAAAAACCGTTTGCCCCCCTTAGGGCAATTTGGCCAATTTCAATCTATCTCTCTGTTTTATTTGAACTGTTGTGCCTGTGTCACAGTAATTTGACACAAAGAGCATGGCTTTTGTATCTTTCCCACTTGAAAATTGTAATATCTGCAGCAGTGGAGCAATAATCAAAGTTTTCTCTATTAACACGTTAAGTGCGGCGTGACCCACCGGTGGTCATTTAGGTGATTTTCATAATGCTGCTGGCCGACCAGCAGTCACTGACTCAATTTTTGTAAATACCAAATGAAAGTTAAATGGAGGCATGATCCAGTCAATGATTGCTATTTTTAAAATGTCTTACTACAACAGAATCTAAATTTGTGTTGGATATTGAACTTAAGTTTCACCCGCTGCACTTAAGGTGTTAAGAGATTTGTCATTTATATAAAAGGGGACATTTTTTCTGATGCTTCTTATGATCCTGGATGCCAAGGTTTCTCTGCTTTTCCATCAATGGAATTGCAAAAAGCAAAGATCCATGAAAACTTTGTGGTTTTTACTTTTGATATCTTGCAGCAAAGAAAGGAGCTCTTTCTCACCTAGTCCAAACTCTTTTCTATATCAAAGTTGTTTTGAAATTCTAGCTTCCCCAGATACGCATTTGTATTGTACATGTATTCGTTATCAGCTAGACACTGCAATTTGAATTCTCTTTTTATTGATTTTATTGGATTATACTGTTTTAGAGTTGTTTAGAATTGTTGATTCATCAAGATTTTCTTTCATGCTACGTATTTGAAAAAAGTCCCATTTATGTGCTTGAGAAGAGGTCTGATATTGAACAGTTTGTCCTTTTTTTTGGATTCATTTTTGTGTTATCATTTACATCTAACACAGATAAGATAGTTAGCAATCTTTCTCTGGCCATGGATCTGGCAATAACTGGGTTGTCAAAATCTTGAGCACAGTTCAAGTCCAACTTTTGGTAGATGATGGTAACCTATTGCAGGAGTTATTTCCAGAGAAGTTTCTAGTTCATTCTTAATAATGCTAGCTGGTCGGTTTTTTGTGCATTATTTCAATTTGTTTCAAAGTGTATTTTGTCCTGAATTTTTTCATCAATCAATTAAAAAAAAAATTCCCAATGGTGTTGCTGTGTTTTTGTTATTGTATTTGAATGAGTTGTTATTGGATCAAAAGGTTAAAATTTAGTAGGTATAACTAGTGAAGCAAAAAAAAATGGTTTTATTTGATGGCAGTTTTTTTTTACAAAAAAACGTGTTTTTTATGTGTCTTTTTGGTTTTTTTTTGCACACACCCAAATTTTGTGAGGCAAATGTCTGTTTATTTTTGGTCACATAAAATACATTAATATCCATATTCTTTAGTCATGATTTTTTGGAATACATACATACATATACCGGGCTTATCCTCCCTATGAGAGGGTAGCCGACAGCAGGCCACAATCACCACACTTAGTCACTAGGAGGCGAGAGAGGCAGCACTGGCCGCACCTGAACTGCCCGGATCAGCAGCAGCCCAGCACAACCACCTTCCACAGTCAGGCCCGACAGCCACAGCTGGTTTTTTACCCCGACTGCTTCAATGAGTGCAGCCCCTCCCCCGCACATGACAGGTCAACCCCATCACACGCGGGCAGCTTCCAGTAACGCGTCAAAAATAAAATTACCTCCTTATACACTGCCCCCACTCACTTCTGTCCGCAGCCATCCCTCTCGCCACGTCCACAGTCAGACCCCTCTCATACAAAGCACGTCGCACCCCATCCATCCAACTCATCCGTGGTCTACCCCGCGCTCGAAGACCACTCACTTCCGACATATATATCTTTTTCACCAGCCGCTCAACATTCATTCTTTCAACATGCCCAAACCATCCAAGCACTCTTTTATCTACTCGCCTGCTCAACTTTTTGATAACACCCGTCTGCCCCCTAACCAACTCATTCTGATCCCATCTCTTCTAGTTACTCCATACATGCTCCTCAAACACTTCATCTCAAACACATCCAACTTCCTCCTCTCAGCTGCTCTCAACCCCCAGGACTCTGCTCCATACAACAAAACTGGCACAATCAAACTTTCATACAGTCCCCTCTTAACATTCATACTCAAACTCCTGCATTCAAAAACTTTCCTCATTGCACCCAATGTCTTACACCTTCACTCACTCGATGCTTCACTTCTACTTCCATACTATCCTTAACAGTCACATCCGACCCGAGGTACCTGAAATGCTCTACCTCCTCTAAAACTTCCCCATTCAACCTCACATCCGAAGTTCCAAACACTCCACCTCTTGAACATCTCATCGCCTTACTTTTATTCACATTTACCCTCAATTTCCCCCTTTCGCACACTCTACCAAACTCTGTAACCAGTCTCCTCAGTTTTTCCTCTGAATCAGCCACAAACGCTGTATCATCTGCTAACAACAGCTGACACACTTCCCAATACATACCATTTCGTCCCACCAACTGCGCACCTTTTCCCAACACTCTGGCATTCACTTCTCTCACCACACCATCCATAAACAAATTAAACAACCACGGCGACATCACACATCCCTGTCTCACACCTGTCACAACTGGGAACCATTCACTCGCCTCATTTTGGAATATTTTTTGGAATAAAAACAACAAAAGGAAACCATACCGTAAAACTGTGGCAGATAACCCACAATTATCTAGAGAAGTCTAAGAGGAACAGCAGGAGAAACAGAACTTACATTGATGAAGTCAAAAACCCACAATTACCTAGAGGAGTGGAGTCTTAGAGGAACAGCAGGAGACACAGAACTTATAATGATGAAGTCAAAATTCAGAGCTTAGTATCTCTACTATGATGTTATTTTTATGTGACCAAAAGATCTGACATAGTAGAGATAGTAAGCTCTGAATTTTGACTCCATCTATATAAGTTTTGTGGCTCCTGCTATTCCTCTTAAGACTCCTCATGGTAATTGTGGGTTATCTGCCATTACTTTTACTGTATGGTTTCCTTTTGATGTTTTTATTAGAAAAAATCACAACTAGATAACATTGATAATAATGCATTTTAAGGGGCCAAAAAACCCCACTGTTTTTTTCTAAAAAACATGTTTTTTTAACTAAAAATCATGAGTAAGAAACTGGATATTAATACATTTTATGTAACTTGAAAATTGAAAATCAAAAATCATGTTTTAAAAAAAAAATATCATTTGTAAAACAATATGATTATTGATATAATTTATGTGACCATAAAACCATGCTGATTTTTTCACATTTTTTAGTCAATATGCAGTTTAATGGGCTCACGGAAATTGAAAATTCCGTTCCGAAGGATCACTAAAGGAACACGTTTAAATACCGTTTACATGAATGCCATTCTGGTTGCTGATGCATTATTTTTGAGTTATTTAACTTCAAAATTTTTGTCTTCCATAGCAGTCAGTTCCAGTCAGTTGCACACTTGAGCTGGAGCTGTTGAAGTACTTTTGGGTACTTGTAATTTATCATTAGCCGACCTTGCGGAACCTGAACCCACTTCTAGGATGTTTTTAGTTAATAACACAGCAAAGTTTAGTTTAGTTTATTAGTTAGTTTAACCCATTAGGGCCGAAGGTTCAAAACTTGACAAAACTTAATGAAATTTTGTGCACAACATACACTTAGTAAATCCTCGAAGTTTCACAGAAAAAATCTTAGTGGTTCTAGAGAAATCGATTGTTTTACTCATAAAACCATCGGCAATACGAGGATTAAAACGATACAAGAAAAAAGATTTCAATGTATTACGTAAACTCCAGTTGTAAATGAAACATATATGGATCACATTTGAAGGCTCTTGTTTCTAAGAGCTCCTAATCTTCTTTTTGACAAAATAACAATAGATTAAACACTAGAAGATCAGAGAGTTTATCCGTACCTATGTTTTATAGTTATTTGGTTGTATGGTAATTCTTGAAGCCCTTTGGGTGGAGCCTTACATTGCACTTCTCACACTCACTTTTTGTGTTGCTCTTGCACTCTCTGCGCCTTCTTTGCCTCTCAATTAACACAATCCAGTGATTCTTGACAGCAAATCTTGCAATATGTGCGAGACGGGAATTAGATGGGCATGACCCTGATATGCGGGGAGTACCGTATGACTGACAGTAGAATAGCACATGCTCTATGAAGTTAAAGTTCATTGTTCCAGGAAAGGATTTTTTCATGAGTGAGCAAGCATTGTTTAAAGTACAGCTCAGCATGTGAGAAAAGATTGGCCGCCGCCCCCACTTGCGTTGACTCATTTTGATCCTGTAAGTACCGCAGTGTTGATCCATTAGACCGACAAATTCCATGAGCTTATTACAATTTTGAATACACTCTGGTTGTGGCACATTGCAATATTTCTTTTCTTCTTAGACCCACCTGCTGGTTATTTTCCCCTCAGTTGAATCATAGTTTGACAATAAAATAACGTCCTTATTATCCTTCCACTTAATGAGCACTGTGATCAGCTGTACCTCGTGTAAAATGTTTTGGCATCTTTTCGCTTGCAATAGGAAATCTGTCGGTTCTGTTAGGACGGGAAGGACCAGAAGTTTGGATCCCCATTTCAGTAAAATATTCCATGAGAGTAACACTCGTGAAACCGTTGTCAAAAAATATTTTTGTGACCACTGCAACTTGGAACTTCTGCATTCATGATCAAATTTGCCACACCATTGCCGCCCAAGCCAACATTTGGAACTTCATCATAGTCGTTCGTGCTCTGCTTGCCCATGTACAAATCAAAAAGGTGCAGGTAACCATATTTGAGCACAGTGCCTACATCTTGTCACCAAAGCGAATGGGTTTCCCTTTGATGAACAGTTTAGCACAGTGCTTTCCAAAATATGGGATCATACTCTCTTTGATAGATGAATATTGGCGCAGGGTTCCGCGATACTTGAAAGTATTAGATGATTGAAAATCAAGAGCCCAGCAACAGGAGTTTTACTTCTTTTGGAGTCACATTCAATGCCTTTTTATGTTGCAGGGCACACAAGTTGCGTTGTTCACAAACATGGTCGAGCTATGAATTGCTCATTAAAAAAGAGCTCTCTACTCTACTGGATCATAAGCCTGAGCTGCTTCTGGTGGCTCCTAATCATTTTCACGGTCTTTCTCCTCAATTTGAATGTGAGCAGGTGCCTCCAGAACTTGACGTTTCAGTCGTCTACTTTGAGCCTCATTTTCCTCGTCTGAACGGTCACTGTCTCCATCAGACATAGCTCAAGGTTCAGGGAGACCCATGATGACATCCCCTACCCTGTCGAGATCTTCCAGTAATGCTAGGGCTTCATCGGTATTCAGCCTGAAAGTAAAAAAAATGGCGAGTCACTAAGTGGGAAAGGTAGACCTTATAGTTAGTTCACACTTTTGAATACACTTTTATTGGCTATTTAGTTTCAATTTCTTTCGACAATTCAACATTAAAAACAATGAAAATATTCCCCTCAGGGGGATACATATATTGTATCTATGGGAATTAGCACTCCCAGGGGGACTATGTGAGGGCCTGAGCTAAAGGTTAGGTAGGCTTCCTTTTTGTTGAAATAGAATAGGTTTTTGTTTTGTTACGGACCATCTTTTTTCGGTTCACTGCTATCCTGTTTTTCAGCACTTACTACTTTCTTCTTCAACTTCTTCTTGTTTCATGAACTTCTTTCTTAGCTTCCTGTTTCTGTGCACCTTGTGCACAGATTCCGCGTTCCCTCAACTCTCAACTCCATACTAAATGGTGCCTTCCTCTTTCCTCTCTTGGAACATCTTTGTCGTGGTTAAGGGAGGCTAAAACTTTCGTATATAATTATAATAATAACAATGAAAATATTATGGTGAACGAAGCAATGTTGTTGGTATCGCAGTATCTCTTGATCCTAGCTAACAAAAACGATGATGAGAGAACTTGGGCCCCTAGTGCTGAGCATTTTATGTATCAAACTAAGAATTTGTAAGCACTGTTATTTGAATACTACAGAGTATTTAGACTTTATTTTAGGTGTTGTGAGAAGTGTAGACATAAAAGATGATATTTAAATACCTTTACTTACCATTTCTTCCTTGAATGACAAGCAGCAGAGGATATTCCGGGAGCACTTACACTTAGCTGCGTCCTCTTGGGCATGATGTAAACAAATTATATAATTGTAAGCCAACCATACGAGCCACTGCAACGAAACTGGTTCAAAACACGTATTAATGCCCCGACATCATAAATTAATTTGTTATAGCTAATTTTTATAATGTGTATTTGAATAATCATCAGTGTTATCAAAGTTTTATACATCAAACCTTTGGCCCTAATGGGTTAAGCCTCCCTATCCGCAATAAAGGCAATTTAAAGAGAGGAAGGAAGAAGGCACCATTTAGTATGAAGTGAAGGGAACGTGGAATGGAATCTATGCAGAAAGGGCACAGAAACTGGAAGATGAGAAAGAAGTTCATGAAACAAGAAAAAAGTTGAAGAAGAAAGTAGTAGGTGCTGAAAAACAGGACAGCACTGAACCAAAAGAAAATGGTCCATAACCAAACAAAAACCTATTTGATTACAACAAAAAGGAAGCCTCCTACCTAACCTTTAGCTCGGGCCCTCACATGGTTCCCCTGGGAGCGCTAATTCCCATAGATACACTAGTTGTATTCCCCTGAGGGGATAACACAGCAAATAATATCACCCAAAAATATTAGGGGGCTGGGAAAGTGAATACTTGAATGTACAGTATTCACTCCTTCGCTTTTACTAATGTTCTAAGGTGGCTGCCATATTGAAACTGATGTCAACTGCATATAACAATAATAATAATAATAATAATAACAATCGTGATTTGGGGCGAGGCTGCGCTCCGGCGACGTAACTTGCGTGATTTCTTGCGCTTCGCAGCCGTGATGCTCCTGGACGACGCCGGGCGTGCGCTTCAGGCACTTGAGGCCGCCCGCGCGACGCAGAAATGCGCTTCCGTGACGAGGCCTCTCATAAGTTTTCGCTCAGCCACAAGCTAGCGCTCAGTAATTGGGAACCATGATTGGTTGTCATCGATTGCCCCCCTTCCAATCACTGGTCAACTCTCATTGCCCCCTTTTGAGGCTAGAATCTTTCATTGGTGGAACGGTTACTTTTGGCAGCCATTTTTTTATATAATACGATAAAAGGGGGCTAACAACGCACACTTTAGCCTCGTGAGCTCGTCCGAATGTGATGAATTAACGCCTGTGTAAACTCGATCCTTAGAGGTTTCACAATTATGTCAAGCCGTGTAATTATGTATATATTTATAATAAACGAATTACGTTTCTGTCAAAGATTTATTTTTGTTTGATTGTCCATTGCTGTCATGAAAATGTTTAACTTCAAAGATGAAAGACCTATGATTAAATTGAATGTCTTACACGTTGACTGCTTAGAGTTAAAGTAAAGTTCAATATGCAACTCAAATTTAGAGTCAGAAATGCTTTGCAATCATATAAATACCTAGCATTAACTGGGTCCATTTGCTAACTTAATTTAAAAATGGGTATTTGAATTTTTCATAAGACCAATTGATGCACCGTATTGCGAGCATCGTGTGGCTGGTGTGGTGTGTTGTTGGTGTGGTGTGTGTTTGGTGTGGTGTGTGTGTGGTTGGTGTGGTGTGTGGTGTGTGGTTGGTGTGGTGTGTGGTGTGTGGTTGGTGTGGTGTGTGGTTGGTGTGGTGTGTGGTTGGTGTGGTGTGTGGTGTGTGGTTGGTGTGGTGTGTGGTTGGTGTGGTTGGTGGGGTGTGTGGTTGGTGGGGTGTGTTGTTGGTGTGGTGTGTGGTTGGTGTGGTGTGTGGTTGGTGTGGTGTGTGGTTGGTGTGGTGTGTGGTTGGTGTGGTGTGTGGTTGGTGTGGTGTGTGTTTGGTGTGGTGTGTGTTTGGTGGGGTGTGTGATACGTGGTGGGTGGGGCTGGTGGTGGGTGTTGCTGGTGGCGGGTGTGGCGTGTGTGGCAGGTGGTGAGCTGGTGGCGGGTGTGGCATGTGGGGCTGGTGGCGAGTGTCGCATGTGGGGCTGGTGGCGAGTGTCGCATGTGGGGCTGGTGGCAGGTGTTGCATGTGGGGCTGGTGGCGGGTGTGGCATGTGGGACTGGTGGCGGGTGGGGGGTGGTGCTGGTGGCGGGTGGTGCTGGTGGCGGGTGGGGGGTTGTGCTGGTGGGGGGTTGTGCTGGTGGCGGGTTGTGCTGGTGGCGGGTGGGGCTGGTGACGTGTGAGGCTGGTGGTGGGTGGGGCTGGTGGCGGGTGTTGCTGGTGGCGGGTGGTGCTGGTGGCAGGTGGTGCTGGTGGCGGGTGGAACTGGTGGCGGGTGGAACTGGTGGCGGGTGGGGCTGGTGGCGGGTGGAGCTGGTGGCGGGTGGGGCTGGTGGCGGGTGGGGCTGGTGGCGGGTGGGGCTGGTGGCGGGTGGGGCTGGTGGCGGGT
The DNA here is from genome assembly GCA_030386875.1 of Morinoia aosen. Taxonomy (NCBI): domain Eukaryota; kingdom Metazoa; phylum Arthropoda; class Malacostraca; order Amphipoda; family Talitridae; genus Morinoia; species Morinoia aosen. The sequence continues at coordinate 1,010,712 of CM059567.1, forward strand.
GGGGCTGGTGGCGGGTGGGGCTGGTGGCGGGTGGGGCTGGTGGCGGGTGGGGCTGGTGGCGGGTGGTGCTGGTGGCGGGTGGTGCTGGTGGCGAGTGGTGCTGGTGGCGAGTGGTGCTGGTGGCGAGTGCTGCTGGTGGCGAGTGCTGCTGGACGCTGGTGGCGGGCTGTGCTGGTGGCGGGTGGTGCTGGTGGCGGGTGGTGCTGGTGGCGGGTGGTGCTGGTGGCGGGTGGTGCTGGTGGCGGGTGGTGCTGGTGGCGGGTGGTGCTGGTGGCGAGTGGTGCTGGTGGTGAGTGGTGCTGGTGGCGAGTGCTGCTGGATGCTGGTGGCGGGTTGTGCTGGTGGCGGGTGGTGCTGGTGGCGGGTGGTGCTGGTGGCGGGTGGTGCTGGTGGCGGGTGGTGCTGGTGGCGGGTGGTGCTGGTGGCGGGTGGTGCTGGTGGCGGGTGGTGCTGATGGCGGGTGGTGCTGGTGGCGGGTGGTGCTGGTGGTGGGTGGTGCTGGTGGCGGGTGGCGCTGGTGGCGGGTGGTGTTGGTGGCTGGTGGTGCTGGTGGTGGGTGGTGCTGGTGGCCTGTGAGGCTGGTGGCGGGTTAGGCTGGTGGCGGGTTAGGCTGGTGGCGGGTTAGGCTGGTGGCGGGTGAGGCTGGTGGCGGGTGGTGCTGGTGGCGGGTGTTGCATGTGCGGCTGGTGGCGGGTGTGGCATGTGGGACTGGTGCTGGTGGCGGGTGGGCTGGTGGCGGGTGTTGCATGTGGGGCTGGTGGCGGGTGTGGCATGTGGGACTGGTGGCGGGTGGGGGGTGGTGCTGGTGGCGGGTGGGGCTGGTGGCGTGTGAGGCTGGTGGCGTGTGAGGCTGGTGGCGGGTGAGGCTGGTGGCGGGTGAGGCTGGTGGCGTGTGAGGCTGGTGGCGGGTGAGGCTGGTGGCGTGTGAGGCTGGTGGCGGGTGAGGCTGGTGGCGTGTGAGGCTGGTGGCGTGTGAGGCTGGTAGCGGGTGTGGCATGTGGGGCTGGTGGCGGGTGTTGCTGGTGGCGGGTGGAACTGGTGGCGGGTGGTGCTGGTGGCGGGTGGTGCTGGTGGCGGGTTGGGCTGGTGGCGGGTGGGGCGGGTGAGGCTGGTTGCGGGTGAGGCTGGTGGTGGGTGAGGCTGGTGGCGGGTGGTGCTGGTGGTGCTGGTCGTGGGTGGTGCTGGTCGTGGGTGGTGCTGGTTGTGGGTGGTGCTGGTCGTGGGTGGAGCTGGTGGCGGGTGGTGCTGGTGGCGGGTGTTGCTGGTGGCGGGTGTTGCTGGTGGCGGGTGTTGCTGGTGGCGGGTGGTGCTGGTGGCGGGTGGTGCTGGTGGCGGGTGGTGCTGGTGGCGGGTGGTGCTGGTGGTGGGTGGTGCTGGTGGCGGGTGGTGCTGGTCGCTGGTGGTGCTGGTGGCGGGTGGTGCTGGTGGCGGGTGGTGTTGGTCGCTGGTGGTGCTGGTGGCGGGTGGGGCTGGTGGCGGGTTGGGCTGGTGGCGGGTGGGGCTGGTGGCGGGTGGTGCTGGTCGCTGGTGGTGCTGGTGGCGGGTGGGGCTGGTGGCGGGTGGGGCTGGTGGCGGGTGGGGCTGGTGGCGGGTGGTGCTGGTGGCAGGTGGCGCTGGTGGCAGGTGGCGCTGGTGGCAGGTGGCGCTGGTCACTGGTGGCGCTGGTCACTGGTGGTGCTGGTGGCGGGTGTGTAGCTTGGTGTGGTATGTGTGGCGGGTATGTGGCTTGGTGTGGTAGGTGTGGCGAGTGGTGTGTGTGTGGCGAGTGTGGTGTGTGGATGTTACATAATTATCAATTTGAAAATCAATACCTGTTGTTAACAAAATGTACGGCATTTAGTGTGATATATGCATGGAAATCATGTGTAGAAATTTTCGCGCGTCAGTCTACGTTTTCTTCTAACGCTCTGAGCAGACCAACTCAAGGTCATCGCCATTGTACATCAAAAAGCAGCTGTCATCACGTGTGCTAGTTCAAATACAAATGCTATTCTAGTTAGTTTCCTTGCATATTCCGTATAGATTTGCTAGAAATAGTTGTAACCCAGAATTTACAAATAGCATGCTTTAACCAACATGTAATGTTGAGAATGCTCACCTTTGTTGCATCAGGGGTCGCGCGAGCGCATCAACCGTCAAAATTCAAATAAAAATCACTCAAATTTCACCATCCAGGTAAAATTATTGGCTGAAAATACATATGCAGGTAAAGAAACCCTAGATGCGTCTAAATCAAGCAAAAAATTGCGAGTTTCTACGAAGTTTTTTGTATAATTTCGAAAACAATTTTTGAGGTTAACATTTGTCAGGTAAGCGCAGAAAGCCGTCGAGTTTTTCAAGATTTACGACCATTAACAAAAATTTAGATGACCCTAAGCCCCATAAACTCTAAAAGATATCAGATAATGGTCTCACGCAGCTACGGACAAATTTTCAGCGCATAATTCCGTTCCTAAAATAAAAAATTCGACATTTTCAAAAACACGTCGTTCATGATTAAACGTGAATCTATTCTGGGAACCTGACCGGGTACAGCTATAGGTCTTGGATGGGACTTCTTCCAAATAATAGAAATTAGTATTATAAGAAAAACTTGATAATAATTACTTTTGTTATTTTAGTCATTAAGTACTTGCGTTATTATCTAGACCCCCAAAATTTAATATGAATTGATTCAGGAATGAAGGATGTTCACGCGTAGTTGGGTTTGGAGTTGGTTTTCGCTTATAATCCATCATAACTAAATAATTAGGGCATGAATAAATGAAAAACTCATTTCCCGAGCCGTTATCTATGCACTCTTTCGAACGATATACAGCCCGCCCCCTTCTGAGCACTCACAACCAATGATAATGAGTAATAAATTGATGTCAGATGAGCGCAAGAAATCACGAGTATAATAATAATAAAAATAATAATAATGAAGGCATCTCGGATGCTTTATTTCCAATCAAGCCTGATACATATCACCTTGTACATTGGATTTTCAAATGCCTTATACCTAACGCCAGGACGCCATGACCATGACGCTTTCCCCCGGTCAAGACCGGTACCCATTTCAGACACCTGGGTAGAGTGGGGTATTGTGCTTGGAATTTTTCTCCCATACCCAACAGAGAAAATCGCCACCACCAGCGCCGAGATTCGATCCCGGGTCTGCCGCACGGGGGCAGAACCTCTAGCCACATGGCTATGGCGAGCACTTAGTATCAATTTTAGTATTCATTACCCCAGTCCCACTAATATTATTGGGGTGACAACCTGTATTGTGTTATTAACTAAAACATCCTAGAAGTGGGTTCAGGCTCCACGAGGTCGGCCAATAACAAATTACAAAGTACCCAAGCGTACTCTAACAGCTCAAGCGTGCAACGGAACTGCTATGGAAGACGAAAATTCAAAACTTGAATAACTTGAAAATAACGCATCTGCAAGCAGAATATTCTTGTAAAACATTTTTAAATGTGTTGCTAGTTATTCTTTGGTGCAGAATTTTTAATTTGTGTGAGCGCATTCAACTGCATATCGACCAATTTTTTTTACAAGAAAGCATGTCTAAAAAAATAGAGAACAATATATATAATTTGACCAAAAAAATTTTCTTTTTTCAAACATGTTTTTTTTTTACAAGTCGTTAACATTCATTTTTTGGTCATGAATTCTGTGAAGAAAATGGATTTTAATGTATTTTATGTGACCAAAAAACCCCTCAGGGGGATACAATTATTGTATCTATGGGAACTAGCGCTCCCAGGGGGACAATGTGAGGGCCCGAGCTAAAGGTTAGGTAGGCTTTCTTTTGTTAAAATAGAATAGGTTTTGTTGTGTTACGGACCATCTTTTTTTCGGTTCACTGCTGTCCTGTTTTTCACCGCCTACCACTTTCTTCTTCAACTTTTTCTTGTTTCATGAACTTCTTTCTTAGCTTTCTGTTTCTGTGCCCTTTCTGCATAGATTCCACGTTCCCTTAACTCCATACTAAATGGTGCCTTCTTCCTTCCTCTCATTACATCTCATTGTTGAGGATAGGGAGGCTGAAACTAACTAATAAACTAAACTGTGACCAAAAAACCATGATTTTTTTTAAAAAAACATGTTTTTTACAAAAAATCATTAGGTATCCATTTGTTATTTTTTTGTAAAAAACATTTTTAACAAAAAGCATGGTTTTTGGTCGAATAAAACATTAATATACACATTTTTGGTGATGATTTTTCTGTGAAAAAGATGTTTTAAAAAAAACAGTATGGTTGTATTTGGTCAGATAAAATATATTTACATCCATGATTTTTAGTCAGGATTTTTCTGTAAAAAAAAAACTATTTTTTTTTCAAAAAAGCTGCATTGGGTTTTTTGATCACACAAAATATTTTAATATCTACATTTTTTTGTCATGATTTTATATAAAAAAATGTTTTTTTGAAAAAACAAGCATGTTTTTTTGGTCACATAGAAGATAATAGTACCTATGTTTTTTCAGTCATGAATTTTTTGTAGAAAAAATGTTTAAAAAAAAAAAGCATGGTTGTTTGGTCCCATACAGTATATTAGTATCCATGTTTTTCAAGTCATGATTTTTCTGTAAAAAAAAGCATTGTTTTTTGTCTCAAAATATATTAATATCCATATTTTTTAGTCTTTTTTTTGTAAAAATAACATGTTTTTAAAAAAACAGCATGTTTTTTTTGTAATATCTGTATCAATGACCGACCATAAGTAAAGATATATTATAACAACACACTATTTGGGAAGTTGAAAGGGATTGACATGCATTGTAAAATAAGTGAAATATCAAAACATGAAACCACAGAAAATAAGAAAATTAAATTAAACCATAGAAAACCATGATTTTTACCACCACGACATTGTATCCACCACACCTGTGCCGCTATCGCCCCGCCACATACACCAGAAAGCTCCCCTGACAGCAGATAAACACATGCCTCTCCCTCCTGCAGATGTCTGGCAAGGACGCATAGTTACGCAGCTCTCCTGCCTTCGCTTCACCTCGGAGACTATCTTCAGTCTCAGCAGAGGAAGACGTGAACAAAACTTCGAGCACAAAAATTTTTTGCAAATATATCCAGGTAAATCTCTTTCTGTAAATCCAGGTAAAATTAGTATGCTGCTTTATCTTATAATCTGACATGAAAACAAATAACGTAAAGTGGTTCTTTTCCTTGCTGAGTTATTTTAAAACAAGGTATTTTAAAAAAAAAAATATATCCACATTTTTTTAGCCATGTTTTATCATGTCAAAAAAACGTTTTTTTTAAAAAACATGTTTTTTTTTAAAAAAATACAGGACGGTTTTTTTTGAGTTGCATCACTAGGTATAACTGGCTCTAGTTTCCTTCTCTATTTTCTACTTCTGCGCCATTTCAAAAATGATGCAATAGTCAAACTGGTTTGTAACTGGTCATTGTTGCTCAAAGTTGAAGAATTATTGTCATCAGAGAAAACAGTTATGTTTACTTCATTGTTTTCATCATTCATAAGAACAATTTGGATATCTTCAGCAGTATCTATTGCGTTAGGGGCATCATTTTCTAAATAGTCCCAATCTTTGTCATGCCAGGTCATAGTAAGAATGAATAGATGCATTATCATCCATTAGCAAATGCTCAATGTGTTTGTTAGATTATGGTTTTGATTTCACGGTAACCTAAAAACACAGTACAATTCATCAAAAACCATAAATAAAGAGACAGAACAGAAATATAGTGTACGTAGTGGCATAGAGATATACAATGTTGATGTGTCCATTTCATATCTAACGGGATAACACCTGCATTTTTTGCTGATTTGAACAAAACATGTTATATAACCGATGATTTCCAATCCTAATCTAGTTAAATACTCAAAGTAATCCTAATTAATGAAGTAAATGCATTCTATTAAAACCAGTAAATTTGATATAAGCCTAATAAATTATCACAAGTCATGGGATCCGGGTGGCTGCCCCACTGCAGGGCTACCCGGTGGCATTGGCAGTCCAGTGTAAATATTTCAAAATTTCCATACAGTGAAGAAATCCTTGGAAATATTTTGCTGCATATATACCTAGATAGTTGTCCCAAAATGATTATATTTTTTTAACCAATATATGATTTGAAAATTATCAGGGCCGGCGAGTTGGGACTCTGAACATCCAACTCCGACATGGTAATAGTAATTGGATATTTTCACACCATACATCTATTTTATGTTACCTATCAATAAAAATGGTATTTTATCATTTCCAATTGAGGAAATTGGACAATTTTAAGAATTATAAATGACTTTATTACTATGTCTTCTGGTGTTTTTAACACTTTCATTGAAAAAAATACTGAAGCTAGTTCAATGCTGATTGTTTAGAAGAAAGTAAGTGTTAGCAATTTTCATACACATTGTTGTGTCATAGATAATAATAATTTATAGTTGGAATAGAAAAAGAACCAAATAACTCCTAGTGACAAAAGAGTTAAGGGCAGCGTCCCCAATAGGGATCCAGGATTTTGAGACCCTTTGAGAAACTCTGATTTTTGCTGCAATAAGAAGAGTAGGAGGTCAGGTACATCCTGTCAAAAAATGACTTGTACATTCACTCGTTTGCCCGCTACAGGGCGAACGAAAACAAAGACATGTTTACATGTCTTTGTTTTGCCTAGTGATGCAAAAAATACGGTCTTATTTGATTGCGTTTTTTATGCAACAAAAACGTGTTTTTTATGTGTTTTTTTTTTGTTTTGTTTTGCACACCTAAATTTTGTTAAGTATATGTCTTGTAAGAGTCGGGTTTTTTCTTCCGCACTCTATATTTATGAGTTTTTAATTCATCATTTCTGTTTCTTTTCTGAATAAACTCGCTCGGCAGAGCGTTACGTTAATTATTAATTAATGAGAATCAATGATTATGATATGCTGCCACCACCCGGGGTTCCCGGGACTAAAATATAGTGAAATTGAACAATAGTGTATATTTTCTCGGGTAGCAGTGGCTGAGGGCCAACGCGCGTGTTACAAACTCGTGTGACGAGATACCCTAATAGAGAGAGAGGTAAGGGAAGACTCGGGAAGATTAAAATCGTTTATTGGGAGAGGCTGGCCGACTGTAGGCACTCACGAGTTTAGATGGACACCAAGATTTATGCGGTATTTGACCTTCCCGCAGTTACTCTACAAAGACTTTACAACCAGCGTGTTCCAACAATACGCTAACAGGAGCACGTCTTCCGCCCACACTATTGGCGATCGCCGGAATTTCATGATTCAGCAATATCACAGACCGTTTAGCAGACAGTCCAATATGAACCCGACATCAATCCAAAATGAATGTTTCACATACGTTCAACAACGACCCAAGGAAAACCCGATCCAAAAATGAACGTCTCGCACACGTTCCAACAAGAACCACAAGTACTGAAAACACAACTACTGGAACCGCCGATCTCAAGTTTTGAACTCCAATAAGGGAAGCCACCACTATCAGAACACCGCGCGAAGCGTTTTATTTAACTTTACTTTACTAGTCTCTGATCCCTCCCGTCTGGAGCCCTTCACTGCTCACTCAAACGACCGGCGACCGAATGCCCTTCCTCCTCTGAGCCCGCTCCCTTCTCGTCTCGCGCCTCCCTCCCAAAAGGGGGGTAGGTTTTGTGGGGAGAAGGGATGCAGGGGTAAGCTCTCGTGGGGGCCCAGCTTTCTCCGACCATGACGTATTCAGTAATTGCTCTCCCGCTCTGTCCTTCGTCCCAGCGACCAAAGCCGGCCGTCGTTTTTATATATCTCCAATAACTTATAGGGCCCTTGACAAATTTACGTGGTCGTGCTCTACGAGTCCTGCGTCGTCTTTATGACTGTGTAACCGCCGCAGCCCAAGCATACCAATTTATCCAATTTAATATGGGAAGTGTTTCGTATGAGACGTCCCGCTTGTCAAGTTCCCAAAAAACCAATGCTCGAGTGCCGGCATTAAATTTACGACCCGTATAGATTCAGAGAACGCTGTCTTCCCCGCATTTTAGATTTTCTTCTTGGCAACGCTAACGGCTAGGATCCATGATATACAGTCTGGTTTTTTTTTTTCCCATGTTTTTTAGTCATTTTATTGTTATAAAAACATCAAAAAGAAACCATACAGTAAAAGTGGTGGCAGATAACCCACAATTACCTAGAGGCGTCTAAGAGGAACAGCAGGAGCCACAGAACTTATATTGATGGAGTCAAAATTCAGAGCTTACTATCTCTACTATGTCTGATTTTATTTTTATGTAACCAAAAAAATCAGACTTAGCAGAGATAATAAGCTCTGAATTTTGACTCCATCAATATAAGTTCTGTGGTAAGTTCTGTGGCTCCTGCTGTACCTCTTAGACTCCTCTAGACTCCTCTAACAATTTTCAATATTGGTTTGCGATAGAAAACAAGTCTATCGCAAACCAACATTTACTGGTTTAGGATTGAGTTTTTTTAGCTTTTGCTGTTTTCAATTCAAAATAAATGGTATCAAAACATTACTGTATAGGGCTTTTAGTGTTTGCAGCACATTTGGTTTCCTTCACGAGGAATTTATGTTCTTAAAGAACTACTTTGTTGAGAATGGGTTCCCTGTTTGCCCAGTAGATGATTCAATTAGAAAATTTCTCTCTATTTGCACAAATGTTCCATCGGTTGCCTCTGTTGATAGAAAACATTGTTACGTTTCACTATTGTACCTAGGTGCTCAGTCGGAAAAACTAAAATCTGAACTATCCCTCCTTTTTATCAAAGTTTTTTACGCAGTGTGATTTTAAATTTACTCCTGTCAATTCCTTGTCAGTTGGATCTTTTTTCAAATTCAAGGATGAACTTCCTAAAGGCATGCTTGACTCGGTTGTAAACAAGCATAGTTGTGCACGATGTGGTGCATCTGAATACGTTGGATCTACATCCCGTAGCCTGTGTATTCGTGTGGCTGAGCATGCTGGACGAAGTCACCGTACTAATAACCTTTTATCAGCACCTTCTCACTCTGCAATACGCACACATGCAGAAAAATGCAACCTGCATGTTAGATTATCTGATTTTGAAGTTTTAGGCCAAGGAAGTAACCCAATAGAACTTAGAATATTAGAATCTATTTTCATTTATAGTTTGTGTACAGTATTATTGGGGTAGCTAAGAATAGAAGAGGGATTATGTAGTTGGCATCCTTGCTATTAATTAAAAAAAATTTGAAATTACTATGGTCATTTAATTGCCTGTTTTACATAAAATCGTATTAAATGATCTGTTCATAATTATTTTCTCAAAATTGCTTCTCAGAGAAATCATCTATTGCAGTTATTGACTTGCATTTAATATTTTTTCAGAGTGATTTAAATACTTTAGTATATTTTTTCTGTAAATTTTGCATAGAACTAATTTCTATTTAGTTTTTAAATGTTATCACTTTACAGTTTCAATGAGATTCTGTATGACCAGTGGCTTTGATTTTCTTGCAAGTTAGATGATTCATTTAGAAAATGATTAGCTAGTAGAGCTTCTGTAAAAATTTAGCCAGTCAGTACCATACTTAGAAACCTGGTTAGGAAGGAAATTTTGAGTTGCTTGAAAAACATTCTGCTGTTTTTATTCAAAGTTGAACATGAGGACTAATTTCCAGGTTTGATCTCCATTCTGACCAGCGGGTTGATTTCAATGTTGGTCTCCCAATTTTGTTCTTTTGTAAAAGTTGCTGATGAACAAACTGACCTATAATTTCTTGATTCATTTTACTATTCTGGACCCATATTTATCTCAAATTTTTTATCTTGCAAGGTTAGTTGGTACCATAAATAAATAGTAAGTATAGATGTGTAGAGAATGAGATATGAAGTTATATTTAGATATAAAGGTTGATGCAGATATAAAAACAGAGATAGTTATGAATATAGATATGTATGTTGATATACTGTGATATAAATATGGATATAGGTATAAATGTGGACATGGATGGATATATAGATGTTGAGATGTATAGGTATATCTGGATGTACTATATATGTATTCATTTGCATAGTTGATGGTGAATTAAATATACACATTATAATGAGAGTTACCTCTGACAATAAATTTACATTTTCATGTACTGACATAGCCAATTCTCATGAGTGTGTCATAAAAATGCACAGACTTTAGTGGTAACCATGAATACAGAATACAGATCATGACAATGATATAGTGAAATACAATATAACTCTAAAAGAACCAAACAATTTTCAAGGAATGACATTAAAAAGCTCAATACAGCTCGATCAGAATGTCTCAAGTGAAGTACATCAAGTGCCATACCAACTCCTGCAGGCAATTGGCAGCACTATTTGCATTATAGTGAAATACAATATATACTTTGCCATAGATGCATTGCAATTAATGCTGCCAACTGCCTGCAGGAGTTGGTATGGCACTTGATGTACTTCACTTCAGACATTCTGATTGAGCTTTTTAATGTTATTCCTTGAAAATTGTTTGGTTCTTTCAAAGTTATATTGTATTTCACTACATCATTGTCATGATCTGTATTTAAGTAAGCATACGCTGAAATAATTGAGCTTTTTATAATTGTTTTCATAATTTTAAAAAGAAGTAACAGCTGCTTTTTGGCATGTCATAATTAATAGCTTCTTCATAATGGAGATTTGGAAATGTTTTAGGTAATCTATTTCAACATTAGAATAAATGAAAAAAATAAAACACAATGTAAACAAGCTGCAATGAAAGAAATAACACAACTCTAGCAAAACCTGACTCAGTCACACACATTTTGTCTCTGGAATCAATGCACATCATTGGCTGCGGTGATAGGTGTATTTTATGCCATAGTACAAAATTTCTTGCTGAAAACTTTCGAAGTTGCACCAAAAATATAAAAAATCAGTAATGTGTACATTTATTAAAATAAGAAAGTGTTGAATACATCATTACAAGTTAAAAAAGAATAGAAATGAGTATATTTCATAGAAAGAGGTAAAAATTGATTTAATATTTAAACAGAATGTGCCAAAAACTTCAAACCGCTGTGATGAAAACAGAACAACTTTTCCCTATTATAGCTGTGTTGTAATGGTGTTGAGCAACGAAATGGCACCTGTTCTGCATTGTTTCCTTCCATAGTGTAGATACAGAAAAGGAAAAGCGGCTCCGTTCTGGGGTTTACTCACGAGGAAATTCAAGAAAACCAGTTTCACGTCTTTGACGTCTGCATGGAACTAAAAAGAAAATTTTCAACTTCTGTCTATGTTAAACCTACAGATAATGGCTCATACACACTCTCTTCACTTTCCAGGTGCCCCTGTCTCACAAGAAATCAATTGTCAAGACACTACTTCATTGCGCATTGAAATATTGCTTGACATGGGAGACATGCACGCAAGACATCAACCGCATTAAACAAGCATTAACTAACAACAGCTTCCCCTTGATGATTTTAAATAAGATAGTGAAAACACTTTTAAATAGATATTATGGTTGGGGTCAGAATCGCCCAGCAGAAACAGTTGACCTCTGTCGGACTCCATAACCTCGGAACTTACAAAAAAGATGCAGATTTTCTCATGAATACAGTTTTGAAACACACTTGTACAATCAATCCTTCTAAGAAAATTTTCATCAGGCCGTATTTCAAGCCACAAAAACTAGCAACATTCTTCACTACCAGACTTCGAGAATCGGACCATCAGCGTGCGGGCGTGGTCTACAAGTTTACTTGCCCAGAGGAAAGCTGCCAGGCTTCCTACGTAAGACACACCACCTGCACGCTGGAGAGAAGAGCAAAACAGCACCGTTATTCATCCAGCAGCATCTTCGAACACTTCAGAGATGATCACCAAAAAGAACCACCCAACTTGGATTCATTTCTTCCAGCATTCAGCATAATGCACACTTACTCTAACTTGGCATCAATAAAAATTGCAGAAGCCTTAGAAATCAGAAAACATGTACTGATAATAAATGTAAAGTACAACAAATTTTACAACTACTTGAACTTGTTCACATAGAAAAAGCATGCCCAGCACAGGAGGGTACTTGAGGCATCATCAAGAACTCACGCTGCCAGCCTCATACCAGTGCAGTTCTCTCTTGTCTGCTCCATTTATCAAACTAGCTTCCTAAAATTTACCATGAACTGCTCAAAAATGAATAGAAGTCATGAGTTTGCATGTCAGAAAAAACCAAAGACAGTGTGGAATCCTTGTAACATTCCTAACGTACACACTTATAGATCGAGTTTTCTAATTTTTACACAAAATTTTTTTATCGCTGCTTTAACCAAAAATTTTGTGTGTTGGTAATCAAAAGTTGCATATGAAAAAGCAAAAAAAAGGAAAATTTGGTTCTATCACTTTGTCAGAAATGTTTCAAGGATTCTAAAACTGTCTTCGGTTTTGTTCTAGCATGAAAACTCGTTGACTTCTATTCCTTCAAAATGTCACAAAAAATTACATATGTTATGTAAAGAAAGTATATTCCCTTTTTTCTCTAAAACTAAGGCCAATGTGGAAAAAGTGAAAAGAGCAAAATGTATTTGTTTCAAAATTACTGATACCGGGACAAATTCAGAACAATTGGTTAATAAACAAAAAATCGCTCATATGATCCCTTTAATTTGTTTAATAAAATTCCCATTGTAATAACAGGTGTAATCAGACACAAAAAGTACATTAATTTATTTGTTTATTAGGGAGTTTGACCAATCACAAATGACATGTTTTGATAGTTTCCTTTATGTAAATCAAGATATGGATGACAAACACTTAGATCCATCCTAACACCACCCATGATTAAAATGTTCTTGTATGTACTTATGCACTTGTGAAATTTTCATCACCGATGAGGTCATTAAGCGCTTATCTTTAAGGTCATAGACACACGCACCAAGCAAGTAACTACTGTATTGTTATTCAATTATAAAAAGTCAAAAGTTTTTGAATAACTTGCTGTATCTTTTCAAAAACTTAGGGGTTAATAATATTTATTATAATTCTGCGTGTTCCTTCCTTGGTAAGTTAGATAGACTGTCCTTAACACTTTCATTGCTTTTATCAATCAATGTAAAGATCATTGCGGTGTTTATGCTACAGTTTGATTATATGATTTAATTTATGAAGCCATTTGTGTTGGACTTTTATACAGGCCCTGCTAGGATACGTTAGCCTTGGTAATGATGTACAGTGGTACCTCGAGACACGAGTTTGATTCGTTCCAGAGCTGAGCTTGTAAGTCAATCAGCTCGTATCTCAAATGTATTTCTCCCATTTAAAATAACTGAATTTGATTTAATTAATTCCAGACCTATGAAAAATCCCCAAACCATTGTAAATTATGAATAAAGATATGTTTTCTAATAACAAATAAACATCCATAATTAACATATACATAACAAAATATGAAATAAAGAGTTATTTAGCATAATAGTATTAACCTTGGAGACAGACCAGTGCGGCTAACAAAGGTGAACGGCAAGGAGGAGGGAGAAGGGATGCATGCATTCTAGACAGTTACGTAAATAGTGTTTCAGAACTTGAAACAATTTTTGTAACTTTAAAGCTAAAACTGCACCTTCCTTATTTTAAATGAAACATAAAACGTAAATAATACACTTAACTTTGAACTTAAACTAAGCGCAACATTTAAGTCAATTTAATTATGTATCCCTTATTTTTGCCTTCTTGGCTGCACTTTCTGCGCTCTCTCTTGCAGCTCTTTTCAAGAAAAATGTCTCTAAAGAACTTTGCTTTTGCCTGCCTTTCAAAATGTTTCAAAAATGTGACACAAGTAGAATTTTCTCCATTTCCTCGTGGATATTTGTCCTTAATTGGGAAAGAATTGTCCCTTTTGCTGGTGTAGCACTCATGATGGCATCCTTTTTGCTTCAATATCGTACAAATTATCAATGCACTTTGGTCATAGATCTTTGCAAGTTCAATAACTCGAACGCCACGGTCCTGTTTTCCTATCATTTTTTGCTATAGTTCTATCAACATCATCCTCTTCTCGTCACCATTGTCCTTAGCACTCGCTTTCTTGGGCCCCAAGATAACACAAAAAAAGCTCAGTTATCACGCTTTTTCCCTGCCCCACAGCATCAACAATTTCTCTCGCATGGCCAAAAATTCTTTAAATTTAAACTTGCCGGTCGGTGTGCGTGCGTATGACTGTGACTCACCACACACCACGCTTGTATATCACAATATGCATCACTGCATACGTCACTAAGATGATGGCATCTTTGAGGAGATTGTCCCAGGTCTCTGTCGGTCCGGTGAGCTTTTTTTGTTTTGTGTTCGAAAAGAACCCTTAGGTGGTGGACTATTCCGTCCTAAAATTTTATGGCGCTACGGACAATAGATCCCCTCTCCCTAGAGGGAGGGGAACGGGGACAAAATCTTGAATTTTCGACCCCATTTCAACCCCATATAAAAAGAAAACAATACGGGAAATGGATAATTTGAAAATTTACTTCTACTAATGTTCCAGGGATTCTAAAACTCTTTATTTCTGTTCTAGCATAAAAACTCAATGAGAAGGTACGGTTGTACCTTCTCAATGTTTTTGTACTAAAAATCATGACTAAATAAACATGAATATGCATATGAGACCTAAAAAACCCCATGCTGTTTTTTTTAAAAATGTTTTTTTACAGACAATTATGTATAAGAATACCTGGATATGAATATATTTTGTGCGACTAAATAACCATGCTGTTTTATTTTATATATTTTTCATAAAAAATTGTATCTTAAAATCATGGATATTAACATATTTTGTCACCAAAAAAATTGTTTCTTTTTTCAAAGGTGTTTTTTTATTAAAAAGTTATTATTATTCATTTTTTGGTCATGACTTCTTTGTAAAAAAAATACCCCTTCAGGGGGATACAATTATTGTATCTATGGGAACTAGCGCTCCCAGGGGGACAATGTGAGGGCCCAAGCTGAGAGTTAGGGAGGCCTCTTTTTGTCGAAATAAAATGTTTTTGTTATGTTGAGGACCACCTTTTTTTGGTTCACGGCTGTCCTGTTTTTCAGCACCTACTACTGTCTTCTTCAACTTTGATCTTGTTTCATAATCTTCCTTCCTCTCTTTGGATTGCATTTGTTGCTGGGTAGGGAGGCTAAAACTAATGACTAATCTAATCTGTAAAAAAAACATGGATATTAATTTATTTTATGTGACCAAAAAACCATGCTTTTTGAAAAGGATTTTTTACAAAAACATGAATGTTATTAAATTTTATCTGACCAAAAAAAACATGACCTTTTAAAAACCATGTTTTTTCACAAATGTCATTAATATCCATGTTTTTTAGTCATGATTTTTTTGGTAAAGAAAACATGATTTAAAAAAACCAGCATGGTTTTTTTGGCACATAAAATATATCAATATCCATATTTTTTAATCATGATTTTCCTGTAAAAAAGATGTTTTTCAAAAAAACAGCATGGTTTTTTATGGTAAAATAAAGTATATTAATATCCGTGTTTTTTAGTCATGATTTTTTTGTAACAAAGATTAAGAATAAGATTATAAGATTATAAGTTAGTTTAAGCCTCCCTAACCGCTACAAAAATAGAGCGTATCGAAGAGAGGAAGGAGGAAGACACCATTTAGTATGGAAATAAGAAAATAAGAAATCTATGCTGAAAGGGCATAGAAACAGTAAGATGAGAAAGAAGATCATGAAATAAAATAAAAGTTGAAGAAGAAAGTCAGAGGTGCTGAAAAACAGGACAATAGTGAACCAAAAAAAGGTGGTCTTCAACATAACAAAAAACCTCATATTTCAACAAAAAGAAGGCCTACCTAACTCTCGGCTCAGGCCCTCACATTTTCCCCCTGGGAGCGCTAATTCCCATAGATACAATAGTTGTATCCCTTGAGGGGTTTGTAACAAAAACATTCAAAAAACAGCATGGATTTTTTGGTTACATAGGATATATTTAATATCCATTAGAACCGTACCAGGTCTTAGATTAAAATATCCACAAAGAATCTATTCACTCTATAAAACCATTCGGAGACTAGCTCCATCCTCAGTAAGTCATTCAGTCAAATGTTTTTCAAAGGAACCGTGAAAATTCATTGTCCATTTCACCAAATTTTGCTGAATGACTGAGGATGAAGCTGGTCTCTGAAAGGTTTTATGGAGTGAATAGATTCTTAGTAGATATTTTATTCTAAGACCTAGTACAGTTCTAATAAACATGATTTCAATATTAACAGCATTCTTTGTTTATAAGTTTCTAAAGACATTTCAATAAAAGAAAAATAACTTTCCTGATATTTATATCCGTGTTTTTTTAGTCATGATTTTTTTAAAATGTTTTTTAAAAAAAAAACAATTTTTTGGTCCCATAAAATATAATAGCCATGTTTTTTTAGTGAAGGTTTTTCTGTTGAAAAACAATGTTTTAAAAAACAGCATTGGATTTATAAGGTCACATAAATATATTAATATCCATGGTTTTTATTCATAATTTTGTATAAATAACATGTTTTTTTTTAAAAAACAGCATGGTTTTTTAGTCACATTTCTATCAATGACCATAAGTAAAGATATGTTATTATAACACACCATTTTGGGAGTTGAAGGTCATTCACATGTATTGTAAAATAAATGAAATATCAAAGCATGAAACCGCAGAAAATGAAAAATTTCATAAAACCATGGAAAACCATCAATTAAGAAGTATGCTGTTTTATTTTGTAATTTGACATGAAAACAAATAATGTAATGTAGTTCTTTTTCTCGCTGAGTTATTTTCAGACAAAATGTTTAAAAAAAAAATAAATCCACATTTCTTTGGCCACGGTTTTTTTTGTAAAAAAAACGTGTTTTTTTTTTGAAAACGGCACTTTTTTTTTTAAGTCACATCTCTAGTCCTGCTTCTTGAATTATAATAGACAGTTGTTGTTTGCTTGGTGTGCGTGTCTGTGATGTTCTTAAGGATGCTTAATCAGTGCACAAGTACAAGAATATTTTAATTGTGGCTACTATCAGAAGGTATATAATTGTCATTCATTTTATGAGAATTGTTTAAAAGGATCAATCGAATCCCATCTATTTTAACAGGTCATGCA
This sequence comes from Morinoia aosen, assembly GCA_030386875.1. Classification (NCBI taxonomy): domain Eukaryota; kingdom Metazoa; phylum Arthropoda; class Malacostraca; order Amphipoda; family Talitridae; genus Morinoia; species Morinoia aosen. The sequence continues at coordinate 1,027,797 of CM059567.1, forward strand.
CACTAGTATAATACAGTGTTGATTCAAGGAGACACTTGCTGTTTTATATAATAGATATACAAACATAATAGTAAAACTTGATTTTTGATATTTTGTTGCCAATTTTAAAATCACGCATAAATAAAGAATATAAAAACAAATGTATAGGTTGCAACAACTGCAACCATCAAGAACTGAAATATTCATTTTATTAATTGTTAATAAATGGAGTGGATTTATAAAATTGTGAGTAGTTGGGGTCGGAGTAGCTAAATTCTGGAAAGGTGGAGTTGCAGTCGCTGAACTCTGAAAAGTGGAGATGGAGTCACAAATTTATTCTTCTGCCTCTGCAACCCTGGTGTGAAATTTTTCTTTCCTCTGTCTCACATGATTTAAATAGGTTAGAAAAATAGTGTAGCACCATTAATATCCCACTTTCCATTGCCATACCACTAGCATGGTGGCTTAATGCTAAAAAGATAAAGCAGGAGCATCTGAATTATGTTGACTCTGTAACAGATAAAGGTTAGGAAGATCTGTTGCTATAAAAATCAACACTGCCATTTCTAACCTCAGTTTGCGAGTAAGTTGTGTATGTTGGTAAGTTTTAACTTGAAGTTATACCGTTAGAAATTGAAATTTTATAATATTGGCAAATTTTTTATGTATTTTCCCGTTTATTTTTGGGGTAAATTGTGAGGTATAGGTGCAACTGGTGGCAGCATGTTGCTGCTAGAAATCTTTGCATGATAGGTGCTGGTGCATATCAATACTTTGTACAATTTTCATGTAAATCACACTTTCTCATTAAGCATATTAAAACTGTTATAGATTTCCTTTTGTAAATCTTGTGCTCTGAAGTAGTTTGACCTGTAATATGTGGGAAAAATCTGTCAACGAAATTGACCTCAGAGAAAATGGCTGCAAGTGCAGCTCACTTATTCCTCATATGCCTGTAGTCTAGCTGCACATAATAGGTGCTTCCTAGCCGCATCCTGCCATCACTGCAGTTCACTATTGAGTATGCATGCAATCTCGGATGTTAATTTATTTTATGTCACCATTTAACTGACTTGTCAGCATGACTCATCCCACGAGCTCTAAATTTACCAGGGGTGGCTGCTGCTGTGACGGGTCAGTGCTAAACCCTTTGGCCAGTATGGGCTAGCGTGGAGTTATGTGGCTAGAGGACAGGGTCTCACACCAATGGCCTTAACCAATTAGGTATGTCTATTGAAACTTGGAGCGTGTATTTGAAGTTGGTCCACAGATACGATTAACAACATTCTTGATCCAAAGGAAAAGATCCTCAAGCTTGCTTATGTTTGGATCAATGACCACCCAGATGACCACCCAGATTGTCCATTTTTTTGCTGTAAACAAATCACTCCTCCAGAGTAATGTCAATATGTAGCGCTGTGTAGGCTTACTTCACTGTTTGATTTTTACTTTGTTTTGAGTGTAAACTGATTTTTCCTTTGTTTCCTCCAGGAGGTTTCTCACGATGCAGGAGAAGAGGCAGAAAGCTACCTGAAGTATTGGTCTGTTTTTTAAATAAATTTAAAACTTAGTCGTAATAATTCACCTTCATCTCTATCACAATTTGTGTATGCAACGCTAGAAAGTACTTGCATGCAACTAAATTGAGATCTTTAAGTAAAATTTTATATATATCTTTAGAAAAACTCTGTCTGTCTTCTCAGATAAATATAACTATTTTGTGGAAGTGAGGGCTCCTGGGGTAAAAATGTGAGGTTTTGAGCTTGAAGTTACTTAGACCTTCTTCATGTTTTAATAGAATAGTTTATTTTATTACAGATCATATTTTTGGTTCACTGCTATCTTTTTTTCAAAATCTATCACTCACTTCAATTTTGTTTCCTTCCTTCAATCTTGCTGTGGCCATGCTCAGGGTATAAGCGGCACACTTTCTGCATAGATCCCTTGTTCTTCAAATTTCATAATAAATGATCTTTTTCCTATCATGGGAATACCGTTTTTGTATCGTTACTCTTAATATACTGACTCTTATCATATTACTGAGATATCTGGTACAATCTGTACAAGCCTGTATTCCTCACAGACAATTTTATTTCAAACTATTTATTCCGTAACAGATGAAAAAGTAATATCAATTCAAAATGTTGAAATGGAGAAATATATATTTTCACCACAATTGGGATTAATACAGTTTCTTATTGCAGGTGTAAATGTCCAGCTCAGCTATCAGTATAAAGGAAACAATGGTTGCAAGACTAAAGCCCTACAAGTGCAGCGACAGCTGCCGTGTGGACACCAGGATCCTCTGTGCTGAAGGCAACAACCTGCCCAACGGCCAAAATTAGCCTCTCAAGTATAAAGCAGTAAGCTGCTTCTTCTCAGTTTATGATCCTGTGAATCATTTATATAAGTTTTATTAGTATATAATACATCACTTGATCTCCACAAAGAATTGAATAATGAAGTATCAGGTGGTACCATAAGTTCTGTCCATTTTTACCAGTATGATGAAGAGAGCAAAAACCTATCAAGTAACATTCATTTATTCAACGACATATTCGCCATCGTTAGTAGCAACTTCTGACTACCTACTAACCAAATTTTTAATGCTTCGTTCATAGAAATCTTTGTTTTGAATAGATAAAACACTTGTAATTCATTTTCAATGTTGTTTTTGTCTTTCAAAGTTGTTCCCTTTAAATGATCATTAAAGACTCTTGAGGGAATGGAATTCTGAAGGAGCAATATCTGGAGAATGGGGTGGGTGCATCAATGTTTCCCATTCAAGTATTTCAATTGTGTCCAAAGTCATTTGTGCTGTATTCGGATGCGCATTATCGTGCTAAAGGATGATGCCCTTTCGATTGACCAAAGCTGGTCAATTTTTTTTTTTTTGAAGCAGCATTTAGTCTTTGTAACTGTTGATGACAGTACAATTCTGCAGTGATTGTTTAGTTGTTTAGAAGAAGCTCTTAGCGTAAAATTTCTTATATGTCCCATCAAACACACAGCACAACTTTTTTTCGAATGGATTCCTGGTTTTGGTTGTGAGTGCGGTTTGCATGTCGATCTAGCCATGGGTATTGACTTTTAACATTGCTGTTCATAGAACACTTTACATCTCCAGTAACAACTTTACCCATAAAAAGTTCTTGCAGTTGGCGGGAGTGCAAAGATGCACTGATATTCACGCATTGCAGACGATTGTCAGTCGAGAAGTCACAAGGAACCCACTTCCCAAGCTTGGGTTTCTTTCCCAGCATCTTTGAGTGACGTTGATTTGTCGGTGCACTTTCATGAAGTTCAGAGCTCAATTGTCTTATGGATACTGTAGGATTGACTTTAAACTGGTTACAACATGAAAATGGACCAGACTTACGATACTACCTGATATTAATATTATAGTAATTTCTGCTCCATTTGTAATTTCTGTAGCATTGTGATCAAGTAACGATCACCAATTTAAAGTGATTACAAGCTAGATACTTCTTATCTCAGATATTTTGCATGTTGACTATGAAGTTAAAACATAAACATCAATCTCTAACTATGGGCTGTCAATTTTTTTTAAAGGACTTATGCTAAGAATCGCCTTCTATTACCTTTGTATCTCATGTTGTAGCTCTGACGAATTCTTACATAATATCGAAGCATTAAATATTATTTGTCTCAGACCACCATTTTTTTAGTATAGAGCAATGGTGGCACTATAACTACGTTAGCACCCAAACAAGACTGGGGATATCAAATTTAGTGAGGTCATACTGACTAGTCTTCTGTTTAAATCCACATTACCTAGTTCCATTAATCTCATCTTGAATTCTCAGATGGGGTTATGGACCCACGAAGCTGTTGTAACCCGTAGACTGCCCTTCATCTCCTGTAAGTTAACCGAGCAGCATGCAAAGGGCTGGCTACTGCCAGCCCTTTGAGCGCAACTGTGAGTTGACCTCTCAGTTCCCTCAGGGGGATACAACTATTGTATCTATGGGAATTATCACTCTCAGGGAAAAAACGTGTGAGGGCCCGAGCTGAGAGGTAGGTAGGCCTTTTGGTTAAAAAAGAATAGGTTTTTTATTTTTTACAAACCATCTTTTATCGGTTCACTGCTGCCCTGTTTTTCAGCAGTTACTCCTTTTCTTCAACTTTTATCGTGTTTCAAAAACTTTCTCAACTTATTGTTTCTTAGCCCCTTCTGCATAAATTCTGCATTCCCTTATCTTTATACTAGAAGGAGCCTTCCTCCTTCCTCTCTTCTATACACTTTTTTGCAGAAGTTATGGAGGCTTAAACTAACATATAATCAAATCTAATTTAATCTCTTTCTTAGCTTACTGTTTTTATGTACCTTGTACATAGATTCTACATTCCCTTAAGGGGGTCCTCCGGCCCTTTTCTCTCCGAGGGTCATTTTTCATTTTATTGTTGGAAAAGAACCCTTAAGTGGTGGACTATTCGGTCCTAAAATTTTATGGCGCTACGGACAATAGATCCCCCCCAGGGGGGGGTAAGGGGACCAAAATCTTAAATTTTCGAGCCCATTTTGACCCCATATAAAAAGAAAACAAAAGAAGAAATAGAAAATTTGCGAATGTACTTTTGTTAGATGTGTTTCAAGGATTCGAAAACTGTCTTTGTTTTTGTTCTAGCCTGAAAACTCAATGAGTTTTATTCTTTTGAAATATCAATACCAGTGGACTAAAAACCAATATGTCAAATTTTTCAAAAACTAAGACCTGAACCAAAAAATGTATAGAGGAAATTGTGTTTCTTTTCAAAAGTTACATATAATTGTCAAATTTCAAAAGAATCAGACTGAAAACAAAAAATTTCGTAACTTTTATAAAATGAAAAAAAATTTTCAAATTTTTCCATTTTTTTTTACAATTCACAGTGTGAATATGATGTTATGCATGGAGATTATCGAAATGGAAATAAAAACAGCATTCAATTACATAAATTTTTCAGTATATCACACTAAAACAAAATATTTTGTTTATGCCTTATACTGTAAAGTTACTTATTTTCAAAATTCAAAAGAATAGAAGTCATTGAGTTTTTATGCTAGGAAGAAAACAAAGACAGTTTTGGAATCCTTGAAACATTTCTAACAAAGTTATGAATCCACTTTTTCATTTTTACCTTTTATTTTTTTTTATACTAGTTCAAGTCCAAAAATGTAGGTTTTTTTGATATCTTGATAAATTTTTGCATATAGAAAAAGTAAGGAAAAAATGCAAAATTCCTGATCATATCTTTGTTAGAAATGTTTCAAGGATTCCAAAACTGTCTTTGAATTTGTTCTAGCATAAAAACTCAATGACTTCTATTCTTTTGAAATGTAGATGAAAATGACCCAAAAAACCTATTTTTCAAATTTTTCGGAAAAACTAAGGCCTAAATAAAAAAATTCGAGTTCAAATATGTTTGTCTTGCAATACTACATATACTCACCAAGTTTCAGACCAATCGGAGCAAAAAATTTTTTTTTCTGGAGGACCCCCTTAACTTCATACAAAATGGGGCCTTCATCATTCCTCTCTTTGAACATCTACGTTGTGGTAAAGGGAGGCTAAAACTTTCTTAAAATCAATCAATCTATCACTGACCTCTCGGTCCCGTAATGAGTGTTGCTGCATAGCAAGCTTAACCACGAAATTTCGACGTTTTTTTGATTCTCCATCGGGTGTGGAGTCAATATTTAATCAAATTTCACGTCGTCTGTTGAGAAATTCGTATGTCGAAGCAATTGTGTGTCGAGGTCTAACTGCATTTTCAAAATTTCATTCTTATTTTAATGTGATGAGCTTCAATCTGCAGTGAGCAACAGTATTAGGTATGGTAAACGTGGACACTGATGGTTTGGTTTCACTAAGGTGACCTTGTTCATCGGCATGTCGATGTGATAATCTCTTAGAATTTTACTAGCCTCCCCTTGTCTTAATGCTGAGTTCCTTTTAGCAGCAAGAGTGGCAGGACGATTTTTGCCAGTAAATCATACCATCTGTCAAGTACAAAGAAAAAATGAAGCCCAAAGAAATCTATCGCCATGTTTGTACATGTTCAAAAGGTGCATTCAAAAATGTGTCCACCTTGTAGTTCCATTTCATTTTTGTCCAGTGCATGAGAAATCATGACATTTATTTACGCCCATATACGTTTATTGAAGCTTCAATCTGAAGTCATATCAAGGTAGAGGGTGAAAAAACATTAGTCCTCTACAAAGTTCTTGTGCCCTGTATTTCCGTCTGGCATAAAATGTCTTATTTAGCTCAGAAGACATCCGGTCAAAGACTAGAGTGATAGGTCCTAGCATTAGTGAGGAAGAGATAAGAACGGCACATTGTCCATCTTGTTGCTACAGGTCTTACTATTCAACTGGAATCAGTGTTTAACATACAAAAACATATAACAGGTCCTAGCCCAGCTGTCAACACGATCACCGTGTGTCAGTGGTTTTTAACGGTTGATTTGGTTAAGTTGTATGTAGCAGATTGGGAAATCAATTTTACTGCTCAAATACAATTTATTCTTCCTAAGAAATATGAAAATGCAATTGCACGATAACAATTCACCTCATATAATAACATTTAGTTTTTTAAAAGATTGCGAAACAGATGAAATGTTATTCATTGATTCCAGGACGTGAATAAACAATTTACCTATTGGTACACAAATGTCCCACTACGCTGGGAACGTGTTGAAGGGTTTGTGTGAACGTGAGTTTTCTTCACATACGTGTGAAATTGGCACTGGCTCAATTTCTTTCCCGGAAGTATGGTTTGCTTCTAATTTCATACTGTTGTCTCAATGAGAAGATAATGCGCAATACTGTGTATCTAGGTATAAATCTTTTTGTGGTCTCTAAATTCATAGAGGCCTTAACTCTTTTATGGTATCCTACTCGCGCTCAAGAAGAATCCGCACAGGAAGAACCTTTGGCTTATAATTTAATTTATGCCTTAAGAATGTAGCGTTGCTTGGATATCTTTATCGTGCTGTTTTGTGTGGTGTGCAAACTTCTTATTTTTGTAAACGACAATAACTACTAGCTGAATTTTGCATGTATGTATCTGAGGAACTAGCTGCAGTTGTCCCTGCTGTCCTTGGTTGCGCCTCGCGGAAATATTTTGTTTGAATATTGATCGCTTCTCTTGGCGCCCCCTCTCACTCCAAACTCACCAACGTAAGTTTTTGTAGAGTTGGGAAGCTCACAAGAGCTTCCTAACCTAACTTATTTCTTGTGTTTTTTTCGAGGCCGTTTCACAATAAAAAAACGGTCTACAGCTTACGTTGGTTGAGGAGGTTGTGAGAGAGGTACCGAGTGTGCGCGTGTGTCGGCCCCAGCGACGCACTCCTGCTCTTCAGAAACGTGCTGGTCACGCTCTGAGGGAGGGGGCAGTACCAGGGGTCGGTGCCTCGTTTAGTGCCACTCGTGTGCACAGAAGCCAGAGAAACTGGGCCTCTATGCAAGCACCCTCTGGCTTTTACGGCCGAGCGGGGCAGCTTGTGCGCTGCACCGTCGCTGCCTGCCCAACACATTTTTATTTTCCGAGTACTATGCTCAAGTTCACAGATCGGTAAAACTTCTGTAAGTTAGAATAAGTGAACAATGGCCATCGTTTTATGCATCTGTGGTCATGATTTTTGTAAACGGTAGTGGGCTGACCTGTTGGTACTTGCATCGCCCTATCATCATTGTTAAAAGTTTTGTGTGGACAGGAGCTCTATTTACATTCGTAGCAGTAGCGAATATGAGAGTAGTCTGTGTTTGTGCATGCTCTTACTATCCATCATGCAGAGCAAATAAATAGTAGTCAACCTAGAAGAAAAGTTTTGACTAAAAAATATTCAAAAATATTTAAACTAAATTAAATTTTCCCTCAGGGGGATACAAGTATTGTATCTGTGGGAATTGGCGCTCCCAGGGGGACTATGTAAGGTCCCGAGCTAAATGTTTGGTAGGTCTTTTTGTTGAAGTAGAATTGTTTTTGTTTTGTTACGGACCATCTTTTATCAGTTCACACCTGTCCTGTTTTTCAGCATCTACTACTTTCTTCTTCAAACTCCCAATATTTTATAGGGACGGCCTGGTTCTCGGTACCTGAGAGGAAGATCCACGGCAGATGGAGGGAAGACTGGCACCAGCGGAGGAGCCTCATGCACGATGCCTAGTTGGAATCGGGATTATGGCCTCAAAGAAGACTTCCACGCCGAGTGGAAGTCATTAAATCGACTTAGAAGCGGCCACACGTATCTCACCCACAGCTACCTCATGAACAGTGAGGTACAGAAGCCTCAGCCTGGCTGCCCTCTGTGCCTGGGGGCGCGCCTCACGGTGTACCACATACCTTTCGACAGCGCCGCGCTGCGCAAAACGCGACTTTGGTGCTTTGATGTCTTCTCTGACAATAGCTGGCCACCTTCAATAAGCAACCTACTTGGCCACAATGCGCCCGCAGATCAGCTGATTACCTTTCTTCAAAGAATAAATGCTTACGACGTGATCTGATTCAGAGAACTATTCAAACTCCTAAAATTACGACTCTTCACATGCCTAAGCCATGCAGCATCCAGATTTACCAGCTAATTGCCTTTCTTGTATGTTCAGTGCGACGTGTCATAATGCGTGAGCCTCTTGTATCTTGCTGTTGTCTGCCTTAGTCATAATCTCTGAGATTTTCCCGGCCAGCGCTAGAGGGGATATTGGCGTTACATTAGCACCCCAGTAGAAACGTGTCCGTAACATTATTATGTTCTTCAGCTTTGATCTTGTTTCATTAACTTTCTTCTTAGCTTATTATTTTTATACACCTTGTGCGCAGATTCTGCATTCCCTAAGCTGCATACTAATGGTGCCTTCATCCTTCTTCTCTTTGAACATCATTGTTGTGGTAAAGAGAGGCTAAAACTTTCTTATAATCAATCAATCACAAAACTGAAATAATTAGACCAGAATGTTTAAACATAGGACGTGTAATAGGGAGTACATGTACAGCTAATAGCCTGACATTGCTAGCAGGGGTCAACGCATTTTTTTATTAGTAGCGTATTTTTGTTGAAGCTTCAAGTAATACCTGAATGTTTAACGGAATAGCCCAAGACTGAATAAAGTTGAATATATTATTGTTTCGTTCATGAATTACCTTGCGCTATTACGAGTAAAATTGAGACTTGGGCGCATCATAGACGCTTCGTGTTAATTCTTAGGGTCTTTCAGAACTTGTTAGTAATAGTGTACGGAACTATAGTGCGACCCACGGTAATAGTCCAATTTAATTTTTCGTCAAAACTATCATTTCCTGTTGATATGCATTGATATTTTATAATATAACGTACAGTCATCAGGTACAATGTTCATAATCCTATTATTTTAGAAATTGCTTGCTTGTTATCATTAGAAACTCACTTTTATCAAATCCACGGTCTATTTTCTGAACCACGATATTAGTCCGAGGTATGAAAATTAGTTCAACATGATGAATAAAAAATAAATTGGTTAAATATTAGTATGAAAATTAGTAATTAATACTTCGAAAGGTACTTTTGATGAATTGCGACTGCGAACAAGGCAAAAAAAAGAAAAATGAGATTTTTTATTGTAATGGCATTACATTTTATGAACTCAAAAATGCGTTCATTAACCGAACTGGTCAAATTTTCAATAGTTATACCATCAATGGATCTTACGGCGACTTTTATGGCCTCCCACAATTCTGCTTTGGATGAAAACTGCTTGCCATCTGAATAAACTTTGCGTTTGATGATAGACCACAGATTCTCAATTGGGCTCAGATCTGGAAAATTGGTAGGCCCACCTTCAAATTCTGTTTTTTGAACTTAAGAAAAGCAAGATATTCTTTCGTGGATCTGGCTGAGTGCGATGGTGCATTGTCTTGCATGAAACCCAACTTTTTGCGAGGATCCAAAGTCTGGTCGTGAAGCCAAGCAAAAAGACGTTCATCGAGGAGGGCGCAATAATTCGCAGAATTGATTTTAACTCCTTTACGGACCATTATTGGGTCTGCAAGTTCATTATTCACGATCCCAGCCCACAACATAACACCACCACCACCGCCTTGATGACGGCGAAAACGATAGTGGAGCTTACCCTCGAATACAACCCCTCCTTTGGAGCATCCGTCTGGGCCATCGAGGGTCGCTCTGGTCTCACCCGTGAATAGAACACATTTAATATCCTGTTTCATATACGACCTAGCCCACTCAACTCTCAGGAGCCTTTGCCTTTGTGTCATTGGAAGCTTTTTCTCGGGAGATTTCACCTATTTGATGGTCCTCAAGATTCTATTGCGGGTAGTTTTTGGGATTTAATTCAGACCAGTTTTCAAAAATTGCTTTGCTGGTGCTTCCTGGCTTCTTAAAGACTGATATCTCGCGTGTTTAGAGCTTATATTTCGCCTTTATCAGACCGTTCCTTTCGATTGGAAGGATCCCTCAAGAAACGATGAAATGTTTTAACATGGCGCCCTAAAATCCTAGCTATAGAGGCACAAGAGGTCTTCTTGGCAGTCTCCTTCATGATGGTTTGCTTTTCTTCGTCTGTTAGGTCCTTAGCACGTCCCATTTTGAATTTTATACAAATGGACTTATGGTGTTATTCACCGTATATTACAAAAAACAAGCTGAACAAAGGAAAATTGTGCAACCCGCCTTTCCAGAAGATAAATATTGCAGAGGATTTTTAACGAAATATCAAAAAAAAAATTGTTGGACTAATACCGTGGGTCGCACTGTACATACTAGCGCCATAACTGAACTGAACTGTTTTTCAAAACATCCGCGGGGCACAATTTGTAATTTTCGCCGCAGTCTTTGCTGGCGGACCGCGGATGATAGATTTCTGTCTGATGTATGATACAGATCCGCATAAAAAGAGGAATTCATCGTCCCCTCATACTTCTTTAATTAACAGACTGATCTTCCGATGGCTCCAGCCTTTGAAAGACAGTCTCTTCAACACATCTTCAAAAGATCACACAACAGCCAGCACTAGGTATGGAAACAGCAAATCTATATAGTCGTCTGCAACCTAGTTCTTGACAATACAATGTTTCGAAGCTGTCATTTGCTCCCTCATACGGATGCACCAATATTTTTTGCAAAAGAAAGGTATATACATGTTTTTTTCCATTCATAAGTATTAGAATAACAGACATGGAGAGAAAATGCCCTTTCTATGAATACCAACATAACATAAGATGAACGTATTTCTAACGAGTAAACGCGACTTTAAGAGAAGAATCTTCAGAGGCCATATATGTGTTTCACGAGTAATCCGAGGACTAAATCATGCAGTCTATTTAAGTACAATCTCAATACTGATTGAATACTTTTTACAAGGTGCGCCAAAAGAAGTCACCCCATTGTAATAGGCTTTTTTTGTGCAGATTACCGCCAATGAGAAATCTGTTTTAACATTTGTGAAGTTGAAAAATGTAAATTGCAAGTGAACAAGCCACAGAACGGAGCAACGGCACACAGTGCGAGCCGCAACCGATATTCTGAAAGTGGCGTTCCCGGGTTGCCTGATTTCTCGTTTTGGCAATTTGGACTGGCCCGCAAGATCGCCCGATTGGACCGTTCCAGACTTTTTTCTGTGGGGTTTTTTGAAGTCCCGTGTGTATGTGAACAAGCCCGAAACCCTGGAAGCACTAAAGGACAACATTCGACACGAGTGCGAGAATCTGTCGCCCGAAGTTCTCGCCGAAGTGATGAAAAATGCCATAATAATAATGAAGGCATCTACGGATGCTTTATTTCCAATCAAGCCTGATACATATCACCTTGTACATTGGATTTTCAAATGCCTTATATCTAACGCCAGGACGCCATGACGCTTTCCTCCGGTCAAGACCGGTACCCATTTCAGACACCTGGGTAGAGTGGGGTATAGTGCTTGGAATTTTTCCCCTATACCCAACAGAGAAAATCGCCACCACCAGCGCCGAGATTCGATTCCGGGTCTGCCGCACGGCGGCAGAAACCTCTAGCCCCACGGCTATGGCGAGCACAAAGAAATTAAATGAAAAAATGTAAGCTATCTTATGCAAACAGTGTTCATTTATTTGTGATAAATTTTACTGGAATTAAGGTTTTATAACTCATGACGAACAACAGATAACGTTTAATAAATCGAGAGAATTAGGAGGCTTCAATATTCTGAGATCAAATCAAACAAGACATGACTAAACCAGACCAGAGACCGGATCATAGACCGGACCAGAGACCAGACCAGAAACCGGACCAGAGAAAGGACCAGAGACCGGACTAAATGCTGGACCAGAGACCGGAAAAGAGACCGGACCAGAAACCAGACCTTAGAAAATCAGATAATATTAGATTAGAGTAGATCAGATTAGATTTTTTTAAGCATCCTTTTGCGCAATAAAGGCTTTCCAAAGAGAGAAAAGAAGTGATACGTAGGAATGAAAAATTGTCCTGAATGTCGACTTCATAGTCTTAAACGCAAAATAATTTAAATCTACCCATTTTACTTCTAACATTAATCCCTCATATCACCAGTTCGATGTTCGTATGCTCATATTCAAAATGAGTGCGCTCTAACGAGTGTTTTCAACAATGCGTCACTAGGATTATGATTTCTTAGTTATTTGTATTTATATGTATTTTCAAAATCAGATGACCGCAGCGAAGGGAACCCATTTTTTCGTGCCTTTCTCTCTATCATTAGATCGAGACATGAGTATTACGATACCCAAGTGTGAATATCAACTAAGGATCTAAATGTTAAGATATTTTAAGAACCAATGTTGTACATTTCAGGTAACAACTTTATTGGATATAGACTGTATTATTTCATTTTTTGAATATCATATCCCCTTTCAAATAACAGACACTCTACACGAGTGAAGAACTGCAATGTACAATAAATGCACGATGAAAAACACAGTGTTCATTCCTAGGCAATGAATTTTTCAATAATTAGACACAAAACGTTTTACATCTTTCTTGTGTAACCTCGTGATTTACGCTCATTTTTGATTCAGTGACTTAATATTAATCTTTTTCTGCGCTAGAAATATCACTACAGTTATTTTGAAACACAAGACCATGAGTTTCACACTTTAAACATATCTTTTCACAGCATATCTCCTGTGATAATGTGGAACAAATACTTTAAAACCATTCCTGAATCTCGGATGGAGGCTTGTCTGCTTTGTGAATATTCTACTGCACCAATTCCTTGATATAAATCTCTATCTACTATTACGGAGAAATATAATGCTTGAAGAACTTAGACTCTTGATAAAGAACATAAGCGTTTGAACAATGCATAATTTACAAGTTCTTATTTATGCTGAACTGTAGTGAACTCCCTCAGTCGCACTTCAGCCTAATTTCATAAATTATTAAAACTATCTTCTAAAAATTGAATAAGATTAACACAAACATTCATGCAATTTTAGATAACATAATTCATTTAACATTACCCCGAAATCTATTAAAATTTGAACTGAAAATACTTCGATATTTTCGAAAATTAGCTCCCACGCGTTTTGATGACGAACCATTTCGCAAGCGTTTCCGGTTATCGTACGTATATAAAGCCAGCTCTCCAGGTAGAGTCTGTCATTCACGTTAGAGATTCGTCTGAGTGTAGTGCTTGGGCCCCAGAGGGGCATATGTAAGTAACAAGTATTAAATGTTGAGTGTTAAGCTAGAGTTTACCCCTTTAATCAGTTGCATATATGTGTCTAGAGACTCCAATATATTATTAACTTAGGAACATTCTCTGTGTTTTCTTTTATTTGTTGTGCCGGTGGTTAACGATGAACAAGCTAACTGTGTCATCTTGGCCATGGTTGCTTCTCTTTGTTTTGCTAATTACTCCATTGTGCCTAGAAGCTATTCTTGCTCATCTGAATTGTAGAGAATAAGAGGGCTCACCTTTTCTCATATTTGGTGTCTAAGATTCCCTTATTTTTGTGTACATTATTGAATTACCTCAGTACTTTAGCTATTTTACTTCTAGTTGTTAGTTCATTTATATTACACACTCAGTTATGTTTTGCCTTTGGGAATTAGTTCCGAGTCGTGGACACTTGTAAGTTTAGTCCCAGCAGCATGCTGAGTAATTAAGTATAGTTATGATTGACTCAATTCACAACCGCCAACTGACAGCAGTTAGCTAGCTACCTTCAGAATACCTGGAAGCCAAACCAGTATAATTAAATTCCATTAGCCAATTACTTAACGATTGTGTTACTGCTTGTGACATCATGATAGAGCTTATGACCAGTTGGTCTTGAACACCGGTTCTGGGTGTTAAGATGATTCAGGCTGCAACTCGGGCGCTGGAGCTGCGGATTGACTTTAGCACTAGACTTCTGCCATTGTTCTTCTTGTAAGCAGCAGATTGCAGCAGTCTTGCACATGTGTATGAATAGGCTCGTTATCGTGCAAATTAATCCAGCTCGATGTTCCCTCACAGGATCTACTGAACCACACATTCCACGCACTCACAAACACGTTAAGGAGCCAAGCCCTAACCTCTTAATTGCAGCCACCCTGCATTAAGATTAGAAGGAGATTACCTCCTCCTCCTCTCCAAATTTACTAATCTGGAAGGCCTGCATCCCTGCAGCTAAGCCTCTAAAATCTCCAGTTAAGACTATTGAGTCGAGAGCCTTCATTCCTACCGAGTTTACCCAACCGTTAAGCTTTTCCCACTTAGCGTCGGAACCTTCCACACTTAACACCCCAGTAAACTTCACACTCCAGTACACGCTTCCACAAGCCTGAGCTGGAAGCGCACCACCTGAAGTTCTTCAACCGCCTCGGACTCTTCCCAAGAACGTCTCACGAACCAAGAATCAAGCCTCGCCTGTCAGCCTTCAACCTCCACTTAATATACGAGGCGAGATAGTCTATTCTCTCATTCTCCCCAAGTGGTGGTTCGCATTGTGGTTTTTATGAACAAACTGTTTGATTATCTGACGCTTGAAAATACTGCGTCCGGACCCTAACTCCTTCTGAGCAAGCGGACATATCAATTCATTTCAATATTGATGCCTTCCCGGGCATCTGGTGACCCCCAACTTAAAACTCTGATTGTAAAGTCATTTTTCAGTTGAAGTTGAATCATTCGGCCTACCCGAGTAACTTCAAACTTTAAAGAACACCCTGTTTTTCATTAAGTCAAGTTAACTAGTATAATTTCACCGAGTGTTACACAATTTGTGCCATTCAATGCACTCGAAGAAACCTTTCTTGTATTAGAATAATACAAAACAAATCTAATTTCTACCTGATTTGGAATTTTTGCTATAAGCTTCTGTGTGAAGCGAGAAACATCTTTCGAGTAGCGATTAACAGTAAAAAGAAATTTATTGGAAATGAATTATTTAACTACATTTGCAAAATGATATGAAATTTTGTGCCATGTTATGTGAAAGACAAATGTTTAATAGTTTCTATAGCTGAATCATAAAGGATCTAGCTCGATTTTATTTTCTTATGAAGAAACTTTCATTTTGAGTTTGATTTTGAAAATGTTTTGTGTAATTAGTTGAATGCAATGTTCTTCAATTAATTGTGAAAAGATATATTCAATCCAATGCTAATAGAAGTGAATTGTTCAGACAAATAACAGGTTTTGGTTATTAGCAAGATGATAAAGCATATTTGAGCTCATAGCTGGAAGGAATTTTATTTGTTTTTTTACGAAAATTTATTTGATAAACTCTCAGCCTGATATTTCGAGCATTGAAAATTGGAAATTAACGCATCAAAATCATGAACTGTAATTTGCAATTTAATTCATTTACAAATGCATGTTTGCATTCTATTTCGTGTGGGGATACTATAAAATTTCAAGTAAGTTCAGGTTTAATTCGACTGCCAATCTTAACGTTCAGAGAATTATAAAAATGCACGACTCAACATAAATACAGTTTAAGGGGAAGATTTTTCAAAATATTGAACAATCTTCTCGCTGAGATTTACTTGATACGCTACTTGCAATACTGTTATAGAAGATGCGAAGCGCTTCCTCTTAACGAAAGGTGAAAGTACATCACCGAATAGGCCGTCTCCATTGCCAAACCGGCACGGAAGGCTATCAGGCCGGTCGTACGCGGAGACAGAGTGGGCGTCGTAAAATACGGCAGCCTATAGAGTCCGGCTTATGGGGATACAGCACTGTGAGCGATACGCAACTGCCTTGTTGGTAACGATGGCTCCAATATTGGGTTGTTCCTGAGAATGTGCCCCACAATGAATGCATGCGCGTATCCCCGAAACCATTTTAGCACAATGGGACTACGGAATGACTTCGTACCTGTATTAATACCGAAGCCGTCTAACTTGGTTCAAGAATTTGAATTCAAATTTGGCTTTATTTTTTCTCCGCTTTTTCGTTTCGATAGAATTCCACCGTTGGAATTTATTTGAAATTTATATCACGGTTGCGTTTCCAGTAGGCTTGTTTTTCTTACACAGCGCAGTTTCGCGCCGCTTCCTCATGATTAATACCACTTGATTTTAAAAAACTCCAGTATTCCGTCGTTTACTATTCTCACCATTGACATTACTTTATCCCCCCATGCATTGGGCACTAACTTCATAAAAAAAACGGAATAATATGTTGGTAACAATTTGGGGTCAATGTATTATTTATACATTGATGTTAAAAGAACTTAATCTAATACCAAATAATATTTTATACGGAATAAGTCTCTGTGAAACCAAACTATTAGGAAGTCACTCCCTGGTTGTGATCATTCAGTTCACTACACAATATATAAAAACTAACCCTTGATTGAATTTGAGAAAAATAATCAATAAATAACACTCAAGGGGACTCTATAAAAATTAGTAGCCACAGTGAGTTACAGTGCCATTTAGACTTGCCTCATATTTTGTACAAGACATTTACATTCTGTAAAAGAACTGAAAACCTATTCAAGAAAAAAAGTTTTTCAAAACACTCTGAAACCAGAGTAATTTTCAACAAATAATGGGCATAGAACCAGAAGAAAATTAACATTTGCCTCCAAACTGATTGTTGAAGCATCATTAGGAAGTGAAAGCAGTGAAAAAGCCAGGGTCTTCTGAAAATTGCAAGCTATCGAATCACAAGTTAATTGGTCGATCTCTTGCATTTTTTCTAGCAGTAAACATTTGAGTCCGTAGAATTTCTTAATTCTTTGTGGGTGCACATCTGCGTGCATGGGTTCTTCTAAGCATATTGAGTAGAGTCGGTGTACGTTGCTAGTGTGCGAATACTTCTGTTATGTTAGCAACCCTGCGAAGAAATGTATTTTTCTCCACTAAAGGCAGCTAAATTACTTTGAACGGGCATGAGTCCAGAAAAATGTTCATATTTTCAGTGTTCGGCTTGGCTACTTTGCTGAATTTTTTTACTTCACCAGTGATGTAACGACAAAGTTTAATTTCTGTAAATTAGCCTCGGTCGCTGGAGAATGCCTGTGCGCAGACTCTCATCGGCAGCAAACCTGCTCGTCAGCTCAGATTTTCTTAGTGATTGTTTTTACTATTTGATTTGGTATTTCTTACATGACTTGGCTATTGTGGATTCACGTGAACATTGAATATACGCCAACTCAATTGAAGCAACGTATGGCGCTAAGGGGACCTTTCAACATTCGCGCAGTTTGATCCTTCACTCCCGCCATCAACACTGTTCGGTTGTCCTCAGGGAAGCTCAGTTTTGTATTTCATTTCGTTTAACGCTTCTTAGGATGATTCAACTCTAGCTTCGAAGAGTTCAAAAGCTAAATGATACGTGAACTACTGTAGTTTTATTGATACATAAGCTGGTGGGGTATTTGTGGCGTAGCTGATCCTGAACTGATTCTTCTTTCTAAAAAACACACTTCTACTTGATAGCTGATACTTCTACCACTCGATAACTAATGCTTCTAATTGAAAATCAATAATTTCAATGATCACTAAAACTTTTAAATCTTGAATCCATCACTGAAAATTCTTAATTTTAGATCCCATGACCTACATTAAAAATTTTAATTGATCAGATCTATATTTTAAATTGATGTGCCCAAAACATAAATTCAGCATTTGAATTGTCTGGATCTATCTAATTTTGTTTATTTTGATACATAAACATTAAATTTTGATTAGTTACACTCTACCGTGCATTCTTAGATTACCCGATGAACGAAGAGACTCGTCATGGCCAGTGGTTAGGACACAGATCTGACTTTCTAATGGTGGCAGCCTGTGGTGGGTCTTAACGATGTGTCTATAGACATGGTCTATGGAAAGTCTATAGACTCTGTCTTTGCCTCGTCTAGCGTCCACACTACGATTAGAATTTATCGTCTACTCTCTGACAGTACGTTATAGTGGACATTGCTTTGTGCGGGGTGAGTTCCTGCTTAGCGCTAATTATGCGGGCCAGAGAAACACAAGAGGTCTACTTGGAGGTACACTTTATTGGTCCGTGGCAGAAGTGGTACAGGTGAACGGTTGGACGATTGAGCCCAGATAAAACAAGCACTGCCTCTTATATAGGCTCTGAGGAGCGCAGGGTAAGGAGTAAACTCGAGCAAGAGCAAGCAAGAACAAGCTCGCCTGCACATTACCTCCCCCCTCACAAAAAACAGTCACTTAAATCACAATTTTATAGCGAATGAGAACAAAAATAACATTAGGGGGAGATAAAAAAATGTTAACTGCGAACAAGAAAAACGAATTCAACGTTGCCTCTCTTCTCATGCATTTTAATTTTTAAATCAAATTCGCAAACTTTAAACTTTAGGGTAAAACCATTACTTCAAGCAAATAAATTGGGACCAAATCAGGAAAAATACCCCAATTAAACTCGGCAACACAAGCAAGAAGAACGAGGGCTGCTGAAGCGAACAAAAATGCCCTGTCATTCCAAATGTAAAGGTAAGCAACTCGGTACAACTAAAAATAAACAACTCTAACGCAAATAGACACATAGTTCAAAACATTAGTTAGAACTCATCAAAAAAATAATTACTAACCTGACCGTCCCAATAGCATCGGAAACCACAGAGTAGAATCAGTTAACGTTAGAAGAAAAAAAAATAATAAAACGCCAATGAGGAAACAAACACGGAAAAAAATAATAGAAACTCAAAAACAATGATAACAATAGCACGCCAATTTTTCTCAACACCTCATCGACCTGTATTCGCAATGATATTTCGTTCCTTCACATTAAATTTTTGACTAGTAGAAGACGAAAAATCAACAATTTATTCAATAACATACCAGAAAAACATTCAATAATTTAGAAACCGCATAAAAAATCGCGAAACGTGGAAAATGTTATTACCACAATTATACGCATTTAATGTCGAAAAGATAAGCACATTTCAAGTTTTTAACTCTTCCGGTTATACCACTTACCACCATGGTTACACAAAAAGCGCAAAGAAAACTGATTAATAGGCATTAGCGAAAAGCAACCATAAAACGGCAAGGAAAAAACAGCTGCCACCACCAGTCAGCACCATCACCAACTTACCCTACAACCAGAAAGTTAGCACGATGAGAGAAATAGATTGGAAAAAACGCCAAATATTCCCTTGAGTAAACACCACTGGTAAACCAACCAAAAAAAATATTAATATTAATTAAAATAAATATTAAAAATTTCCAACAATTCGCAAAAAAACAATTCCGCAAGGGTACACATTAGTCGCAAGAAATTTTGAATCACAAACAAAAACACCAGCCCATCACTTGCTTAAAAATCGAATTCGTGGCACAGTAAACCATTTTACACAGACAAATTTTCCGGTTTGCACATCGTTGCTGGCCGTTTGTAAAGTTGCGCATAAACACCAATAATAATCCTTGCCAAATAATAGATGAAAAGCATATGATTATAAGATTAGATGATTATAGTAGCGATTAAATAAAGTTACTGCTAGGCAAAAGACAATTTCATTTCCTAAATAGACCAATCACGGTATTTCAATAATAATCGAGATTATCACCTCGTGGATAGATATCTAATATTTAACGCCATTGAAACTAAAGGCCAACAGAGCAAAACCGCGAGCCCGCCTTGAACCAGGCTGTTGCACCCACATCACTTCATCGCCGCTAAGGGTAATGTTCGTTACTGCACTGTATCCTGTTGATTGTTGTATCTTGGCAGCCTCAGCGTCCCCCGCCGTAACTGAAAGTCTTCGCAGCGTCCGCGTTCGGCGAGAACTTCCACGTGTTTTTTCACAAGTACACGAGGGTACCTAACCCCATGATTGCGACCAACATCAGCATCACCAGGACGTCTGAGACTTGGTCGGGCAGCAGATCCGCCTGCAGCCAGTCCTTGTTAATATCATTCTTGTGCTCGGAGAGCGCTGACACCAGTGTGTCTACATCGACTGTAGACTGTGCGTTTTCCATGTCGGGCCTTTCTATCCTGCAAAAGGAACAGAAACAGAACCGATTAGCATGACAATAAAAAAAAATAATAAAAACTTACACAATTTTGGTTACCTAACACAGAAGCATAAAAACCTGAGCAAGAGAACTGTAGCTTGAAAAAGTACAGCTAAATGGAAACATAGATTTACCCAATGAAATTACACAAGATATTAGCACGTGTTGCTCGTCGATTAGATATTCATTTTAAGAAAAAATTGTGTTCAGACTCTCGGTTGGCAAATTTCCATTCACTGTATAAATTTTATTTATTTGCGCTGACGATAAAACATTCCAACCGAAAGTAAAAATAACAATTTCAATTACACCGTAGCGACTAGATCGACCGTCTCACGAGATAAGCTGCAATGTCAGAGTTTGCATTTAGCAACCGCTCACCATTTCACTCACCATTTCGCTCACCATTTAATTTGTTAATTCAGCAACAACGTCCAAGCAATTGCACGCCTAGAGTTGCATGTGCACAGCACAATACAAAACCAAATAACGAATTGCAAAGATTAGTAAAGGCATCTTTAGACACATCTTCAGTGATACATTTACATTCCTTTTAACCTCGAGAATAAAGTACAATACTTAACCTAATTTAACCTAATAGGCGCAGTTGAAAAAGCTGAAATTAAAGCATACGGGTTATAATGGATAATAATGAAACACGAGATACACAGACAATTCACAGACAATTCTTAACTTATAATGAAAACGGTAACTTAAGTAATACAGTTACCCTTAACAGTAAATCGTATCCTGTCGAGTCGTTGCGACGTCAATAACGTAAGTCGTATGAACAGTAAAAATTTACTTGTCATTTGACTTATTATTTAACCCTCCGTAAAAGTAATACATGATTCAAATTGCTTTTGTGAAGTTTGGAACCAATCTTAATTTCGGCCCAATTACGCTTGACCTTCAAAACGACGCCCGGCCCTAGCCACGTAAGCTCAAGCTTATCTTTTTTAGCGTGATTTCTTAAAAGGACCCGGTCACCGACAATGACGTTCTTATCCTTAAGGCCCCCTCACACGCGCAAATATATCTGCAAACATATCTGAACTGGTGCTGAATTCGTGCGTTTGTACGCTCATTTTAGGTTGGCACAGACTGTATGAGGTAGATGAGCTATGCTTGATAATTTTGGAGCGACCGGCTGCAAACCTTGACACCACGTTAGTGTCACGCCAGCCTTCGTGTGTGGTGCACGACTGTACTCTGCCTCTCTCCCTCCTTATGCACTTCAATAAGCAATTTCTTATTTGTATGTTCACTACTTTTTAGGAACTATTCTTTAGCCCATTTTGAGCGAGCTTTTACATCTCTTTTATTTCTTATTCATTGCAACTATAGCGAATCCTATCAATTGTACGAACTCGCCGTCTGGAGTCGCTATTCATGTGCGTACTCTCTACCTAGCTGCTACTGGCATACTGAAGCGTGCGCCAGTCTTGGTCAAGTTTGCAGTGTGTTGTTTGCATCGTGTGAGGGGCCTTGAGACCGACAAACCAAATTTAGTTCAGATTGTCTGCCAACATATTTGTACGTGTGAGGGGGCCTTAACGCTTGATATTTCTGTAAAGGTTCTTTTCGGTAGTGTTATTCAATATCAAATTTCTAATGTTTTCGACAGTACGCGCTGCCTCTTTTGCTCGAAAATTAACCAAATCCATCTCTTCATCATAACTGTAGGTTATGGTGTCAAAACTCTCACTTTGGAAGTATGGACACGTGTCTCTGTTAAACACCACGTAACTCGGAGTGTCTCCCAAAGTAGAATTTAGTGCATTGTTCAATGCATTTTCGACAACCTCCAAGCTATGATTCCACTCAGCATGAGGCAAAGAATTAACGTACAATTTCAATAAATTAGTGATTTTCTTGTTGTTCCTCTCAACAATAGCGTTCGAATGAAGACTGAAAGCTAGAACTTCTTTTTTCGCGATAGCATGTATATTGGCTCCCTGCTTTACCGCTACCGATTTAAATTCCAACGCATGATCAGAGATTAAAGTTTTAGGAAATCCAAATATACTAAAACAATTTCCTAAACATGAAATTACTGTGTCCGTACGACGGTTAGACGTCGCGTACAGTTTGCAAAACCTAGAAAAAGATCAATATAATCAATAAAATGTATTTATTACCACTATCCGTAACCTTAAGGGGACCAAGATAGTCCATTGAAACTACCTCAAAAAGTTCTTTCGTTATTGGCGCTGTCAAAATTTTAATGGGCACAGAAGGTCGTGCCTTAAGTAGTTTACAAACTCCACAATAATTATTGCGTACGAAATTCCTCACAATCGTTTTCTCTAAATGGGTAAAATATTTAAGTTTGAATTTAAACAACGTGTGCTAATCATCGGTATGGTACATAGAATGAATGGCTAAAATTGCCTTATCTATTTGGGAAATTGGTACCACTGCAGTCAATATAGTACTCGGTCGTGTGTCAATCCGTCGTCGTCGGTACAAAATTTTGAGGTTAGGTAAAATTTACAAAATTACAAAATCGGTACAAAATTTAGTAAAGCGACACACTTGGGATTTATATATTGTCAGTAACACACAGCAGGACATAGTTAGTTTACATCACGAAGGATAGCGGTGGAGTAGCTCCAGCCAAGCCCGAGAACCATGAGCTCAGTTCCACAAGAACCATGAGCTCAGTTCTCAATGCAGAGTACTGTCTAAACACATTCTAACACAAGAGCACTGTAACATTATCAGTATTATACACATATACATTCAAGGTGCTACAATAAACGTTTCAACACTCCTTCTAACATTGAATGTGTGTCAGATGATACCATTCCTAACTTCGTTCATAGTCGAGAGAACTTTTCTATCGGCAGGTTCTTGGTGAATGTGTCGGCGAGCATTTCGTCGGTAGGGCAATACACTACGTCTATATCTTTGTTACTTACAAGATCCCGTACATAGTGAAACTTAAAATTGATATCGATGTGCTTGCTCCTCCCATGATATTTGGGCTTGTTGGCAAGACAGATGGCTGACTGGTTGTCTTCGTTTATAACCATTGGTTCCATGGTACAAAAATTTAGATCACTGAGTAAGTGTTTCAACCAGACAGCCTCTTGAGCCGCACCGGCAAGAGCAACGTATTCAGCTTCAGCCGTTGAGAAGGCTACACAAGTTTGTTTGTTAGATCTCCACGTAATTACTGAATTACTGAGGGTGAAACAGTAACCAGAGGTAGACTTTCGGTCATTTTTATCACCAGCCCAGTCAGCATCTGAATAACCAATGCAAGTATCAGAACATTTGCTATACACGATACCTAGTTTAGAGGTGCCTCTCAGCTACCTGAATATTGTCTTTACACACATCCAATGCTGTTCAAGAGGCTTGGAGCTGTATTTAGCAACATTATTCACTGCGAATGCAATGTCAGGTCGAGTTCTGGTTGACAAATACAAAAGGCTACCTACAGCACTTTGATAAGTAGCAGGGTCAAATTCGACATCATTTGGGGAGCATATCGGATTTACATTTACATCAGCGGGAGTTGCAACAGGTTTACAATTATCAAAGCCAAATTTTGACAACAGCGCCTCAGTGTAAGCAGTTTGATTTAAGAAAACATTGTTTTTAGATTGTACAACACTTACACCTAGGAAGTAACTCAGCACACCAAGGTCCTTCATCTTGTATTGGGTAGAAAGACTCATCTTTATTTGATTTATTTCGTCACCAGACTCAGAAGCAATTATTAGATCGTCTACATACACCGCCACAATACACAGTTTCTCATCTTGAACACGAATGTGTGTACAAGCATCACTCTTAGATTGTACAAAACCCAATTTCTTCAAATAGCTATCTAGTGTAGTATTCCAACACTTAGGAGCTTGTTTTAGTCCGTAGATTGATTTTTGTAGTTTACACACCAGATTTTCTTTGCCTTTGACAATAAAACCGTAAGGTTGAACCAGGTAAAGTTCTTCAATCAGTTCTCCATTAAGGAAGGCTGTTGTAACGTCCATATGATGGACTTTCATGTTGTATTTGGCAGCTAAAGCTAGTACTGTCCTGACAGACTCAAATCGAACCACGGGACTGAAGGTCTCGTCGTAGTCAGTGCCATATTTTTGTGAGTAGCCCTGAGCCCCAAGGCGAGCTTTGTATGAGCAAATGCTTCCGTCAGGTCCGGTTTTTCTTTTAAAGATCCACTTTGATTTAATAGGTTTTTTGTCATTACGACACTCTACAAGAGAGCATACTTTGTTTTGATTTATAGACTCCATCTTATCTCCATAGCTGTTTCCCATAGTTTTGCTTCTGGTCCACTGAGTGCTGCTTGAACACAAGTAGGTATATCAAGCTCATTTTTCATTAAATACACCCATTCACCAAACCTATCAGGAGCCCGTCGATACCTGGCTGATTGTATAGGCTCCACTCCCTCCATCCCAGCATCTGACTGTCTATGCTCCACCCCTCTCTCAGAGTCTTCTGGTTCTGGATCCTGAGGAAGAAGAGTAAAATTACCATCATTTACTTCTGAAGGCTCCTTCTCAATTGGCATCTGCTGAGATTCATTGAACATAACGTCTCTACTCAAAAATATCTTTCTGCTGCTTATGTCATACAGACGATATCCCTTGGATCCACTTCCATATCCTACAAGAACGCACGGTTTAGATTTTGGATCAAGTTTTTCCCTCTCATCTTTGGGGACATGAGCGTACGCACTGCAGCCAAAGGTTCTGAGGTGCTGTACATTGGGCTTGTGTCCATTAAGGGCTTGATAAGGAGTCATATCATTCAATGCACTAGCAGGGCTCCTATTTTTGACATACAGGGCAGTTGATATAGCTTCACCCCAGAATAATTTTGGTAACTTTGAACCAGAGAGCATAGCTCTGACAGAGTCAAGGAGAGTTCTAATCATTCTTTCTGCAACTCCATTTTGTTCAGGTGTCTTGGGCACAGTTTTTTCATGGATAATTCCTTCCCTTTTTAGGAATTGTTCAAAGTCATTAGAGATGTATTCCCCACCGTTATCGGAGCGCAGAATTTTAATTTTGTGATCATAGTGATTTTCTACCAGAGATTTCAACTCCTGAAACACTTTAAAAACATTACTCTTATGTTTGATAATGTACACCCAAGTATATCTGGAGTGGTCATCTATGAAGGTTACAAAATACCTTCCACTCCCAAGTGATATGGGATTAAACTTGCCACACACATCACTGTGAATTAGTTCTAAGCGTTGGCGTTCCCTTTTGTGATTTGTTTTGGGGAACGGAAGCCTGTGAATTTTATCATCACAACAGTTTTCATAAAGGATGTTATCTCCACTCACAGAACAATCAAAACCTTTAACAAGATTCTTAGTGGCTAATTTCTTAAGATTATTGAATCCTAGATGACAGAATCGTTTATGCTACAGAATTTCATCAGATGAAACGTTCATGCATTTAGCAACGGAATTAAGGGTGCAATTAAGTTTATACAATTTTCCTACTCTCCTACCTAAGGCATTTAGTTTGTGGTCTTTATTTACAATCTTACATGAGCTTTCGTCAAAGTAAACTAAGTTTCCACTTTTTCAATCTGAGGCACAGATAGTAAATTTTAGGCTAAGCCAGGTACATACAAGACATTCTTAACAACACAGGTATCTACTAGACCTTTAGGCAACAACACCATAACTTCAACATCACCTACACCAACACCTTGCAAGTTTCTACCATCACCAACTTTTATGTTAATTGGACTAGATAGCTCATTCATACAGGAAAAATCATTCCTATTATTACACAGGTGTGCTGTTGCTCCGGAATCAATTACCCAACAATTATTGATATTTATCACAGACAATGCACTGATATAATTGGTTTTACCTGCTCCAAAATTTTTCTGGTCTTCTGTGTGGTTCCCATCTTCTTTCTTCAATTTTTCTTGATAGATCCAGCACTTGGCACGTGGGTGTCCCATTTTTCCGCATTCGAAGCATCTTGAGTTTTTCAATTTGGAGGTCACAAGGGATTTTTCACTGAAGTCTGAAGCACTTTGGTTTTTCAGTTTTGCTTCTTCATACAGAAGACGCTCTGTCACAATATCCCATGACGGTAGTTTTTCATGAGCTTCCAGTGCAGTCACCAGTGTGGAAAAGTGGTCGGGAAGTGACGACAGCAAGATTATTACACGACTTTCTTCATCAACAGCGTCATCAATCACACTCAAGGACTCAAATATTTCGACAAATGCTTTGAGATGAGTTTGTAAGTCTTGGTCTTCTTTTAGTTTCATGTTGTTGAGTCTTTTGCGTAGTCTAAACTTGTTAGACCAAGTTTTCTTTTGGAATGTATCTTCAATTTTGTGCCACAGTTGCGCAGGGTCAGTAGGATTACCCAATAAATACAGTTGACTCGTTTCGACACCAAGTACAATTGTTGCAAGTGCACTGTCACGTCTTTCTTCAAATTTCCTTCGAGCAGTCTCGTCCGTAGTCTGTGGCATGGTTTCCGTTCCTCGAACCAAGTTCCACAACTTTTCTTTCATCAAGATCATTCTTCATTTGCAGCTTCCACGTAGGATAGTTTTTATCATTAAGAGCCGTGAGGCATTTCTTAGCACTTTCACTTACGGAGCCTGCCATGTTTCTTTCTCTTTCACTGTTTCTGTCTCACACAGCACTAACAGGTCACCAACGTCTGTTCTCGCTGTCCCGGGCTGTTTTTCGCTTCGGGAAGTTAGGATAACCTCACTTGAAATTGTTTCTTCGGAAAGTTGTCTGGGCCCATAACCTTTTGAGGTTAGGTCAAGTAAAGCGAGACACTTGGGATTTATATATTGTCAGTAACACACAGCAGGACACAGTTAGTTTACATCACGAAGGATAGCGGTGGAGTAGCTCCAGCCAAGCCCGAGAACCATGAGCTCAGTTCCACAAGAACCATGAGCTCAGTTCTCAATGCAGAGTACTGTCTAAACACATTCTAACACAAGAGCACTGTAACATTATCAGTATTATACACATATACATTCAAGGTGCTACAATAAAGGTTTCAACACAAATTGTCATTCAGAATGAAGTAACTCTGTAGGTCTGGAATTTTGGACGCTCTAGCATGAAGTAGCGCTTCCCTAACCTCCATGCAAAATGGATCTTGTTTTTGCTCGTCAATAAATTTCTTTATAGTCCAAGAGATCTGTTTCTCTTTCGGTACGTAATAAATCAGTTTCGGTTGTGTTTCCTTGTTTGTCGAAGCGTCAGTACTGTCGCTATGCGACGAGTCATTGACCGTCTGTCTAGACAGCTCTTTTTTTGTGTGAGATCGAGTCTCCGCGATGCACGCCTCTGATTCAAAAGTTGAGTGCAGAGCTTCACAGCTCTCTAGTTCTTTAATTGTTAACTGATCATCATTTATAGGTAGTCTGCTTAAGTAATCAGCTACGACATTCTGTTGCCCAGGTAAATATTTGACAATACGGTCGAATGAAAGGACATTTACACACCACCTAGCCATAGTAACTGTTGTATTTTCTGGGATTTCCTTTGCAAAAAGAGGCGCCAATGGTTTGTGATCCGTATAGACACGGATAGGATATCCAGTTATTAAATATTTAAAAGATTTTAGGGCTGAAGACAGCGCAAAAAATTCCTTCTTCGTTGTGCTGTATCTTTTTTGGCTAAAATTTAAACTTTTACTAAAATAAGCCACAGGACGCATTACTTTATCACTTGAATCTTTGGCTTGCATCAAGACAGCTCCGATCCCAAAATTAGATGCGTCAGTAAATATGTGAAAGTCTTTGGTGTAGTCAGGATGTCTTAAAACCGTGTCAGAAGTCAGAGCAGCTTTGATATAAACAAAACTTTTTTGGCAGTCGTCATTCCAATTGTAAACAACGTCTTTCCTCAACAGCCTAAACAGGGGGTGTGCAATCTCTGCAAAATTAGGTAAAAAATTTCTAAAATAATTTGCTAGTCCCAAGAGCTGCTGCGACTCCTTCACATTTACGGGAGCCCTACAGTTCTGCAGTTTCTCCGAACTCTTACATCTAATCCCATCCGCAGCAATAATATGCCCCAGATATTAAATTTATTTTCTAAAAAAATTCCATTTTCAAGTTTTATCGACAAGTTCCCAGACCGAAGCATCTTAAGGATGCTTCCAATGTCAGCCAGATGCTGATTTTTAGTCTTTGAATATACTAAAGTATCGTCTAAAATGACGATGCACATTTTTCCTAACATAGGCGCAAGAACAGAGGTCATCACTCTCTGGAAAACGCTTGGACTCGAACTTAACCCGAATGGAATTCGCCGAAATTGAAATTTCGGACAGCCAATACTGAACGCTGTAAATTTCCGACTCTCTTCATCTAATTCGACCTGGTGAAATCCGGAGCGCAAATCCAAAGTTGTGAACAATGTGTTCCTACCTAGAGTCGATAGTATTTCGTCGATTCTGGGTATAGGGTAAGATTCTTTCACCAGAATTTTATTAAGAGCCCTGAAGTCAATCACGGGGCGAAGCTTCCCGCTCTTTTTTTCACAATAATGACTGGAAAATTTAAGTCAGACATTGACCCCTCAATTATTCCCTGTGAAAGCATATCATTGGTAATTTTGCTACTTTCTCCTGATATTTATGAGGTATTCTATAGGGGGCAATATTCAGGACTGGTGCACCTGGTTTCAGCTGTATCCGGTGCGTCATAACATTAGTAACACCAATTCTTTCCCCTTCTAGCGTCACTATACATCACGAAACTGATTTAATAAATTTACCAAAGGTAACTACATGTCCTCATCGTGACATAAAATATCATCATTCGTTAAAGGACGACGTAGGTTCGGCTTTCTTGAACTCGACACACCCTCTACTTGTGCATTAACTCCAAACACCTCACTACTAGAAAGAACTCGATCTCCGCAGCGTTCGTCAGACTCCAACTCAAGTCTTCTCCCAGCCATGGTCTTCATTCCACCACAATCCGAGACAACCTGCATTGAATCCGACCTAGCGTCAGAGCTTCTCTCAACATTATTAGCGTCCCTAAGCGCTGTTCCAACGCTAGTAAGATAAATATCACTCATGATCTCATCAGCTACAATTAGTTCCAAATTGCACAACATTGTATTTTCGCTGAAATGTATTGCGTCATCTTGCGTGTTTAGAATCATGACAGGGACTACGCCGTCTTCCTCGACTCGAACAATTGACTCTGCTAAGAGCGCTCCATTCTTAAAATCTCTTTTCAAAATTAAATACTCTCCGGGTTCTGCCTTTTTAGCAAACCCATAAATCAACTTCATTGAGTTACTCGGCACCTCGACCGTAGTACAATGAACCACTAGAGGACATCTCTTTTTTTCTGGCCTCTCTTTTTTCTCCGGCCTAGCCGTTAGCTCAAACGCGACTTTTTTTTCTCTGCAGCTACTATTCTTCAACGCGCGGTAACTGCTTCTGCTGCTCTTCTCGGCAACTACTACATTAGATAGTAAACAGTCACTGTTTACAATACTATTTAACACAGCTTCTCTACTCATCGCTGGCTCCACATTTAATTCTTTAAAAGGCACAGTAACACCCTCCCACACGAGGGATCCTTTTTTAAAATTGATTATGGCATCATTCAGCACATCTCTCCCTAAAATCAAATCATAATTAAATTTTGCATCTTTCATGATCAAAGCACTAGTCTTAAGTACTCTGTTAGTACCAGGAATTGAGATAGTTAAATCGACTTCTCTGCTGACATTACTTTTACTATTAATTCCTCTGACGGTCAGGCAACTCGGCTTTAATTTCTCATTCAGGAACTTAATTTGCTTATAACTAATGAGGCATTTTCCAGAGCCGCTATCTAGAAGTGCGCTCAAATACTGATCATTTCTGCTCAAAATTATTGAAGGTTTTCTAGCCTTACCAAAAACAACTAATCCGGCGCCCTTTTTCTTGAAATTTCCCGTCACAACACTAGTGGAAAAGTAAGCCTCAACTGCTTTGTTTTGTTGACTATCATCCGCAAGCTCTTCGTCTTGCAATAATTCGTACCTATTTCCACACTTGAACAACGGATCAATGCATGATTTAAATTCAATTGTCTCGGACGTATCTGGAACTTCGACCACAGCTTTAGGATTTACGTGAGTGCTGATCTGACTCTCGGGCTCAATCTCGTTCTCACTGCTACCTACCCCTGCACGTCCTGTTCCTATTCCTCTGATAAAAAATCCCGAGCATCTGGCTCTAAATCTGCAAAATGAACCTCATGCCTGCCACGCGCTTGATTACTTCCTCTTTTCTCGTTGTAACCGCGTATATACGCTTTATAGTTTTTCACCTCATTTTCTGATGCCTCACAGTTTCTCACAAAATGTCCAACTTCACAAGCGAAACACACCGGCCCAGCATATCCTCTCGTTTTACTCTGACCTCTTGAGGTCTACAATCAAAGTGACCAACCATGGAACATGAATTGCAGAAAGGAAACCCTCACTTTCTAGCTGCACTACTATCTGTCCGCAAAGGATTGCATTCCATGGAACCTATTCCTCTATCTCCTACATAGCCACTGAATTCCCTCGCTTCACCAGGATTTCGTAACCAAGGTCGGGGAGTCCTACGTCCCGCCATACGACCCCTACGGTAACTCCCGTAATTTCCGTAAAAAACTTCACTCTCCTGGAGAGAGTCCTGCACTTCAACGCTTTCCTCAGAACCCTGTGTCACATCTGCGAAATAGCTTTCTTTATCGTACCGCGTCGGGTACTGAACCGCTAGAATTTTCTTTGTCTCAGATTGACTCCTCACTGTGGCTACTAAACGCGCTAGCAACTCTTCAGACGTACTAAACTGAAACTCAAAGATTTTTCTTGAAAAGGCTTTGTCTAGTAAAGGCGCTAAGACCGTTATCGCTAAGCTATAAACAATACTGTCCCCAACGAAACGTTTCAACTCTGCCTGATTTGCACAAGCTTGATAATACGGGTGGCGCTGCCAGGCTACTGAAACTGAATTCAAGAGACGCTCTGACAATTAACGTATCTTAGCAAAAGCAGTTACCAACTGGGCTGCCAACGTATCGTTGCGTATTAATTGTAACTGATTGAGATCGCATGCCAGGGCGTGAATGGATTTTTCACCCCTGCATACATAAATATCATCTAAGATTTTATCACTTCCTCGAAAGTATAGTGTAGGTAAGAGTTAACTAATTTGGTCACAATTGAATTAAAATCTCCTACTTGTTTGCTGGCAGACTGAACAAGGAGCTCTTTCTTACTGGCATCTGACGTTACGTCTGGAAAAAGAGACATATATGCCCTGAGATTATCGATATGTGTCTCCCAGCTCTTATTTTTAAGGAATTCCGGATCCTCTCAACGTCTCCTCCCGCGAAAAATAGGGATCTCAGCATTTGACAGTATTGTTCCTGCCCTAGGGATACTAGCAGCAATCTCCCGTGCTAATAGCGTCCTATCTGTAGCACCAGTGCTTGGCCCTGTCGCTCCCACTGCTTGTGAATCAGTCATTGCTGTATTTTGAACTGCAAACCGAGGCACACTCACTCTGCCGCTACTTGTTTTTATCGTAGTCGAACGTATGAATTCCTCGGAATCGGACGAATCCGACATGTGGTTTTTTCTTTAACTATGTAATTCAGATTCAAATTTACACATCACCGTAAATACACAATAGGCAAAAAACACACCTCTAAATTCAAATTATACACGTTCCAAAATTTACGCGAAAAAACCTCAAAAACAGGAAAATAATTGTCTAAAAACACTATCAATACGAATCACAACAATACAATGCTACACTTACTTAAGGAAATTTTCCCACCCGGCGAACATATGGTAATCCGTTAATACGTTAATCTTAAACCGAATTCACTTATTAGGCGCTAAACTGCGCTTCACACTGCAACAAAGCTCCGACTAAAACTCTCACTGAGACAGAGGCTCACAGAGCTGTTGCTGTGCAGCCAGTGCAGCCTTGGTCGATGCAAAAAAACAATCTGCAAAAACTACTCCCTCGCCAAGCTGCAGCGCCAGTGCGCTACAAAAAAAAATGAGCTACAAAAAACAGAGCTGACTCTGCTCACACTGCCACTGCGGCTGCAACTCGCGCACGCACAAATGAAATTTACTGCTACAATCTTTACTCAACTCAAAACGTCGAACTGGAGGCTGGGACGTCGCTGTAAAACCGCCAATGACGTAGACGTAGACGTAGACGTAGTTTACGTTGTAGCTATCACTGTTGTAGTTATAGATAACACTTTAATAGTTTGTTATGGTTTGTAGTAACACTTTTAGTCCGTTGACTTAGCACTAAACACTCATTGTAGGGGCAGGTCCTCCAAAGCTGATTTCCAACACGATTTCTAGGTCGTCGCCTGCGTCGAAAATCAAAACTCGAGTGCGGAGAGTTCGTATCAATCCAGGCTGAAAATTGCGCGTAGGATTCCAATAGCGCCGAGACAGGGATTTTGAATCCCAAGACAATAACCGATGGCCGTATCTGCCAAGCACGGTTGTCGTTGCTGTTGCCTGTCATCTGCCTGATGAGACTTCGTAACTTCTTCAGACTTCTTCTATTATTGCACTATAAATCTTCGGATTTGGAACACCTTCAAACGTCTTCATTTCTTGATAACTTCTCGGTCTTCAGACGTATTCACACAGCGTCGTGAATTCGTCTTCTACTTGCTTGCTAGTGAAAGAACGAGAAAACGTAAACGTTGGTGGAGTCGTGAAGTGCTTGCAGAAGGACCTAGTTTCGGAATTTCATTTTTAAATAAATTAAGACTGGAAGACCCCATGGGTTTTTGAAATTTCACACTCCTATAACCCTCCTGATTTCGAAGATTAGCTTCTGGAGGTTGGACGACTCACAACGACAAAGAATACAAACTTTAGATAATCTACCCCAGATTCACTTCGACTAGCAGTCACACTGCGTTTCTTAGCAAGTGGAGACTCTTTCACGAACCTCATGTGTACCTTGAGAATATATAAGCAGGGAATATCGCAAATGGTATCAAAGGTTTGCGTAGTAATTATATCATCATTAAAATTACATGTAAAGGTATGTATAAAGCACAAATTAATATTAAACGAATCTATTTATTTACGTTATGGACCTCCTTCCGAATACGCTCCGCACTCGTGCAAAGGAGGGAATGTCTTACAGAAAAAAACGCCCTTGGCCCATGATAACTCACGTATCTAATTGTTAAAAAACATTAGTCAGGGCTTAACATAAATGACTCTAACTCAAATGATTTAATGGTAACATACCGTTGGGTATTAAAAGTACAAAAGATTTTACTGGCTATAACTGTTAATTTTTCATAGAAAAGCTACATGTTATGTTGACGTTTAGTTTCATTGTTCTTAATATTCCAGTAAAATAGTAGATCTTGATCAAGAAAGCAAGCCAGATAGCGTTCGACCACAAAAAATGAGGTTAATTATACTCTTAGTCCGTAGTAATAAAAAAATCCGAATGGATGAACCTAACATCAGTTGTATGATGAACTAAGGTCCTCTACTTTCTCATCAAAATATGCTACTAACGACTTTTCTAACATCGCTTTTCATTAACAAACTCACAATTTTCAGGCATTATTGTTCTAATTACATATTGGTAAAGGTGTTGGTGTAATTCAGAAATTCTGGCATATTGTTACATATTGTTTAATAAAAAATCACAATACCAATTAAATGTATACGTTGACAATATTATGACGAGAGCACCTCCTCGAAATATAGCAGATCCTCTGTTTCTTGAGTCGTGCGATATAGGTAAAAATTGCCAAGTAAATTTCCTCATGGCTAATGCGTTTAAAAAGTTATCAATTTTGGGTAAATTGGCCATGAAATGGCCAATCCGGCAAACCTATTTGTATCTTCTATCGTTGCAAATGTCGTACATATTGGCAAAACGTGGCGCAACATATCTACCGTTGCATGCTGTTTCCCATTCCGATCGAGAGACCATAGACCTGAGACTTTTGGTCTCGCAACCGACTCGCAGATGACGGTTGGTTTATAGACGCGTCTACGTAGACAACGCTAGACAGGTCTCAGAGACTAAAATCGCACAACATGTCTACAAGTGAGTACGCGCCTTTATGGTGTAAGGTGCATGTCACTTCTATATAGCTGCGGGACTCGAAGTTTGCCGTGCATCTCGTGATTTTCAAGTTCATTAATTTTTTCCCACAAAATAATTAACTAAAGCGAATTTCGTCATTTGACAAATAAAACTAAAAGTATATCTCCGTTCTTGCTTCTTTGCAAGATTAAATTTACGAATTTTGTATTAAGAGGTTGCTGTAAAAGAACATGCAAGACAATGCAGCGTAGAATACTACAAAATATTCATGCTCGTATGGAAATGGCATACATTTTTTTCTCCAGCCTATGTGGTTAGATTTTCAGGCAAAGCGAAGTTCGCCCTTGAAATAGAAATAAGAGTACTATTCGGTCAAATTGAATGTTGAAATGATGCAAAGGTTAAATTTATCGTTTGAACTGGCGACCATCAAAACCAACACATTTCGCGGTACGAGTCACAACTGGTTCTGCGCTTCGAACCAAGGTGTCCTGTGAAATGGGATTTGTGTGTTGACCTTTTGATCTATACTAGCGTTCAAAACGGTTTCTAAACAATAGCAATATTTTCAAACTTCCGGCAACACTAGACAACCTGTTTGCGCTTTTCAAGGCTCAAACGAACGTCCGCCATTTTGCGCAGCTCGGTCGACGTCATTGCCACCTCATTAAGAAATATTAGAGTAATTTTTCAAAAGTTTAACATTACCTATGTTAGCGGAGAGTGTGTATATGTTTTATTAAGCACCCAGAGATAACACTGGACACTTTGACGCAATGTCATGATGCTGCAGACCATCGTTAGTTCGTTTGTTTAATCCTTTGGAACTTTTACCTCAACCAAAAAGTATACTTATTTCTTCAAACGCTTCGTTTAATTTTCTCTTCCCAAGGATTAAAACTTGATGACTGAGATGTAAGTTTCCCACAACAGTTTTTAATGTGTACTAATTTAGAAACACTTTCTGTGTGTGAAATAATTATTTATGTTATTGCGAAAGTTTTAAAGTCAAAATCCATATCTTATAGACTGAGTGACTTTTTTTTGTTATGTGCTCATAAATAAATCAATAGTGTTGTCTCCAATGGGCAACGAGTTATTTAACGATTTCAAATAAAGAATATTAATAATGCTTCCATGCATGGGAGCTAACATTATAGTTTTTATTTTAAATCCTATTCATATCACTACGTATTTGAATGCATAATATGTTTCAAATAATTGGACCCTAAGCGCGATACCTAAGCGATTATGGTTTAGAAATATATCTATCAGTAAATTTACATGTATAGTTTATGTTCTATTACTTTGCAGGAAATAACCTCACTGAAAAGTACCCCAAAATGGCATTCAACATTCATAAAAGTTATTGGAACCGTTTAGATTCCTTTTTCGTTTTTGATGGTGAGTCCTATAGGCAGAATAACAAGCTAGGCAAGGGCTTCAGTTTGAGTCTAAATTTTGAGAACATATTTATGAGCGATTGTCAAGCTAAATTTTAAACCGGTTTTGCTTAAAAAAATACAAGGAATAGCCAAAAATATTAGAATACTGTGAGGGTTTGATGAGCCAGGCGGGCCAACGGCGCAGCTTACGCCTGGTATCAAAGAGTACCTGGGACTGAAGGTCAGCCCTTGGCCTCGTAAGGTACCCTCCCCACGTAAATAAGACAGGGGAACCTCGTCCTACCCAGGGGAGAGGCACGAGACGAGTCCCCGCGGAAACGTTATCGAAGGTTACGGATATCAGAGGAGCGGATAACCAGAGGGTCAGAGAAAGGCAGGATCAAATTAACACTCAACTTATGTATTAGTACTCGAAGTGGCGTCCAACTCGGAACGAACACGGAAGCCGAAGTTGGCGCTGATCCTTAAGCTACCCCCTTAATCCTAAAACATTCACAACATACAAAATATAATCCGGACCGAGGTCCTACGTCTCAATTCTAGACGTCAGCCAAGCACACCCAGTCACAAGGTGGCTTGAGTTGTAACCCCTTCCTCAAGAGGGCACTCGAGACGAAGCTACACGAAGTTAACTGGAGAAGCACGGACAGCAACTCTACTCCAAGGCCACAGGAGGTCTGGGGGCCTGGGCGTTCCTGACCAACAGGGGCATACGAGGAAGCCGGCACACGAAAGGATGAATAGCACGGCACAGTGAGCGGTCGACAGGACGCATGACACTTCGGAAGACTCGCTATATCCTCCCCAGCCTGAAGGGCGTAAACATGGATAAGTATCTACGTAAATATTACAGAAGCTCAACTGACAATATAGCTTCAAGATATCTGAATCACGCACAAAAGAAAGACTTACAGCCTGGCTTCTACGTACCTGCCATACACGATGGCGTGACGAGTTAACAACACGGCTATCGGGTATTCGGCGGAATTATAATACTGAGCATGGCCAAGCACTGGCTTTCTCTCCGGGGTCACTTTATTAGGAGACAGGACGCACGCGCTAAGCCATGCCCTTACAAATACTTAGTGAAATGCATGTCTGAACGTAAATGTTGATTCTAGCCAAGTCTGTTAGTACCTCTGTTGTATTTGTCTTAACTAGTTGTATCAGTCAATGTCAGAATTGGGTTCTGTGTAGTTAAGAGTGTCTTATGTTATTGAAAAAACCGAGTGGGGAATGTATAACTTTAATTTATCCAAATTTATTCCTTAACCCGTATAAAAATGAAGTTGATTTATTACGGATGATAATACATAAGCGATGACGTGAAATAAACACAGCAAAGAAGTTTAGTGAAGTTTGCTGATTGGCTATAAGCTAGGAAATTTAGGGTTCGCAGAAATGCCGGCGGAATTAGCTTGCAGAGACGCAACACGCCGGGCGCGGCTCTTCCGGCGGCAGCCCACACACGGCCTCCACAATAGCAGCCATCTGAAGATTACGAGAGCGTAAGAAATAATTCAAGTTTAAGTTCAATTAACGAGCAAGCTCAAGTTTAAGTTTAAGTTCAATTAACGAGCAAGCTCAAGTTTAAGTTTAAGTTCAATTAACGAGCAAGCTCAAGTTTAAGTTTAAGTTCAATTAACGAGCAAGCTCAAGTTTAAGTTTGAGTTCAATTAACGAGCAAGCTCAAGTTTAAGTTTAAGTTCAGTTAACGAGCAAGCTCAAGTTTAAGTTTAAGTTCAATTAACGAGCAAACTCAAGTTTAAGTTTAAGTTCAATTAACGAGCAGGCTCAAGTTTTAGTTTAAGTTCAATTAACGAGCAAGCTCAAGTTTTAAGTTTTAAGTTTAATTAACGAGCAAGCTCAAGTTTAAGTTTTAAGTTTAATTAACGAGCACGCTCAAGTTTAAGTTTAAGTTTAATCAAAGAGCAAGCTCAAGTTTAAGTTTAAGTTTAAGGTTAATTAACGAGCAAGCTCAAGGTTAAGTTTAAGTTTAATCAAAGCAAGCTCAAGTTTAAGTTTAATTAACGAGCAAGCTCAAGTTTAAGTTTAATTAACGAGCAAGCTCAAGTTTAAGTTTAATTAACGAGCAAGCTCAAGTTTAAGTTTAATTAACGAGCAAGCTCAAGTTTAAGTTTAATTAACGAGCAAGCTCAAGTTTAAGTTGAATTAACGAGCAAGCTCAAGTTTAAGTTTAATTAACGAGCAAGCTCAAGTTTAAGTTGAATTAACGAGCAAGCTCAATTTTAAGTTGAATTAACGAGCAAGCTCAAGTTTAAGTTTAATTAACGAGCAAGCTCAAGTTTAAGTTTAATTAACGAGCAAGCTCAATTTTAAGTTGAATTAACGAGCAAGCTCAAGTTTAAGTTTAATTAACGAGCAAGCTCAAGTTTAAGTTGAATTAACGAGCAAGCTCAAGTTTAAGTTTAATTAACGAGCAAGCTCAAGTTTAAGTTTAATTAACGAGCAAGCTCAAGTTTATGTTTAATTAACAAGCAAGCTCAAGTTTATGTTTAATTAACAAGCAAGCTCAAGTTTCAAGTTTAATTAACGAACAAGTTCAAGTTTAAGTTTGATTAATGAACAAGTTCAAGTTTAGGTTAAAGAAATTCAGTAGGGCTGCGTTAATTTTTGATACTAGGACCGAGAAACAGGAGGTTTACACGGAATAATTCCTTGGGCCTACGGACAAGGGTGTCTGACAAAAGCGCCCATACGGACAGCACACTTACCACGTCCGATACATCCCTTGGGCTCGCAAGTAGAGCAGCGGAGCGTCGTCGTCCCAGGTGCCGGAGTCCCAGGTGCTTCCAGAAGACACGGCCCGAAGACATAGCAGACGCCGACGACCGGCTCCAGCGCCCTCCAGCGAACGCTCCCCCCAGCCGGCGAGGCACTCAGGGAAACTAGCAGCACATGCCTGGTTGGCACTTCACGGTTCCACGGATGAGGCTGTACGTCATGGTGGCTATGAAAGGCTGAATTAACAGAGCTGAGACGTGTGAGCACGGTTGGGTTAGCGAGGTGTCTGACGACCATTGAACCGGGCGAGCCGACTATACGCTGGCATCGACATAATAGGTTGCGACAAGTATGCTATCGACAGAACGCAATCAGACACCCAAGTCTTATTTACTTTTTATGAAATTTATATTTTTAATAGGATGTTTTATACATATGTCGAGGGATATGACATTGAGCATATTACATATGCATACTTTTGAGCAGATTTTAGATTGCATAAAAAATGCCGACTGGCTATATGCTGAATCATATAGCCAGTGTAGGGAAATCGCGCATTTTTCTCGGGACAGCATCCCGTTAATCAATTATAATTGTAGGGTCTATAGGTACTTTAAAAGTTTATTTTAATTTCGCAGGAGTTAGTAGAGAAGTTTTTACTTATAGTTACATTATGAAGTGTATTTGAGATCAGTACGGCTAGTAGTGAACTACAACCATGCCGAAGGTGAACAAGCCAAAAGCATCATTTTAAGTTCACTCCACGGAATTAGAAGATTTTCAAGCCAAAGAAGGATTTCTCTATAGCATTTATTGCTAGAAACAGGTAAAATATAAAACTATTTTTCTCATTCAGAACGTGTTAAAAAAGTTTTGCGTTGTACAAGGTTTCAGTTTCTGAATATTGTCACGTAGAACCACATTAGGTTTAGGGCACACCTCATCAAATTATTGTATTCGAATGATATGAATTGCTCTGGCATAACTTCTTACAATGTCCGACATTGGAAAAAAACTTTATTCAAAACTGTGGCTATAAAGTAAGTAAAGAATAATGAAAATAATAAATCTACAAGATTTCGAATATTGCGCATTGACATTTGATATGCACTTGGTACATATAGGATTTTGCATAAGTCTGTATAGTTTCATTCTGAATGTTTTTTTAGGTGTCCTGTTCGCGGGGATATTTGGTAACTGAACATTTGAGAACTGCAGGACATATAAAAAAGAAGGTTCTTCATTAGGAAAGTCGCAACAAGGTTTCTGGAATATCTGCTCACATCCACAGTCAACCCGTTAAACCTGAGTCGAATGAACCCGAGTATGGTAATCACGTATCCAGTCAAATGGAATCTGGCGAAAAGGGGTCTGGCGAAAAAGGATTTAGCCAATCAGAATTTAGTCTACCAGGATGCACTCAACCAGGCCCGAATTAACCAGAGCCAAATCAACCTCGCCCGAGTGAGCCAAGGCCGAGTCAATGTGGATCTAGGCAACCTGGACCTGACAATTCCGATGCTCACATACGTAGTACAAGCCCAACAAGTCTGGCACTCACTACATCTTCGCGCAATATTCGTAAAAGATGCTCCACGTTCAATGCAGAGTTGTGCACCGCCTTAGTTTCTTGTGACATACCTCTTCACAAATTGAGTAATGTTGATTCCAGGAACTTTCTTTGTAAGTGCAGCGGCAAAGAGTTTCCAGATCAAATCACATTGAGGAAATATTACTTGTCAGATATGTATAAGAATAAAGTTAATTCCCTTCGACAAAAAGCTGCCGGTCACTCAATTTTGGCCTGGGTGGATGAAAGTATTGTTGAACAACGATACATTGCTTATTTTGCGTTCGGTGTTTTGGATGTTCAGTCTGAACGGGGCAAATTCTACTTGACTAACATTGGAATTTTACCAGTCGTTAACCATTCGTCTGTGGCCGCATTTTTCACAGATGCTCTCCAGGTTATATGGCCCGAGCAAATCATGTACGAAAACGGACTTCTCGAGTGTACAGATGCTGCAGCGAACATTACAAAAGCTATGAACGGATTACAGGTTCATTTTCCAAATATGATTCACATAACCTGTTTAGCTCACGGTCTTTTAAACAATTTAAACAATTCATTTACCACAGGTGATACAGAGATAGAATGTTTCTTAAGTCTAGTACAATGGTCCAATTTGAGTATAGCTACCTGTGGGCCCGAATAAGTTCAGTAACTTCTAGGGCATCCTACCATCAACCTAAGTTTAAGGAGTACAATAATGTTTAACCTAATTCACTTAAACTAGAGACGCATTAGACTGATCAATGAGATAATTAACTCGAAATTAGATGCTTAATTTTACAATATAGTTCATATGGACTAGATTTAACAGTATATTCGACAAACGATTCAAGAACAGACTGAAGATCGGCGAAATAACCCATGGCAAATTACATTATTAGGACCAGTTATGTAGGGGACAAGGTTTGACTTTGTGATCTTACACGACTAGTAATCTGATAGGAAGTGAGACTCAAGATTTCTTTTGAATACCTTATAAGAATTACTTTCACGGATCTCCGCAGGTATTGAGTTCCAAGTTTTAGTTCCAACGAAGAGGATATTGTGTTGCGACCGAGCCTTTGAGTAATAAGGAAGCATGAATTTACTTCTATTTCGGGTTAAATGGTCGTGATGACCAGTTTGCGCAGTTAATAATTGTTTTAGGCTATTGTCGCCATCATTTGGCAATGTTTTGTAAATGAAATTGCGAATGCAGACTTTGTAGAGATCCGAAAGCTTAAGTATTCGTAAATTTTTGAATGAATCATTTGTGTGAGCATTATATTCTAGATTCTTTCCCGCTCTGATGGCTTTTTGCTGAGTAAAAATTTTGTTGGTTTTATTTTTATCAGTTCCGTGCCATACTTCTATTCCGTATTGCAAGTATGGTGAAATGAGCGTTAGGTAGAGCATTTGTAAGGATGTTTCAGGCAGGAAGTTTTTAACTTTATTTAGGATTCCGATAGATTTTGATAATTTAGAACTAATATGAGAGATGTGCTCTTTGAAGGTTAGATGTTTGTCTATTATGATGCCCAAGAATTTACTTGAGTTGGTTTCTTTGATTTCACCTTCGCCAATTTTAATGCGTGGTAGAGATATATTTTTCTTGTATGAGAATGTAATATATTTTTTTTATCGATATTAAGGCTTATTTTATTAGCTTTAAGCCACAATGAAACCTTACGAAGTTCATTATTTATATGCTCCGCCATCCTAGCGGGATTTTGGTTTGGAAGGACCGCAGAAAGGGTACTGTCATCTGCAAAAAGTATGAATTTGAAGAATGATGTAGATTTAATGATATCGTTGATAAAAATCAGAAATAGGAGAGGCCCAAGGACAGATCCTTGTGGAACTCCATGGCTAATTGTCTGTGGGTCTGATTTTGCATCGTCAATGACAACGTATTGTTTCCGATTTGCTAAGTATGATCTGAACCAATCATGGGCAGCCCCTCAAATGCCATAACAGTGTAGTTTCGAGAGTAATACGTTATGGTCCACACAATCGAATGCTTTTCGAAAGTCAAGAAATACGGAGAAAATAAGCTTTCCTTCATCTATATTAGAATAAAGGTATTGCAAATGATTTAATACAGCTTGTGTCGTAGATTTTTTAGAACGAAAACCGTATTGTTTGTCGTAGAGCAAAGATTTTTGTTAAAAATGCGAATACACTTCTTTTTGCACAATTTTCTCGAATATTTTGCTTATGATTGGTAGTACAGAGATAGGTCTATAATTATTGATGCAATTTTTATCACCATTTTTAAAAATAGGGGCCACTGTGGCAATTTAGAAAGAGTAGGGGATGATACTTTGTGAAAGGGATTGGTTGATAATATTAAAAATGCACGGTGCTATTATATCAGCTATAGCCTTAGGAACTTTAGCAGAAAAATTTTTCAATCCACTTAATTTATTTTTCAAGTTGTTTATGCACGTAATTACATCGGAGGGATTAGTTAGCGTGAAAAAGAAAGAGTTGGGTTCACGGACATGGTCCATGTATTGCAAGTGGTCTGTGGGTTCACTGAAGACACTATCGGCTATATTTTTTCCTATGTTTATAAAAAGTTGTTGAACACTGTTGCAATATCTTTTTTCTCGCGGTATTTTACATTTTCGTGAACGACGGACTCAATTGTTTTTGTAGTATTATTATTCGGTTTATAGCATGAATTAAGCAGGCGCCAAGTTTTTTATTATTAGTTTTGTATTCAGTAAATTTGCGCGTGAAGTAGTTTTGTTTTGATGTTTGTATGTGATTTGTCACATGATTCCTGAATCTGTTGTACGTTACTTTAGACATTCGCCCTTCGTATAGTAAGGCTAGGTACGCTTGACGTTTCTTTATATTGATCACGATATCTTCAGTAATCCAGGGCTTTTGTCTATTTTTCGGCGGAATTGTGCGGGTGATTATTGGACGACACTGGTTATATGCGGTTGTTATAATTTCAGTTAAATTTAGTATCGCTTCATCAATGTTAATCGCATTGTTGTCCTGTTCATAGATGTCTAATGTTGGCATTAATTCTTCTAGAACAGTTAGCATTGTTCCCAAGTTATATTCGTTTACACAACGATATGAATAAGTATTAGCCTGTGGGCTGGTACATGGACTGTAACATTTTTCTTGATGAGAAACACCGGGAAATGGTCAGATAAGTCAGAAATTATTATTCCAGTAAGAAAATCAGTTGGATCTAATATAAAAATATTATCGAGTAACGTAGCCGATTCAGATACAACACGTGTAGGTTTCGTGATGATTGGAAGGAAGGAGTTAGACTGAAAAACATTTATGAAGTTTGAGATTTGCTCACAGCTATCATATTGTAAAAGATCGTAGTTGAAATCCCCGCAGATTATTATGTCATTATATAGAGACTTGTTGAACTGAAATATTATGCTTTGAAGTTCGTTTAGGGAAGAGACGTTACAAGCTGTTGGGGGCCTATATACTGTCCCAAGCATAATCCGTTTATCATTTTTCGTTAGTTATATAAATAAAGTCTCAATATGTTCACGGTTCATGGTTGCACTTAAAATGACTTTCGAAGATATGTGTTTAGATATGTACGTACTGATGCCACCACCACGTTTGTTACTACGGAATGAATGATGGCTATAATAGTTTTGAATTTGAATCAGGTCTTTAAATGAGTCATCTAGCCAACTTTCTGTGAAACTGAGAACATCAAAATTGCTGTTCAGCTCAGTGATATTACAAGATATTTCATCTATTTTCGGATAAATGGATCTACAGTTCCAACCTAATAGAGAAAAAGCGTTATAGGTCTTTCTCATCGATTCATTCAATTTTTTAATGTTTAG
This sequence comes from Morinoia aosen, assembly GCA_030386875.1. Classification (NCBI taxonomy): domain Eukaryota; kingdom Metazoa; phylum Arthropoda; class Malacostraca; order Amphipoda; family Talitridae; genus Morinoia; species Morinoia aosen. Next base: position 1,071,883 of record CM059567.1, read on the forward strand.
GTATTTAAAGTTTCCAGTTTCATTTAGGTTTGGGTGCATTCTATTTAAATGATTGAGATCTGGATCAATATTGTCGAATATGTCAACATGGTCAGTCATTAGAGTTAAGAAACAGTAAGTAAAATGTGACGTAAAAATAAAAATGATAAAAACTACAGGATCAAGGTAAAAATAAGGACATTCCTACTTATAATTAAATTTAAAAAAAGAGAAACTAAAACACACAGAGATTATTAGTCTAAATTGTCTAAAACCTAGTATGATTTCATAAGGAGAGCGCAAACTCAGTCCATGAGCAGGAACATTAGGGATCATAAATGACAAATAATGTAGTTACGAGACTGTCATACCAGTGGTATCCGCATATAGCACATAAGATGTAGCAAGGACGAAATGGATTTGAAACGAAGTGACAGCGAAGTTATTTATGGAATTTAAAAATCTTGACCTTCTAAATTGTTTCCAGATTTAGAAACATATGTAGTAATACATGAGTTAAGTCTGAGCAGCAAGTTCGGTATGAGCATTCGATAAAAAATGAGAAAAGAAAGAATTTGAAAAAACAATTTAGAATTTAGTAAGCAGCAAAACAAAGCTGCAAGGTCGACGTGGATGCCTTGAAGAGGTAAAGGTAATTCAATCAAAAATCAAGAAGAAAACATGTGGACAGATATCAAAATAATGCTAAACTCAATAAGTCATCCCAAAAAAATCCTAATTATTAATAATTTCCTCTGAGGACTTGCCGACATGTTGCAAAAAGTACTTGTCTAGTTCTTCAGGCGTATTGAGGGTTAGAGGTCTCTGAGTTGCTTGTCCAGGTATCTTCGGAGAGAAGACGTTGATATTGCCACCCAAACTTCTTGCGAGTCCTATTTGTTCCGGAAATTTTCGTTTGGCCAATCTCAGAGTGTACATTATACTTGCTCGCGAAGGTACTATGTATTCATTCACGTAGAATTCCGGTTTAGTCACACGGCAGGCTGTCAGAACTTCTTGCTTCTTTTCGTATTGTCGTAGCTCAAAAGAAATGTTTCTTCTATCGACGTTTCCGGGGGGAGTTTTTTTCCCAATCTACTCGCTGTAGTGATGTCAGAGTTACTTATGTTGATTTTGATTTGGTCCTTAATTCAGGAGCTGGCACACCGTTCCTATGCAATTTTCTCCATGACGTGATTGCGGCAGTTCCCCTGATATAACCGAAGTGCGTTTTTTGTTTTCAAATTTTTCACGTTCTTCTTTCCTTTCGAGTCGCTCTAGACGAGAGACTATGCAATTTATCTTCTTATCTTGCTCTTCAATCCTTGCATTTTGATTTGATTCTTTCTTCGTTTGTGTTTCAATCATCGTTTTCAAGTCACTAATTTCGCTATGAAATTTCTTCATTGCTGATTTGAAGAGATCAATTAAGATAGAAACTACTTGCTTACTCTGTTTTGACAGGCCTCGTACGTCTAGATAGTCAAGCTCCAGCGTACCCTTACTGTTGTCCTTGCTTTGTCTTCTTGTCGCCATCTTGTGAGAAGGGAGACACTCTCAAAAAAGAAGCAGGGTTGAGTAATTGTTTTGATGGAATATCACACTTATTGTTCGATTTTTTTATTTTGGTTAGATAAAATTTATTCTTGGATCCTCATGGTTTCAGTGGGCACTCTTTTTTTTTGGTTAGAAATGCATGATCATTAACCAATTGGGCACTTTGTTTAGGAGCAAAGACACAGAACGTCCTCACTGCCTCACTGCACTGTTTGCTTCACTGTCTTCACAGGTTGGCGGATTTGGTGAGAGCAAACTATCCTGATGTGAATCGATTAATATCTGCGGCGAATAGTGCATTCGTCAGAGCACCTCAGAGAGTGCAATGATTCAAGGAACTTGCTCCGAACACTCCCTTGCCTCCATCCCCAATTGTGACAAGATGGGGTACTTGGTTGAACGCTGTCCAATATTTCACTATGCATTACGACAAAGTACACCCTGTGTTTGCCCTTTAAACAAGATGAAGCGCTTAGCATCAAAGAGTACCAGAATCTAATGGAAGACTCTCAATCACCAGTAAGTCTTGCATTCATTGATAGCACATTTTCTGTGGTAACCTCTACTATCAAGGAGCTAGAAACACAAGGACTTCCAATTTCAAGAGAAATAAAATTAATGGATGACGAAGAGGAAACATTGAAGAACACGTATGATAAAAGGTACTATCAAAAGTTGAACTGCATTTTGGTAAAAAAACAAAGGTTTTGAAAAGATAAAAACAATCAACTCAATTTTGAGTGGTGAGAGCCCTGACGCTATGGATGAATCCATTAAGGAATATTCCCCTCCCGAACTTGCTTGTTTCACCTCTACTCTTCTTGTTTCTTGTGATGTCGTGCGGATGTTTTCGCAATATAAAACTTTGTTGGCAGTAATCGAAGACTTGTTTTTGAAAATCTCAAATACCATGCAATTATTAAGTGCAACCCTAGAATTTGATGCTGAAAATTGTTCCTCGTGTAAAAGGGTTGTTAACAAATATTCTTTGCATTCCTTAAAACTATTACTCAGAATCAAATTTAGATTAGATTGCTTTTTTTTCGTTCGTTTATTATCGTCCTTGTTGTTCAGATTCAGATTGGAATTGTTTTGTTGTGTTCAGATTGGAATTGTTAGTTTCAAAATGTTTGTGTTCAGATAAGTTATAAAACTTAGTTGAGAATTGTATACACTTAATTATTAGTAGAACATTTTGAAATAACTTACTGTTTCCGTGTGTGAAGAAGTACACTGTTCTCTGTATCATTGTTTCTGAATTATCTTCTTCACAAAAATGAAAATTTGGAGCTGTTTTAGTAAAGCATTTGTAAAGATGCATGTTTTTATTTAGCATATAAAATGCGCTTCTACATCTATGCATGAAGTGTAGCATATATGAATCGAGTGTTTCTGTATATTTTATGGTTTTAACAGCTTAATTATTCTTGCCGAAGCTTTCATATTTTATGCTGCAAATGGCAACAAAAATCAGCAAATATGCTACATAATTTATGCTGCATATTGTTACATCCCTAATCATCTCAGCGCTAAGTGAGTTCGAGCCCGGAAAATCGTTGATGCTTTAATATTTATGCTTTCGTTATCAAGGTAGTCGGTGTTCGATGTTCCAAGAGGTAACAAGTTGAAGATTTATACCGCATACATCAAAAACGCTAAAATATCTAAAAAGTCACCATGAGGATAAAAGAATGTGTTTGACGAGGGTGAAAGACGGGCAATGCAGAGGATTGCAACGAAAAATAAGACGACGACTGGTGCGAGTCACTTGTGATAAATGCCGGGTTGACTCAGCATGTCAGCACCACAACAATAAAGAGAAGCCATATATACAGAATTTTCAGCCCAAGCTGCAATTCAAAAACCATTCATCAGTGAGGTACATACTTCTAAAAAGAGATAGGGGGAAGACGCCGAAAAAATTGGACCATGGGGCAATTGGAGGGCAAAGATGCACAGTGTCTTTTAACCATTAAAACACAGAATTTTAGGACACTCGAGTTAAAGGCGTGGTGTTTATGGCAGAGTTGCCAAACTGGCTTTTCCTAGCCAAGTTACTAACTAGGAACTGAACTAGGAACTAGGCCACTCTGCCTGAAAGACATGTACGCCGCTTTGAGACGAAATTATCACTTAATCCACTCTCCAGTTAATACCTCTGATTTGTGGGTCGGACACTCTCTACATTTGCCCTCCAATTAACAACAGTCTTTCCGTCGGAAGAATCATGTTTTTAACTCATGGCCGAGTTCACGTCTGGCGAACGCTGTCCCAAGCCGTCGATGCATGGTGCTTACAGTCAGAATTAAGATAGGGCGGGGTCCTGTCATTATTTGGGTAGCTACATCGTGGTATCCCATAGGCCTAATTATTGCTCTGAAAGTTTCCATTACGGGCATGATACAGGCAAGTATAATGTGTCCATTTTCATCAGCCACCTCCATGCCATTTTGCAATCTTTGATTTAAAATGCCCAGTCTAACTTTTTCGCCGCCTCATCGAAAAGCATGCACACAATTCGCCAAGTCGTATGCACATTTGTGCATGATAATCGCCACCAAGGCGGCGATATATAGCAGCCTTTATCGTCGCCAAAGACCTCTTTTTCCGCGATAATTATCGCCACCTCGAAAACATCATTGAGCATGAAGTTTCTTAACGGCGATTAATGAATGCATAAGTTTACATACTATTGTATACAATATGCATTTTCATAGTACGATACCCATAGGCAAATACATGTATTTCTGTCCGCCATTATTTAAACCCGTGCGAACCGTATTCTCAGCTATTAGAGAGAAGCGTATCCCTTCCATTCAAAATTATCGCGGCCTCGAATGAATAAATAAGCATAATAAAGTGAAAGGTGGCGACATCATAGCATAATTGTATTTTTTAATTCACCATTGAAATTAATCAAGCTCAAATAAATCAACAACATTAAATATTTTATTTATGGCCATCCATTACTAACTGAAATCAACCTCCACGAAGATGAACAGCGTTGTTTGCTGGAAGCACTGGTGGCAAGCCTTGAGGTGCCAGGAGTGGCAGGCCTTGAGGTGCCAGGAATGGCAAGCCTTGAGGTGTCAGGAGTGGCAAGCCTTGATGAGCCAGGAGTGGCAGCTCTTGAGGTGCCAGGAGTGGCAGGCTTTGAGGTGCCAAGAGTGGCAGGCCTTGAGGTGACAGGAGTGGCAGGTTTTGAGGTGCCAGGAGTGGCAGGTCTTGAGGTACCAGGAGTGGCAGGCTCTGAGGTGCCAGGAGTGGCAGGCCTCAAGGTGACAGGAGTGGAAGGCTTTGGGGTGCCAGGAGGGGCAGGCTTTGAGGTGACAGGAGTGGCAGGCCTTGAGGTGTCAGGAGTGGCAGGCCCTGAGGTGTCAGGAGTGGCAGGTCTTAAGGTGCTCGGTGCGGCAGCCTTGACGCCCCAGGAGTGCCAGGTCTCGCAGCACCAAGAGCAGGAGATACAGTACCAGAAGCTGATGGAGAAATAAGGGAATGAATTGGGAACAGTGATATGGCATCTTGAATTAAATTGAAGCACACTACACAATGGGTAGTATTTTCAACAAATATAATTCTTCCAGAACCTTTACTTAATGTCATAAAATTCTTATTCATTATTAGAGAAGTCGGCTTAAGGCTCCACCCACAAAAGAAAATTTCACAGGGCAAGTTGAAGGAAGCATTTAGCATGCAAGAAAAATATTTCAGTACAAACAAAAAAGAAAGCCTACATCATAATCAGCTCAGGCCCTCACATTGTCTCGCTTGGAAACAACTTCCAATAAATACAAATGTTTTATCCCAATTATTTTCATCAAATGTACGTGGTCCTTCACAATGAAAAAGGGCAATGCCTATCGGTAAATTAAAGTGCTGCTCCACTTTATGGGTACGTAAGGAATTAAGCACTAGGGTTCAGAGGAGGCTCATTAAAAACTGTGCGAGCTCATCTAATGAAATGAATACAAAACTTATTTTTGCCAACCAAGACTAACATGTCAACATAAACACTGCACTAGGTATATCTCATTTACGAATCTCCTCAGTTAACTCAGGATTGCAATTCAGGTCACATTAAGTAACTTTGGTGATAGGAACAATAATTTTGAATATTTCACCTATTTTTATTTATTTTAGACTAAATGCACAATTTAAAAAGATTTCTAGCAACATTTTGAACCATGTATAATGTCTTAAATAATTGTAATTTCCACTTCAAGACTGAAGTTTGTTTCCATACAAAACTCTTTGATATGTTTCTTTGAGTGAAATAATAAATTTTCGAGCATTCATTTCCTGGATAAATCCTACACACTTTAAAATGTGTATAAATACCATTCCCATAGTATTTAGAAATGTACTACCCTTTCTTTGTGTACACTAAGGCTTTATAAGTAACAGCCATTCACTATCTAAGTAAGTATGAATTGAGCATATGAGCTTCAATTTTATGTTGAATGAATTTTCTTCAAGTGACCTTGACTTTTCAAATATTTCAATTCATAAATACTATATTTGAATATTCTTTTCCTTCGTTTCAGTGTTACTCAATTGAATTGGACCGTCATCATTTGAAATCTAAACTTACTTCGGTTACGAGTGGCAGGCGTTTCAGCACCACGCATTGTAGCAAGAGGTGTATAAGGTCTTGATGCCCCAGGAGTGCCAGGTCTCGGAGCACCAAGAGCAGGAGATACGGTTCCAGTAGCTGATGGAGAAATAAGGGAATAAATTGGTAACAGTGATATGACAACTTGAATGAAATTGATGTGCACTACGTACAATGAGTGGTACTTCCAATAACCTTAATTTTTCCTGAACATCTACGTCATGACATCGACTAGTAATACTTTAGTAAAAAGTAAGTCAGTTTAGGGCTCCTCCACCATAACATGGTTTCAAAGAGCAAGTAAAAGGGAATGATTAATATACTCATGGGGCAGAGTACCGTACAATATTCATCACCACGAACAAGAGAGTCATTAAGCTCCTGTTGTCAACTCATATTTACATAAGACTCATTTCATAAGGTGCTCCCATCTGTCCAGCCTTGGTGTCCCGAATTACCCCAGGTTTCTAGACTGACCGTATTTTGTTTAGTAGTAGGAATGTCTGACAATGGGGAAATGTAACTTGAAATTGATGGCCGACTGTCTCAGCTCTTTGTAACTGCCTGAAATTCCCAAAAACACAACAGTCATGGATCAATTCAACGCCTGTGTGTTAGACTTGTCCGATGAACAAGAGCAACCAGTGTAAGATATTACTGGGATAACCAGCACATCAAAAGCAACACTCAGTTATGGTAGGTCACTACAACCCATCCTACATGACTCTCATTCTGGTCAGTGTCCCAAACTTTGGGCATATACAAGAATATTTTTGATAGCACCTACAATAATTAAATTGAAATCATGATCCAGTCCAGACATATAAATCATACCACAATCATCTTGTGTACATCTGACGTATCACACATTCTCTCCATACTGCTCAAACAATACATTCAGGAAGGTCACCTACTCCTCACGCTTACTATGTAGAGTCCAGGGACAGTGTGTTCAATAGTATTATTAACTCCCCTCTCACACTGATGACATAATCTACTATAATTCTCATTCCACCTCCACATGTGTCTATTCACACTTAATGTTTACTGCACACAGCTGACGAAAGTAGACTTACAAAACTAATATGATAAAACATTTCACACATAAGCAAATTCTTCCATCATACAGGTTAATGTAAACTTTTGCGTCATAGTAAGCTTCCACTTGTTCAATCCAAACTATTTGTATGTCTTCAAGCCTTCACCTTTTTTTCTGGTCCCTGTACTCATTCCATGGACTCTGCCATTCATCCTCTGTAACTAAATGTCATTCAAATACTTTTTGTATATTACGTTGTTTCTAGTTTACAGTCTTCCTTCTCATTCGATCTTTTTTTATCTCACTTGTAAACCATCTGGCATTCACTGTACTTCTGCATTTCCTTTTTTCAATGTTTTGCCTTGCTAGATCATACTATGGTACCAAGAGGAGAAAAACATGGTTCACATATGTAAAGTTAAAATCAAAACACATTTTCATGTTGCCAAGTTCAGAATTTTTGCAACAAGAAAAATTTCTACCAATAAATGCAGAATTTTTTGCATTTTCCCAAGCAACAAAAGCTCCATCCCTTTTCAATGTAGAAAATTGATTCTGATCTCCTTAAACATATAATAAACAGTATACAGTAATACCTGCAAAACTGCTGACTTCAAAACTACAAAACTTCAAAACTGCGATTTTGATTTAGAAACTGCGCTTTCAAAACTGCGCTAGTCGACGTGCAGCTGTTTCACCGTAAGACAGCTTCTCAAAAGTAAACAAAGGAAAAATATGTAGCTCAGAAATCGTAGTACATATATAGTTCTACAGAGAAAACCCCTGCAAAAGGAGCGTAAAACTAAAGAAAGATCTGCAATGAGGAAAGGAGCTGGTGTTACAAAGAAAAAACGATAAGTTGAGACAACAAATTAAAAATTATTGAAAAGTTTAAAGCTTGAATGAAAGTAATGGGGATTTCTCGTAAAATTGGAGTTCTTGAGTCCCCCTTTATACTCACTATTCAAAATAAAGATAAAATTGAGGTGTTTGCCTAACACGCACCTAATGCAATATCACAAAGTGGAAAAAGTTGCACAGAAGAGATGATTGCTGTTACTGAATCTATGCGATACCAATGGGGTCTAAGCCAAAGAGAGAATGAAGTATAACTGAGTCCCAAGAGGCTGAAATTAGAAGAAGACGAGATTAAATTACTTGCAAAGAGAGCTAACTTTGATGCTATGACGGTAGAAGATGTGGAAAAAGAAATAAAATGTTATGAATATGAGCTGTCGAATGATGAATTAGTTCATATTTATAAGGATCTGACAGAAGTCAACGCTCCTGAAGAATATTTAGAAATAGAAAGCAGGAATACTGAAGAATGTGATAATTGTAGAGCGTTAGCTGCAAGAACTTGCTACTAAACTTAAGGAGAAGGCATCAGAAGTAGAAAAGGATCCCAAGAGGCTAAAATCATTCCAGTGATATATGACTGAATGAAGTGCGTTTTCTGGTACACTCTATATCGTACTTTTCTTTTTATTTACTTTGAATACGTCATGATTTTTAATGAGAAAGTTGACGGTAACATGTTCGCTGCCACCAGAGGCACAGGGCCTCGAATTGATTGAGTAATGACTTAATTAAAATATTGTTATAGATCATAGACGGAGATATAATATTAGTACACACCATCAAGACACAAATAACACATCCATAGACAAATGCAATGACACAGCAATTTAGGTAAATAGTTCACTCACCTCTTGGATACCTTAACTTAAATACTCAATGTGCAGTACTGTGGCTAGTCAGAGTAGAGCGGAGATAGACGGAAATATACAGAATAGGGTAGAATAGAATTAGTACATTAGTTTAGAAATTAAGAAGTTAGATACCAACCACAGTAGGTGATTATATACACACTCGGTCATCATTTACTTGTTGTCGAACCCGAGATCACTGGCAGACTGACTTGCGAGTGTTGCTCTCTCGAGCGTTGCCAACTTTTGGTCTCTCTAACTAGAACTTACACTACTCGCTATATTACAAATATATAACCCGTTTGGTAGCACTGGCCAAAGGGTATAGGCTCGTGGGTCTCTGTGTGGCGTTAACAACGAGATGGAGAGGAAAAATCCCGACGCTCGAAGATTTAATTATTTATTGGGGAGGCAAGTACGGACGGCGAGAGCACGCGAGGCAAGGACTTTACGACCACAACGTTCGAACACGACACTCTACCCACAATTATTTTTCAATGGTTCGCCCAAGATGACAACACAACAGACTGTGTAACATACAGTCCAACTTCGAGCCAAGGAAACGTCGAGCCCGGGAAAGCGTTTTGCATACGCTCAAAACTTTGAGCCCTCAACGATAAAGTGGATATCTGAGCCACTCGAATATCAAAACTGAAATAAAGGAAGCCTCAACTACCAGAGCCCCGATCGACGTTTGAGTTTAACCGTGCCATAAGCACTCTCTCCAACCTGGTTACTGATCCCTCTAAGTCCCTATCTCGTAACCGGAGACTGAAATAACCTCTCACCCGGATCCTGACCGCTCTCTATACCGACCGGACACTGTGTGACTGCCCATTGTCCTGCCAGCGCAGTCGTATGCTCGCGCCTCCCCAAAAAAGGGGGTGCGGTTGGGCAAAGGGGGGTAGGTTGTTGGGGAGAAGGGATGCAGGGGTATGCTTTGGTGGGGCCCCGCTTTCTCTTTAGCCATGGCTAATTTCACCATTGATGACACGCTCTGTCCCTCGTCCGAGCGACCGAAGCCGATTTTTCTAATAACTTATAGGGTCCTTGACAAATTGACGTGGCCGGCTCTACGAGCGCCAGCGTCTTCTACGCTCCCCGACTTAATTCTTTTATTACATCGTCATAAATGGAGCCGTCTTATGCTCAGTATTCCCATGCCGACAAGGTTTGGAAATAAATGAAATTTCTATTTCATACATGACGCTCTAATGAGCCATTATAGAGAAGAATGAATAGCTTATCTATATATTCTACTTGTTTTAAATTTTCATATACACATATTAACTATATAACTTTACTCAAGAGGCGTAAATTTCAGGTAAATTTAATTTCATTTATAATAATATGTAACCTTATATTTTAACATCTATGGTTCATGTATTCAATCAAAAATAAACTGAAAGTATTATAATTTTCGATTACCCTAAACGTCAATTCAGTTTTTTACAAGAAGAAATTCCTGAAAACTCTTGCAATATCAATTTTCCAATTTTTCTGTAATTTTCAATAAGTTTCACTTGCGTACGGTTTTCCTTGATGTTTCTTCAAAACTGCGGTGCTTTCAAAAAACTGCGCAGCAATTTTGGAACGAGTTAGCGCAGTTTTGTAGGTTTTACTGTATAATAAACGGGAACGAAATTTTGAATACTGTATTGTAAAAAAAGTATATGTTGAAAATTTTCAAAACCTTTTGAAGAACACACATTTTTTTGCCGAACTCAAGTTCAAAGTAGAACTTAAATTCTGGTTCCTACTTTTGTAAGCACATCATTTCATTGGAAAATTTAAAAAATAATCTTGCAATACCTGTTGATTATTCAAAGAATGCATATACCCTGTATATGCAGCTGAGGGTGTGTTGACCCCTCGTGAGTACCCACACCCTTTACAAAATTCAGGCATTTTAGATGCCAGAAATAGGTTATTTTACCCTTTCAGGCGTAAATTAATCATTTAAATTTAGACCCAATATCAAAGTAATGGTAAATATTCAGAACAACACACAAATCGATTTTCAAATTTTGATTGCTGTTTACTACGGTAATGATATCAAAATAAACAACTTTTTGCCTATGCACTTTCCGTCGCAAATGAGTATTTTAACGATTTATGGCGGTAACGTAGAGTAACTTAACTAATCGGAACCCAATCTAACGTAACAGTACCTGACATAACCTAACATAGCGCAACCTGACGTAACCTAACGTAACACATCCTTACGTCATGTAATCTAACGTCACGTAGCCTAACGTAACGGTATACAAAGTTGTAAAAGAGGAGGTGGGGCGATGACGTCACGGGCCTAGAACGAATAGCAACACAGATGAAGAGAGATGCACCACCTGGCAACATTTCCGACAACAATAACGCCACGATGTTTACCATACGAAAAAAAAACTGTTCAGACGGAAATTACCTTACCGCTATAACTCTTTAAACACTCATTTTCGACGAAAACAGAATAGATGAAATAAATGCGACGAAGATTTGTCAGTCAAAATTTATTTTCAAACTTAAAAAATTGTGCGTATTTTGGAATCAAAATTACGCTTTCAGTAGAAGGAGCAAGTTCAGTAATGAACAGTTGTGAATACCGATCGGAAACTTTTAAAGGAGGATTGATCTGGGTGGAACAACTATTAGGATAGTTTTGTCCACGTAGTTCGTTTTATTGATTAATTTCTTTCTGTTCGTTTACTTCTTTCGCATCATGGCAATTTTTATTGTTATGTTTCTTTCAACAGTTTATCTCCCGTATTTCGTTATTTTCTAATGTGTGTAAATTGGTATTAAGTTGCTGTGTACAGTGTTTGATTGTTTCTCGTATTTTTTCACCGTCATTTCCAAGCAACCCGTCAGTTAAAAGTGGCTTGAAGCCTCTAGAGAATCAGTTACTCTGATCAAAACCCCTTTAAGGGCAACCTGAAAGTTGTAAAAGTAACTTATATGAACTTAAAATAAACCTGCATCAGCTTAAATTTAAAAGCTAATTTATTTAGCGGGTCTTACAATTGTTTGAACTGCTCAACTTTACCTAAAATCTACGCTGAGTTGGTAAAACCTCTTTGACTTTTTAAAATTCTTGAACTTCTTAAACCTTTCAAAACGACACTTTAATCCATAACCTAAACTTCAAATATTGAAAATCTTAAATTCTTTTCGCAAGATTCATCGCTAAAACCACTACTGAGTGCTCCTATTTCTAAAATAAATGAGAAACATGATCAGCATGATCATGATGTTAACATAGGCAGTCTGGCTAATTCTGCGTGTATAAATCTACATGTACTTCAACTTCACTTTCAGTATAAACGCTCCCACTTTGAGAGGATATTCAGAACTTGGATGTTTTAAATCAGTGTATCAACATATTGCTCTAATTAAACCACAATTTACTCGGCGTAGGCCTTGCGGTTAGTGGAGTGTCCTCGGAAGAAAGATATGATTGTTGAAATTTTGATTGCATATAATTGCTTCAATATTTTGCGGCTTTACTGTTGGTTATATTCTATTCTTCAGGTTCAGAAACCTTGATTAGTCTGGAAGGGAATTCTTGTTGTCTGGAAGTTCAACGCTTGTAAAATTCTTCTGCGGGCTTCAATAAAAATGTATTTCTGCGTCTCCGACTACTAAATTTAATTTTCCATAACCTGCGGGCTGAACATGCCAGTAAAAAGAATTTCTAGTCAGAGAATTTCAGCACTAAATCAGATTGAGTAAATGTAATAGGTAAATATCGTAAAAATCTTCTAAGGGTTAAATTTATTTTCCATGGTCACGTCCTGGTGGGGTTACAATGAAATGTCTACGATACCTGATGTAATTATGTACTTCAGCACTACAATAAATTGTGCGCACGGTAAACAGGTGGTACAATGAATAATAATTATACTACGCTACAAGAGGACGGAGCTTCATGCCGCTCACACTTGCTGGGCTACGCTGAAAGCGAGCTAGGAATCGGCGCTGCAAAGCACTCTTAATTAATAAGGGCATTGCCGAAGTACTTATTACAGCGTGAGCGTACAATTGTTTTACACCAGGATGTTTCAGTATAAAAAATTGCTGCAATCACTACAGCGACGTAGGTCGTGGAAGAAATTTCTTCACGTGCGTAACAAATTCTAAGTCATGAACATCATAAGTTGCGAATACATATCACCAATTTTATACTGAGAGCGGGAAGATTGCTGAAGGATCTATTCATTGTTTTTGTAAGATGCTATGTATTTTCCTGTGACCGTGGAAATTATCACGCCAGTTTAGGTTTGATAAACAACATTGATACATGACGCAGAAATAGTTCTGGTTAGTTCATATGATTGATCCACTGCACAGTTCAACATCAGTAGTTCTAACTGTGGCATTTATGAGTGATGCTAGATTAAAAATGTCCTCTTTTTCGCTGGTTAGATGCGTTTATAGCTTTATTTACGTTTGATAACGTAGCGCGTTTTTCACACTTTACGTTTACATTCGCACTGCGTTTTTTTACTTAGCCTTGATATCATTATTTTATCTAGCTTCTTAAGTCGCTTTTTTATGAGCTGTTCCTAGAAAAAATGTTTTTTAATCTGAATACGTTGTTTTTAAATCTGAATACGAGGCAAGTAAAAGTGCAGTAAAAGAAATATGAAGATGATAAATTCAGCAGGGGTGAAAATACCTGCGACAGTTCTACGCCTTTAGCTTTCGTGACATCAGGGAATAATGTTGAAAATATTTGTGGATGAATTATATTCATAACTATTTCGTCAAAAATGCCGATATTAAAGACCATCTTTTTGAGCGAGCATCATACAGAAGAAGTTAACTGCCTCAAAGAGCATACTTTAAATTCTATGACAAATTTATGATATTTCTTTGACCGCAATTTGTTAAACTAAATCATAGTATTCAAGTCAAATTTAATGTTAATTGTAACAAGCAATTTTGAAAGTAGCAAATATTAATTGGATCATGCCTTCATTTAGCTTCAAGTAAGTATATATGAAAAATGCGTGTGCGTCTACTGATTGGTCATCAGAATTATGGAAATACCCTCCGTGGCCAATGGTGGCGCACGTTGCAGTCAATGTTAAAAGTGACGGGTTAGGAAACGAGACAGGTAGATAGGTATTACAGAAATTTAAAACATAAGGGTTTTATAAGACAAATGCAAGTCACCCAATTAGTAATTTTGCAGAAACTGCTGCATATATCATGGTGGACTAAAGGAGGTAACGTCACTTCTACGGGGACAGCCGCGCACATTCGCCAATTCGACTAGCCAATAGAAGGCTGCATTTCAAACAAGCCGTGCGACGTCACCTACACACCACGACGTCAGCGGCGGCGGCAGCGTACTACTACTACGCAGCGTATACTCTCCTTCCAGACGTACGATCAACAACAGGACCGACTGCCGGTGTGCCGCCGTAGGTACGGATTCGGATTTTTGAAAATTTTAATTCTGTTCGGCTACGTGCAAATCTACTAGAACTAAAAGGTTTTCGATCTTCAATTTAATCATACCAGCAGCTTCATAAATTGAAAGCTCTATCCAAACTGTAGTAAAATTTACTTTATTCAATCATACAAAACGTTTTAATACCTTTTCCATGCAGATGGAGCTGACAATTGCGCGCCGTGTTTAATCGTAAAAAAGGATAATATAAGATTCAGTATTCAGATATTTATTTGAAATAAAACCTTCCATATATTCCGCTCGTAAGTTCATGAACTGAATGGACAGGAGTATTGATTTGCAGTTGTATATTCATTTTCAGCATCTAAACTTTCAAGCTAAAAAAGAGAGGAAGAGAGGAATGTACCATTTAGTATGAAGTTAAGAGAACGCGGAACCTACCCAGAAGGGAGCATAGAAACAGTAAGTTGAGAAAGAAGCTTATGAAAATAGGGGAAAGTTGATGAAGAAAGTAATAGGTGCTGAAAAACAGGACAGCAGTGAACCGAAAAAAATGGTTAAAAAAAATATAAGAATTACCTCATTTCGACGAAAGGCTTACCTAAATTTTAGCTCAAGACCTCGTACATTCCCCAAGGGAGCGCTAAGAACAGAGAGCATTGATTTTTGTTATCGTTGTGAGAGAAAGTTATAATTACTCGAGTTCACATTGTTGCAACGATTATATGAATAAATGATAAAATACAGAAAATCTAGATGAATATGACAACATTTCAGCACTTCTCCCCCCAAAAAGGTGTTTCATGAACAGGAAGGAAGAAGGCACCAATCGGTATGGACATATGAAATCAGGAAATCTATGCACAAGGTGTGTTCCCATATATGTTTTGGATGGAAGCATCGAGGTACGAAGTTTGTAATAAAAAATCTACCATGAATATGTAAGGTTCCAGAGAACAGGACAGCAATGGACCGAAAAAAAGTCGGTACAACCTAAACAAAAAATTGTAAGGTTAGATTATTGGTGGTACAAGCCTCCCTACCACAACAAATTTCAATCAAAGGAAGTTAGAAATCATTCAATATGAACTTGACACAACGGGAAATGTAAGCACAAGATTTGTTCCCACACAAGACTCCATCATACACGTAATTAGATTCGATTATTAGTTAGTTTAAGCCTTCCTATCCGCAACAAAGGCGATCCAAAGAGAAGAAGAAGGAAGGCACCATTTAGTATGGAGTTAAGGGAGCGCAGAATCTATGCACAAGGTGCACAGAAACGGTAAGCTAAGAAAAAAGTTAATGAAACCAGAAAAATTTGAAGTAAGTAGGTGCTGAAAAACAGGACAGCAGTTAATCTAAAAAATACGGTCCGTAACAAAACAAACCTATTCTACTTCAACAAAAAGGAAGCCTGCCGAATGTTTAGCTCGGGCCCTCACATAGTCCCCCTAGGAGCACTAATTCCTATAGATACAATAGTTGCATCCCCCTGAGGGGCATACCAGTAGGTAAAGAAGTATTAAATAAAAATAAAATGAACAGGTAGAATAAAAAAAGGAAAAAATGAAGCATAATAGACCTCAAAGATAAACATTAGAAAGACCAGTTCACGTCAAACCTTCTATTTGGGTACCGATTCTTCTAGCTCAGTGCGATTGGGAAGCCTACGACGCATCTTTCACCAACTATTGGATGCATGCTCCAAATCAATCATTCATAAAAGTAAAATAATTTATACACACAATTGTGAGATCACCAATAAGCAGAATTAAATTCAGCGGCACGTTCAGATGCAAAATGAGTTGTTTAATAACCAGACAACACTCCAGGTAACATTTTAAAGAGTACGTTAACTCTTTCGGGACTGCCGGGAAGTGTAGCCTACCTATTCCAACATAAGCCTCAGATTAGATTAGATTAGTCGTTAGTTTTAGCCCCCCTACTCAGCAACAAATGCAATCCAAAGACAGGAAGGAGGAAGGCACCATTTAGTATGGAGTTAAGGAAACGCGGAATCTACGCAGAAGGGGCATAGAAACAGTAAGTTGTGAAAAAAGAGTTAAAACAAGACCAAAATTGAAGAAGAAAGTAGTAGGTGCTGAAGAACAGGACAGCAGTGAACCGAAAAAAGCTGGTCCTTCACATATCAAAAACATTTTATTTCAACAAAAAGAAGGCCTATCTAACTCTCAGCTGGGGCCCTCACATTGCATAAGCCTCAGGATGCAAAAATTTGAAAGGTGAGCATAGTTCTAGTTACGTGAGGATTTTCACAGCTAGTCTAATGTTTTTT
Organism: Morinoia aosen; assembly: GCA_030386875.1. Lineage (NCBI taxonomy): Eukaryota > Metazoa > Arthropoda > Malacostraca > Amphipoda > Talitridae > Morinoia > Morinoia aosen. The sequence continues at coordinate 1,088,491 of CM059567.1, forward strand.
TTCAAATAATCCATTTTGAAATCAAAATTATGAATATGTCATAGGAATGCAAAGGTTTCAATGAGTAAATACAATCGATTTTTTCTGCAGAGTTCCAATTACAAGAAGAAAAAAAGGATAACAAATATGTGAAGCGCGTAGATAGTAATGCTTATTTATAACGCTTCACCCTAGCAATGCACTTAGCCAAATCAACAAATAAACCTTGCACTACCAGCCGTTAATGACTAGACAACATTGAACGACATAATAGTTCCCAGCCTTAAATTGTAAACAGAAAAAGAAAAAAGTTTTATCACAAGCTTGCTAAAACATGACACATTTCAGCTTCAAATTCATCTCACGCTAACAAAATATGGCTGCAGAAGTCGAAGACTAATAGGTTGTTCAATAGATGTCATTGGGAGTTTAATCAACACCACTCACAGAGCTGGAAGGGAGTAGTGCGCAGGTATATTAGTACAAATTTAGGTTGTAGTTTTGATTTGGCATACATCTGAGTAGTCGAGTGAGTAACATAAAGACTAAAATTAGGCTTTGTTATATTTAAATCGGAATGTATGAAGTGCTGCTGTACATACAACAACGTGAAAGTTATTTACAGGAGGAAAGAGTAACTCCCTCATAATTGTTTTAATGAAGTACCAGAACAATGGGCATAAATTTATTATGCACAGAAAAGTGCATTCAAACAGCTGCTCTTCAACATATCTGCCCAATGTGTCCGTAACACCATTGCCAGCAGCGTACACCTACGTAATTATATTCCAGGCACCATATAAAATAAAATAAATAAATACCATACCTTGTATACTTATTGAAATCAACACTCCTGTTGAAGTAGCTTGTAGAGTATTCATTAACGAGAATCCTATCAATATGTATCTGCCACCAACACTTTACAATGATCTAGTAGGTCACAACCTACTAGAGATTAGCAATTTGAAGAGAGGATCCAGCATCATTGTGATGGATTCAAATGCCCACAGCTTTTCATGGGGCTCAGACTTTATAGATAGAAAAGGCAGAATTATAGAGAAATGGGTAACAACAGACAACAATCTTATCTTGTTGAACAACACAGCCCCTACTTTTTTATCATCAAATGGAAACTATACTCATATTGACCTGGCACTAGTGACAGAAGATTTGCACTCTCTCCTAACATGGAAAACCCACCCAGACACTTTGATATCTTACCAATTCCCAGTGTACATGGACTCAAACATAGAAATATTGCAGGTTTATTTTCCGGATAGGTGGCTTCTCAAATCTGCTAACTGGCCCAAGTTTAGAGAAACCATGATCTCTCCCATTCTTAGTAACCTAACATGTGATGAAGCTTGCAGAGCAGTGACACAGACAATTATTAGTGCAACTGAAGGCAGTGTTAAAAAGAGCAGCATGGGCCCAGCTAGACGAAAAGTGAATTGTTGTGGGAATGAAAAATGTAAGGAAAGTCACAGGGAATATCATAGGGCATACAATCAATATAAAAATCCCCGTGGAAACATGCAAAAATGGATTGCGTTTAAAAGGGCTCGAGCTATTTTCAGAAAGACAGTGCTTGAAGCAAAAACAGAAAGTTGGAGAAGTTATGTAGCCAGTCTAAATGATAAAAGCTTGTCAGCAGAGGTGTGGAGAAAAAGCAGAGCAATAAATGGAAAACGCAACAGAAGTCAAATAACATTGAAAATCCATAATGAGGAGGTCACACGTCTTAAAGATGTGTCTGACATTCTAGTAGAACAATATAAATCCTATAGCACTGGTGAGACTCAGGATCCATTATTTTTTGGATATAAGGCTACCAGTAAACATTCACCAATATACTTCACTCCTGCTCCTCATCATCAATATAACCGTCCAATTACCTATGCTGAACTTGAAAGAGCACTGAAAAGCTCGAAGTCCAAAACACCAGGCCCTGATACAACCCCAATAGATTTCATATAACACCTGGATGAAAGCAAAAAAAAATAGTTTTACAGCTATTCAATATAGTCTGAAACTCAGGAATTCCCATGCCTTGGAAAGAAGCAGAGGTGAGAAGATTAGGGCAGTTATTATGAATTAATTCACAAACATTTTTCCTTAAGCCAGGTAAGTGACTAATTTGATTCAACAGATACTGCAAGACCCTGTCATAACAAATAATAGTACAAAAGATTTACTGCAAAATTCAAGTCCCTTGGGCAGATCATCAGACTGAATACACTTTAAAACGACACAAATAGAAATCTTGCACACTAAAAATGGAACAACTTTCAGTGCAGTGAGTTAAAGAAGTTTTTCAGCTGTTGGTGATACATGTCTGTTTCCATGGCGAGGTAACCGGAGATATAGTGGCAGCATCTTCCACTGCCACGAAGGCAAAAATTCCTTCAATGTTGATGGTTCAGTTGGATACCACAGCAGCCTTTAGCTCCTCTTCATCCACCTTGATGTTGAAATTATTTCACTGTCATCTGGTACCTGAAAGGCCAAAAAAAAATTAGCAAAATTCTCAAGCTTACAGTTTTTGAATTAGTTACTGGCTCAATAAGCACACATTTCAGTTGTGATAGTGAGGGTACAGATTGGAATCTGTTGGTGCAAATAGATTATATTATTAGTTTGAGCCTCCCTATCTACAACAAAGGCTATCCAAAGCGAGGAAGGAAGAAGGCACCATTTAGTATGGAGTTAAGGAAACGCGGAATCTATGCAGAAAGGGCACATAAACAGAAAGCTAAGAAAGAAGATCATGAAACAAGAAAAAGTTGAAGAAGAAAGTAGTAGGTGCTGAAAAACAGGACAGCAGTGAACCGAAAAAAGATGGTCCGTAACAAAACAAAAACCTATTCTATTTTAACAAAAAGAAAGCCTACCTAACCTTGTTTGTGCAAATATGATAAATTGAGATCCAGGTGAGAGTTTTTAATAAAAGGGGTCAGTTTTAAAAAGAAATGATGCTGAATATGAAGCAGTATTGAGATATAAGGAGTCCTAAGGGAGAAAGAGACAAGGGAAAAACAAAAAGGAGCTGTGAAAAATATTAGAGAAAAAAAGAAAAATGAAAATTAAAAATAATATGCAGAGAAGTACTGTACCCAGCTTTAAGTACAACCAAATAAGGCAGAGAAGTACTGTACGTAGATTCAAGTACAACCAAACAAGTTAGCACACTCAAGCTGGTTCTCACAATTTTTCTTCAACAGTTGCTGGGTGATATAAGTCAATTTCCCCGTGGTATTTAACAATAAGCCTTATTTAACCTAATCTAAGCTATGAAAAAACAAGTCTCAAAAATAGAAAACCAATATAGCAAGACTTTTAAAAATTGACAAGTGAAGAAAATCAGCCCTTAATCTGGAGAATATTCTAAATTTCATTTTTGCTTGAACATATTCCTTAGTGGATTACCAGACTCATTATACTACTATGTAGTAAGAAACATAAAAGGAGAGCAAAATAAAAACACAATCATTGACATAAACATTAGATATGTTTTTTTTTTCAAGCATGGCTTTGTTGCTCCAGATGAGATTTTTGAAGCACTGACAATGAATTCATGATGAGCAACATAAATTTGCACCTTATATATAAAAGATATTGATAACAGCAAATAGAACACCATAAATGGTATATATAGGAAAATTCGGTATCTTCCAAAATGCATTTCCAAGAATGCTTGGAACTGTACCATTTGCAAAAAAAAAATAACCACCTTACAGAGTAGCACTTTCTTATTGAAAACAAGACAAGATTTTGCATCTCTTCAGTAAACAGAAGGATGCTTTATTCCAATCAATCATGCAAGCCAGATACATATCATCTAGTACAATCGTTTGGTTAATTTAAGGAGATGCAACTAATCGGTTTTCGAAATTTTGATTCCTGTATCATTGTAATTACATCGAAATAAACAACTTTTCTTCCATGCACTTTTTGGGGCAAATGAGTATTTAACGAGTTATAGCGGTAAATCAACTACCGCAACTCTAGTGTTTGAAGCGGGAAGAAATTGTTCTGAAAGGAAGACTACAATGGAGTCTCCCTTCCGACGCGCTCAAATGACCCAGGGCATTCCAGCCACCAAAGACAAAAATTAACATCCCGCTATAACTCATTAAATACTCATTTGCTGCCCCAAAAAGTGCATCGAAGAAAAGTTGTTTATTTTGATGTAATTACCATGATACAGGCAACAAAATTTTGAAAATCGATTAGTTGCATCTCCTTTATATTTACCAACCAATAGTTTTTCAAATGCCTTATAGCTAAAATCAGGACGCCATGAAGGTTTAAATTTTAGGTTTGATGGTTTCAAACACTTGAATTCTAGCTACAAGGGAGGAAGTTATTAGGAATTAATCTAATAACTTCAGATAACGTAGGCTCCTCTACAAAAACATGAGCTATTGTGAAGATGCATCCAAAATATTGAACACAAGTTTTACAGTCTGGCAGTCCAAACAAGCTTTCATGCTGAGAACTGTAGATCCTAAGCTTACTACTTGCTAATTTCAACATTATGCAGAGATCAAATTTTTTGAACAATGCCAGTGAAGTTTTTTTTATTGTAAACATGGTAAAATTTGATATCACATCCTACTTCCATATTAATTTACACACAGAAATTTAGATAAAAATTGGAGCTGATAGCACCCTACCACAAGATTTAGGATACCTTTTTGAAATGAGAAGCTCCAAGTTGTTCAAAAACATTCAGGAATAAGCAGTGTGTCATTAATCAACATTTAATTGTGGCACATCATATTCCTATTTTTTTATTTCCTTTGTATTTTAAATTTCAGGCGAGTCAACAGCATTTTCCATGGAACTAGCATATCAAATTTAAACTGTTCTAACTGTATCAACTGTATTTGAAAAGTTCTAACTAGTTTCAAAGCTTTGATAGAGAGATGCAACTTCACCAAGTGAAAAAATCACTTATGAGCCATCCTTTTTGAATTACATTCAAATAATATTCAAAGTTCAATTTCTTACCTTCCAGGTCCAAACTCCAGTGATCATAAAACAACAGCACAACACCACTTTTCATTGAAATGTGCGTCTGAAATGCCGATAGGATCTTTCGGTAGTCGGTCTTTTTGAAATGACTGCAGTTAATATAAATGAGACTTATTAAAATTATTTGACTTGACATTTCAGCTTGGCGCAATCCATTCTTTCAAATTAAAACTAGGAAATTGAAATATCTTGGGTATATTTATAGAATTGTTCTGACATTAAATTAAGGAACACTCATTTAATTTAACGTGAAGCGGCGACATTGCACATCACTCGACTCGTCAAGTTGAAGTCAACACTTCGTTTGAACGGCACGGATAGATTCAAGATTGTCGTACCAATAACGCTAACAGTGGTGCCAGATTTCGCGCTAGCAATGTTGCCAGATTTTAGCGCTGCTATTGGTCCGTTTCCATGACGTCACATGCACACCACCCGATTTCCCAAAAGACTGGTTTGCTGCTACCTCCTTTACGTATACCGTGGCATATATGCAGGGTGTTTCAGAACTAGAATTGAAAAATGAAACTACAGAAAATTACAAATTAAAGTGATTTAAAGGAGTAGCAAAAATCTTAAAACTCCACCGTTTTCGAGTAATTCCTAGTTGAAAATTTCTTAAATCTTAAATATTAAGCGCTCACGTATATTAAGCGCCATTAGAACCGTGGATTCAATGGAGGAGTGGGGCTGTACATACACTTATCAGTAGCCCTTCCCTCCACGAAGAATTAAATGCTATCCTGGGTTCAAAACCTATGGGAGAATACACTTTTATCTACGTAGAGTAATAATAGTTGCGTCTACAAATAGCGAGTGGGCCAGAAGTAACTTACCCTTTCAGTTTACTAAAAAATGAAAAATACAATTTCTAGGATGTTTAAACCTATTTCAGTCGAAAAAAGCATCCATCAGGTTTCTCCCCATGTATCGGATATGTATATTGCACCCATTGTATATGACACGTACTGTTTCACGCTGCGTAGCTACCTACTGAAACACTGCATTAGAAATTAATTCATTCAAATTTAAAATTTGAGTATACTTGAAGTGCTTGCTTCTTGTACGTTATGCGAGTGCCCTTCTTGGGAAGGGCTGCTGGTTCGGTTCCAGCAGTGCCAGCAGGGCGAATCTCATTGTTGAGAAAAAAGGAGAACTTGGCCATAATTCCCAATTGGACCCATGTGTCAGAAAAGGGCTCCAGCTCTACTGGGAGAAACCGTCATTGCGTCAAGGTGTTAGATGTAAATAAATTTGAAAACTAAGGAAAAGATTAAATACATCCACTTGATCAAAATGAAACATTTCATTGCAGATAACAAATTTACCCTCAAAAGTTTTTTATATGTTGGTAAAGTGTTTGATGATTCCAAAATAAACTTAAAAATGAACACTATTCTGCAAGGCATTTTATTTTGAAAGAAATGGTATTTATTGTACTAACCATAGTACAGAAATAAAATTTGCGGGCGAAAAAGGGTTAAACTCGGAGAAGTAGATGAGTAATAATCTAGTTTCCAGCCAATTTAGTTGAGGCTGGTATGTTTACTTGAACGTTTTCATCGTATCAAGTAACTGATGATGAATGATTCTTAAGATGTGAAATCCATTCTGGGCTGAACACGGCTCCAATCACTTGAAAGATCACCTGAACGTTGATAACAGATTTTTCTTCACCGATAATCTAGTCGTTTTACTTGAGCACGCATTAATTCTATCTTTTCGTTATAAAATGCGTCTCTGTGTTACTCACTGATGTATGAATAACTTCATCACAATTGATCAAATTTACTTATTGCAGGCCGCCTGGACACTTTCGATGCTAATCTCATTACTTAGTGGAATAGCGTATATGGGCAATCAGTATATGTAACGTGTATAAATGATAAATCTAAAAACCTATTTGAAAAATTCGGTAAATACTTTTATACTAAGCGTTTATCAGATGCATCCGACGCAATTCTCACGCATTTTCTTGTAATACCAGAGGAGTTGTTGCATTATCAATTCTGAGTTACATGAGGGTATGTTTCTTCACAAAATTTTCATTTCCATTTGTAAAAAATGACATGAGTTCATCAAGAGTCGTCAATTACAACAAAAATTTACCTCAGTTCGAAGAACCAAGGATGAGAGATGCCAAAATTGATCATTCTTACTGTGAAACCTATCCGAGCTACGACCACGTTCTCCTATAAGCTCTGTAGCGCAATAAATGAGAACTATGATCCCTCAATTAATGCACATTTAAATGAAAAATTATGCAATAGATAAACCTAACAAGTATACAGTAGGACTCTGAATACTCAAGCACAGTATCACAGAATTTTGGATCCATCTTTTACGAAGAAACCCCTTCAATCTCATGGAAAAAATGTAAGAAGCATAAGGCGATGATATAGGAGCAGATGCCTCCTATACATATCTAGTGGCCTGATCCTAAAATTGGCAATAAAACAATGTCGTTACGCCGCTGGTTATATAAACTATACGCGACTTTCAAAGGAATAGAATATGATTAAATCAGTAAATCTATGGAATTTCCATAATAAATTGTGTATCATGTCCCCATGTGTGTGGGATTAAAAAATATGCAGTTGAGTGAAGATATGTAAATATTTTCACTAAGCTTTTCATTGTGTTTTTCTCTAATTTATTTGCGCAATAAAACAAGTATTTAGAGCAAAACAGCGCTTGAAAGATCGTGGCTTCTGTTATAGCTGTTCTCAGTGATGGTATTTCATTTAGAGTGCTTTTCTGTTGGTTTATTGAGCCGTGCTAAAGTTTTATCGTTAACGAATATTTTTGATAAGATCGAGTTAAATATGATGAATACGAAGAAGAAACTGATGTAAATAAGGCGTACTACTCGTATATGTCACCAAAATGCTCCGATGATACCAACAGGCAATACGTATTGATATTACGAGAAATAACTCGATTAAATATTTCAACATTGTGAATTTTACAACCTCATGTCGTGAGCAAATGCTAGACCGGAATAAGCTCTTTTACTCTTCGCTTTCTGTTGTTGGAGAAATAATTAATGAGAACGGAATATTTTAAGACACTCATATGCAATAGCTGGCCAGGATTGTTTAAAGCCTGGCAGCCACGTTTTATGGGAAAGAAATGATAGATTGGAACTGACCTAATTTTGAACCTATAATTATTTACAGAAGAAGCAAAATTTACGACCACGACTGTGACGTTATGATTTCTGTGAGAATGCTCAGAGATATAGGAAGCATTGCATTGGTCAAGAAACATTTGTTGTGTCATACCCGTTGGAACTCGATTTAAGCGTTAGTAAACATACCTTCGAGCCTAAAGGTGTTCGGAAGGACCGAACTACCATTCAATAAAATAAGTGAACATCACACCTAAGTATTAAATACTACACATAGTAAAATCCAGTGTTCGAAAACGTTTTTGAGATGAATTTGAGAATACATTATTAAGTACGAAAATACGGGTGTGTATAAATGTTTTGCTTCTGCCTATCGAATTATATATAAAAGTACAAGGAAACACGTCCTTAATGAGTCCATGTCCCCATGTCTCCCTATTCTTCGGTCCGCTCTCATGCAGAGAAGTGCGATATTCCATTTCGATTAGGTGATTTTAAGCTATTGTCTTCTGCATCCAATCAAATATGCCTCCACATTTTAGAATCTCTTTACATTTTAATAGACAAAACCTGTTTTAAATAACATGCAATCAACTTTCCCTTAGCAAATTGTGTAAAATTTATGCAGAACATATTTACTTTTTTATAAGTGAATTGTTTCTTTTGTATGTTTTTGCGTTTCTTGTCGTGTAATTGATACATTTAGAACCACATTTGTCAATAGACTAGTTCTACTATATTTGTTTTCAGAGTTGATAATGGCCCAGTATGTCAAAACGTTCCAAATATTTTTATTCATTGATTTTCTTAAATAAGATAATGATTTCATTAAAAATGTGTTACCTTACTCTTGTATGTATTATAAGGTACGAAAATGAACAGTATATATTTCTAAATTCATGGAATCACGAATGATGACGGCAATTCAGCTATTCTGAGAATCATTTTTGGCCTCATAATACGTCTGAGTTATATTTAACTGAATGGTTTTTTAAGCTTAAAACAACTGTCTTCCTCTTTTGTATTCATTCCTATGAAATGCCTAGTTTTCTTACTCATTTTTTTTGTACGAATTTCTCAAGTCTTTCATCAGTAACGCGTGATTAAATTATTGTTTATTAATTTGAAACATTTATTTGAAGAAGCAAAATACTTCGTTTCCTCTGACTGTGACTGTATAACTCTATGTAGCTCTGTAAACCAAGAATTAGAATAATTGAGTGCGCAGAGTACTAATGAAATCGGGCGAAATGGAATCATTAATTTTCTTGACTTAGGAGAGTACCACACACTTACTTAACCTCACTTCGACTCAGCTTCATACAAATTCTTCTTAGAAATGTATCACGAATTGTATCATTCCCCACATATTTATCCATAAGCCCCCATGTTGTTTAATCAGAATAAATCTGCCTGGCTGGCACCGAGCTTCAGCCATCCGAGGCTTGTGGATCGTGTGGACCACAGAAGCCGCCATCGCTTTTGCTGGCTCCTGACGGTGACGCTGCCTCACATGGGCCTTCTAAAGGTGGCTGATAAGTCGACGTAGTTATACAAAAGCTAAATATGCTAACTTTATCAAGCGGATAAATTAGTAGATCTACTTGCATACCAAGCATAAAATATTTTCTTCCACTCACGTTATCAACAAGACAGTTATAAAGCGGGAAATGTTAACATGCATTTGAAGCTTTAGGTAATACGAATTGTTTTAACCTAGGAAATTTTTACTGAGAACTTAAAGGTTCGGGTGAAAATTTACAACGAGAATTTTCAAGAGTTGTAAACAAAATAATGAAAGTGATTTAATGCAGTAAATAAACTTCGATCATTTGCTCAAAAAATGACAATTAAATAGTACAGTGTCTAAAAAAGCATGTAAATAACTTGAACACAGCATAAACACTGAACTTACAATTTTAACCTAGCTCCAGAGCTAAAAATTGAAGAGTTCGATACCTCCAAACTGACTATTATGTATGTAGAAATGAGAACAAGTTTGCTTTATTTGCAAAAAATAGAAATAAAAAAGAAAAGCAGTAAATTTCCAATCACGCTAATATGTGAAAAGTATACCATTGATTTTTAAAATGTCTCAACATCAAGATCCTTAGATGACATACACGCATGAGTATCGTGATACCCATGTCAATTGTCGGAGCAAATAACTGAGAGAAAAGCATAGAAAAATGCATTTTCTGTGTTGCGTTAGATAAGGATAACCGGTTAAGGTTGACGGTGAATGTAAGTACAAGAAATTAATTAAATGAACGTAATACCAGTGATGCATTGTTGAGAGCACTCTCGTTTGTGCGCACTCACGTGGGAATGTGAGCTTAGGAACTTGTGATAGCGGGGATTAATGTTGAAAGTCAAATGGGTGGAACAATTATTCTAGGTGTGAGAATATAAGGTCGACATTAGGAACAATCTTTTTGCTCTCACGTATCAACTAATACGTCAAATAACGATCTCGGACATAATTAAGTATTCTACCGCAGCACAAATTTATGATATATAGTATCTAATTTTATGCACAAATAATGCTGTCTCAAGAGTTCACCGGAGTCAGAAACATGAAAATGCATAGTTGCACAACATTAACCAAAACATTTACAACATAATTGGTGCAATTCGTGAAATTAAACACCTAAATAACGCAGTCATAATTTTCTCATCAGCGAGGAAACGAGAAATAGCCACACAAGGTTGACAATAGCATTATACGCAATAAATAAGAAAAGAAAACACTTCGTATCCCACAAAAATTAATACATAAGATGAGTTACGTCGCTTTTAAACATACCTTAACATAAAGGTCTTGAGTTGATAAACGGACATGGGTGTCATAACAGCCGATATAAATGATTGTACATGAGACTGAGAGAAAAACGTAAAAATATATTCCATTGCAAGTTATAATGAGTTTTAAAATGTGTATAAATGATTAATAAATGTAATAAAAGAAATGTAAAGATAAACAGAGTTGGGTAGAAACCGTTTTGACAGTCTCCTCGTACATTGCCGTATGAGCTTTGGTTCTTGTGACTCACGAAATTACGTTAACATTTGTTTGAAGTAGATAATCTAGATTCATACCTAAGGAATCGAAATGAACGAAAATTGAAAATATATTTTCTTGAAAAATCATAACAAAATAGAACTAAGGTAATTGCCTCAAAGAACGTGCTCTAACCCCCACAACAAATTGATGATATTTCCCATATAAATGCTTGACAATAATACAGGGTGCATTAGTGAAAGGGAAAATTTTCACTAGGACATTATTTTCAAAAAATAATTCATTTCAGTTATTGTACACCAAAAGGTTGTTTATGTTAATCATTTACATACCAAATGCATTTTGTATACCTTATATTTAATTGTTTTAAGGACCTTAACAATTTTCAGTTTCACAGACACACCCGGTGTAAAGAAGTGAAATGTTAGGTAACGTGACAAGTTGATAGTAAAAATAACGGTGATCATAGCAAGAGGTTTAGTTATTTTGCAAAAAATTCCTGTGCGTATGTTCTAAATATTAGCATACAAGCAATCAGGTGTATACGTACACTACACAAACTTTGGATAGAAAACTAAGAAATTTAGAGAAATGGGCGAAACAAATTCGGAACTACATCTTCAGTATGTACGACAGTGTACAATTATTGACGATGAGAGACAAAACGACAAGCTATTGTGGTTGGAGGGAATTGTTTGATTGAGTGTTCGATTTCGATACTCGGGGGATGTTCGTTCCACAGTAAGGCACCTAACACTGACAGAGCTATCTGACCATTATCAGATGAACAGTAGTATATTTCTCTAAATAAGGTTTTGGTTGCTTACAGTGGGAGGAAGGAATAATAAAATATCAGCATTGCTCTGAGGGAAATATACAACGGAAAATACGTATTAGGCTTTATTAGTAAGTAATCTTTCGTGAAAAGGAGTTCAGCCGAGTTTATTTAGGAATGAAGTTGAATGATAACTGTTTTTGAATTTATCTTTGTATACAACCTTTACCGCGGAACTCATACATATTTGTAACTGTCTTTGAAAACATTGAGGCATGTCTCCTCATACTAGGTTGCGAAAGTTAATGCGCGCCGATAACACTAAAAATTTAAGGGAAGCATTTTTTCATGTTCCCCTTAGCTGCAGTCCAAAAGTCGATTCTCCCGATTTTTTTTATTGCTTTAAATGAGTTTGAGATATGTCCCCGAATGTCTGTAAAAATATCAGGAACGTATCCCAGAGCTAACGTCTTCCCCGGGAGGGGGAGAGAATCCCCCTTACGGACCTTTTTTTCATTTTTGAACCTAGAGCAATAAAATTTGGTATACTGATAGGAAATACAATTTAGAATCATATATCATTTATGACAAAATGCGATTTTCTTGAAAAGAAAATGGGAAATCATAGAAAACGACATTTTTGGGGGGGTTTTCTAAATGCTTCTCCTCCTACAGTTTTTGAGCTACAGTGATGATTGTGGTATCATTGAATGAAGAATAACGTGGACATTAAAAAAAAATCCTCAAATTTTCAATTTTATACTTTTTTATATATATATTTCGTCATTCATATTCCTAAAGGTAAGCATCCCCCATCCGAATATTTTTTTTATTATTGAATTTAGAGCAATTAAATTTGGTATACTGATAGGAAATGCAATTTTGAATCATTTATCATTCATGAAAAAATGCGATTTTCTTGAAAAGAAAATGGGAAATCATAGAAAACGACATTTTTGGGGGGGTTTTCTAAATGCTTCTCCTCCTACAGTTTTTGAGCTACAGTGATGATTTTGGTATCATTGGATGCAGAATAACGTGGACATTCCAAGAACTTGAACGCTTTTCCTCAAATTTCCAATATAAAATTTAAAAAATTAAAATAAAAAAAAAGAAAATATTCTCAAGAAAATTCAGATTTATAACGTCATAACTTTGAAACAAGAATGAATTTTGGAAAACTTCTCAATACATTGTAAAGCTCTTGTTTTTCTGCATCCAATGATACCAAAATCATCACTGTGGCTCAAAAACTGTTGGAGGAGAAGCATTTTTTTTCTTAAAAATATGTCTTCTAAAAGAAGTAAGTTTTCAAGACGTTTGTCATTATTACTCCGAAGTTTACAAAGCTAGAGCAATGCGGTTTGTTGCATTTGAAAGTGAAATGATTGCTCAATCTAATTTACCAGGGGATTTCCAAAATTTTTTCTGTAAAGCTTTCCGTAGACTTTTTTACCCTAAAAGTATAACTTTTGCCCTGACCTTTACCAAAAAATTCATATAAATTCTGAATGAAATATATCAAAAAATCCCATGGTAAATTAGATAGAGTACACGTTTGACTTTCAAATGCAACAAACCGCATTGTTCTAGCTATGTAAATTTCGAAGTAATAATGAATAATATATGTATATATAAATTTTTTTTTAAATAAATAATTTTCTATGCCCTGGGTAAAAAATTTTCCGAAACAAAAGTTGTTACAAATGTGGAGATCTAGTAGTCTGCAAATTTTCATAGACGTAAGTCCAATAGAAAAAAAGTTTCAGTTTTTTGGAAATGCTTCCCTTAATCACGTATAATCTAGACTTCTCGTCGACAATACTTTTTATGCGTTCAAAAAACCGTTAAGTTTTGTTAATTCGGTTGCCAGTTTTCTCCTCGTGAAATTTGAAGGACATGTTTTATCAAACTAAATGCCTAAATTTTCTACTTCTTACGGGCTATGTTTCATCATTACACTCAGAGAAATCTTCACACACCTGGATGTGTCATCATGACACACTTAAGTGTGTCACCATGACAACCCCTCAAGTTGGTCGAGAACGTAGACTAGCTTCCACCAATAGAACGTTGCCAAGGTTGCCGTTGTTGAGTGTTTCCTCTCTACTCAATGCCAATTAATCTTTTTAACGGGCACATTGATTTCAAATATGATAATTATTAAATTTATGCTTATTTTATGAAAGTTTTACTTCTTCCAACTTAGAATTGTGTAAACGGAAGAATTTTAAACCCCCGAGGAGAATACAGCTGTTGTATCTATGAGAATTAAGGCTCCCGGGGGGATATGTGAGGTCCCGAGCAAAAGGTTAGATAGGCCATTTTTCAGTTGAAATAAGGTTGCTTTTATTTGGTTACCGGTCAATTTTTTCGGTTACTACTAAGCGGTTTTTCAGTACCCACAACATTCCTCTTCACTCGTTATCTGGTTTAATGAATTTCTTTCTTAACTTCCCATTTCCATATGACTCGTGTATAGATTTGGCATCCCTTCAAGTCCATACTCATTAATGCATTCCTCCTTCCTCTCTTTGGAACGCCTGTTTTGCGGTTAAGGAGGCTTAAAAACATAATTTATTCTACTCTAATCTAATTTTGTCTGATTATCCCCGTTCCAGTCTCTGGTCCGATCTCTGGTCCGGTCTCTGGTCCGGTCTCTGGTCCGGTCTCTGGTCCGGTCTCTGGTCCGGTCTCTGGTCCGGTCTCTGGTCCGGTCTCTGGTCCGGTCTCTGGTCAGGTCTCTGGTCAGGTCTCTGATCCGGTCTCTGGTCAGGTCTCTGGTCAGGTCTCTGGTCAGGTCTCTGGTCAGGTCTCTGGTCAGGTCTCTGATCCGGTCTCTGGTCAGGTCTCTGGTCCGGTCTCTGGTCCGGTCTCTGGTCCGGTCTCTGGTCCGGTCTCTGGTCCGGTCTCTGGTCCGGTCTCTGGTCCGGTCTCTGGGCATTTCTCTGTTCAGGTCTTTGGTCCGGTCTCTGGTCAGGTCTTTGGTAAGGTCTCTGGTCAGGTCTCTGGTCCGGTCTCTGGTCAGGTCTCTGGTCAGGTCTCTGGTCAGGTCTCTGGTCCGGTCTCTGGTCCGGTCTCTGGTCCGGTCTCTGGTCAGGTTTCTGGTCAGGTCTCTGGTCAGGTCTCTGGTCAGGTCTCTGGTCGGGCTTCTGGTTGGGCTTCTAGTCGGGCTTCTGGTCAGGTCTCTGGTCAGGTCTCTGGTCGGGTCTCTGGTCAGGTCTCTAATCGGGTCTCTGGTCAGGTCTCTGGTCGGGTCTCTGGTCAGGTCTTTGGTCTGGATTGGTCACGTCTAATATATTCTGAGCACAAAATATTGAAGAATCATGAATTTTTCGGTCTATTTAACGTTATCTTTTGTTCGTCCTGAATTATGAAACCTTAATTTTCGTAAAATATGCCACAAAAATGAACACTTTTTGCCGATGATAGCCTAATTCTTTCATTTAGCACAGAACCTAGTCGATGGAAGCTGCTAAAAAATAGCTACCAATCATAAGAAAATATGCTGTAAAATTAAACATTAATTCGGAAAAATTTATCAATCGCCATTTCGATTAAATTAAAGTTGACGTACAATGTACTACAATAATTATTCTTCCATTCAGGTGGTCATCAAACTTATCGTTAAGCACAGAAGAGAAAGCACGTAATATGCTGGTTGGTGCTCAAGGAAAAGGTATTTCATCATAATTGAGATTAAGTTGATTGCATGATTTAGTCCTCTGATTCCTCGTGGAATACAAATATGGCTTATGACGATTCTCTTCTTTTATGCTTTTAAACCTGTAAGAAATGTATTCATCTTATATTTTGTTTTTATTCATAGAAGGAGCATTCTTTCAACATGTCTTATTTTAATGCTCTTAATTGCTAATAGCCTTGTATATATTTTTCTTCTGCAAAAAAATTTGGTGCATCTGTTGGAGGGAGTGCATGACAGATTGGGAACATTTTATTGTCAAGCACTGGGTTGCAGCCGACTAAATTTTTGGTTTCCATACCTAGTGATAGCTTCAGTGTGATTTATTTATTTATACTGATTTCAATAGGCTGGTGCCTTCGAAAAAACAGTTGGTTAAAGAAGTTTGAGGATTCGATGAATTACTCATTCAATGGTGCTTTGTGTCGTACGTCAGATATGTGCCCAACCCAACATCCGCCAGTCACAGACTACTGCGAAAATTATTAAGAGTGCCTCGGCTGCCGCCCGGAATCCCTCAGTCTCGCTCTAATATGGTGCAAACTGCCGTATGTTGATGGCATATTTAAACTGGAGTGCGGATGTTGTGGCGTTAGAACGTGGTGGCTTATAAAACGGAACCTCCTGAAAAATTTACCTATTATTGGCAAGTGTTTCAGTTAAAAACGTGGGTATAAGTCGGAAATCGATTCAAATCAAATTGGTTTGCCTTCTTTCTAGGTAAACTTCTACTGGGGCCTTAGGCCCCCAGTAACCCTAAATTAGTATTTTTGTTTTGCCGGAAATTTGATAACACTGATATTTGAAAGGATACTGTCCTACAAATAACATAAAAGAACAATATTTGGTAATTTTTTTGATAAAGGTAATAAATAAGGACCAAATTAAAATCAAGCAATAGATACTATCAAAGATAAACTGAACTGAACATCATCACTGGCAAATATGGCAACACACAATAACTATAGTTTAGAGCTTGAAGACGAGATTTCGGAATAAATTTACTGTTCAGGAATTTATTAATGGCACGAAAAATAACAGAATGTGGATAACCATTAGCTGTAAAATAGGACTGCAAAAAAGTAAATTCCTTATGGAGGTCAGTGTAATTTGAACAAATATTATAGGCACGAGTAAATTTATTCCGAAATCTCGTCTTCAAGCTCTAAACTATAGTTATTGTGTGTTGCCATATTTTGGATATCAATCGGAAAAGTTGAGAAAAGATCTTTTAATGCTTTTGACTAAATTTTTCCCAGACATTTCCTTTCGTATTATTTTAGTGAACAAGCGTACCATTGGATCATTTTTTAGATTTAAAGATGTGCTCCCGACCGGCATGCGATCTTCCCTCGTCTATAATTTCAGTTGTGCGCATTGCGCATCGCAGTATGTGGGTTCCACCCACCGAGCACTTTACGTCAGGGTTGCTGAACATGCAGGTCGGAGTCATCGAACAGGTCGCTTGCTTACCTCTCCTAGTCATTCTAGCATCAGACAACATTGTAGTAATAATTCCTGTGAACAGATAATTGACATTAGCAAATTTAAAATATTAGATACTTGTACCGCCAGCTTAGACCTACGTATTTTAGAGTCATTATTCATTCATAAACTTAAACCTTCCCTCAACGAAATGCAGAGTGCATACCCTTTGAAAATAGTCAACCGATAAATTATTATTATTTTTGTTTGTTTGTTTTTATTGTGCTTATATTCTGCGCTTCTGTAATTTTTGGGTGTACTAACTTGTTTATTATATTATTTGCAGACTTTTTGTTGAGAATGAGAAGGCTCGAAACGTTCAGAGTAAATGTTTTTAAAGTACTTCTTCTCTATTTCTTTCATTGTGAATTTGCTTCGCAAAATCGATTTTCCTTTGAACCATAGAAGTATCACAGAAAAGGACATTGAAATATCACTCAAGACCATAATACTTAAACTTCTTCCTACAATTGTCAAAATGCTAATCTCCAATTCAATCACTGATCGTATTGAACTGCTAACAGAACTTGGTAACATCCTGAATGCAGAAGATCTTATAACAGAAGTGCTAACTAAACTAAATGTCACCTCTTTAATGAGCCCATAATGAATCTATCAATATTGCAATGGAATATGAGAGGATATTTTTCAAAACTCCCCTTCCTGCAGTTGCTCATTAATCAATATGAACCCAAAATTCTTTGCCTACAAGAAACCCACTTACAAAATCACAATCAAACTAAGCTATATAACTATGTTCCACCCTACAGAAAAGATGAAGATAATAGAGGAGGTGGGGTAGTGACTTATGTCTATAATACTATACCTTGTATACCTATTCAAATCAACACTCCTGTTAAAGTTGTAGCTTGTAGAGTATTCATTAAGAAGAAACCTATCAACATTATCAATATGTATCTGCCACCAACACTCGATAATGACTCAGTAGGTCATAACCTACTAGAGATTAGCAATTTGAATAGGGGATCCTGCATCATTGTGATGGATTCAAATGCCCACAGCTACTCCTGGGGCTCAGACTTCATAGATAGAAGAGGCAGAATTATAGAGAATTGGATTACAGACAACAATCTCATCTTGTTAAACAACACAGCCCCTACTTTTTTATCATCAAATGGAAACTATACACACATTGACTTGACACTAGTGACAGAAGATTTGCACTCTCTCCTGACATGGAAAACCCACCCAGACACCATGATGTCAGACCACTTCCTAGTGTACATGGACTCAAACATGGAAATATTGCAGGTTAATTTTCCAGATAGGTGGCTCCTTAAATCAGCTAACTGGCCCAAGTTTAGAGAAACCATGATCTTCCCGATTCTTAGTAACCTAACATGTGATGAAGCTTGCAGAGCGGTGACACAGACAATTATTAGTGCAACTGAAGGCTGTGTTAAAAAGAGCAGCATGGGCCCGGCTAGAAAAAAAATGAATTGTTGGTGGAATGAAAAATGTAAGGAAAGTCACAGGGAATATCATAGGGCATACAATCAATATAAAAATCACCGTGGAAACATGCAAAAATGGATCGCATTTAAAAGGGCTCGAGCTATTTTCAGAAAGACAGTGCGTGAAGCAAAAACGGAAAGTTGGAGAAATTATGTAGCCAGTCTAAATGATAAAAGGTCATCAGCAGAAGTGTGGAGAAAAATCAGAGCCATAAATGGAAAAAGAAACAGAAGCCAAATAACATTGAAAATCTAAAATGAGGTGGTCACATGTCCTAAAGATGTGGCTGACATTCTAGTAGAACAATATAAATCCTATAGCACTGGTGAGACTCAAGATCCCTTATTTTTTGAACATAAGGCTACCAGTGAACATACCTCCATACATTTCACTCCTGCTCCTCATCACCAATCTAACCGTTCAATTACATATGCTGAACTTGAAAGAGCACTGAAAAGCTCCAAGGCCAAAGCACCAGGCCCTGATTCAATCCCAGTAGATTTCATAAAAAATATGGATGAAAACCAAAAAAATACAATTTTACAGCTGTGCGCCCGCCAGGCATATAAATAGGATCGGCGAGAGACATCGTGGTTCATTAAGCGGTGGTCTGCCGTAGAGGTCGAGTTTACAAACAAAAGCGTTTTGGCAATCTTTTGACCAATTGAATTCGACATATTTCTTTAGAAGATTATAGAGTGGGCTTGCGATACTCGCAAAATTTTTTATGTACCTACGAAAGAAATTTACTAGTCCTAGAAATGACTGTAGTTGTTTAACATTCTTTGGAATTTCTAAATTCTTTACTTTGTCAGTACCGGTGCTTCTGGTTCCCATTCCACTAATGGAATGTCCTAAATATTCAATCTCGTCACGGAAAAACTCACATTTTTCCGTTTTGATTGACAATCTAGCGTTTCTTAATAGTTCAAGTACAACTTTTATATCGGCAAGATGCTGTGCCTTCTCCTTAGAAAATATGAGCACGTCGTCCATAAAGACGAAAGATAGTTTTCCTAGAACAGGAGATAGCGTTTGCGTCATGACTGACTGGAAATATGCAGGTGAAGTTTTTAAACCAAAGGGTAAACGATTAAATTCATATTTTCTACTACCAACTGTAAATGCGGATATTTCTTTACTCTCATCGGTCAGTGTAATATTATGATATCCTGACCTAAGATCTAGTTTTGAAAAATATTTTTGACCATTTAAATTATAGAGAAGCTCGTCCACTCGCGGCAGCGGAAATGATTCTTCATGAATTACCTCATTTACTTTGCGAAAGTCAACTACCGGACGTATAGTTCCATCTTTCTTATGAACTACAATTATCGGTGAATTATAAGCTGAAATCGATGGTCTAATAATTCCGTCGTCTAACATTTTTTCGTTAACGACTTTCAAGTCTTCCATGTAACGGTGGGCAATACGATAGGGAGGGACATTTACGACATCCACGTTAGGTTTCAAACGTATTTTGTATGGTTTAATTGCAGCAGCTGAGATCGATTCATTGTCTATAGTAATAACGTCTCTGAATTCATTCAACAAACTCAGCAATTCAGGCTTCATTTCGTCATCGTTACACTTGATATCATCATTATTTAATTTCCGCCGACCACGGGCTACTTCTTTGGAATCATAAACGTACCCTTCGTCGACAACTCCTGTGATCCCGACAGATTTACTATTAGTGTCTTTCTTCTCGACATCTAAATGACTGTCCTGAACAACACTCGTTGCCTGTACAAAAGTACTCAATCCTTCCTTTAATTCTCCTTGTACATCCGACAAGTAAACTTCGGATTCAATGTGATCCCTCTCCACTTTTTCTAAAGTACTTATAATTGCATTCTCTGGTAAAACAATCGCTCTGTCGGAGCTATTAATTAACAACAACGGAATCTTTCTCCTATTATTAACTCTCACAATCGCTTCTGCGACACAAATGCCTTCTTTTAAAGTTGCTTTCTTTATTATGTATTCTCCATTTTTACACTTTCCAACATGTCCAACATGTTTCAAAATTACATTGGGAGCAATTTCAATTCTTTGAGTATGCACTCTTAACGGCCTTGGCCCTGTGTGGGAATTGGTAACTGCAACTACGCCTCGAACAGGCTGATTTTCTCTCTTACCATCCCTTTTTACTTCCTCACTTGCTTTCTCAGCAATGCACGTCCTCTTCTCTCTTAGCTTATTTAGGACTTTCTTCTTAGCTCTGGACGTAATCGTGTCTGCCATGAGACACTCAGTATTCTCTATTAAATACTCGAGACACTCTGTCTTTTTCTTTTTTCGTCGTTTTACCTCTGCAAAGGGGATTTTCTCGTCTTTGATAATTAAACATCTTTGTTTTAAGTCTACCACGGCGTTCTTGTCCAATAAATCACGCCCAATAATGACGTCAAAATTGTAAATACCATCTTTAATTATTAAAGCATTTGTCTTTAAACTTACACCGTTTTTTAACTTTAGGACAAGCTCCACCTCGCCCTCAACATTACTCTTAGCGTTAACGCCTTTTATAGTCAGAGAACTTGGCTTCACGACATTACTTATCTCACTTATTCTGTGGTAGCTGATTAGGCACTTCTCTGATCCTGAATCAATCAATGCATTCCACAGGTCTGCATCTTTTCTAAGCACAATCATGGGCTTATGACTTTTTCGTATTACAAATAATTCATTTTGTCCTGTAACTTCAACTTCTTCATCTTCTTCGTATTTACAAACGTTCGTCGTTAAATGGCTTTCAAAACTAGTGCCATGAGCGTTCAGATCATCACTTAATTCCGCCTCTCCCAGCGATTCATATCTATTTTGACACTTGATTAACACATCAACTCTCTCGACATTTTTAACGAGGGAATCTTCAGCACCAGAATTCTCCTCGGGTTCACAGGGATTCGTCGCCGTAGAGTCATACTTAGTTATTGTAGTTTCATTTTTACCATCTACGTTATTTCTATCGGAAATGAAATCGTCTCTGCTGTTTACGCTAAAAAATCATTGGCACTGTTAGTTTGGTAAGTTTCTACCTGGCCTTTTTCTGACATACGAGTTTTATACTGTCCTCGCGCACGGACACGAGCCGGTCTGCCGGGTCTGTTTAAATAGTCTCTTCTGGACCTACAATCTCTTGCGTAGTGTCCTAACTTATTACAACGAAAACAAGCTACATCACGCAGTGAATGCTCGGTGGCTGTCTGAGATGAACCTGGTTTGTACCAATCAGTCGGTTTCCTAGCCACAACGGTTCCCGACACACTTTGTCCTTGACAGACACACACATGGTTGTAACAATTCGAGCAACGCTTTGTTTCAGCTGTCTCCACTGCCTGAACTTCTAGAGTTCCTAATTCTCTATCTCCAACATAAGATTTTACGTGAGGTCTAGCACGGAAAGTTGGTATCGGGAAATTTGGTCTCCAGTAGGGCCTACGCGTCCTACCTCTACCTCGAAATCCGCCTCTTTCTGTTGTATGCACTTCGGCCTCATCACAGGCTGCATCAAAGTTTGATTCGGACGAATGATCATCCTCAGCACAATAGATTTCCATAGATCTCTCAGATCGAGTCGCTAATATTTGTTTATCCTCGGGAAAATTTCTAATGACAGTTACGAGTCTCTGAAGGAGCTCTTCCGACGATTTGAAGGGTTTATTGAATAGTTTTTTGGAGAAATCTTCGGTTACTAGGGGGTTGATGATAACCATAGCTAATGCAACAATTAAAGTATTCTCGACATACTTATCGAGGGCAACAGGATCGGGACAATTTACTACATAGGGGTGGGCTCTGTTCGAACACTCCGGGCTGGTCATTATTCTGTGGGTTAGCTTACGGATTTTGGATAGAATAGCTACAAACTGGCTCGCTAATGCATCATTTCTTTTCAGGCGTACGTTATTTAGATCACAGGCGACCGCGTGCAAAGATCTTTCACCTTTTGATACGTAGATATTTTCTAACAGGTGCACGACTTCTTCGAAACTCAACTCATAACCTTCACTAATTATGGAGGCTACGACCGTATTGAAATCGCCTACCCGCTTGTCTGCAGTTCGCAACAATAAGTTTAGTTTCGCTTCTTCAGAATTGTCTGAAAGCATGTTGAAATACGCTCTCACATTTTTTATATGCGTTTCTAGTGATTTGTTTTCTATGAAGTCCGGGTCATTTCTACGTCTTCTACCTCGGTACTGCGGTAGATCCTGCCCAGCAATCACAACACTAGGTATTGGACCTACAATAGAAGTTGTCACAGCGGTAACCGTACTAGTTACAGCGCTAACTGTTGTACGGCTGCACTGATAACAGGGGTAACAGTGGTCGCCATCGTGCTAGGTATTTGAGGAATTGATAATCTGAAAACAGGGACGGATAACCTACCAAAGCTAGTCAAGTACGGGGTGGTTCTTATGTACTCGTATTCGTCAGAGTCACTGTTCGACATAAGCACAAAAATAATCCTATATTCATAAACCTCCAATTTCCATTAAAAGAAAAATGTTCTACGCACAATTAAATTTTCTACATGCAAATGATAATATTTTACATACAATAAAATTTCAACTCACATTTTCAGTGGACTTAAAACAGGCTATTTGCTAATTGCTCGTGAAGGCTGGCACCACTCTGAACAGAGGCAAGCTGCTCCAGCTTACTCTTATATGCCGGAGAACAATGGGCCGAGAACAATAGCAACAACTTCCTTCAGTTGTTCTGGAGAACAATGGACTACCTCTCCACACAACGTTTCCGCGTATACGCTCGCTCTCTCACTCCCGGGAAATCAGCTTGCTTACTGCGCTTTCGCAATGCCCATGCTGCTCGCTCTCCAGCTACCAGGAACCAGCTTGCTCTTGTAATGCCTACTGCTTAACTTCCTACTCATTAATTTTATAATGATGATGTATAGTCATTAATTTGAGCGCATGCTTATTTAATTTGCAAGCAACATTATCGGCGTACACTTAACTTAATATTTTGGCGACGCGTAGCTCTCGTAGATCTTCTCGTTGCAGATGACGGTGCGTAGATGCGTAGATCTCGTCGACAGACCAGTTTGTTGGTCTGGACCCCTCACATCATCTTCTCCTTTGAGTAGCCCATTTTGTAGATTTTCGATTTTTTTCTCCCTCGAAGTGTTTCTTTCTCGAAGAGTTTCTTGGAAAGCACTTTGATTTTCTGCGCTGACGTCTTTCTTCCCTTTCTCGATGCTCTGAAGTAATGTGATAACTATGCGACGTTACTCCAAACAGGGTGACACTCCTCACACTTAAGATCACGGATCAGCAGAACTGAAGATCAATTCTTGATATCTTTCTTCTTCAATGGGGCAATGTGGCAATGTGGATATCTTGAATGTGGCTCCCCATACTCGGGCCACCAGAAATGTTCCGGCCCTTTCAGTATCAGGTCGTAACTAAACGCGAATGAGGTTCGGGAGTGAATCACAGCCGAATGTGGTTATTCTTTATTGTACATCAGAATTGACACAGGCTTCGTAATTGGTAGAGAACCTTTAGATCGGAAGATAATCTCGTTACTTTATAGCGCATCAGTGATCTCTACAGATGCTTTCTCGACAGCCGAGCTCCGCTACTGACAGCGACGCTTTTGTTTGTAAACTCGACCTCTACGGCAGACCACCGCTTAATGAACCACGATGTCTCTCGCCGATCCTATTTATATGCCTGGCGGGCGCACATCTAATCTAACGCACATCTAATTTCTTTACACGATAATTACTATCATAATTACGGTAATGATTATTTACATAAAACGCGACCTTAATAGAGTAATAGGTCGTCTGAGTGGTGAGGACGTCGCTTTGCGTCGAACCGCCTTAAAAGAAATCTGTACTAGTCCTAAACAAGTAATTGCAGTTTCACCTTAAGCTCTGATTAAGATGGATCTGATTATCATATTCTTGGTTTTAATATCTCCCGAGGAGTAGAATCCTCCCATGTCTTAGATTACTACTATTTTATACGGAGATTTTTTCTATTATATACGGAATATGTTTTTATTGTCGTTAATTATAAACATTGATGTCGCGTTACTCGCCCTCTGCTAAGTTCATTTATTGTTTTAGATTGGTGGAATTGAATTAGCTATTGATTTTTCTTTTATTCTTTATTTTAGTTGAATTGATATGTTATTTTAAATCGTATTTGAATCCTATTCTACTTTTACCTTGCCAATTGTGGTAATGTAATGTACTGTTTAGCGCATTTAAAACTCTTTTTGATATTTTTATGTAACTTAGTCTTATGATGGAGTTCTCCTTTTTATTTCCAATTGCATTGAAAATTCTGTTCACGAAATATGTTAATATGTTAATCCAAAATAAAAATATAAAAATTTTGTTCTCGATCTGACGGTAGGTGTCCAGTTTGTGCAAGAAAGTGTACCTTATGGAAAGGATTTATTAAGTACGCGTTTTGATGTTTGATTTTGATATTTTGATATGTTAATAAAATTGTGTGGTGTATCCATTTATATCCGAAATATCTGGAGTATCCAAGAATTCTAAGAATCAATTGATAAATAACTTGATAAGAATGAACAAATTGTTTGAGCTAAGTGCGTAGAGTGATTATTTGGTTGATTTTGGGTAATAAATCTAGTATTGAATTGACACTAAAAATAATGTTTGACAAGATGTAGGATTACCGTTGAAATTTGTTTATGATGACGGCATAGGCCATACCTGCCTACCTCCGTTCATAATTCGGAAGCAATTTTTCTGATCTGTGTAATTAACTCGACGAGTTGTAAGAGTTATTGATCGTCAAAGGATAATCAATGTGATTGATTGACGTTTTAAAAATATTTTTATTGAAATAAAAAAATTTTGTGCGTGGGGGGTCCTAGATGTGCGCCCGCCAGGCATATAAATAGGATCGGCGAGAGACATCGTGGTTCATTAAGCGGTGGTCTGCCGTAGAGGTCGAGTTTACAAACAAAAGCGTCGCTGTCAGTAGCGGAGCTCGGCTGTCGAGAAAGCATCTGTAGAGATCACTGATGCGCTATAAAGTAACGAGATTATCTTCCGATCTAAAGGTTCTCTACCAATTACGAAGCCTGTGTCAATTCTGAAGTACAATAAAGAATAACCACATTCGGCTGTGATTCACTCCCGAACCTCATTCGCGTTTAGTTACGACCTGATACTGAAAGGGCCGGAACACAGCTATTCAATATAGTGTGGAACTCGGAAATCCCCATGCCTTGGAAAGAAGTAGTAATTTGCCCCATTCTGAAACCTGGCAAAGACCCTACAGATCCAAAGTCTTATAGGCCAGTAGCTCTCACAAATACTTTATGCAAAATATACGAAAAAATAATTAATTGGAGACTCCTATTTTATTTGGAGGATAACAATTTGATTGATAAAACCCAAAGTGGTTTTAGAGCCAGTCACTCCACTCTAGACGGAATGTCTCGCCTGGAAAACTCAATCCGAAAAGCCCTCATGCTTCAGGACCATTGCATTGTTGTATTTATTGATATTAAGCGTGCTTTTGATACGGTGTGGCATCATGAACTGCTAAAAAATTAGAAATTATGGGTCTTCAGGGAAATCTACCAAAAGTAATTGCATCCTTCATAAAAAATCGCAAAATCAGGGTGAGGGTGAATGGTGTCTTATCTAAGGTATGCACATTAAATACTGGTGTTCCACAAGGATCAGTCATAATCCCTACACTATTCAATATTATGATTAATGATATATATCTAGACTTTCCCCCTGTTCTAGAAACATCTCTTTATGCAGATGATGGAGCCTTCTGGATAACTGACCCAAACTGGGATCAGGCTCTCTGTGTCTTGCAGGAAGCTCTGGACATTCTTCTAAGTTGGTCGCAATGCTGGGGCTTTCAAATATCTGCTGAAAAATCCAAGTGCATGGTGTTTACGCATAAACATACAAAACCATTCTTCCAACTAAAATATAACAACACTAATATAGAATTTGTAAAAAAGTTCAAGTTCTTAGGACTCACCCTCGACTCACAACTGAGATGGGGTTTGCCCATCAAAGAAGTCACACAAAAGTGCCAAAAAGAACTGAGACTTCTCCGTATTTTATCCAATCTGAAATGGTCAGCAGAATATTACATACTAAAAATTGTCTACCATACCATTATATTGCCAAAACTAGAATATGGAAGTTTTCTGTTTGACACTGCCTGTGCAACCCCCCTGTTGGCCTTGGACAGAGTCCAGTATGCTGCTGCCCGCTTGATGCTGGGTGCATTAAAGGTGTACCAAAGTTACTAATGTGGAAGCAGAAGCAAATTTGATACCACTGAAACATGCAAGGAAAATCCAAATGTGTCAATATGCTTTGAGGGTACTTAGTGTTCCAAATCATCCAATTCGAACATTATGTTTAGACTATTACCCATACCAGTTATTCCATAACAGTAACAAGCCTCTCCCAGTCACTGGTCGCATATATAACCTCTTTCAGGAAATACAGGTTAAAATGGAAAACATAGGCCTCATCCCAAACAAATGTAAATATCAAACTATCAGTGGAAATTGTCAATTCAATCTGGGATGCTTTCAAAAAAATTGCATATCAGAAAGCAACTGGAAACAGCTATACAATCAACTGCACGAAGGAAACAAAGATAGGAAAGCACTGTACACAGACGGCTCAGTTCAGGGTCCTAAAGCTGGAGCAGGAATTTGGTCCCAACAGGTTAGTATGCTGGCTAGAATCCCAGATAGGTCTACAATTCTCACAGCAGAACTTACTGCTATTTACTATGCATTAAAATTCGCAGAAACCCAAATTGAAGACTTTATTTTGTACACAGACTCACTCAGCGCTATTCAGGCTATAAATCAATTGCATCCATCCAAGCACCATCTAGTCGCCAAAATTAAACATTTGCTTCAAAGCCTTCCTCCTAGAAAATTAATCATTGAATGGATCCCAAGCCATGTAGGAATTATGGGAAATGACAAGGCAGACCAGCTGGCAAGAACAGCATGTCTTTTAAATACCAATAGTTCTAATCTAATTCAATACTCAGATCTGGGAGTATATATAAACTTGCATTATAGAGGACAATGGCAAAAAGAATGGGATAGGGAACAATCCTTGTATCACAAAATAAAACCCATATTAAAACCCACAGTGAACACTGAAGTCTCAAGGAAGGAACAGGTGATTCTAACCAGGCTAAGGCTACTTACTGCTCAAATGACCCATAAACACTTATTTACTAAAACAATAAAACCTAAATGCAGCCACTGTGGGTGTGACTTAAACATTTCTCATATATTGATTGATTGCCCTGTGTTTGAACTTCAGCGTAGGGCAATGAGAGATTTTGCAAAAGACCAAAATGCAATCTTTGATGAAAGCAGTGTGCTTGGTGGGGAGTTCAGCGCTGAGCTGGTTCTTGGTTTCATTGCCAGTACTGGGATGACCAATCAAATATAAATGCCCCACGTTCTAGTTGCTGCGACATCTGGCACTCTTACCTGTGACTGGTGATGTGCCTAATTGGACCAAAGTAACCAAAGTAAGTAACCTCAGTCTCATATGTTCTGAAAAACAGTTCAGTGCCTTTCACGGTGGTAAGTGTGCTTCTTGTGTGTGATGATTGCTTGTTCATAATTGTTAAAGAAAAGAAATTTAATTAGGCTTAGGAAGCATGCGTTTTTCTGGTGTTAAATGTGGCTAGAGCCAGTTTGTGTGTAGAACTGCAAAACCGTTCAAGGTTGAGAAGTGAGAATGGAATGTCAACTAACTAGAGCCCAAAGATGTGACTGAAGCTAACATACATGAGATTTGGGAGTGATGAACAATGTTCTGTCGAATAATTCTTTAAAGAATTCTACTAAGGAATTTGTTACTTTTTGCGCTAGAATATTGTTACTGGATATTTTTAAAATGTTATGTGGCTGTTTGTTAGTGACAGTTGAGATTGTGGTAGATGATTAATAAAATATATTCCAAACATAATTTAGCTTTGAGCAAACATTTATATTGGTCATCATGAAATGATTCTATTGAAATTTAAAATTTTTATCATATTTTATCAAATATTTTTCCCTCTTGAGTGCAAAATAGTTCACATTATTCTGACAGAAATGAAATTTGGTAATTTTGATACCTATAAGTATTCTTTGAAACATTATGGATGAAGCTAAATATTGCGTACTATAGCTGTTACAACATAATCTCAGCATTTCATAATTGCTGCATGTAGGTTTCACCGTTTCAGCATAATTTATTTATAATTTCCACTGATCCTTGCAGAAAAAAGTATAACTGGTTAAATGTCTGGTTTTATTAGCAAGATTCCATACTCAACTTAGTAAAAATTTAAGGATATGCTTCTGATTCATGATCAACAATGGCAATTTGTAGCACATACAAATTAAAAACTTGAGCATTGCGATTTTGCCAAACGCAGAAGGCTAAATGAAACTGTGTAAGTAGTTTTGTACTATTAATTAATGGAAGGTAATTTTTTGGCAATCATACAACTTTTTCTCTTGTTCTACCACTGGCCTTCTATAACACGTAAACTTTATCATCCTCTAATTTGACTTTGTCAAAGTGATAGCTTGAACCTAAGTTTTTTTTAACTTTGATTGTGGAAAAAATAACATTTTCTGAATAACGTATGTCATTTCTCTAAAATTTGATTTGTGGTTAATATTATTACTTTATTTTGCTTCCATGTTATCTGATATTTTCAAACCAGTTCTGTAATCCATCATAGATTGCCTATAATATCTTTCAAGCTGTTGTTGATATAATGCAAAAGGTGGGTCAAAAGACTTGTTTTAAAGCATTTTGCTAGATCATTTAATATGACTACAATACTTCAGTTGCTGATGATTTTAAATGTTTCAATGTTGCAATATTGGTAATTATTTTTGTTTTTTACTTCCAGAATTGTTGAAGACGGTATACTTGCATACCAAATATGATCTGATTTTCTGCAGGGTTGCTATAAAAATATTTTGTTAGTATCATAATGTTCCTGAAGTTTTTGTCTTGCACAAAGTGAGTATGCTTTTAATAAGATATGCAAAAATCTGCTTGAGATTCATGTCAGAAAGAAGTGGTCTACACTTTCTGTACCGAGAAACATCTTTCAGTGCATGGTATGTATATTACCTGTTATGTGGGCATGTTAAAATGGTTATATCACAATCAAGTGCTGTTCTGAAAATAGTTAAAGCACTTAATGAAATAAATATATTGAAACTCGTCTAATTACTTTGCTATTTCAGTATTTTTGTGTTTTTCATAATTACCAGTATAAATATCAATTTTTGCTGGAAAAAATTTGGTTGTATTTGTATTTTTTTATTCAATTGTGGAAACATTGCAATGGATTAGTATGATACCATGTGTGCTTTTCAAACGAGTATCTTTATGTTAACAAATTTTATAAACAAATATGGATTTCGTATCAACTTCATAGAAATTAATAAATTTTTTTCAATTTTCCAGTAAGAAACCAAAATTATTTTATTGCTGTATTTCCTTTTATAGCACACTGGGATATTTTAGGAAGCCTTCATTTTTAATTCTGTCCTAATCAAGAACACTAACAAAACAAAAATATTTTATCACTATCTTTTTTTCACAGCACATACAGAGATATTTTGGGAAGCCTTCATTTTTAATTCTTCCCTAATCAAGAACATTAGCAATTGAAAATTGTTAAAAATTTTTATTTCATTCATGTCCATGTATTCTCATTCTCCTCCACTTTGTAGAAGTTTTGGAAAATCAGGCTGACTACCTAGGCTCATTCTTTCATTATTACTGAAAACAAAAAGGGTGGATGGTGATAAGCAAGCCACTTAGCACATTGCTAACTAAACAAAAAAGGCAAACAAGCAGAATTATTAGAGTTTTTAAAATGTTATCCACATTCTCACCTCTTTTTTGTTTGTTCAGGTACCGTGACAAGTGGTCATCTGTGACAGCCTTATTTACTGCCAACTACGTCTGTGTCACTGGCATGTTGGGAAGAGGTCTGCATCATTGAGGGACTTCAGTCATGATGGTCTGGCTAACTTGTTTCTGCTGCTTGTCACCCTTTTCTGCGAGGAGCAACGCTTGGTTTGGAATATTTCAAGGAACTCTTTTCAGGAAGGTAAGGAACCTCTAGGTGTATCTATGGGAATTAGCGCTCCCAGGGGTACTATGTGAGGGCCTGAGCTAAAGGTTAGGTAGGCTTCCTTTTGTAGAAATAGAACAGGTTTTTGTTTTGTTACGGACCATCTTTTTTCGGTTCACTGCTGTCCTGTTTTTCTGCACCTACTACTTTCTTCTTCAACTTTTTCTTGTTTCATGAACTTCTTTCTTAGCTGTTTCTGTGCACCTTGTGCATAAATTCCGCGTTCCCTCAACTCCATACTAAATGGTGCCTTCCTCCTTCCTCTCTTAGAACATATTTGTCGTGCAATTAAGGGAGGCTAAAACTTTCTTATATAATAATAAAGGAACCTCTAGGTGCTTCACAAATGTTGTTTGAATATTCAGACATCTTACTGGTGCTGATTGATTAATTTTTATCCTTTATAGCACAAAAATGGTAGACTTGTTGTTAAATAATAGAATTCAGCACACATGAAAAAAGCCGCTGCTGAAAGGGCCGCTAGGATGTTTCTCCATGTTCATTCTGCAGTTAAATGTGAGTTCATCCTGTTTTGCCTCAATTGAACAGATGTTTCACAATTGGTGAGGTCGCCAACTAAAGCTTAGTACAAGTGAATTAGGACCTTTGTATGGTTGAGGAATATCGTTTCTGGGTATACTGTGGATGTTTTCAATTGTTACTAATTAGCGTTCCCAGGGGAAAAATGTGAGGGTCCGAGCTGAGAGTTAGGTAGGCCTTCTTTTTGTTGAAATATAATGTTTTTCGTTATGTTAAGGACATACTTTTTTCGGTTCACTACTGTTATGTTTTTCAGCACCTCTGACTTTTTTCTTCAACTTTTATCTTATTTCATGAACTTCTTTCCCATCTTGCTGTTTCTATGCCATTTCTGCATAGATTCCTCATTTTCTTATCTACATACTAAATGGTGCCTTCCTCCTTCCTCTCTTCGATACGCTCTATTTATGCAGCGGTTAGGGAGGCTAAAACTACCTTATAATCTAATATAATCTTTTTAATTGTTACTCATTGCTATTTTCTTCCACTCTTATTTGGTTTCTAAAGCACCTTTCAATATTAGTGGTTTTAATGAAATTAATATCTTGTTATCGTGAAGCCCTTTTCAATTGTATGGTTTTCATGCATAAGTTGTTGGGACACTCCATGTGCACAGATTCCCCGTTCCCTTCATTTCATTTTGAACAGCACCTTCTTTCATAATTGTTGAAACCTTGTTTTAGTTTGAGAAGTTCAGATCAACTTTCATCCAAATTCATATAATATTTTGTTATGTGCAGAGCAGAGTATAAAATATACAGTGGACTGATGAAGCTCGATAATTTTTGAAAATTCATCTTCACTTGAGGTCAGGAAATTATTCGTAGCCTTATCACACATGGCCGAGTGAATAAGCAATATTTGGTACTTGATGGTTGTTTTAGATTACACATTGTGGATTCAAGTTTGAGTAAAATAATTAGTAAATCTATGCAGGATTTTTAAAGGCGTTTAAGAATATTTTTAAACTCAACCCTGGTTACATTGCTACGCAGTTGAGTGGGCATCTTTAATGAATAGATTCATCACAAAACCACTGCTCAATAAAACTTGCCTAGGTGTGAGCGCATTGGATTTCAGAATGAAAACCTTATCTCATTTGTTTCAGCACAACACCCGCGTCAGGGCGCTCAGTGGTCTCAACCTGTAGTTCCGACAGCCTCGGCAGTTATCGTCCTCATCCTACCTCGTCTCTGTCTGTTTTGGATACTCGCCCCAACAGTGCATTCGACTTGAAAGTTACAGCCAAGTTCTCAAACGTACTGTTTCTATGCACAGAGGATATATTGTGACGACACCTCTTTACAGTGCAATGAACCACGTTCTCGCTTAACGCGTTTCCTGCGAAGAACCCACCGTTGGTCACTCAAGGGATTTTCATAATGCTGCAGACCGACCTCCGGTCACTCACTTAATTTTTATAAATAGTTAATAGTAGCTAAAAACAAGTAAGACCGAGTTAATGATTGATATTTTCAATGTTTGTTACTGCAATTGACTTTAAATTTGCATTAAATAGTGAACTGCAGTTTAACTCGGAGCAGAAAACGTGTTGAACGAATATATAATTTTTCTAATGGTAGCCAAGAACTTCTAGTGTGATTGCCTATAGCGACTATTGTATTCATGTAAATGAAAATGGAATTATTCCTTGATAAGAGTGGGTTATTTAATGCGGATTTGACGATTTGATAAGATTTAATGCGTATGGATGAATAGGCATGGAATTTTTTTTCAGTATCAAATAGAATGAATATTTTTATTA
Source organism: Morinoia aosen (assembly GCA_030386875.1). Classification (NCBI taxonomy): domain Eukaryota; kingdom Metazoa; phylum Arthropoda; class Malacostraca; order Amphipoda; family Talitridae; genus Morinoia; species Morinoia aosen. Next base: position 1,121,585 of record CM059567.1, read on the forward strand.
TTGTGGTAGACTTGTTTAACTTTGCAAAGTTTCGGTTTCCTTTTTTTGCTCAAATGTGTGAAACAAAATTCATTGCATTTGTTTGCAAGTTTCTGGATTTTCATAGAGACGTCTAAACTGGTGCTGAATAGCTTTAGTTTTTACTTCTGGTAGTTCCTTTGCTACCTGATAAGAATATGAGTCCTCTCAGGGGATGCAGCTATTGTATCTATGGGAATTAGCGCTCCCAGGAGGACAATGTGAGGGCCGAGCTAAAGGTTAGGTAGGCTTTCTTTTTGTTGAAATAGAATAGGTTTGGGTTTTGTTGCGGACCATTTTTTTCGGTTCATTGTTGTGCCGTTTTTCTCAGTCCCTACAACTTTCTTCTTCAACTTTGATCTTGTTTCATGAACTTCTTTCTCATCTTACTGTTTCTATGCCTTTTCTGCATAGATTCCGCGTTCCGTTTACTCCATGCTAAATGGTGCCTTCTTCCTTCCTCTCTTTGGATCGCATTTGTTGCTGCGGGTAGGGAGGCTAAAACTAACGACTAATCTAATCTGCTAAGAATATGAGTTCTAAAAACAAAAATATGTGCTATATTTCTGTGCATATATCAATTTTTATTTGTGTGGTGCTACTGAATATAAAATCAAAACATGTAGGATAAAATCGTGGATTTTTTTGCGTTTTCGAAATGAAATTGATTTTTTAAAGATATAATAACTACCGTGATATTTCTATGCGGAACATAAGTGATACTTTTACAGCAAATGGCATTATTTCAGACCTTGATGGACGTGGTCGTGCATGAGCCTGTTTTTGATAAGTTCACAATTTTGTCCGTAAACTGGAACAAAACTTTCTTAGTTTGATAAGTGAATGGGGATTCTAATTTTTACAACTGTTGAATTTGGATAAACAAATTAAATGTTATAAACTATGAAATTATTTGAAATTTGATTAATTTAAATGCCGTCGATTGAGTTGAGAATGAAATTTTGATTGGTCTCTTTCCAGGAATATCAGATGTTTTAAAACCATTAAGATGGAGGTGTTATTAACATGAACTTTTTTAGTGCTGAGTTTTGTACTTATTTAGTACTGAATTTTGGTTTGTTAATTTCACAATCAATTTATTAGCATAACAAAACTTTCCTCGGAGACTTAAACTTATTCATTAGATCCTCGTAAATTTATTATTGATGCAAGTTTATATGCAAGTCAGAGTATCTTCACCGATCGACCTCGGTATCGTTACCAATGGCGGTCAACACATCACGAATGACGGCCTTATGACTCAGTGAAACCAATGAACGTCGTTAAAAGCGACGTTATGGAATTCCAGCTTTGCGTGGAAATATTTTTATTTTATATAGTTCAAAAGGAACCCGATTACTTTCATTTTATGTTCACATGAAATTTGATATTCCAAGTTCTAAAAACAAGCTTCAATGTTTTCACTGGATCGAAACGTAAATTCTTACTTGAGATTTTGTTAACTTAGCAAGAATTTGAGCTCAGTATGAAGCTAAAAGTGATTATTGAAATTGTTTTCGTTTGTTTGAACGTTTCTGACTTATAGAAATATGCATGGAAATATTAAATAATTTTATTTTCCATTTAATTTTTTGTATATAAATATGTTAGTAATTAACTTAGCTGCTTGAGCTGTGATCTGAGTCACAAACGTACAAACCTTTCAGTACACTACTTTGAGATAAATATTGCTGAAAATTTCTTCGAGTGCAAATGAAACTCTCACATTTTATGTGCGTAGTAGTATGTAATTAAAAATTTCGTTTTTCAGATGACAAGTGTTAAAAAATTATTCCACAGTTTCAGATTAGAGAGAATGTTTCCTAGCGTTGTATGAGACCTTAACTTTACGTAAAATAGAAGTAAGACACTATTTCGTCTGCTCTAATATTTTTTGATTTTTGTAGAAAAGTACGTACAGTTGTTCAATAAATTCAAGTCACTAGAATTATCTGATTTTATAGCGTCCATTGCCTTGAACTGCAATTAGATAAATATAACGTTCTATTTGTCAAATTTCAAAATAGTGTTATTAAGCTGTATTGCCATAGTAATTTAATGAGAATTCTTATGTGCGATAATTATGGTAGAATTCTTTTGGCTAATACAACTCCAGAAAATATTTTGTTTATTCTAATGTAAGACTTCCTCTAACTTTGTGAGAACTCGTTATTTATGGACCTCAAAAATGATGATTGAAAATATTTCCATTTATTCGAAAGTTCCTGGATTTATTTGTGAACGTTCAAACAATCCTTGAAATATTTTATTCTTCACCTTCATTTTGTTACTTGTGTTAAAGTGAAAAACTAGAGAAGCATTTTTAGGTTCTTTCTTGAATTAAAATGAAATCTTTCTGTATACAGATAAATCGGGGTTTCATTTGTGCGAGATAAGTGTGAAAATTTATTTTCTTTTTCCAAATGAAATTATTTTCATCACAGTGAAAGACATGCTTAATTTTACGAGAAATAGATTATGAAACTTAACGCAGAACTAAATTATTTTCGTCCGTTTGAGTATTTCTAGACTTGCATGTAAATTTGCACACAGTTGTAAATAATTTTTTTATAAATGAATTTTTTATTTTATTCGTGTGAAAAATGAGATTTCGAATTTCTAAGGTATTGTGATAAACTAGAATTTCATTTGTGCGTGATAACAGGTGTTGGAATTTTTCGTTTCAAAATGGAGAATTCTTGTGCTGAAGCGTGAGACCTTTACTTTCCAAGTTAAATGGAACTGAAAGGGGAAAATAAGATTGATTCTGATTGTTAGAATATTTCTCGATTATACGGAAATGTGCTCACAAACGTAAAATAATTTTGATCACTTCCAGATCTAAGTAGATAAACATTCAGTGCTGAATTTGTTTCCCCCTTTTTCTATTGCTTTGAATCCAACTATAAATATTTCGAGAATTAAATTATATATTAAAAAGCACTGAAAATGTGTCATTTCAGTGTTGAATAAAATGAGCGAACTAAACTGATGCTGTTTTTATTTGAACAGATGAATGTAAGATGTGGTTATGCTGAAGCCTATGTTTAATGCGTGGAAAATTTTTAGTTATCTTAAATGCAATTTAGCTTGAAATCAGTGCTTTCTTCTTTTGATAAACGTAAAGGCATTGAAACCGTCACAATTAATCGAATTCATGTGTCATGTTAAAATGCATTTAACGCTGTTGTGAGGAAGATCTTGTAGACGCTCTTAATTTATTCACAGATTTCAATTAATCTGTTCAAATCTGCATTAATTCGTGAAGTTTCTCTACACGACGGCATGAAATATTTTATATGTTTTTTGTAAAATTGCAGAATACGCTGATTTTATAAGTAGTGCATTTTTCCTGGTGAAATATTGTGATAATTTAAAATTGTGGTACAAAATAAGCCTCGAATGATTCATTGATTCTGCAAATACTCATTTTTCTTAATCCAGAGGCAAGACAGAGGGGTATGGTAGGAGTAAGTTAAATCTATGTTTTACGTTCCGTAGATTTCCCCTAAGTGTGTCATGACTGCTCTAAGTGTGTCATGTAACACACTAAAGTGTGTCATGGCGCCTCCATGACACACAATTGTGTGCCGGTTTTGCGACAAACGTATGACACGCTTAAGTGTGTCAAAATGACCCTATATTTTTTCTCAGTGTATACCTACCGTAAGTGTAAAATTTAATTTTTTTAATGATATATTTGGATGCAAAAAGTATTGTTTTTCGTTTGCGTTTAATTTTAAATTATTTTTGACATGCCATGATTTCAGGCACTAAATAGTGTTCCAGCTTTTTATGCGCCTGTGATAATTGTGACTCGAACTTGGGATTGCAATTTGAACATCGTCTGTATACACACAGATTCGTGTGTTAGAAGGCATTGGATGGCAGTTGGTAGTGAGAATAGAAAACAAAAACGGACCATGGATCCTTTAGGAATACAAAAACTGTTTTTAATAAATGGAGGCAATTTGTAATCTAAATAAACTGCATCAGATCGATTTGATAAGGTGCTTTCAAATCACTGTGTGTCAACTGCTAAGCTCAATATCTTTCGTAAAAGTCGCTGATGTTCCATGCTATCTCGAATGCTGTGGAGAAATCAAGTAGAAAATAGTCTAACATTTTTTTGGTGTATTTATTTCTGTGATATTAAGCACTGCATCTTGAGTAGTATAGTGTTCCTTCTATAGGCACATTAATTTCGATGGATTAAATTTGAGTAATCCAAGTGAGATGATAGTTACATCAGTTATTATTTTCTCTAATATTTTGAACAGTACCGGTAAAACACTTCTGGGTATGAGGTTTGGTGCTGTATTAATATCATCAGTTGTATATACCGGTCTAATTATAATCAGACTGATTTTTCATTGATGCTGCCTCTTATAGTTATTATAGGCAGCATAGGGACCGTTGTTTGGACTCAGCGATCTTGTCGGTATTGCCCAGGCTGTTGGTCAAGCGTCTTGTACATTTGAAAGTTTTTTATTATTCTATTTCGCCGAGCAACAGTAGTTTGTCATGAAGATGATGTGACTTTAACCCAATTTCTGTCTTGGGCAACAGGGCCATCATTGTGATCGTTTTTTCTTCGATGGAGCATTAGTGGAGGGTTAATAGTTGATAACTGGTTAGGAGTCGACTATTATCTTCCAAGTACTGTTTTCTTTTTCATCTTAGATAAAAAAAATTTTGCCCGTCACATTTGACATTTGTGGTATGAGGTCTCCAGAAGCATGATCAAAATGTTTGTCGTCAATTTGTTTATTTATGAGCAGAGTAAGGTCGTCGCTTTTTTGTCAACAAACTTATGCATGCGTTTTCGTTTGATGTGTTTTGACTGCAGTCTTCAAAGAATGTAAATTCCACTTAGTAGTTAGCTGTTACACTGGTTTAGAAAAAAAATTATGTCTGAGGCATGAATAGGGATAGATATTTTTGGCCAATTTTGGTGCGCTGAATTCAAATTTATAAATAATTTTGCTCTATCACCTCTAGTTTTCTGGCTTTCAAATAGTCTCATTTTAAGATAAACAGAAAATGTATGTGCACATTTCAAGAGTTGCAGCAGCTTATAACAGATAAAACAGGATAGATGAAGAACACTGATTGAATCAATATTCTTGGATGACACAATTACATAATTCATACAACCACAGACAGTCAAAAGTCTGTTTTCTTAGAAGATCTGGTGTATTTTGACTCCGGGATGTCACGCGAGAGCATCGAGCAGAAATCTCCCATCATGCCGGGGTTCCATTTGCCTTGATAGTTGCTCTCCATCTTCGCAATGTCGTGGGGTAATCTTTCTTGGCAAGAAGAAGTTGAGGTGGGAAGGGAGAAAATGAATCACGAGTGACATTCGGCACCCTATACTCTCGTAAGACTTTAGCTACTTCTCAGTACAGGCTTGGTAATCTGGTACGCGTGTGTTACCAAGGAAGCCACTACAGACTGACTTGAATGTTTCCCATGCTCTCAGATCTTTTAAGTTAATTAAGAACCTCCTCAAAATCAGTATCTTCAGCACTTCTCGGATCTAAGGTCCGACAAAGATGCCCTCTTTGAGCTTAGCAGCACTAAGACTTGAGAACTCAGTAGACTAGTGCTGGAAGGCAGCAGCATTTTTTTCCAACGCCTTCACGAAATTTTACATCAAACCAAGTTTGATGTAAAGAAGAGGAAGAAGCACCTTATTATGTCCACCAAAGGATTCCCCTTGACGCTGTGTTCGCCAGGAAAAAAAGTGTTTCTAGACCCCCAGTCTTTCTGCTTGTCATACTGGGATACAGCTCGACTATCCCAGACACAAAGCAAAGAACAGTACTTTGTGAAACCGCTTGTATTCCCATAAAAATCCCAATGACCTTGAGGTCCCCACACAGACACCATTGGTACTCGCTGTGCTTAATAGTTTCTAAAAGAAGCTCCATATTGTCATAGGACTCCTTAAGAAAGATGGCTTAGCTAAGCCATCTTTTTCAGCCATTAGGGGTCACGCTGAGCAGTGTAGTGTAATAGTAAGCAAATCTGATTTTTCAATTTAATGTTTCCGCGCAAATAAAAACGACCTATATATACTGGAATCTCTTTACATCAAACAATTGAAACCAGCTCTAAATTCAATTTTGTCATCATTCCAGTGAGAAATAACCTGATTTTCACAAATGAATTGCAGTATAAGCTCTCCGTTCCTTTTTTTTATTATTTGGTTTACTATTTTAAGTTGTATTTTTTTTGTCCTTCAGCCATGTCTTATTTTCTGTATTTCAATTATCTTTTACAGGTGTTGATAATGGCTTGAACTTAAAGCCGAAACGTTCACAAATTAAAATGATTTTTAAATCAGCTATCTTTGCTATCATTTTTATTTTAAAACTGGCAAGAGTGCTCCAACCTAATTTTAGCATGCAAGCAATCATAGTACAGACACATACTGCAAAAAATGTTGAATAACGTATTGAAGTAAAGGATAATGAGCAAAGTAAATTCGTAACTACTTTTTTGTTGTGTCCTGCAGATGCAATGATTGTTGAGACACAAGATGAGGAGATATTTTGGTTTTAAATTTTCTCAATATTTGAGAGATTTTGAACCCTGAGGATGTGTGGAACTGTGTTGTTCCAGTGAGATATAGCCTGATTTTCAAAAATTAATTGCAGTATACGTTCCTTTTTTTACTATTTGGTTTACTATTTTAAGTTGTATTTTTTTCGTCCTTTAGCCACATCTTATTTTCTGTATTTCAATAATCTTTTACAGGTGTTGACGAAGTTCCACACAAGTTGAAGTTGAAGTTTGTTCCACACAAAGGTGCCTGTTTTTGACGGAGCCTTCTGTCCGATGTCAGATGAATGATACTTGACTAAGACATTATTGTTTCTGATCGGCTTTAGATTGGTGACAGGGAGGGGGGAATGGAATCACATTATCTCAGCACTGCTCTGAGGAAGATGTAAAGAGGAGAATACGTATTGGGCTTTGTGCTTAAGTAAAGTAGGTTATTAAGTCAATTTTTTTCTACGATATGACTTATCTTGCTGGAATAATTTACCAAGATTAATGATATAGATCTTAAGTATGCTCCTAATCTTTTTCTAGACCATACTGTTCCCATCTAGCCCATAGAAACAATTTTTTAAAATCAAGCATCGAATCTTGAGAGGAACAGTTTATTGATCAGTCTAGAGCGTTCCCAGGTTAAGTAAATTAGGTTAAACATAATTATACACCATAGAATAGCGTTGATGATAGGATGCCATTGAAGTAGCTGAACTTATTCGGGCCCACAAGTAGCTATACACAAATGTGTTCATTGTACAAGACTTGAAACGCTCCACTGCTGTATCACTTGTGGGAAATAAATTGTTTAAATTGTTTAATATTTATACACACACCGATTGTGACGTGCCCTTCACATCTCCTTAGGAACATTTAGTTTGATAATTTATAGACATATTTTTTGAAATAAGCTATAACCTTACTGCACAAAGTTTGAACTTGTGGGCAGGGAAAAGTTTTCTGTGAGAGTCCAAAGCGTGGATACTTTTTTGGGGGCACCCTGTATAAAGCAGTGAATTAAAAAAGGAGTAAAATGTACATGAGCACTAACTCGAACAATGGAGTTGCATGGCTCAAACTTTAACGTTTCAAACTCAAACAACTACAGTGAAGAAACTAAACGACTTTACCTACATCAATTATCTCAGAAGCTGAACGGTAGTCATATTCGCAATGAATTCAAATGGAAATATTAACATTACTTTTTCAGTCCTTCTACGAGAAGCGATAATGTTTGAATAAACTATTTTTCATTGAGTCTTCAACACTTTAAGTGCAACGTGACACACCGGTGGTCAATGAAGGATTTTCATGATGTTGCTGACCAGCAGTCACTAACTCAATTTCGACAAATGCTTAATGAAAATTAAATAAAGGCGCAATCTATCTAATAAATCTTCGTTATTTTCAAAATTGATCTCTAAAATTTAATGCTAATATGCATTGAGTATTGCGCTTCAGGTTAACCCGCCGCACTAAACGGGTTAATTGATTCAGGAAAAACGTATTCATCCGTAAAATTTACTAACTTCAACTTTGAATAATATTCTACTGTTCAAATTATTACAATACTTCTCAATTAAACCTACTTGAGGCCATTAATTCTCACGTTCTTCAACCTCTTCAGACTATGAACTAGTGTTTACCTCAACGTACATTGGCAAAAAATAAAAAGGCGATAAATTGACGTCTTCCTTCGTTCAAGCCAGGGCAGACTACTGCAGCCTGAGCCAATTGAGTGGCAAGACGTGCGCAAGACGAACGAACTGAATCTTACGTCGAAGTGAGGTAAACCAGACAGTCGCCCCCTCCCCAAAGGGAAGCAATATTCTGAACAGGCGCCTACGGCGGAACAGCATAAATGAGAGGTTTGATTCAAGGTTTGCATCACAAGCTACAAAAGAATATAATAGTTTATTTCTTTTGCTCATCAACGATCTCAGTTTCCCAGCAGAGCCCCAACTCACTCGATCACTCACTAGCAGGAGCGTTGTGAACCCAGAACTCCCGCGAGACAGAAATGTGTACCCTTTGCCGATGCGAAGGAAACGTGAGAAGTTGCGACAATAACGATAAGATTTTTGCCGATACGAGGGAAACATGAGAATTTGCCCCAGTGACGATAATAATTTTACTGTGATGAGTTTCTCGATGCAATCTAAGATTTTCGAGATCAATCGTTAATTAGAAAAAGATTTTGAACGCCACAAACGAATGTTACCTACACTTTCGGCTCGTTGGTTAAATTTAAGTTAATGCAAAATAGGGAAGGTTACTCTGTTGTTTGTAATTAAAGTTAGTATTTAACCTAGACTGATTATCAGGATTAACCAATTATTTTCAAATAAAGATGAATTCAGTTTTTACAATAAAATACGTTGCTTAACAGAATATGGCCAGTTAAATTAATTTCGTGGTTTAATTTCTCTCAAGGAGCTACAACTTAATCGATATCATAACATATTTTCTAACTTCCCAACTTAACGAAATTTTTCAAGTTCTTCACGTGTTGAAGTAGACTAATACAGCACTACGTCAAGAACATCAAATTTTCCGATCGGCAGCACTCGAAGAACTTCTACCAGAATATGTATAAACACTACGATTTATAAGAACTCGGGAACATGAAAGCAACCTGGCGTCTGTTTCTCGTAAGCTTAACAAACTTTACAACGGGAATTTCATTTTACCAGATAAATGTGGTAAATTCTTAATTTTTACTGAAATAGTACTAAATGAACATGAAACAGAAGTCTTAAATTTAGGGTGGAATTATCCTGCTAGAAGTATATTAGATCCAATTAAGAATCACCTTCAGCTAGAATTAGTCTATCAAAAAAATCTTAACTTAAATCGCGAAGGCCTTCTGTTGCACCTAACCTCGACGTTGCATAATAGCCGAGAGTACCCGAATTCGAAGCACATGTACAAACAAAAGTATGACTCAACTTCAGCAACAGACCATTCGTGATTTGCGTTTAAATAAAGACCTAGTTACTCGAAAAGCTGACAAATGTAATAGATATGTACTATTAAAGCCCGGCGGTTATAAGCAGAAATTGGATTATATCCTTGCAGATAATTTTAAGTTTGAGCGTTTGTAACGAGATCCAACGGAGAAGCTGACGAAAAAACTAAACTAACTCATATTTAAATGTGAATGTCGTTCCAAATAACTATAACCTAAAAAACTCGAAAGGCACTATCAGCCTGGATACATTTACGGTAATGTTAAAATTCATAAGAATCGGAATGATCCTCCATCAAGGCCCATAATATCTCATGTTCCTGCTGTAACCTATCCCGTTACCAAGACCTTGAATAAAATTATTTCATCGTAGATTCTCCAGAAATATATGCTGCGATCAAAGGACGATATGGAGAATTCTGACATTCCCCATTGCCCTGAGAGATACTTACCAGTTAAAACTTTAGTACCTTTGCAGCTTGGCTCGGGCCAGGTGAGGTGGGAGCTGCTTTACGGCGATTCAAAAAGCTTCATTTCATTCCTATTGATAATTTGGGTTGATCTCTTAGTTGCAGTGATACCCGTTTGGTATCTCTTGCTTTTTCGTTCCGTTATTTAAGTTGCGACTTCTTAGCTATGGTGGTGTCCTCTATTCGCGATCTCAGCGGCTATCAATCCCGAGAGTAAAGGCGTCCCGCAGTTGTGGGTGCCGACGCTCGGTGTTCAGCCGTGGCACGTCATCAAGCGCGTGTCCCGGTGGCGCTAGTGTCAAAAGTCTGTTGATGCCCTCCCTTCTCGCATGATCACCTGGGCTGCATGCCAGATACCGCCAGATCTTGCATACACCTGCGATGCATGCCAGATACCGCCAGATACCGCCAATAACTACCGTGTTGTGTTCTCTTATATCCCTTATGCTGTATTTTCTATATAAAAAGTGTTAACGACAGTCGAATATTAGGAAACACGTCTGGCATTTCAGAAATCTCACCAGCAGCCTCTGAAATTTTGGCCACGAGATCTTCCTTACATTTCCATTCTAAAAGTTTTTGCAGAAACCTTGTAATCGAACATCACTAAAAGGAAATTTAATCGTAGTACACCCTCGTATATTAGAAGTGTTTATAACGTAAATTCAAACAAAACATTGTGAGTAATTGTATCGTAAAATATCATACTTTAAATCAATTAACTGCTAATATCTCGCAAACCCAAAAGTGTTCTGAAAATTTCATAGAAACAAATTGTTCATCTGGCCATATTCTGCTGTTGAAATTGTGTACCTCTTGTAAAACTTCCTGCACAAACTAGCATTATCTTCGTACAGTTAGCCAGCAGGTTTTAATTATATTAACTTAATAAATCTGAACACAACAGTGGTTTGCTTTAATCGCAACCTTATCAGAAACTTAAAAACGAAGGAAATTCCGATAAAATTCATAATCTTCACTATGAAAACGTTTCGGAGTTCAGTTCCATCATCAGTTCAAACGAAAAACAAAAGAATTACGTCTGAAATATAAAATCAAGGTAAAATGGGTTGTAGCTACTACAAATATATCATGAAAGTAAAAATACAAAGTATAAGACGGACAAAAACAAAGAATAAAATACAGAAGCACAAAAAGAATACATGTGACACATAAGTATGAAATGAAATTAGGCTGGTTTAGACGAGGAATCTACCTATTCACTATTTGCAAAAGGTACGAACTATCCATATTGTTCATATGAGGGTTTTGCTGGAAGATATGCAAGGACTTCAAAATTTTGAGGACATGCGGGGTTGAAGCTGAGTCTAAAATTTTGAAATCGGCAAGGAGATTTAGGAACTTTATTATGTAATTGTAAATTATTAACTTTATTATGTAATTACAAACGAACGACAGCTTTTTGAATATAAATATTGTTCACTCAGCTTGACGACGAACTATTGTGGGACAAAACGAACAGTCTTTGAACGTGCGTGTTCAGCTGATATCTAGTATTTATATTCCCGCAAAAGAACTAATGAAATACTAATGGAATTCTTGAAACTTATGACGAAAACTACGACAGCAATATATAATTGTAAAATTCGCAATATTTTTGTCTTTTCATACAAACAAACATGTAGTTTCGATAAAGAATGATCTGTTGAAAATAGCGGTCTTGCATATACCTGCGATGCATGCCAGATACCGCAATTTCTACAGATCATTCTTTATCGAAACTACATGTTTATTTGTACGAAAAGACAAAAAATATATTACAAATTTTACAATTATATATTGCTGTCGTAGTTTTCGTCATAAGTTTTAAGAATTCCTTTAGTATTTCATTAGTTCTTTTGCGGGAATATAAATACTAAATATCAGCTGAACACGCACGTTCAAAGACTGTTCGTTTTGTCTCACAATAGTTCGTCGTCAAGCTAAGTGAACAATATTTATATTCAAAAAGCTGTCGTTCCTTTGCAATTACATAATAAAGTTAATAATGCAATGTTCCTAAATCTCCTTGCCGATTTAAAAATTTTAGACTAGCTTCAACCCCGCATGTCCTCAAAATTTTGAAGTCCTTGCATATCTTCCAGCGAAACCCTCATATGAACAATATGGACAGTTCGTACCTTTTGCAAATGGTGAATAGGTAGATTCCTCGTCTGAACCAGCCTAATTTCATTTCATACTTATGTGTCACATGTATTCTTTTTGTGCTTTTGTATTTTATTCTTTGTTTTTGTCCGTCTTATACTTTGTATTTTTACTTTCATGATATATTTGTAGTAGCTACAACCCATTTTACTTTGATTTTATTTTTCAGACGTAGGTTTTTTGTTTTTCGTTTGAACTGATGATGGAACTGAATTCCGAAACGTTTTCATAGTGAAGATGATAAATTTTATCGGAATTTCCTTCGTTTTTAAGTTTCTGATAAGGTTGCGATTAAAGCAAACCACTGATGTGTTCAGATTTATTAAGTTAATATAATTAAAACCTGCTGGCTAACTGTACGGAGATAATGCTAGTTTGTGCAGGAAGTTTTACAAGAGGCACACAATTTCACTAGCAGAATATGGCCAGATGAACAATTTGTGTCTATGAAATTTTCAGAACACTTTTGGGTTTGCGAGATATTAGCAGTTAATTGATTTAAAGTATGATATTTTACGATACAATTACTCACAATGTTTTGTTTGAATTTACGTTATAAACACTTCTAATATACGAGGGTGTACTACGATTAAATTTCCTTTTAGTGATGTTCGATTACAAGGTTTCTGCAAAAACGTTTAGAATGGAAATGTAAGGAAGATCTCGTGGCCAAAATTTCAGAGGCTGCTGGTGAGATTTCTGAAATGCCAGACGTGTTTCCTAATATTCGACTGTCGTTAACACTTTTTATATAGAAAATACAGCATAAGGGATATAAGAGAACACAACACGGTAGTTATTGGCGGTATCTGGCGGTATCTGGCATGCATCGCAGGTGTATGCAAGATCTGGCGGTATCTGGCATGCAGCCCAGGTGATCATGCGAGAAGGGAGGGCATCAACAGACTTTTGACACTAGCGCGTCCCGGTGGATCGCTTCCTCACCTATTCTCTCTTTTTCCTAAAGCTATCTTTGCTTCTATTTCTTATGAATTAATCACCTTTGTCCTATTGCTCTGATAGATAACCTTGCCATTGTTCATTGTATGACTGTGAGTGTGCGTGATCTTGTTAAGCTACCTTAAATTTCTTGAATTATTAAATCCTTAAACCTTAATATCTTCGATATCTTAATACTATGATATCTTAAATCCTCGTAACCTAAATCTATTTCGAGCTTGCTTGGAATGGGCCCTTAGCCTTTGTCCTTAACTTAATTATCCTACCTGGAGCCTAACTGAAAGACGGCTTACCAGCTGTCTAACTCTCCGGGTAGTACTATTGACTCTTAAACCTAATTCTATTTCCTAAACTTGCTCTTTGCTGAGCCTTTTTCTTCACGTTTACCAACTTTCCAACTCTACGAGTGGCTTCCACACAGAGGCATAATTAAACTCAGGTTAGCCTATGAAATAGTCCTGCTATAATGTTCCTGTTTGCTGCAAAATCATTCTGAATAACTTCTTACTCCATTGATTTCTTCATTGCATTAATTCATTTGTTTCATTTTTCTAGTATCTGCATCTTCGGGCTCCAAAAGCCCAGCTTGAGGCTGCTCTACCGGGAACGATGCGTGACAGCTGCTTTTAATTCTGCGCTGCGATCTCGGAGGAGGCTGTCATTTCAGTTGTGCGGTGCTGGCTACCCTGGCTGTTGATCGGCCTACTGAGCTGCGTTGAACTACAGGGGATTCTCGGGGCCGTGCGGCTTGAATTTTGCCTGCTGGGCGAACGGCCAGTCCTCCGGAGGGCCCCGCCGCAGGCTGATTAGGATCGCCGCTGAAGACTGCATGGTTTCGCGCCTTCGTAGTGGAAACAGTACTGCTGCGTTTTAGCCACCATGCAAGGAGTCGCCATTGTTGTTAATTTAAAGGGATTGCCTTTCCTTCATTTATCTAGGTTAACCCTAGATCCTCCGTTCTTGAACTTTGTTGTTGTTAATTAGAATTAATGTAGTTTTGTAATCTTATTCGCTGTGCCGGCATTAGTCTTAAGATTTGTCCTAGTTGATTAATTCTTGTTCCTGGCTCGCGAACCTACGATCCTGATGTTCGGCCTTTTTGAATGGTTCGTTTCATCTAAATTTACTGCTACTTGCAGCGTTGAATAAACTTTTTTGCTGTCGTTCCCTGTTTACCATTGAACCTATTTGTGTGAATTCTCCACAACGAATTCATCTTATTGCTACGTTGTAAAACCCCGGACGGTATATTAGCCTCATTGGATGTAGAGTTATTGTTCACAAATGTATTTGTTTATGAAACTATTGAGATAATTTTAGATTGCTTGTACAATAGTGAAGAATGTTGTCCACCTAATCTGTTTCCACGACATATATTGAAAGAGCTACTTAAAATTTGCACAACTGAAGCTTTTCTTGAACATATCGATTGTAGCTTGTTTCGTCAGGTAGATGGCGTAGCAGTGGGTTTTCAGCCCTTGGGACCCACGTTGGCAAATTTCTTTATGTCATACGTAGAAAATCTGGTAATTAACTCTAAGTAACTCTCTAAGCCGATGTTGTACTGTAGATATGTAGATGATATTTTCGTTGAAGTAGAAAGTGAACAGCAGTTGAAGATGGTAAAGAAATTGATGATAGATAAATTGGTGTTGCATTTCCCGTTTGAATGGGGCGTGGAGGCGAAAATAACATTTTTAAAAGTCTTGGTTGAAGCTCCGCACGGTACTTTTCAAAGACCTGAGTATGTCAAGCCTTCTGTTGCGTGAGAAACTATACATTATGGTTGCGATGCTCCACAAATGTTCAAAGAGAGTGTCATACATACTTTAATGAATAGAGCTTATAAGGTGTGTGTCAGGTAGGCTAGTTTCATTCTGAGATGCTTAGAGTTAAAAGCTTGCTAGTCAATAACAATTTCCCTAATTCTCTGAATGAAAAAATTATCGCTAACATTTTAAACCGAATCCTGAGCACCACACCCTAATAAACGTCATATTAACATATATGATCTAACGAAAAAGCACAATAATTACAAATTTTATGAACGAGTCTTCAAAAACATTGTCAAGATCTTAGTTAAACCTGTAGTTCCAAATACAGCAATTAAAGTTTTTGTGTGTTACGAAAGACGTAAAATCAGTGATCTCTTAGTACAAATAATAATTCCAGATCCAGGGTCAGTGACCTAGACAGAACCAATGTGATATTAAAATAAAAATGATAGCAAAGATATGATTTAAAAATCATTTTAATGCGTGAACGTTTCGGCTTAAAGTTCAAGCTATTATCAACACCTGTAAAAGTGAATTGAAATACAGAATATATGACATGGCTAAAAGACAAAAAGAATACAACTTAAAATAGTACAAAAAGAGGGAATGGAGAGATTATACTGCAATTAATTTTTGAAAATCAGGCTATTTCGGAATGATGACAACATTGAATTTAGAGCTGGTTTCAATTCATGAATGTAAAGAGATTCTAGTGTATGTAGGTCTTTTTTATTAGCACAGAAACTTGAAATTGAAAAATCAGATTCGCTTAGTATTACACTACACTGCTCTGCGTGATCCCTAATGGCTGAAAAAGATGGCTTAGCAAAAACTCTACCCATTCTGGAGCTCCTACCAACGTGCTCGAAAAATCTTGTTCTAAAACTACGCTTGGTGCAACCCACGTAGCTAGAACCGCACAGCGGGCAACAATACTTGTAAATTATGCGAGAGCACAGTACAGTAGGTAGACGGTCTATAAATCTAAAAAATGATCCTATAGTACTCTTGTTTGTCAATATTGGAAAAAATCTAAGCAATTGTAAAATTTCTCCACCATCGTTGAGACTTCACTGGTTAGCATCTCAGACTGTGCACCATAAAGAAAAGCTACAATAGAATTTATTTTTCTTTTCAGGTGTCTCGGAGTAGGCCGGCATATATTTTTCTGAAAATAGCCTTATAATTTTAGAGATTAGGTTATTCGGAAAACCATTTTTACTGAAAAAGGTTTGCAGAAAATTAAATTCATCATGCATATTGCGGTACGTTGAACTTATATGAAATGCTCGATGCAACAAGGTTTTAACGCTATTGAGTTTAAAACTAAATGAACAAAAACTAAAAAAGCTGGTGCCCAAACCCGTGAAGGTATTTTCCTATAAACAGAAGTTATGAACCTTTGATTTTGTTTTTCAACGGAACAGTCTAGAAAAGCTAGCTCATGGTTAGTCTCACATTACATCGTAAATTTCAAATTGGCGTGTTTGGAGTTGATGTAGTCCAAGAATTTGTCATGATGAAGTGAAGTCATCATGATGTGAGACTAATCATAAGCTTGCTTTTCTAGACTGTTACGTTGAAAAACAAAATCAAAGGTTCATAACTTCTATTTATGGAAAAAACACCTTTACGAGTTTGGGCACTAGCTGCCTCAGTTTTTGTTCATTTAGTTTTAAACTCAATAGCGTTAAAACGTTGTGGCTGTAAGGACAATAGTCCGATAATCTTCCAATAAAATTCTACTTCTCTATCTCTACCTCGGAGCTCGTAGCGTTGTACCCCATACGCTTGCCGCCCCGCACTTCAAACCAGATCCTTGCGACTGCGCCTTTACCCATATCGTTAATTCAGAACTGCTTTAGTATTATTGTTCTAATGTAATTTTTGAACTGGCCCGACTTTCGGTGTCTAACTATCCACCGTAAATTCCGAACCCGACTATTAGTTCGCTATGTTTTAATTCAGCGATGTGTATTTTTCTTTGAAATGTTAACTTAATGTTAGAATAACTGTCACTTATACTTTTGAATAAAACAGTAGGATCTCGTCGATTTTCTTTAACTGCCACCTAACTTATGCCGATCCTGCATGCCCTGACAGTGGCATCGCGCATTTCATGTAAGTTCAACGTACCGCAATATGCATGATAAATTTATTTTTCTACAAACCTTTTTCAGTACCAATGGTTTTCCGAATAATCTAATCTCTAAAATTATAAGGCATTCTTTAGATAAAAAATATATGCCGACCTACTCTGAGACAACTGTAAAAAAAAGAAATTCTGTTGTAACTTGCTTTTTTATAGTACACAGTCTGAGAAGCTAGCGAGGAAAGTCTCAAAGCTGGTGGGGAAGTTTTACAATTGCTTAGATCTTATTAAAATATTGAGAAACAAGCGTACTATAGGATCATTTTTTAGATTTAAGAACCGTCTACCTACTGAACTGTGCTCTCGCACAATCTACAAGTATAGTTGCCCGCTGTGCGGGTCTAGCTACTTGGGTTGCACCCAGCGTAGTTTTAGAGCAAGATTTTTCGAGCACGTTGGTAGGTGCTCCGGAACGGGTAGAGTTTTAGCTAAGCCATTTTTTTCAGCCATTAGGGATCACGCAGAGCAGTTTAGTGTAATAGTATACCAATCTGATTTTTCAATTTTGTGTCTCTGTGCAGATAAAAAACGACCTACATACTCGTATACTAGAATCTCTTTACATCAAACAATTGAAACCAGGTCTAAATTCAATGTTGTCATCATTCCAGTTAGAAATAGCCTGATTTACGAAAATTAATTGCAGTATAATTTCTCCATTCCCTCTTTTTTGCACTATTTTACGTTGTATTCTTTTTGTCTTATAGCCATGTCATATTTTCTGTATTTCAATTCGCTTTTACAGGTGTTGATAATGGCTTGAGGTTTAAGCCGAAACGTTCACGCATTAAAATGATTTTTAAATCAGCTATCTTTGCAATAATTTTTATTTAAAAACTGGCAAGAGTGCTCCAACTGAATTTAATCAGTTTATTAATTCTATTCAAGTTCAACAACTGAAAAGGCAGCGACTGGATGCTCCTATGAACCCAGCACAGTGAGAAATAATATAGGGTAATTTTGACACACTTAAGTGTGTCATATGTTTGCTGCAAAGCCGGCACACAATTGTGTCATGGAGGCGACTTGACACACTTTAGTGCGTCATCATGACACACTGAGGGCATTCATCACACACCTATGGGGAAATCTACGGAATTTAAAACATAGATTTAACTTACTCTTATCATACTCCTCTGACTTGCCTGTAGATTAAGAAAAATTAGTATATACAGAATCAATGAATTATTCGATGCTCATGTTGTACCACCCGTTGATGTTTGAATTTCAAATTATCAAAATATATCCAAAGAACAAAATTCAGTACTTAAAAAGTCGGCGTATTCAACAATTCTACCGAAAGCATTAAACCTTTTACAACTTTGTGTAAGAAACTTCATGAATTAATTCAGAGTATTCCAGATTAAATTAAATCTGTAAACAAATGAGAGCCTCTTCAAAATCTTTCTCGTAACAGTGTTAAATGTATTTTAAGACGATATTTTTCAAATAATTAAGATGGTTTCAATGCCTTTTCGTTTATCGAATGAAGAAAGCCTTGATTTCATGTTAAATTGCATTCTAGATAACTAAGCAATTTTTCATGCCTTAAAAATAGGCTACAGCATGAACACATCCTAGATTCATCCACTCAATAAAAACAGCATCAGTTTAGTTCACTTATTTTATTCAGCACTGAAATAACTCATTTTTTCTGTATTCAATTTTTGGAAAATTAATGGTTGAATTCTAAGCAATAAAAAAGATGAAAATATATTCAGCACTGAATGTGTATCTCCTTAGAACCGAAAGTGAACAAAATTATTCAATGTTTGTGAGTACATTTCCGTATTATCAAGAAATGTTCTAACAATCAAAAACAATTTTAGTTTCTACTTCGATTTCCAATTTAACTTGAAAATTAAAGGTCATACTCTTTAGTTCAAGAATTCTCTATTTAGAAACTAAAATTCCATCACCTGTTACCACGCCCAAATAAAATTTTAATTTATCACAATACCTTTAGAAATTTTAAATCTCATTTCACGCACGAATATATTTAAAAATTCTCTCACAACCGCAGATCAAGTTAATAAATAACATTATATGAAAGAACTCAAAATAAAAAAAATATATACATCTGTATGGACATTACCATATAAATCTAGAAATATTCTAACGGACAAAAATAATAAAAATCTGCTATTACATTCATCATTAATTTAAGTTCTTGTAAAATTAAGCATGTCACACTACGACGAAAAAAAATCATTTAAAAAAGAAAATAAATTTCCAAACACTTATCTTGCACAAATGAAATCTTGATTTATCTCAATACACGAAGGTTTTAGTTTCATTCAACAAAAAATCTAATAATACTAATTTGAACTGGTCAAGTTATTACACAAGTAAATTATAATTATTATATTATACACAAGTATTATGCACAAGTAGATTGAAAATGAAGAATAAAATATTTAAAGGATTGTTTGAACGTTCCAGAATAAATCCAGGAACTTTAGAACAAACGAAAAATATTCAATTCTTCACTTTGGGTCCCACTAATAACAGGAGTTTTCGTAAAGTAAGAGAAAGTCTTAAACTACAGCAGAAAAAAAATTTTCTTAAATTATAACAGGCAAATGAATTCTACCATAAATCTGGTTTACAAAAAAATTGAGGCAAGCACAAAATACCCGTTTTTACCTAATTTGGGGGTGCTGAATTAAAATTTGAAATCTGTTTTTACTCATCGCCTCTAGATTTTTTAGAAATGCATAGCGTGCATTTTGTGCGTAGACGGTGCATAAAGGCTTACACGCATAAAGGGTTAATTCTAATATGGTGAGACTTATGGCTTATTTTTTAGTTATTATGCACTAAGTGTAAGTGATAGTATTACATTATATATTTAATTATATATCAAGACGGATTTTGGCAGTTAGGGCAGGAGGTCTCAATCAACACTCAGTAGTGCTCTAAGGGTCTAGAAGCACTTTTGTTCCCGGTGAACACAGCGTCAAGGGGAATCCTCTATTGGCCACGAACAAGGTGCTTCTTCCTCCTCTTTACATATAGTTTGGTTTGATTAAGAATTTCGGGAAGGCGTTGGACAAAAATAGTGCTGCTGTCCAACAGTTCTCACTGTGTTTAAGACTTCTAACACTGTGTTCCCAGGTCTTAGTGCTGCTAAGCTCAAAGAGGGCATCTTTGTCGGACCTCAGATCCGAGAAGTACTGAAGGATACTGGTTTTGAGGAGGCTCTTACCTAAAGGAAATGAGAACATCGGAAGCATTCAAGTCAGTCTGTAGTGGCTTCCTTCGTAACACACGCATACAAGATTACGAAGCCTGTATTGAAAAGTTTATAAAGTCTTTCGAGGATATGGGGTGCCGAATGTCCCTCAAGATTCATTTTCTCCATTCCCACCTCGATTTGCACCCGCTAAACCTAGTGAGTGATGAGCACGGAGAAAGATTTCACCAAGAAATCACGAAGGTGGAGAGCGACTATCAAGGCAAATGAAATCCCGATATGATGGGAGATTTCTGCTGGATGCTCCTGTGTGACGTCTCGGAGGCAAATTACACCAGATCTAAGAAAACACTTTTATGACTTTCTGTGGTACTATGAATGATGTAATTGTGTCATCCATGTATATTGATTCAATCAGTGTTCTTCATCTATCCTGTTTTATCTGTTATATGCTGCTGCAACTCTTGAAATGTTCACATATATTCTGTTTATACTTAACTTAGACTATTTAAAAGCCAGAAAACTAGAGGTGATAGAGCTAAACTATTTATAAATTTGAATTCAGCACACCCAAATTAGCATAAAACGCCTATCCCCATTCTTGTCTCAGACCAAAATTATTTATTAAACCTGTAATTATCATACATAAGAATTCTTGTTAATAAATATGGTAATAAAGTTTAAAAGTTCTATTTTTACACACGGCAAAATAGAACATTACTAATCCCAGATCATGATAAAGGGCGCTATAAAGAATTATTTTTTACAATAGTACGCATATACAGGAGTACGCACATAAATCAGAAAATGTTGGAACAGAAAAAATTGTATCTTATTTACTTCATGTTCACGAAAAGTGTAGGTCTCATACAACACTAGGAAACATTTTCTCTATTCTGAAGCTGTGGAATAATTTTCCAACACTGATTATCTGAAAAATCACATCTTCATATACTACAAAGCCATTACTATGTGAGAGTTAAAGGGAAAAATCCAACAATATTTATTTTCACACACCGTTCAAGTTACTATCTAGCATTAAAGTAGTGTACTGAGAGGTTTGCACGTTTGTGACTCAATGATCATAGCTCAAGTTAGTTGCTACTATCATATATAAATATTAAAATGGAAAATAAAATAATTTAAAATCGATATGCACATTCCATGATGAATTCAGAAAAGTTCAAATAAACAAAAAAAATTATTTAACATTTATAGTCTCACATTTACTTCGAGTGCTTGAGAAGGTAAGAATGTCCTTCTCTATAGTGTAAGATTTATTTATGTTTTGACGCAGCAAAAAAATATGTGCGAACACTTCTGAGACAAAAAATTATTTATCATTTTGATATACATTATAATACAGATCAAGAAACGTTCAAGTGAATTAAAATGATTTTGAAAATCACTCTTAGTTTCATGATGAGCTAAAATTCTTGCTTAGTCAACAATATCTCATGTAAAAAGGTCTGCTTCGATACAGTGATAACATTGAAACTTGTGCAAGAACTTGGAATCTCAAATTCCAATTGGATATTAAATCTTTACTATAATAAGAGCCGCGCCCGTCCGTCGGTCGGTCTGTCCGAAGCCAGTCTGCAGTGTGTGATGAGCGTATCTGTGATACAAGCTCCAGTCCTGATATTTTGACAGGCCGTGTTCACGCGGCCTCATCAACTCTTGAGAGAATGAATTCTCTATTTTTTACTGTCTTTCTTTCATTTCGCCTTCTTTCTCCTTTGAAATAAAGAGGGGTGGACTAGTATAAAATGAAAGCAGCCGTGTTCCTTTTTAACAATATAAAAATAAAAAGTTTTCAACAAAAAAAAAAATTCCATAACGTAGCATCAAACAATGATGTGTTCCATGGTTTCACTTGGTCAAATGGCCATCACTCGTGATGTGTTGACTGCCACTGGTAGCGACACCGAGGTCCTCTGACTTCGGTGAAGACCCTCACTTGCATAGAAACTTGCGACAATAACGAATTTACGAGAACCTAATGAACAAGTTCAAGTCTCCTTAGAAAGTTTTGTTAAGTTAATAAATTGAATATGAAACCAAAAAAACACAACTCAGCTCTTAAAAGTACAGAACTTAGCACTAAAAAGATTCATGCTTATAACAACTCTATTTTCATGGGTCTAAAACATCTGATATTCCGGGAAAAAAGCAATATATATTCAATTCTCAATTCAATCGTCGGCCTTTAGATTTGTTAATTAAATTGATAACCATGTCAAATAGTTCGTACTATCTAATTAGTATGTATATCCATTTACAATATTTGTGAAAATTATAATTTCGATGAACTTATTAAACCAAGAAAGGCATGACACCTTAAATTTTGTTCCAGTTTACGACACAATTTTGAACTTATCAAAAACAGGCTCAAGCATGACCAAGTTTGTCAAGGTCTGAAATAATTACATTAACTGTCAAAGTATCATTGTTATTCAGTTGGGAAATAGCACGGTATTTTGATATCTTCTCAAAAAATCTTGCACACAGAAAACGGGAAAAATTTGAAGATCTAATCTATGTTGTTGTGATTAAATTTTCGGTAGCAGTACACAAATAACAATTGATTCATGCAAGAAAACGTAGGATAAATTTTTGTAGTTAAAACTCATTTTCTCTGTAGGTACCTAAAGGCCCTATTACACGGGGCAACACTTTGCTTCGACTACGGCAATTGAAATGACGCAACTTGTGGGTGCCCTATTAGACGAGACAACCAATGTGGCGTTGCCAGTAATTATTGCAGACGTAGGTTGTAGCTCGCAGTGACTGCGGCATGTGACTTTTTCATTTCTTCATTAAATGAAAAGCCTTAATTAAGAACGGATACAAAACTTGGATCTTGTTTTACGCTTTTGAATGTCCTTGCATTATATATTTTTATTTTCTTCATTCTCTAAAAGAACTATTGATTCTTTCATAGGGTCATAGAACTATTGATTCAATATAATTCTTTTGATGTATTATTAACTTCTATGAAAATAATATTGAATTTGTGAGAATCTTTATGAAATACACTACTTAAAACATCATAATAATGTAATAAATATTTAACATCTTTTTTACAGCTTAAATTAGCATATCATTATAATAATTTGTGTTTTTACATCGCACAGGAATAAACAAAAGAAACAGCAAATTAGTTAATTAAGTTCATTCATTTGCTATATGCATTGATATAGTTAGGTTTATGTTTAAAAAATATATCAAATGGTTTGATCATTGAAATCCGAATAAAGTATTACCTATTTTTCTACCCGCTACTTATGATCGAAAATTAAAATGAATGCACATGAACTTACCTGACTTTATAGAGTCAATCTTTTTTTCCTGTCCCTTTTGTGGCAGGTAGTAATGTTTTTTATTTTTTATGGCTTTGATAGGTACATCATATTCAGCTAAACTGTTCAAACTTATAAACCTATGGTTTTTCTTTTTAAATTTTTCACCACTTTATTCATCATAAAATACTACCTGATAAGCATTCAATTATAATGGAAAAGGGACTTTTGAAAATGAAACCTATCACGAATGTAAGGTAAATCGTAATATTCCGCTTTATTTTGTACAGAAATTACGACTAATTTTGTGCCTAAAACGATACTTAATTTCTTATTTAACAGTCAATAGCATTCCATATTATAGGACATTTATTAACACTTTGTCTGCAACGTGCGCCACCGGTGGCACATGGAGGTAATTTTCATAATGCTGCTGACCGACCAGTAGTCGCAAACTCAATTTTCATAAATATTTAATCTAAGCTAAATGAAGGCATGATCCAGTGCATGTTTGGCATTTTCGAAATATTTTACTACAATTGACTTAAAAATTGAGTTTGGTGTTGAACTTAATACTTAGTTGCCGCAGTCTAAGTGCTAAATCCTTCGACTACGCTTTGAATGGCTGACAGAGTTTATGTTGGCTCAGTGGGAGGCGGTGTCACAACAATCCCTTATTCTACGACGGTCAGTCGAGCACTGTTCCGTCGACGCCTCGACGGTCGCTCTGAGCCGCTCGAGGTTTCTGAACCAACGCGGAAACCAAAACTCGCCTTGCAACTGCAGTCCGTTGCTCCCGGAGGATCCCGTCGCAGCTTCTAGGAGCAATTGTTGCCCCATGTAATAGGGCCTTTAATAAGGAACGATTATCAGTGAAACTAAAGGTATTCAGCGCCAGTTTGGACGTCTATGTGTAAATCCAGAAACGCGCAAACAAACGCAGTGAATTTTGTTTCACACATTTAAGCAAAAAAAAATGAAAACCGAAACTTTGCCAAATTAAACAAGTCTACCACAGCAGTAAAAAATTCATTGAATTTGTTACTGAAAAAAGATTGCCATACCTATCCATACGCCCACATCAAAATATCTTTAAATTGCCCACTCCCATTAAGAAATGATTCAATTTTCAAAGACATGAATGCAATAACCCTTATAGGCAATCACGCCTCACGTTCTTGAGTAGTATTAAAAAAATTATAAAATTCGGTCAACACGTTTTCTGCTGAGGGTTAAACTGGAGTTCAGTATTCAACTCACATTTGAAGTCAATTGCATAAACAAACGTTGAAAATTGCAAGCATCTATCGTTACTTTATTTACCTCTTATTAACTATTTCTAAAAATTTAATAAGTGACCACAGGTCGGTCAGCATCATTTTGAAAATCCATTCAGTGACCACCGGTGGGTTCTTCACAGGAAACGTGTTATTCGAGAACGCGGTTCAATGCACTATATAGATGTGTTGTCATACAAGATCCTCTACGTACAGAAACAGTACGTTGGATTACTTGGCTATTACTTGTGAAGTCGAACGAACTGTTGAGGCGAATCTCCGATGCAGATTGGGGTGAGGGAGAATGAGGACGGTAGCTGCCGAGGTTGTTGGAACTAATGGTTGCGACCACTGAGCACCCTTTTGCGCGTGCTCTGCAGAAACAAATGAGCATTAGCTTTTCATTCTGAAATTGAAAGCGCGTACATCTCGGCAATCTTTATTGAGCAGTGATTTTGTGAGGTATCCAATCCATTCGTTGAAGGTTCAATAGCGTAACAATGACCCCAGGGTTGAGTTTAAAAAGCTACTTAGTTCAACTTGAAAAATTTACAATCTGTGTGTTTTTACTTTAGAACAACTTTAAAAATCCTACATAGATTCACTAATTATTTGACTCAAAATTATTTCCTAAATGTGTAATCTAAACCAACCATTCAGCACCAAATATGGCTAATTTGATTTGTTATATGTGTGATAAAGCTGCGAATAATTTCCTGACATCAAGTGACAATGAATATTCAAAAACTTTGAGCTTCATCAATCCACCGTAAATTTTACATTCTGCTCTGCATATATCAAACAGCGACTTATAAATTGAGATACAAGTTAACCTTAGATTTCCAAACTAAAACAAGAATCCAAAAAATGTGAAAGAAGGCACTGTTCGGAATGGAATGAAGGGAACATGGAATCTACGAACGGGGAGTGTTTGAACAACTTGTGCACAAAACCATACGGTTGAAAGTGCTATTGATAACAAGATATTAATTGCGTTGAATCTAGTGAGACTGAAAGAAGCTATTGAAACCAAATAAGAGTTAAAGAAGATAGTAATAAATAACAATTAAAAGATCAACTGTGTTCCAAAAAAAGATGTTCCTCAACAATACAAAAATCCTACTTTATTTGTACAAAAAGGACTATCTAAGCTTCAGTTTGCGACCTCACTAATTGTGATTTGAAGTGTACTTTACTTTTCTCTGCTCTTCGGAGCTGCTTGTGTTCTCAAGCACCACTACAAGCTGTCAGATTGCACGGACTTCTGCTGAAGAAATCCATCGACTTTCAAGATCCTCCTGGATTCCTCCTGAAGAAGAAGAAGAAACTAATTGTGAAACATATTCGTTCAATTGGGGCGAAACTGGATGAACACACAGAAAACTGCAGAATGAACGTTGAGAAACATTTTAGTTGCTATAACAGTTGTGTAGCACTTCACTAATGAACAATGTAAGAGATGACGAGCTCCAGCCCCTCCACTATCTCCCAAATTTGAAAATTGAATATTTTTAGTTCATTTCCAGGTACATGTTTAACAAGTTAGTTGCCTCATTGTTCTAGCATTCATGAATCTTTAATGAATAACTAAATTAGTGAGATAAAAATACTAACGGACCTCTCAGCGTAAATTTTTTCAAAGGCTTTGCTTCTTTAATATCAATGTATTTTAGGCAAGAATTCAAATTCTGTTCAAAATAGTATGGGTGGTTCATGATGTAAAAAAACGAAAACTTTCCATGAATGAAAATAAAATTTGCTATGAAACCCTCATGAATGTCTTTTGAAGCAGGTTTGTGCCGATTATGATAATATTCAACCAGATTGGGTTAAACTCAAACTCTCAGAAATATATGATGAAATATGATTCGCCATGAAATGAAGTTATTCATGCTGAAAAGCGATACAATGTAATGACTGAGTAAAAAGTACAAATGATGCTCATATATGTGTACCTATGGTATACAGAGACAGCCAGACTGTACTACATAATAATCAAAATTCTGAAACTGACACTTTTTCTTTGGGAACTTCATGCTTTGCCCACATTTGGTTCATTTTTTACTTTAAAATAAATAATTTTTTTCAAAATACCGCCAGAGGTTCCTTGCCTTAGGGAGAAGAGTTTTTCTGAAATATTTCAATCCAAGCGTAGCTCTTTGAAGAAAACGATAGCAAGGTTTTGAAGAAACGTTTGACAAGCAGCAGAAACAAGTTAACCAGACCATCATGCATCATGCCAGTGACTGTCATAAATGACCACTGGCCACTCTACCTGAAAAAACAAAAAAGTTGAGAATGTGTTTAACATATCATTAAAAACACAAATAACTTTGCTTGTTTGCATTTCCATGTTTGGTAGGTAATGTGCTAGCTATCTTGCTCATCACCATCCACCCTCTGTTTTCAGTAGTAATGAAAGAATGATGAATGTTACAAGCCTAGGTAGTCAGCCAGATTGTTAACAGTTTCTACAAAGTGGAAGAGAATGAGACTACATTGACATGAAAGAATTGAACTTTATAATTAATTTTTAATTGACAATGTTTTTGATTAGGAAAGAATTAAAAATAAAGGCTTTCCAAAATATACCAGTGTGTGTACACCGTGAAAGGGAGGATAGTGATGAAATATTTCTGGTGCGTTTTCCCAAAAAATTGAAAAATCAATTAATTTCTAATGAAGTTAATTCAAAATCAGCATTTGTTTTGAAAATGAGTCAACATAAAGATACTTGCTCGGAAAACCCACATGGATGTCATAATAGTCCTTATCAATATTTTCACAAAATATTGGAAGAAAACCACAAATACATCCAAATTATTTTAAGCTAAAATGGAAATTAATACTAGTAATTATAAAAACCGAATGGCAGAAACACTAAATTGCAAAGTAATGAGATGAGTTACACTATACTTAATTCATTTAAGTGCTTTATTTTTTTGGAACACCATTTGATACGGATTTAATGCCATGTCCTGAAGGAAGTTTCTTGGTACAGGAAGTGCGTACTACTTCTTCCTCACGTGATTCTATAGTAGATTTTTACAATGAAAGCACATTCACTTTGTGCATGACTCAAAAATTTCAAGTGCATTATGATAACAAAAAAAAATTTTAGAGCAATTTGCAAAAAATCAGTTATTTGGTATGCAAGTATACCAAGGTTTCAATAATTCTGAAAGTTAAAAACATGATAATAATTAACTATTATCTTCATATTACGCTGTACTAATGAAACATTCGAACTGAGGCTTATCAGCAACTGAAGTATTGTAATCATATTATTTTAACGAAAGGCTTTTAAATAAGTTCTTTGGCAAAGCCTACCAATTAAATCAACACCTTTAACGAAATTATTGGCAATTTATTATGAATCACGAAAAAAACTCAAAATTATCGGATGAAATTAAAACAAAAATGATAATAACATTAACAATAAATTTAGTTAAAAAAATAGGTTTATTATTCAGAAAGTATTTATTCCTTTCAAGTATAAAATTAAAAAAATCATGAAAATTGAAGCTACCACTTTGGCAAAGTCAACTCTACAAAGAGTGTGATTTGTGTTATAGTAAATTTGTGTTAGAAATAAAAGATGAGTTGTACATATTTGTTGTTAGAAAGATACTTTTCATTGGTGCGGTAGTATGAAACTCTTAACTCAGCACCATTTTGAATTGTGAGTTAAGCAAAATCACATGAATATTAAGTTTTTTACTTGTATCTGCTACAAATTGATATTGTTGATCATGATTAAGGAGCATATCTATAATTCTTAAATTCTTGTTAAGTTGAGTGTGGAATCTAGCTAATAAAACCAGTTATGCACTTTTCTTTAAGGATCAATGAAAATTAAATGTAAAATATACTGAAACTTACGTACAGTAATGATGAAACTGTGAGATTATATTGTGAATGGTTATATTACACAATAGTTATCTACTTCTATAATGTTTCAAAGATATGGGTACCAAAATAACCATATGTTACACCTGTCAGAATAATGTGAACTATTAACACAACAGGGGAAAAATATTTGATAAAATAATATGATTACAACTTTAATGCAAACATTTTATGATGAACAATAGACATCAGTTTTCTCTAAGCTAAATTATATTTGAAATACATTTTGTTACTAATTCACCAGAATTCATATTATCACTAAAACACAGTTTTGATAACATATATAAAACATTCCGTAACAATATTCCAGCACAAAACGTAAATATCTTTTTTCACAGGAACCCTTACAAAAATTTTTAGCAGAACATTGTTTATCATTTCAAAATTTCAAATAAGCTTTAGTAATAGCTTTTGATCTATTTTAAAACCCATTCTCTGCCTTGAACCAACAGTTTTGCTTTTCTACACACCAATGTGGCTCTAGTCACATTCAACACCTGATAAACACATGGTTGTAACTTCAAATTAAATGGCCTGTATTAAACAATTGAGAACAAGCTATCAACCCACGCAAGATACACAAGTACCAGTCGGTCAGGCACTGAACTGTTTTTCGAAACATCCGGGTGGCACAATTTGTAATTTTCGCCGCAGTCTGTAACTGGCCGACGTTGGTTTCTGTCTGATGTACGATACAAACCCGTATGGAATGAGGAATTTATCGTATCCTCAAACTTCTTTAATTTACCGACTGATCTTCCGAAGGCGCCAGCTTTTATAAGTATGCCTCCTCAGCGCATCTTCAAAAAATCACACTACAGCCAGCACTATATGTGTGGAAGCAACAAATCTAGTCAGCTGCAATCTAGTGCTCGACAATAAAATGTTTCAAAGCTTTCATATGCTCCCTCCAACAGATGCACCAATATTGTTACAAAAGAAAATATAGACATTGTCATTAGTAATCAAAAGCATTAGAATAACAGACATGAGGAAAAAATGTCATTTTTTGAGTACCATAAGATGAATGCAGTTCTAACGAGTAAACACGACTTGAAGAAAATAATCTTCAGAGGCCATATTTGTGTTCCTCGAGTAATCCGAGGACTAAATCATGCAGTCTACTTAAATACAATCTCAATAGCGATGGAATAACTTTTACTTGAGCACCTACTACCATATTATGAGCTTTCTGTTCTGTGCTTAACGATAAGTTCAATAATTATATATATAATCAATCGAATGAAAGTATTGATATGCATAGAAAGTCAACTTTATTTTAATCGAAATGGCGATAAAATGATTTTATTTGGGATAAATGTTTTTAACAGCATATTTGCTTATCATTGGTAGCTATTTTTTTGCACAAGTTTCCATCGACGATAATCTGTGCTAAATAAAAAAATTTAGGCTATCATATGCAAATAGTGTTAATTTATTTATTTTACTGAAATTAATATTTCATAATTCATGACGAACAAAATATAACGTTAAATAAAACGAGAGATTCAGGATGCTTCAATATTCTGAGATCAGATCAAATAAGACATGATCAAACCAGACCAGAGACCGGACCAGAACCGGACCAGAGACCGGACCAGAGGCCAGACCAAAGACCGGATCAGAGACCGGATCAGAAACTAGACCAAAAACCGAGCCAGAGACTGGACCAGGAACCGGACCAGAGACCGAACCAGATATGCAGATTCATCGTTATGTACTTGTTCGACTCCCATTTTGATCTGATTGAAAAAATTCTACTACCCAGTAAAGGTATATTGAAAAGTCACATATTCCCCAATTTCGAGCGTGTTTCCGTTTGTTTGTTGAACTGAGCCGGATTTCTGCAGTAATTGATGGTACTTGACGATCTTGTGTTGCATAGAATTGCCGTCAAAGAGAAAATTGAGGAAAGTAGCTCTGCCTTGTCTCACTCCCTTGCTCCAGCGATGAAATGAAGACTCTAACCCTACTGATAAATCATTGGGAACGTAATTTTTGCTGAATAAGGTGTGAAAGTTGTTATTTAGTATTTCTGGGTGCTGAATCCAAAACTTATCTCAGTTTTTCTCTATCCCGCAAAGGTTTTCAAAAATAAGATTATCATTTTCATAAAAAAATATGCAAAATACTGTACATAACAGTTTCAATGCTTGTTTTATAAAAAGTTTCACATATTAAGAAACAATGATAAATGAAAGAAATAGACATGAATTGAATGTTGGCTCTGCGTTACCATGTTTTTAAAAACGATAAAGCTAAAAATTTTTACTGGTTAAGGTCAAAATTTACGCTTGTAGCCTTTTCTGGAGTGTTCACTTTTTGAGGACTGTCGCTTTTGATGCGTCAACAATAGTCAGCCATCATATGAACATCCCATCAACCCTGGTAACGTTCTTCCATAACCTTCAAATCTTGGTGAAATCGTTCACCTTGCTATTCGCTTGCAGCAGAAGATTTTCCGGAAAATTGGCAAGATTGCAGTGCAAAAAAAAGTAATTTAATACTCATCTTACACCAGCGCTTTGTACCTCTTCAACAATTTCTGAACAATTTCTGTAATTACTTGCACGTGTGCAATAAAGTTATTGATAACGTCTCTGAATGATAGCCAATTATTATAACATAGTACTAATGAACCGTTCATCTTTGATGAGCTGTCTAATTGTAGACCATCAAACACACCTGCCTTGATTTTTTTCGATCGACAGTCCAGAAAAAGCCTAGATGATGTACTTCAAACAATCGCCCTCATTTGCAAATGCCTTTACAAATTGTTTCATTAGACCTAGTTTTTATGAAGAGGTGAGGGTATTATATTCTTTCTGTCAATTAGTTGGTCATTTACAATGTTAGGATCACCAGGCTTAAGATTATATCTCGGAGGCCAATTCGTCTGAACCCAATGCTTCTCTCGAACTCTGCTATATATCTCACATACGGAGAAAGAAGAGATACTTTATATGATTGCTTTGCGTTTGTCATATTGTAATAACTCTCTAAACATCTCCATATTTTTCCTGGAGACACACTGAATGGCCAATAAAGACTGCCCCAAATAACGGCTAAACTACATGTGTAGATAATGGATTCGTTTTGGCGTTGGTATGTAGCGAGCGTATAAAAAGTGACATTATATTTTATTTTGGAAAATCAATGCGCAGTAACGGTGTTAGTTTATTATTGTCTAAATTTCAATGAAGAACCTTGCAGACTGATTTGTCTAATATGATATTTGTTATTTACCCTCCAGTGCCTGTAAAAATTCTGTTAATATATATGCCTGAAATTATTTTCATAAAGTTTGTGTAACATGAACTTAAACATCGAGAATTCAAAGTGTTATATCAAATTAAGTGAAGACAAAAATTTTTTATCGCCATTTTAATTCTTAATCGCTTATTTCAAACTGACAATTCTAATTTTCTCTTCTACTCATAAACATTTAGTGGTACTGTAAAATTATACGATAAGTGCATATGATTTTGAAGTATGTATGAAAATATGAATTACAACCATAGCTATTCCATCGCGTCAGAATATGATTTGTATTTCAATAACATTATAGTGGAAATATGTCCACGATGCAAATGCTAGTGTAAAGATATTTTGCGTTCAAACCAAATATGCTTATGCATTAAGATTCACACATTCAATGCCATCGCCTCTAAGCTTCCTCCCAAAGGTTCTATTCGCCTTATAGTTAACAACGTCTCTTCAAAATTCTGGCACAAGTTTCTGAAGCAAACTCAATTGCACAACGGAGGCTGGTATGCAAATTTCGTAACTCAACCTGAAAGAACCACCAATTTTTGGTAAACCACGGCGCTTTCTCGAGCGTCCCATACTCCAGTTCTCTAGTTTGCCAGAGAGCCGATATGCAAATAGTTCGTTTGCTCAATTACTGAATTTTCTTTACTCGACAGAAAATGGTGTCTTCACCAGTATTGCTCATAACCTTGTAAAATCAAATACGGCGACTTCGCGCCCTTTTATTAGCAATTGTCCAAGACACCGTACGGGGGAATGATGCTATCCGTTCAAGAATTACATACTTGTTTCATCAGAACTCATCGAATATACGTGCCACTCACCGCTTTGAATATCAGTGGAAATAATAACTTTGCGGAGTAACGTATAAAAAACTAATAATAAGCTACATGACTAAACATCTCAATAGAAGTGGTGCAAATTTGCATCCATAGAATAGGGAATTTCAAAGTCATTCAGTAAGACAACAATAATGAGTAAACTGCCAAAGTGAACAGAAATTTAAGAAAAAGGTATATTCTGATTTTTCCATACTTATTGCATAAAAAGTAATTTTTTCAGAAGAGCAGTTACACAGGGTGTCCCCCGAAAAGGAGAACCGACAATAAAAATCATATAATTCAAAACTACTTTGCTGCATTTTTATTGTATCTATCAAATTTTCCATTCAATGCTTTTTAACAAATGCTAAACGTTTTGATGAAATATCTTCAAAAATATTCCCCCGTAATTACTCTACTGAAGGCTGTCAGAAACGCGTTTCAGTAGACTGATAGCAGTAAGAACTCAGCTGAGAAGAGTTTTTAATAACCGCAAAGTTGCTTAAAAATTGAGTGGCTTCCAAGATCTCCAGATCTAACACTGTATGATTATTTTCTATGGGGATACTTAAAAACAGAAACATATTCTTGTCCCCATTGAATCACTGAAGAATTGAGAGTCACCAACGACATCAATGTACTTAAAAATGATCGACATTTAGGTGAACGAGATGTTTCAGTGATGCGATCATGAGCTCAAAAGTGCGTGGACAAAAATGGACGGTGGGGCAAATATGACGGTGCTAGATTTTGCCCTAACAACCGGGTGAATATTTTTGAACTTATTTTATTAAATCACACAGCATTTTTTAAAAACGTTAAACGAAGAATAATGCCGAGCCAGGATAAAAATGCAGCAAATAGCTTTGACGTATATTAATTTCATTTTCAGTTTCGTTTTTCGTGGGACACCCTGCATACAAGATTTTTGAAGATCCTCGAGTCACAGTTACTGCTAAGACGTTTTTCATTGAATAAATAATTATGTTCAAATCGAAGCACTCATATGGAATTACGTCGAAGTGCTTAGCAAACACATATGTAATAACTGAGTGGCTTGAGAACCAGTCGAGAAAACTGCGCAAACCTGTGGCTGCATATGGCTTGTAGCTCTTCATTAACTCGTAGGGCTGAGCGTCTGACGGAAAAAATTTGAGGCTTCCCTTCGCTTAAGCTTGAGAGTGCCCAATTTGTGCATCTCACTTGATAGTTCCCAGTTGAGCATCACGCTCAAGATCGCCGCAGTTGAACCTTTCACTTTTCATCCACCGGTTGAGCTTCTCTTTTGAAGGTGCCCCGGTTAAGTATTTCATATGAAGGTGCCCAGTTTGAGTTTCTTACTTTAAATTGCCTCGCTTCAGCCACTCCCTTGGAAATGCCCCAATTGAACGTCTCAATTGAATACATATGTTCCAGTTGGCCTTCTCACTTGATACTATCCTAGCTCAACCTCCCATCTGACGGCGCGTCAGTTGAGTATCTCCATAGAATTTCCCCAGCTGAGCCTGTCAATTGAAGGCGTCCCAGTTGAACCTCTCAGTTGAAATTACCCCACTTGAGGCTCTCATTTTAAAAACTCGAGCTCATGACTTGACTTGAACAAAATATCCACCAAAAATCGATTAGTTCATGGGAGCATTAGATTTCATAATTATTGCAAGGCAAGTGCGATACCGTTATGAGCACAAATTATATTGGTTGATATGTGAAAAAATCATATGATAATTACTAACCCTCGGTCAAGTGCAACAACTAAACCTATAGTATATCCACAAGCAACCTAAAAGGATTTTAATTGTTTATTCCTAGCCTTGAAAAAAATTCAGTCCTATATTCATGTTCATTTTATCAGTTGGCCCGAACGATGGTGGATAGTCTGCCCAAGATAATGATCACTTCTTTGAGTCCTGAGTCCATATTCTCATTTAGACATAAAATGGATAACAAATAATAGATGGTCCACTTAAATATTGGATACTAAATAACAACTAAGGTCAACACAATTCGTCTGAAATCTTTACTACCCAGAGAATACTCACGGTGTTCCAGATGTAAGGATGACTAAACGTTGCTTTGCAAGAAGGAATTTTCCAAACAATGCGATGTTGTAGTCAAGGCTCCCACTCCTGGGTTTTTCCACCCAGATCTTGTTTTTTTCGTTCCCTCCTGGGTTGCTAGGTTTAATTTTAGAAATATCGCTAAGCCTGTTTTTTTTTAAGTCAGACAGTAAATTCATCATTAAATGGAGTAAATTTAATAATCCAGTTAAGAATTTTTGGTTCTAAATCGTATGAAAATGCATATCAGATACAAAACTACGCCTATCAGATGAGATAGAACGTGTTCAGTCTGTTCCTCGCCCTTAAAAACGCGTAACGAACGAGAACGAGTATCTTACGAACCTGCAAACCCAGCCTAGCCGGGGACAGCCGGCGCTCCAGTTCAGTTCCTGGTGAGCTTGTGTAAATTGTGTTGCTTCGATTTCCTTGGCTCATTGCAGTGAGGTGACGCGCCTTTCGATCGTAAAACTGGTTGTGCATTCTTTTAAAGTGAATGTCCAAAAATTTATTATAAATATTTAATTTTCAGATTTTAGCCACACTAGCAATCAAAATAACTAGCCCTCCAAAAACGATGTATAAAAAGAGGTATTCGCGATCTTTTAAAGAAGAATGGTTAAAGGAAAGAATGGGAGAACCTGTCACGGTTGGAAACCTAAACCGAAATTGGCAAGAGATGTCATCACCAGCGTAATGAAAAGTTCCTTGTACAACATAAAAGTCGTTTTAAAGCCGATATATGCGCTGCAGAAGAGAATTTGGAGGAGGAACAGGAATAAAATGAGCATTACCATCATTCTTCACTCACGTATGTTAACTTTTACTTATTTATTTTTTTTTAAATACCACTTATAGTTTTTTCAACGAATCTGTTTTTTTATGTTCAATCTAGGTTTATCTAAAAATTCTGAGTAGGGGCCCTGGTTGTAGTGACGGGTATCTGTGCATGTGCAGTATGATTGCAGGACAGGAAATGGTGCACGAGTTGACAGGGAAATTTAGTTAATAGGACCATAGAACTCAAGTCCAGTCAGTGTAAAATGCACGGATTGCACATCAAGATACTGTAGACCAAGGGGATCTCGTGATGAGACAACACAGCAGGAATCACACATCGCACATATACTGGTCTCACGAATCTCAGGATGAGGCAGCACATTATAAATAAATGCCTGTGGTGGTGGGCCAAGGATACGGTCTCACAATGTAGCGTCCTAATCATTATAAAGCCAATTCCGTTACAAGGTCCGTAGAAATGAAGTGAAGGATATGATGAATGTCGCACTTTCCTACGCAGCTTTGATGATTGGAGGTTTCGGGATAGTTCTTATTTTGATCAACAATCGTTGACCAAAATTTTTCGTTGGTAATGGAACACCGTTGAAAAATGCATTTTTTCAAAAATCATCAAGAAAATTTGCCGTACTGTTTAGATCAAAAAGCTTTACGGCTTATTCTTAGTGAATGAATGAAATGCTCAACGATAAATTTTCTAAGGATATGAGCGTAATGGATATGAACATCGTGATCCATTTAAAAATTATTCTACTTGAGTTACACGAAAACTCATTGGGACGTTAACATTCTCGTCATGGACTAGCGGATGAGCGTGTGACGCTACATTTTTATATCTGTGTTACAGACAGTTGGAAATAAGCTTGGGCTTGAAATGGCAGGTGCTTCATTGAAGCTGAAGCTAGGATCCAAAGTCTCAAACAAGTCTAATTTCATTTGCACGTGCAATGAACGGTTGAATTGACTTGAATGTTTATGTTTATCGTGGGTAGTCAATGAAGCTCAGGCACAACAGGCTACTGATGAAACTGGAAACTGTTTTTCTTCATTGAAACCTCGTACACAATATTACTGGAATTTGCTTGCAACATTAGTGTATGTATTAATACTATTCTATGAGACAAACAACAGAGAATAGGTAGAATACGATTTGTAAACTTTCGCTGAATCAAATAATGCTATTAACGGAAGGGCTCTAAAAAAAATTTTCAATGCTCGAAGTCATTTTCCAATTTGTTGTGTATTCTAATCGGGATGCTATATTGTAGATAACATTTGAATTCTCCCATGCGCGGGCAAATCGACAAGAAATATTTTAAAAATCTCGGGAAGAAGATATCATTCTTTTTCTGTTCGGAATGAAAAGCAGTACCGCAACTCGAAGCTGATGAGAGCCAAGCTGATCTACTCGGCCCAGTCTAGCGAGTGCGTCCGCTATCTACACGAAATACTCGCATTGAATAAAATCCTGGGGAATGAGTTGTGGGTGTGCTATGAGAAAAATGCGTGAGATTACCCTCATTCACTTCACTGATCTCAGGAGGGAAAAATGCTTGAATTTTTCAATTTACCGTCGTTCTATTTATCGGTTGCAGCTTGCTCTTATACGTTAGACATAGCTTTCATGACATTACTTTGAGACTTGGTAAGCGAGCGAATCATGATCAATTGCTTATTCTTTTATAGCTTCAAACTGATCGTGTAGAAGAAAAAATTCGCTCCATAAAGTTGTTTAGAAGCTTATTCGAAAAAAATTTTAACTCCCACATTATTCCCTTGGAGAGAATTTTTTTACCATGTCTTATTGCACAGTCTTTCAAAAATACTAGGAAGAATTTGTACTAGACAGGAAATTGAACAACGAAATTGACAAAGTAAAGAAGGCTCCTATTTACGTTCAATACTGAACCTATTATTTGCTGAACCATGTGCGAGCGCGAAACACTTTGAGAAACAGACGCTATTTCAATCAGCAAATGTGTGAAGTTCAGGTACTGGAAATTATTATGCTTAATACGTGAACATTTTAAGCCAGATTTCATATTACTTATTCTACTACAGAAATTATCCTTCTTCCACTCGTGCCAGAATCGCCTTTCTGCATTTTCCAATTATTTGCGTCACAAAACCCTTCGATTTCCACCGTGTTCACCATCTCACTTAATTTATTTATAAATTTACTGAGTAGGTTGTTATTTCGTGTAACTAACGTTTCTAAACTTTCAAAATCAATTTCGACCTTAAAGATTAGATTTCATGTCACTGCTACGTCAATTTTATAATCTTATACTATGAGTTTATGACTGATAATTTCATCTTTAGTTACATTTTATGTAATATGTAGATTCTCCCTGATGTATGTAAGCTTTGCAACAACGCTATCAGCAATCAGTACATCATCATACTTCATCAGAGTGTTAGAGTGTATCGTTTGAGTACAAAAACATTTCGAGCAAGGCCATGAATGATCTCTATTGCTACTCCCGCAGAGGAACGCTCAAAACTGACTCGTAATAAGGGGTGCAGGGGGAGGTCACCCATCCATTGGCGCGAGCCACGGTCACGCTAGTGCGCGTCTTCTACCCCGTCTAGGAGACGAACCAACGCATGTACTTAAGAATCAATTAAATCGTTGGATATGCAAGAAAATGATCTATAAGATGAGCTCATAAACCGAAAACCAACCTTTATCTGGAATTGGACCCGAATCGCGGCCTTAATCAATTCAAGCTCGCTTGCTTTCTCGCTTCAAGTCTCTTGGTGTACGCACACCCTTAAGGAACAATCTACTTCTGTATCGCTTGTTGTAAATCATTGTTTAACTTGTTTAAATTGTATCGTACATGTCATTATATTGGCGCTTGCTCCTCGAACATTTCTTTGCAAAGTGCTTCTCGAAAAAAACTAATTTCAACTTGCTTGTCAAATTTCTTGGGCAGGAAAACCTGCCAATAAAAAAAATGGTTCAAGTAGCGTTTGGGGCTAGATTTGTCTACCCTGACTGCATTTTCCCGTCAAGTTCTTTCTAACGAGGGTAAAATCTCTTTTTTGTTCATGACAAGTTTCACAAAACGATCACGAACAATGTTTGACTTACCAGAGCATATTATGTGATTTTTGTAAGAAATCATGTTCTCTAAATCCTTTGAAAAAATACGTTACTTATTGAAGCTCATTAGTGTAGGAAAGTATTCATATCATGAGCGTATCTAAATAAATTATCGTATTACACAAATAATGAATACACTAAAGTGAATTAGTAAACTAGATTGAAGGTTTTCAAGTCTTATTTTTCGACGTATGATCAGTCTTTAGCTTTAGAAACATTGTCTTCAAAATGTAAATGCAAATGGAAATTAAATCCTTTAAAATTCCTGAAATTTCATTGATGAAAATTTCGTTAAAATTATTCAATCAAGAAATTTAAAAAATAGTTTTGCTCATTTATTGGATGTCCTACTTGCTCAATATTGCCGAATATTTCTTATTCAATTACCTGCTAAAAATACATTTGTAATTATCAGGTTGCGCCATAAGTCCTAGCGGTTTTCATGCGGTAGCAAGTTTGAACTTGTATTACAGAGGAAGGTATAAATGTGAGACCTATTCCGTGAGGAAGTCAGTTTATTGTAGTCTTCCAAATATTTTGCAGTAAAATGCTTGGGGATATTTAATCATTTTTTAATATAGAGCCATCAACCGAACACATATGCTTGCGCATCTTTGCGCTCCCGTCAATCGCAACACATATTTTGGATAGGTTTGTTACCGGAAGCGAAAAGTGGATCGTGTGCAGCAATATTTTACGCTAACATAAATAGCTAGGTCGACATGCAAGACCTGAATCACAACCAAAACCAGGATTCCATCCGAAAAAGGTTTTGCACTGTGTTTGGTGGAATATGAGAGGAATCATTCATTACGAGCTTCTTCAAGCAACCAAACAGTCTTGCAGAACTGTAGCTATGAAAGAAGCTTCCAGCTTTTACCTAAAATATGGATTGAAGTGCGGTCGACTGTTTTTTGAGCGTGCCCATGGCCCGGTAGTTGACAGCTCTTTGTTTGAGTTTGATGAATTTCAGTATCCCGTACCCAGTTCACTGTAGCTTTCATAGACGGAGCAGAAAAAGCTCTGCTCTAGCTATCTGCCTAAAATATTAGCAGAACACAATTACCGGCTACTGACTCTGCGGGTAGCTCTTCCTCGTGGTCGCAGTTTACTTTGTCCTACCGCTGTGCTAATTTACGCCGAAACCTAATTTTCTGGGTTCGGGCGTGTCTTCCCTGAACTGTTGTTAAGGCGAACAGGAGACGGCAGGATAAGAACCTATGCCCGCTGCTTCGCTCTTTGGGTGGTCCAGGGCTGGAGATGAGGCTCCTTGTCTCTACCGGTGTCATGATGGCGCGATGCCGATGCTGAGAACCATACACAGACAAGACTCCCGCAAGCTCGCCCTTACCACATGTCGTCGTCGGAGATCCCAACTCTATGGACATGGAGGTTCGTCACTCTTGGACTAGGCCCATGTCTGCCAGTGAGTTGGTGTCCATGGAGCTTCCAGACCGGTCGACCCATGTTTTTTTCCTGGCAAAAAACTTGAAGCTCTACTAGAGTATAAATTACTGTTTCGGGCTTTGGCCCTATTATTACTGTTTCGGGGTTTTGTCGTATGATTGCTGTTTTGGGTAGTTGACCTATTTATACTGTTCGGGGTGTTGCCCCTATTATTTTAGTTTGGGCTGTTGCCCCTATAATTACTGTTTGGGCTGTTGCCCATATAATTACTTTAAGGCTCTTGCCCCTATAATTACTCTTAGGACTTTTGCTCCATTATTACTCTTCGGGCTTTTACCTTATTATAACTGTTGGGCCATTGCCACGTAACTTCAACATGAATAAAGCATTAAAGTAAAAAAATGTCCACTATATTACACTTCATTACCAAATTTATGTGTATTGCTTTTTTCTTAAAAAGGTTCCACAGTTCAACAAATTTTTTTGTATATTTAAGTTAATGATCGTAAATCGCCAAAAAAATGAAAATAGAAAATGATCCTGTGACTCTCGAACGGAGTCACCGGTTGGGTTGTAATTAATGGATCCAGGTGTAACAATTTAGTGGAGCGCAGAGGCTAGTCTGACGGGGGACAGGAGCAGGTTACAGAGTAGGAAGCGCGATCCAAATGCGCCTGTGTGACAAGTGCTTATATATGGGAGAGGGCAGCACAAGGTTTCAAAAGTTTGTTAAAAATGTTTCAAGGATTCCAAAACTGTCTTTGGTTTTGTTTTAGCATGAAAACTCATTAACTTCTACTCTTTTGAAATTTCCGATCAAATGACGTAAAAACTAGTATGTAGAGTTTTCTCAAAAAATTAAGGCCAAAATTGAATAAATTATCTGAGTAAAATGTTTTTTTTTTGATAAATTAAACAGACAGGCTAAATTCCAGAATAATCGGATGAAAAATTAAAAATCGCCGGGATGTCCCCCTTAAACGGCAATTGGAGGGAGAAGACTCCAATTGCCGTTTTCCGAAGGTCTTCTCTCCGAGGTATATGGGCATCCGAAGCATTTTAATCCACTTTGAGAACCCAACCTCATTACTTTAGTTAAATGAAGTTTCCTGCTCTTGACTTTCTCAGTAAATGTTCTGGGCGTTTGATTGTATATTTCTTCCAATTTTCTAGAGTTTTTTGCAGCTTACGTCAATCGAAAGAGCATCATCCTTCAGCACCACAATGCGCATCCGGAGACAGCACGAATGACTTTGGATACAATTGAAAAGCAGAAATGGGAAACATTGATGCATCTGTCCTATTCTCCAGATATTGCTTCTTCAGACTTCCAACTCTTCAGGAGTCTAGACAATCATTTAAGGAGAAAATCTTTGAAAGATAAAGACATCTAAAATGAATGTCTTTTTTGATTCAAAAACCAAAGATTTCTGTTATCGAGGTATTAAAAAATTGGTTAGTCGGTGTCAGAAGTTGGTACTTACGATGGAAAATTTGTTGAAAAAATGAATTTTACTTAAAATATTTTTACTCTCCTTACCATACAATAAAAAACGGAGAGAAATTATGGTACGACATGATACAATAGTGAGAAAGAGCATCAAAAATACTATTAGGATACTGATTAATTTCAATATTTCTAAAGAAAATTATACTTTTTATCATGCAAACAATTTACACACTTGATTGACAAGCTGTCTTGTTGTCCGATTGTTTCGTTCAAAATCTGATATATGCTCGGATTTGAGTACATTTGATTGTAAGGATTGTTAATCGTAGTCCATACGCATTATCAAGTTGGGAACACTTTTTCAGTAACCTTGAGCTGCATCGGATTTCCGTCTAACTAATTCTGAAGGAGTTTTAGGCGCTGATTTCAAACCTGAAATTAGTTTTTCTTTGCAAACTCTAGTTTGTGTGCAATTTGAGGATAATGATACTGTACAAATGTGAACTTGCGTATACCATGTATAAGAATTTTCCTGTCCACATTTATTGATAACTTCTAATGTTTTGATCATTCTTCTTTTGTTCCACTTCAAACATGGCTTCCTAAGAGACATCATTGCAAAAACAAGCCTGATGCCTTCTGCTACATGTGTGGATGCAACACACTATATCGTCAGAAACGTAACATATCCTAGTGTGTCAAGTGTGTTTGCAAGACATATTTTGAAGTTTATCTTGGTGATCAATGCAAGCAATGGGCTCCTCATTTTGTTTGCCACAATTTTGAGGAAATACTTCGAGACTGGACCGAAAGATAACCCAAATGTCTGCCATATGGAGTTCCAATGATTTGCCGCGAACTCACCAACCATGTAACTAACTGTTATTTCTGCATGATAAACACAACTTGTGTTGGGAGGAAAATCCTACATAAGATTACGTATCCGAACATTCCCTCAGCTCTCCGGCCTGCTCCGCTCTCTGAAGAAGTTCCTGTTCCAGTTTTCAAAGGCTTTCATTCATTGGACGATAAAGACATTAAAGATCCATGGTCAACTCTTTTCTTAGACAACAGAAAGGTTTCACTATGTTTCCATGTTGGCTCTGTATGTGGGACAGCCAAGCACGAGACAGACATTGGGTCCAGAAGGGCTGGCCTATTCTTGACACCCTTGAAGCCAGCATGTACAATATTCAAGAGCTAATTATATGCAGGGATAAAATCAAATTTCCTCTTCTTCACATCGAATTAGGTTTGATGAAGCAATTTGTCGAGGCACTGGAAACCGGAGGTCAATGTTTCTTACACATTATCACAGCTTTAACAGGGTTATCATTTGAGAAGATCAGAGCAGGCGTGTTTAATGGCCCACATATTCGAACCTTAGCGGCATGATCTGTTTGTTGCTAAGATGGCCGTTTTAGAAAAGATAACATGGTTGTCTTTTGCGGCAGTGGTTGAGAACTTCCATGAAAACAATAAAGCGGAGCACTAGAGTGAATTTGCTTCTCCCTTTTCGTGATCTCGGGTGCAACATGAGCACCAAGCATCATTTTTTGAACAGCCACCATAATGAGTTCCCTGACAACCTGGGGGCTGTGAGAGAAGAACAAGGCGAACGATTCCACCAAGACCTCAAAGTCATAGAAGAACACTACCAAGGGCGCTGTGACAAAAAAAAGATGATGGCTGACTACCGCTGAAGCATTAAACGAGATTGCCCAGATGAAGTGTGAAAATTCCTGTCTGAACGCAAATTCGCAAATTCCTGCCTGAATAAAATAAACAAAACAATAGATAGTCTTTAATCAGCTGTGGAAGGATGAGCTGTACAAAGTTCTGAAGGATGTTAATCTAACTTTGGGCTAAAGATATATGTTTTCTAAGAAACACAATCAGAAAATACGGCACCACCAACAATAGTATAATTACTCTCAAATCACATTTTAATGTTCTGCTTCTTTTGCCGAAATTAATATACATGTATGACTTTCATGCCGCTTTAAGATTCAAGTGAACAAAAGAATTGTAGCTGATATTGCAATTTCCTTTAATAACGCAATATTTAAGAATTAAAAATGTCAAATTGAATAAAATCTCTAGCTTGCAAACAAAAAAAGACTTCAGATTTGAAATCAAAGAACTCAAATTGACTCTAGAAAGTTTTTTAAATGCAACAAAATGTAAGTTCCTCTGTGTTATTGCATTCAGCAAAATCACAGCATTCTTTAAATTTCATAGACATTTTAACAGGTAGCCTCACTTGAATACGAACAGATATGATCGAGTTTAAGGGAGAGAGGAGAAGCCAGTGCTTGAAATGTAACGAAAAAAAAGTTGAGTTTATAAAAATATGGCTCGAAATGAGTTTTCAAACTACCGAAATATTTTTTTTCCAGCACTCTCTGTTTCTCTACAGATCTGACGAGAGCGAATGGTTTCTGGATCATCGCTATTCGCTTTTGTTTTGGGCCGTGGGCAAAATCTGTTCTTCCGACTAACATTTTGCCGCCCTTCTAAAATATTCCGGCGTAGAAAAAAAAATAGATTCATTCAGGATGTTATTTAAGGCTTGTTAGTTTCATTAAATACAGCATTCTTTTTAGCTTTATGATCTGCCTTTGATTATCGTGGATGTTTCTCGAGTGAGCACAACCGATAGTGCAAGTGAAGTCTAACCTTTGACGCGGTGGAAAAGCAGAGCTGCAGCACTACCTGTCCGTGAAAGCTCCCTCACACGCGCACATATATCTGCTGACATATCTGAACTGGTGCTGAATTCGTGAGTTTGTACGCTTATTTCAGGTTGGCACAGACTGTCAGAGGCAGATGAGCTATGCTTGATAATTTTGGAGCAACCGCGCTCACGGGCAACAGACTTGGCACTTTGGCAGT
Organism: Morinoia aosen; assembly: GCA_030386875.1. Classification (NCBI taxonomy): domain Eukaryota; kingdom Metazoa; phylum Arthropoda; class Malacostraca; order Amphipoda; family Talitridae; genus Morinoia; species Morinoia aosen. The sequence continues at coordinate 1,166,149 of CM059567.1, forward strand.
GCACTAATGGCAGCCTTGTGAGTAGGATGTATCTCTCAATTGCTCTGCCCTCATGTTCTCATGCCTTATCCCAATCCAATAATTTTTCCTTGATCTAGAAAAGTGGCTGAGGGATAAAGTTTTAATATTGATAGATTTATTGCAGGCAAGGCGTCAGTCTAATTGTATTTATTGCGCCTGTTAATATAATTTCTTCATTAAGGATTAATACTATCGCTGAAATGAATCTGTTGCTGAAATGATTTTCGATTTAATTCAAAAGTACTTACCTGTAACAATCGTATCACAAATTGTTCGTTGTTATGCTATTATTAACACAAGATGGCTCATGATAGGACTTAGACTGATATAATTTGTGTTACTTATTTCTATTTCCTCTAATCAGACTCTATCGTGTATATTCCATTTATTTTTATCTCAATATACATCTGCTGGGCAAGCTATATTTTATTATTCCTTAGTTTGGGCATTATTGTCATATAAGAAGTTATACCTGCGCGAAGTTTTATTGATTCGCTCTGTTCCTTATTAATCTAATTGACACATTCGTTTCTGCCGAGGCACTTGGTCTTCGTTTAAGAAGTAGTTCTTGAATTCTTCACGAATACGTTTATCTTCTTATGCCGGCCTCCGTGAAATAGTTTGTAGGTTAAAAAATAGCATCTTCTTTTCTGCACGTCCCTTGAATTACATTTCGACATCCTCACTCAGTCACTGTTATCTCCAGGGCTGCCGATTTTTTTTCTGATGATCGTACCAAAATGTCCATGAAAACGTACCAAAAATTGTTAAAGCGTACCAAATCGATTTAACTAGCAATAAAACGTAAAATTTAAAGGTTTTACCTACTTTTCCAGTTAGAATGAAGCTTCCTCCTCCTCTTCTTCCTTCTTCTACTAAAGTTTTTTATTTAATTGTTGACTAAGCTTCCAATTTGTGCAATCTATGTTCTCTAACGTAGATTTTGATCGCATTCATGCATTTAGTGTTGCTCTTTTAACGAAATTCTGTGTTTTGTTTTTATGTAGTTAGGGCCGAAAATATTCTCTAGCTGCAGCAAAATAATGCGGTATTGGCAAAAGCTGCATCATGAAAACTCGGTAAGCAGCGGGTAACAATACTGCGTAGCAGAATTTTTCAGACACTGTTTTTGTCTTGAAAAGAGCATCTTGAACAAACAGTTCTCGCCCCTTCATATTTATCTTTTCATGCTGCTCTTCTATCACGAAGTCAGAGAAATGCATTGAATATGGTATTATTGAATTACATTTACTAAGACCTTTCAATCCACTCTCTTCTAGTTTTTTGGGACATATTGTGTTGACATTTCTCAAGAGAATGCTCTCTGCTGCAGCACCAAAATAAATCTCATTCATATTGACATAGTTTGAGGGGTTGCCTACATTTATATTGCAATTGCCATTCGAAATCAACAGATCCCTTTTTATGAAGTTATCTATAATAATTCTCACTCCAGGGAAATCAAAATACATTTTGTAAAGGGAACTTGTAGATTTACTAAACGTACTAATTTCGGCAGCCCTGGACATCTAACCCTCCGTCTAAATTCAAGTGGGAAAGCTTGAGCGGGTGAGAGGGGTAGGGTGGGGGCGTCACCCTGGGTAAGAAACCCTCTGTCTAAAGCCACATTTAGGAGGACCGTAACAGAGAAACATAAAATCTCCTGCAATGTGTACATTGAAGCAGTCCATCGGCTGCAAAGGTATCAACGACAGTGGAGCGAGTAAGTAATGCTGCGTTAGCAAATGTGCGTCCTGCTTACACTGCAGCAGGTAGAAATTCAAGAGAAGCTGTCAGAGTATACGAACGAAAAATTATTTCAGAAATTTTCATTGGATCAAACATTCATAGCCATTCCGTAGTTATTTATCAGAGATACAGTGAAAATAGTTCATCTGACGCAGCGAGATCTGAAGGCGTGGTGACACGATCATTGATGAGCAACTTCACCACGAGTGCAGTAACGCACTTGGTCGAGTCAGAGTGTCTATACAGCCATTCTGCACTTTCAGCAGTAGCGGAGCACTGCTCTAGTAAAATCCTCAGTTTACTCCTGAAAGCGGTAGCGAGAGGATGCACTCGTATGATGGCTCAGCGACAGACAATGGCGCGTGCACTCTCTATGTCAGTTGTCGCGGCTATAAAGAAGAAACAAAAATGAAAGAGGAAAATGTGGATGGAAAAAAATCCTTTTTGGGCTGCTAAAGGTCACTTTTCCAAGAGAACGTGTAGGCAGGGAGCAGAGACAACACACCCTCCACGTTCAGCATCTAAAATGACACTGGCACGTGGAGGGAGTATATATGGAGGGAGCATAGCCGTCTGTGAAGAGAACCAGTTTTTGAGATTTCTCCTGTGTCTGTGGTAACCAATAGCCGTCTCGCGAGTGTGACGTCAGCACGGAAGCCAGTTACCTACCAACTACGCTAGAGTGCGCACGCGCTCGCTGAATGCTCTTCCAGCTGTTTAGTTAATCATTCAGTCGGTAATGATTAATTTGGGATTCTATGACTCCGAAAGATAATAAATTGTGTTTCCTCACTTGAAGACACTTAATAATATCAAAATTACTAGCAAAGATACATTAAGAGTTGAAAACTATAAAGATTACAGGCCCTTGATTATAACAAATTAGAGCGACTTGCACGCGCACCTCACCCTTTGACTTGTGGTGAGGTACTAATCGTGGAGGGAGTATATTATGGAGGGAGCATTGGCGAATGGCGACTGTGAAGAGAACCAGTTTTTGCGATTTCTCTCATGTCTGTGGGAACCAATAGGGTTCTCGCAACTGTGACGTCAGTTACCTACTAACTACGATGGAGTGCGCACGTGCGCGCTCCATGCTCCTCTAGCTGTTGAGTTAATCGCCCCTGTGCATTTCAACCCAGATCTTAGTTTTCTCAAGAAATATCTCGGTTTTGATTTTGCGTGAAGGCAAAGTTACCAAATTACGCACTTTTTTCTGGACATAATTCTTCAGCTGATATCTTGAGAGACAAAACCTGATTGTTGAAATTGAAAGCATTTAACAGTCCCAGCAAAGTTCAAAGTCTATGAATGAATATCGGTGTCAAATTTCAGATCGAAAAAAGTCAACTCCAGGGTTTTGTTCACAGAAATGACAAGTTTGGTAACACTGCTTCAGGGCGTCACCAGGGTTTTTTCATAATTTCGCCCAATACTGAAATCTATTTGACCCAAATTAATTAAAAATTCAAAGGAAACGTGAACAATTAATTTACCCCAGGCGATACAGAGGTAGAATTTTTCTTAAGTCAAGTACAATGGTCAAATTTTGAGTATAGCTACCTGTGGGCCCGAACAAGTTCAGCGACTTCTAGGGCATCCTACCATCAACGTTATTCTAGGGTGCACAATAATGTTAAACCTCATTCACTTAACCCAGTTTCGCATTAAACTGGTCAATGAGATAGTTAACTCGATATTGGATGCTGCATTTAAAAAAAGTTTATACGTGCATAGACTAGACGTTGACAGCATATCAGTCATGGACCAGTCATGGAGGAGACAAGATTTGACTCGGTGATTTTACACGGCTAGTATTATGATAGAAAATGAGACTAAAAATATCTTTTGAATACCTCGTAAGAATTACTTACACGTATCTCCGCAGGGATTGAGTTCCATGTATTAGTTCCAACGAAGAGGATACTGTCCTCTCATTATAGCGCAAGGATTTACTACTTTTTCGTGGAGTACTTTCCGTCAAATTGACATCAAAGGCTAGAAGTAAGGCTCAATCGATTGTTCAAATTCAGCCCTGCGCGCTAAAGAAAAAATTCATGTTACCTCTCCAGGGGGACACTAGCTCCAATCCACTATCGGGAGACTACGCAACAACGCGATAATTTACTTCCTTGTCTGTCAGATCATTCATTCCATATGAAATCAACCTACAAGCCTAAAATTAGGCTAAACCGAAAGCTTGAAACGCCTATTTTAAAGGGCAATAACACAAAAGTGGAAAGAACATTTTGTACATCATCCACGACACAAGAAAATTATTTAAAGACATACAATTGATTGAAGACGCTGCTAATACATAATTCAGGTGATAGCAAATGCTGAATGGGAAAATAATGAAAAAATAATTGCAGAATAACCAAAGCTGATTGACGTTGATATATTTTCAAGTGGAAAATGTACACACGATAATAAATTATTCTTTCGAACAATAAATTTTGTAGGAATAATTAAATAATAAATCAAGACAGAGACTAGCTTTTCAATTTAATATTAAGACTATTTTCCGTAATGGGGTCAAAATAAATCAAACCTCCAGGACTGTAAGTACCAAGATAATTCAAATTCAAAGAAATTCAAATTCAAAAGACATCTTGAGTCTCACTTCCTATCAGAATACTAGTCGTGTAAGATCACCGTGTCGAAATCTTGCCTCCTACATGTAACTAATGATAATGTCATAATGTAACTTGCCTTGTGTACCATAACCAATCTTCTCTCTGCTCTTGAATCGTTTTATCGAACATACTGTTAAATATAGCCGACTTGACCTATATTGTAAAATACAGCATAAAATATCGAGTTAATTATCTCAATGATCAGTCTAATGCGAAACTAGGTTAAGTGAACTAGGTTAAACTTTTGTACACCCTAGAATAACGTGATGGTAGGATGCCCTAGAAGTCGCTGAACTTATTCGGGCCCACAGGTAGCTATACTCAAATTTGACCATTGTACTAGACTTAAGTAAAATTCTACCTCTGTATCACCTGTGGTAAATAAATTGTTTAAATTGTTTAAATTGTTTAAATAGCATTGAATTTCCTACATATTAATACTAAAAATATTGTAGTAAATGATACTAACAGCATGAAATAATTAATCCGTTTGCTAAACACTATGAGTAAAAGAGGTGCAGTGTAAATCTCTGTTTTGATAAATAACAAAGCGAACCGGTTTCAGCTCAAAAACAGTTGACTAGTTCAGACAGATATGGTATTCACTAGTTTAGAAAGTTAGGTCAACAAACTTACATCATACATATTTGAAAAACAAACATCACTTTTGTCCTGTACAAAAAAGTAAATAATTAACCGTAAACTGACCTTGGCACAATCGAATGAATGAAATAAGATTATATGAAAGCATATGTTTGTTAAAAACCTCCCTATCCACAACAAAGCCGTTCAAAAGAGAGGAAGAATGAAGTAACCCATTGGGGATGGTGATTATAAGGGAACGCGGATTCTATGCACACGGTGTGTTTTTGCACAGAATCCCTTGCACTTAGAAGATTAAGATTAAATATTAAATATTCCCGCACAGGATCCCCTGCGAAGAGAAACAGCAAGTTCAGAAAGAAATTTGAAAGAAGGAAAAAAGTCAGGAAGAAAGTGAGAGGAGCTGCAAAACATGACAGCAGTGAACCGGAAAAAAATGGTGCTTAACATAACGAAAAGCATACTTTATTTCAGCAAAATGAAGGCCTACCAACCCATCGGATCGGGCTCATACATTTTCCCCCGCGAAGCGCTGATTCTCAGGGATTAAATAATTGTATCCTCTTGAGGGCATTCACTTGAGGGGATGAATGAAATAAAAATACGAATGACTCGAATAAGAGTAAGAATAGTAGCGAGTCTACTAGCGCTTCATAATAAGGACCTATTGATTATATTAGTTCGACGCACGCATAATGGTACATTTTTGCATTTGTGGAAATGGAAATTTGTGCTATGATGAGTTCCTGCACAGAAATCGTGGTGCAAAGTTGAAAGAAGGTTCAAAAGAAGAAAAACACGAAACGAGACAGAAGTGCAGAAAGGATACCAGTGAAACGAATGAAAGATAGTCTTCAACTACCAATATTTCACACTAAACACTTTTTTTCATGATAATTGGATATATCATCCAAGAATACACATGCTGCATTTTATTACTGCTTGCAGCCAAATTGCTGAGAAAAACTGATACAAGCAACCCTCCACTTTGGCTACTGATAGACTTTTCAACATTACCGTTAACTAACAGGGAAAAATCAAGCAGGATGTGATGAATTTGAAGCGTCCCTTCAAAAATATAACTATAAGGAGGATCAATTAGAAGGTCGCCATTGATTTCAATCGAAATGATGACCTATATTTATAATCATGTCTTTTGTGAAATACAGGTCATTGAAAAATTGCAGTAAAAATTGCACAATCTATAGTAAATTTGCTGATGAAATAATGATACCTTAATGTATAAGGAGCACAAAAAAAAGACTAGATCACTACGGAATTTATCAGGAAACTATGAACCCAAATCTTTGTTCTCAGCCAAGTGCTTGGTCCAATGTTTCAATACCAGTTAAACAAATAATACATTTGTATGAGACCATGTGGCCCTTTTCGTGCCGTATACATAACACTCTCTATCGTAAACTAAATGCCTACATAACATTGCATCCAATTAGCGACGGCGGAATAATTAGTTATTACTTAACATTACTTTTACCAAGGATTACCCAACGACTACCCTGTCCCCTTGAACAAAATTTTTATACAGAAGAAACTAGTGATGGAATGTATTTCTGCATATTCCTTCAATTTTTTACGAAATATTTCCTTGACGTCCCAATTCTCCATTGTAAATAAAATTTTGAATTTTACCAAACATCCTTCAAAAAGAAATATTATATACACTTTTAACCATGGTTAAAGTAAAGATGAGAGAAATATTTGTTTACCTAAAAACAGCCTTATAAAACAATAACATCCTAACTTTAACAGTATTTAAATGGTGATCACTGACTCGCGAATGAGTGATATACTGCATGAAATATAATGTTGCCTAAATTTACAATCCGCTGAAAAGGATTAATTTATTTGACATTTGTCTGCTTGAACTATTTTTCGCGAGAACCAATTTAGCAGTCATCATCTTGGCAGCATGCGCAACTCTGCATTCCAAATACTTAGCAGACACGGCTTTGATCAGAAGGCCTACATGATTGCTCAGAGGATCAGTATCCATGGAGTGTTCACGCAAACTTTCGAAGATGGGCATGCCTAAAAGAGACAAAGAGACTAAATTGACTAACTTATTGAAACTTAGGTGTGGAGCAAATGAAGAAATGTTTGCTTTGTACTGCTGTTCTGTAGATAAATAAATATTAACTACATCTTTGCTGGGATAAATCAGATTCCCTTTTGAAACCAGGTTAAGGAATCTAAAGCATGACTGCTTTTGAAGAGTTTCCGAGCTTTCACTAAGGCACTCACAGCATTTTGAACATTTCAATTTCTTAATAATTTGACGAACCACAAATCCACCAACATAAGGCACTACATTCTTATAGTAAGTATCATTTGCTGAAAAATGAAATTGAACTTCAGTGTCTACATCGAAATCCAATTCAAACTTTGCTTCCGAGTCATCTACCACGATCTTAGTTTCTGTTAGGCTCTCATTTATTCTACGTACGAGATACGAGCTTAAAGGCATTGATGTCGTTTTAGATGCACTGGATACGGTAAGTATTGGGACCTTTTCCAACGGGTAGCAGTTGCCTGTAAGGCTATCGGACAAGTCGTTATGTAGCATCAACCGCTTGTAAGCGGCAGCGAAATGCCTCGCAGTTGGGTTGTTATTGCATGCACCATAAGCTCGAATTTTTCCGAAAAAAAGTTCCAGATGGTCCTGACTGAACTTATATGTGCATAAGAAGCTCATTTCAAGATCATTCAACTTGTTGTACAGTGAAAATGTTCCTTCTATCAACATTAGAAAACCGAGAAAACCTGTTTTGCGGTTCGAACAGATAAGCTTTTGGCCAGTGTTGGGACATTGCAATCCTCTGACGTACTCTGCGTCTAGCTTCAACTGGTGAGAAATCATTTGAAAATTTTCAGTACAGAGGGGCTTTTTGAAGGCACGAGACAGTAAATTACGAGAATTGAACACATCAAATAGACGGTTAAACGTCCTCAAAAATTTAATCGTAGCTGTGGCATCCTCGAATCCTTCAATGTTGTTATCCATGCAGAATTGCAATGAAGCTCGTCTCGTCGTGGCTAGTGCTCGTCGTGTCGTGAGACTAGCGAACTTGCCTCCGTCCAGGCAGACCCTGGTTCGAGTCCCGGCGCTGCATGGTGGCGATTTTCTCTGTTGGGTATAGGGGAAAAATTCCAAGCACAATACCCCACTCTACCCAGGTGTCTGAAATGGGTACCGGTCTTGACCGGGGGAAAGCGTAATGGCGTCCTGGCGTTAGTTATAAGGCATTTGAAAATCCAATGTATAAGGTGATATGTATCAGGCTTGAAATTGGAAATAAAGCATCCGTAGATGCCTTCATTATTAAAAAAAAAAAAAATAAGAATCAGCGACTGAATCGCTCAGCATTTGCGCTGCCAACTTGACATTCATTTTCTTTCGAAAATAAGATACGTGCTGAGGCTTCAGCTTGTTTCTAAGATGAAGACCAGTTTCTTCTTGAAGCTGATGAAGTTTTTTTATTAGAGAAAATTTTATACCATTGCCATCCATATCCTTTAAGTAACCGAAATCTCCAAATGTATTTCTCACTAGTTTTAGCATGTGGCAGGCATCTAAAAAGACATGCACATCAGTACCTGATACGGGATGAGGAAATCGAGGCCGGAAGTTTGTTAAGTCAAGTGAGCAACCTAAGTTTTTCGCCATGGATATGTTAGACGCAGCACCATCAAAGGTAACGCACTCGACATCAACTCCATTCTGATGCAGCAGAGAAATGCATCTTAAGATTAAATCTTTACGTTCTAGCCCTCCTAGAGAATCTATTAAAAAGTATCCAACTGGCAACTTCCAATTCGAATTGAGTGGAACAATCATGAACACTAGAGCATTCTTAGCGATAGGGCAATCGTCACTCACAGCAGGCACACCACAATCCACATAGCCGTACACTCGATTGTTGACGCACTCGATGTGCTGTCGAATCGCCATTTCGTCCAGGAGGAGTGCGCACGGAATGCGCTTATGATCATTTTCCGAGCGTAATTTCAATGAATTCAGAGCTTCTTCACTGAAACCTGGTGCTCCGTCAATGCTTTGATACCATTTCCCAATGGTTTTGGGATGAGGGAGGCAATTATTGAAGGACTTTCTAACATACTTGTAAGCTCTCGGAGAGTAGAAATTCAAAGTTAAGGCGAACTTGCGAATATTGGGTGAGTAGGACAACGGGACCTTCTTCTTCTTATTCTTAGCCAAATTTCTTTCAAACAGCTCTTTCACTCCCGTTCCTGAATCTTCTAACAGAGCTGACACCTCATGAGTTAGATAACATTTATTTTGTACTTCTTTGATAATTTCATTTAAAGACAAGATCTTTCGTTGCAATTTGACTTTCTGTTTGCGAAGCCAGTTATTTTCGAGGCGTGTTAATTTTAAAGACTTTTTAGCCTTGATCAACTTATTTGTTGACAGATTCAGTTTCTTCTTAAGAAACACTTTCCTAGGCGAATCCAATACATTTCTTTCTAGTTTTTCCAGCAGTCGAAGAGAAGAATTGTAGGATGGAGTATTTTCTATATCCATCGTAGATGGATGGTAGGCTGTGGACGGAAAGGGAGATGGCAGAGTGGAAGCAGACGCAGTGGGAGCAGACGCAGTGAGAGCAGACGCAGTGAGAGCAGACGCAGTGAGAGCAGACGCAGTGAGAGCAGACGCAGTGAGAGCAGACGCAGTGAGAGCAGACGCAGTGAGAGCAGACGCAGTGGGAGCAGACGCAGCGAGAGCAGACGCACTGGGAGCAGACGCAGTGGGAGCAGACGCATGCAAAGAGCATGCAGTGGAAGCCGACGGAATGGGCTCATGGCCTGAATGTATCGGAATGGGATCAGGTATAACTGAAACTTCATAAGAAGGCTCAAATTGTTGATCGTCAAAGAAGCTAGGCACAGCCCCTTCTTTTCGGATGCCTTTCCTGAGACCAGCTGAGAAAACCCAGTCTTGATCCTTGAAATGATTAGAGCAAACATAAGATGCGTCTGTAACCGGCCTCTTCAATTTATGCCTTCCGATCGCCTCCATCCACTGCTTCTTGGCCGATTCGCTCCTAGGAAACCTTAAAAAGAAATAAATGGATTAGAATAATAAGTGAAGATGAACCGAAAAGTTACAGTACACGGAATTGTTGTTGTTATTATTACATAATAAAGTTTCAGCTTCCATTTACCACGACAAAGATGTTCCAAGAGAGGAAGAATGAAGGCACCATTTAGTATGGAGTTGAGGGAAAGCGGAATCTAGGCACCAGGTGCATAGAAATAGTAAGCTAAGAAAGAATATCAGTAAACCAGAAAAAATAGAACAAGAAAGTAGTATGTGCTGAAAAACAGGAGAACAGTGAACTGAAAATAGATGGTCGGTAACAAAACAAAAACCTATCCTATTTTAATTAGAAGAGAGCCTACCGAACCTTTAGCTCGGGCCTTCACAACTTGCTTCACAACTTGACTCTCTCAAACCCCGTTCCCTGATAACTGAAATGAACTACCTCAAAACTGGAACAGTTCCCTCATTGCACGGCCTTTAGTTTAGGGTACACCATGTCAGGCTCTTTGACTGATTGTGTAAGCAATTCCACGGTTAGTCTTGCTATTCGACATTCGATACTTTTACAATTTTATTAATATAAAACCAATATAAGCCGTACACGGGTAGAATAATGAAATTGTTTGCCAATATATCCAACAATATATATTTAATACTTACATTCAAGTTTTCGATTAGGGATAATAACACTAATTTTGCTATGCTAATTTTATAATCGATAAAAAATAAACTGAAATCCATTCGATAGATAAGTGTTTCTAATCGTATTGCAACGCAATGTAGATTAGCTATAATAACAACAGGTTATGGAAGTGTTCCCAAACAATTTCTCAAATCAATTCAAAACAAAAATATTTTCAAAATTATCTTTCTCATCAATAAAGGTTCCAAAATTACTGATAAATTACTGGGGAAAAATCAGGCTTAGTCCGGAGTCTTGAGACTGGAATCCGCTCACACACCTCTATTTTAAGAACGACTTTTCTCAGAGATCGTTTTAAGAAGTTCTAACTCTGAAGACATGCTTTTCTTCTTTCGTTTCCTCACATAATTAGTTGATTGGAGGTTACCATTAAAGAATCAAAACAACTAAAGCACTCCTGCACGCATAGATGAATGACCAAAGAAATATAAGTTTTCCTATTATTCATGCATCAAAGAAAAAGAAAGAAAGACATTTTATTTCCTACACAGTACAAACATGAAATGTCAATACGTTGGTTTTTAAGACAACTTAACATTAACATCCTCAACTTATAATAACACATTTGTATCGTAACACCCGTGTAAAAAGTTGAATCAAAAAATGATTGACAGAAAAGCCCAACAAAAATGAGTTCCCTTTCTTGCCTAATCTGATTTTTTTAGTGCATTTAAATATAAAGTAACTAAGAGAACACAATCCTCGTAACGAGGAATGTGCTCGTACAGGTAGAACATGTGGTCGTACAGGTATAAATGTACATGTGCTTTAATTACTCTACTCCTTATATCTATTCCTCTGCTCAACACATTATTACCGACTGAGGAAAAATTTTATTTCATCTCTCAAAACTGTTCACCAAGGAAAAGCGTAGTCTATTCACTAATTACTGGAAACTGAGAGATGCGTTGAATAAGATTTTCAAGCAAGTTATTGACGGCTCCATTTGTGAACGAGGAGGTGAATTTTGAAATTTATGGGATAAAAGGATTAAATTAATATGTGATGTGAAGACCTGTTTTCTTGAATTACTGAGAATATGTCAATGCACTTAGAATTCACGTACTTATATATCAAGTGCTAATTTTCTTCCAAACAGACCTCGAAACACGTATTTGCCTCGTAACAACGTCGGTCCATTTTTGTTCGTGTTATAGGATCCGCCAGTAGTGATATGTAGCTACAACCTTAGTGTTCACATACCTGTTCAACAGAGCTTCATTACAGAGCTTTCATTATGAGATGCTTCTGCCATCATCAGAGCAAATGTATTTATTTATTGATGAAGGCAACCGAAGTACTTCCAACATACATCTTGTTTTAACTAGATATCTTTCTAAGATTGCTTTAATCTGTTATGGAAAAATCTTCAAAAACCCTTCATGAAAATTTTTAGAGCAATGAACAATCAAGAGTTTCTCGATTGGTCCGCCTACTTGAACGTCTAAAAATTTTCTCTCTAATATTTGAAATCTATTCACTGGTCTCACTTTAGACTTGCTTGTTATAGTATATGCAATAATAATTATTTTCTCCCTTTACCTTAATTTTCCAAAAAGATCTAGAATTGAAATTCCAGTACATATTTTTTATAATCCCGTTTTACCGAAAGAGTTTAAGGTGAACAGATATTACGCCTAAGCAGATTTTTTTATAATTTCCAGATTTATATTCAAACCACTCATTCATAACGTACGTCGACTAAACTTACTTGAAGAATGCGAGCCCAGGATTCTTTTCTGCTGCAAGCCCACAAATGCAGCAATACCGAGTGCGAACCATTACGGTAACGCTGTACTCGTACACTTTGGGGAGTCAAGTTTAGTAACGTGAGCAATGTCTTGCTGAACAATTACAATGGACACAAATTTCTTCGGTAACCTGCTGTCTGTAAAACATTTGTGCAATATAAATGATATGAGCATGCACGAGCTTTCATTATGTTATTCTATGTATAAAATATAACAGCTTAGATATTAAGTTTTAACTTACAATATTTTAATGTACTTTATTTATTTATTCAACGAAATTGGCTGTTTTAATTTTTTCTATACTACCGTATCTTATAGTAATAAACATCGTTTCTTTGTTATAACTAGTTAAGAGACGAGATGCATACGCTGGATCTTGATTAAGAGCGTTAATTATTCCCAACTATATTGCTTAACTCATACGGAGCAGACACTGTCTGCCATGTTATTATGGTGGATGCTGATGTTGACGTTTTCTCATCCAACTGTAACCTATCATAGGCTACATTGCCTCACGCCACTATAAGCTGATGCATAAAAGTCAGTTTAGAACGTAATAACTCCGCTCACAACACGCAGTGTTAGAAGTAAAGGCGTTAGGTAGAGTCAATGTCAGCGGAAATTGCATGCAGACGCACTGGTAAATAAGACTTCCCACGAAACAAATATTATCATAAATAGGCACTCGAACTCATTCAACTGGGAAAGTTCACTTCTATCGGATAAATTACTAGGTGGTCATGTTTTCATTATGGTTATTGAGTTACCATGAGTCAAGAAATAGTAGTGATGTACCGATACCATTTTTTTGGCCGATACCGATACCGATACCCATTTTTTGGCCGATACCGATACTCCGATACTTGAAAATACCGATACTTTGACCGATACTACAACCGATAACGATACTTTTACAATCATTTAACCTAATAATACCCGTTGTATGTTAGTTTATGTATTAGTTCGGAAACAGCTTCTTAAGAAACATAGGATGTCTGAGTTTGCGGTATCACGGAGACCGAATTCCTCAGTGTAACATTGAAAGATCGTCTGTACATGCAATGATATGTTTGAAATTTTATCAGGATAGGTTAGTAGTATTGGATAGGTTGTTGTGATCGCCGTAATTTGCGCATTTTCCTAACCATGTCGCTTTTGTGCAGCTTTCAGGCCATATTGAAGAATTAAAAGATATTAAATTAAATATCGTAATTTGGTGAATAGCTGTGCCCGAAGTAATCATTTTTGAGTAATGGTGATTTGTCATCGGAGGGGAACTCCGAGTTGAGAGAGCTTTGTGTGTTCTTGTGCATATGTGTTCGGCATAAACATTTTAAACCTACCCGACTTTCCGTTCTACGTATTGGCAACAGTGGACAACGCATTAGTGGTGTAGGGTCTACAAGAACCGCAGTTGCTACCATGTAATGACGATCGCTAGGCCTTCGCGTCGTGAACGTGCTTTGCGGCGGTGCGAGTCACGACATAGAATTAGGATAGCATAAGTTAGATAATGTTGACGGAATTTTTCCATGGGTCCATCTAGCTTAACGATGAAATTGTCTTCGGCATTTCCATGGGTCATGCTGCTACCTAATAATACCCTTGCCCTTGGTTTGTTTGTTTGGTGTCTGTTTCTTCCATTTCTCTGTCATTCACGCTCATAAGGATAGTTATAATGGCCGTACCTGTGATACGAGTTTCAACGGTGCGAAAAATACTTTTCATCACGGGTACTGTTAGGATGGATATACTGTATTTGTTTGCCATCTACATCTTGAAAATTCGTTCATGAAAAGTATTGAATCCCATTTTTGGCGGGCCGTGCACACTTGTATCAAAATAAAAACATTAAAACTCCAACATGGGAGTTATAATAAAATTATTTCCTTCTAGTTCTAAAAATACAAAAACATTGACAAAAAAGTTTCCGATTGTGAAAAATAAAATGCTCTTGCTATGTTAACTATATTGTTGAGAAAAACAACAAAATGAAATCCATTCAATAGATATGCGTTTCTAATCGTATTGCAACGTAATGTAGACTAGCTATAATAGCAACTGGCTCCAAAAGTGGACCAAAACAATAGTTTCTCCAAAAAAGGATTGTCATTTTCGTGTTATTCACACCAAATACGAGTACATACTTTGGCGAAAGAAAATATTAAAATTCGGTAAGCCCCGAAACCGAAAATATCCGCAACGCAACACGCAACCATCTATAAGATAAAGAATTTAAAAGCGACAATTTCAAGGAACTTGATCATATTTATTAGGAATACGTTTCGGAGTCCAGATCCATCATCAGTTCGTAAATTTATAAATTATTATGTCTGCAATTAAAGATAAAGCAAAATGTTGGATACAGTCATTAAAGGAAATCAAGAAAATGAAAATAAAATTAAAACATGTCCCAGAAAAATTAAAATCGACAAGATTACTATTTAGTTACAATTTGTAATGGGTAGGAACTATCAGAATTTTTGAGGGCCGGTTTTCGTTTAAAAAATATGTAGCGACTCTAAAATTCTGAGGTCACATGCAGTTGAAGCCGAATCTAAGATTTAGTTGCATTTTACTGCGTGATTACGTACTGCGGAGTGTGAGGAGTAAGCTAATTAGTTCCCCGCGCGGAAGCTTCGACCCCAATGTTCGACCATTCTGTTATAAAAATTTCGTGACGTCATGCCGACGTACGATGATGTGCACTGCACACAACTGTATAACTGTTAAAAATAAATCAGAGATCGAGGTTCGCATCTCCATCGGAAGCGTATCCTTGTACTGGAAAAATGAAGCAAGCATAAAATTATACAATTCCGGTACAAGGATACGCTTTTGATGGAGAAAGAGCCTTTCTGATTTATTCTTGCAGTTGTGTGCAGTGCACATCATCGTACGTCGGCATTACGGCACAAAATTTGTATATCAGAATGGCCGAACATCGGGGTTGAAGCTTCCGCACGGGGAATGAATTCGCACAATTCGTACGTAATCACGCAGTAAAATGCAACGAACCGACATCCTCTGCGGACTTCAAAATCTTAGATTCTGCTTCAACTACATGTGACCTCAGAATTTCAGAGTCGCTACATATTTTTAAACGAAAACTGGCCCTCAACAATTCTGACAGTTCCTACCCATCGTAAATTGGAAGTAGATCATGTCGATTTTACTTTCTCTGTGTCATGTTTTGATTTTTTTTTTGTTTTCGCGATTTTCTTTAATGACTGTATCCAACATTTTCTTTTTTCTTTTATTGTAGTCGTAATGAATTTTAATTTTACGAACTGATGATGGAGCTGGACTCCGAAACGTATTCCTAGTAAATATGATTAAGTTCATTGGAATTTTCCTCGTTTTTAAATTCATCAAGTTGCGATGAAAGCAATCAACTGACCAGTTCAGATGTATTGAGCTATAAGATTGTTCGTGAATTGTTCAAACATCTTAACATAGAAGAAAAATGCAATATTCATAATGAACGGTGATATGCATGCTAAGTTAAAATAAATAATTAGCTTCGTAATATTTGGCGATTTACAAACTAAATTAAAATAAAATTTTCGGCAATTTCTATGTTAAATTCACAAAAACTTTCAAATGCACCTTCAACTCTATTAAATCGGTTTGGTTTTTGTTAGCCTGTCACATACTTTAAGATATGGACATTAGGTCAAACTATAAAGGTTTAGTCGTAAAAGTATAAAAAATTTATGTAGCTACAGGGTTTAACTATTCATTTTACATAGCTTTCAGTTATGACCGTGACTCATCAGGAATTCAAAGTAGTGAATTCAGTTAGCGGGCCTTATTGAACGCTATAATTCAACAGTTAGCTATCTAATTTAATAGGTATGAATAGGCTCTTTATTTAATTACAAGTACGCACAGCCCGTCAAAAATTACGGGACTCGCTAACTTTCTTGAACAAATTTTCCAAATGTGATGCCCAACGAGTGTATTCATCCTAACAGCACCCGTAATGAAAAATATTCTTGTTCTTACGCACTGGTGAAACTCGTAACACAGATACGGTCACTAAAACTCTCTTCATGAGCGTGACAAAGAAAATGGAAGAAGCGGACACCAAATAAACCAAGGGTATTATTAGATAGTAGCAGGACCCGCGAAGATTCCATGGACAATGTCATCGTTAAGCTAGGCGGACCCGAGAAAAAATTCTGACAGTATTACCTAACCTGTGCTAACCTAGCCTATCCTAATCTAAGCTAACCTATCCTAACAAAACCCATCCTGATAAAATGTAAAATATTTAAATGCATTGAAACGCCATCTTTTAATGTTACACTGAGGAATTCGGTATCCATGATACCGCAAACTCACACAACGCGGACACCAAATAAATATATAAATAAACACACAACGGGTATTATTAGGTTAAATACTTTTATTTTCATGATTTATGACCTTCATTTGAATGATAAAATAGGTATTTTTGGAAAGTATCGGTAAAGTATCGGCCGGATTTTGCCGATACCGATACCACTAAAATTGGCCGATACTGCCGATACTGATACATCGGTACATCACTAAGATGTACATGTACATCACTCGGTACATGCGTGCACCTGTTGCAGGATCCACGAAATTTTCACTGTGATTGACAGTGAGGTGTATGAAATTATACCCTTGATTAGGTTAGTAAGACTTAATGAATAATTACTCCATAAAATGGTTATCATTTTCGTGTTTTTCACACCAAAATAGATACTTTGGCGAAAAGAAAACATTAAAATTCGATAGGCCCCGAAACAGAAATGATCCGCAAACACGCAAACTGTGAAATTGTTCGTGAATTTTTCAAACATCTTAAAATAGAAGAAAAATGCAAGATTCGTAATGTACTGCGATTTACATGCTAAATTAAAATAGAATTTTCAGCTACTTCTATTGTAAATTTGCAAAAACTTTAAAATGCACCTTCAACTTTATTTAATTGGTTTGATTTTTGTTAGCCTGTCACATACTTTAAGAAATTGAAATTGGGTCGAACTATATAAGTTTTAGTAGTAAAATGATAAGAATTTTATGTCACTACTGTGTACATAGCTACATAGCTTTCCCTTACTGACCGTATGTGACTCATCAGAAATTCTAAGTAGTAAATTCAGTTCGCGGGCCTGATTAAACGCTGTAATTCAACAACCGTTAGCTAACGAATTTACCAGGCATCAATAGGCTTTTTATTTGATTATACTTTTACTTTCATTATTTTTGATCATTTTTATGATAAAATACGTATTATTGAAAAGTATCGGCCAGATTTTGTCGATACCGATACCAGTAAATATGACCGATACTGCCGATACCGATACATCACTACAAAATATTCAAGTATTAGTTCACATACATCATTTCATCTCATCAGAGAGTAGTAATGAATACATGACAAATAATTTAGTATTAAAATGAAGTCAAATCACAATAGGGTTTGAGAAATTAAATACAGATGATGAATAAGATAATACCTAACAATAAAATTGGCAAGTGAACCGTAAAAATTAAAAACGAAACAAAAACCTAATTTAACAGACTAACAAGAAGTCCGACCTTACCATACTAGGGTCAACAAAATCCTGTGAGAGCGGTCAGCGTTCATACTCCTAAATGCATTTATTTATTATCTCATTTCGATTCAGCATGCCCATTCGTTATATTAAGACAATCAGCTCCACAGTCATTTTTTAACCTAATTTTATCGCCTTTGCCAAAGTTAGATGACGGCTTTAAAAGTTGAAATACCTTCTACCCTGAACAAGTAATGAATGCAACGAAAGAGGAACAAAGCGCAAGTAATTGAATACTTCTAAAGCGACATATGAAAGTTCAACTCATTATATTTACATCACTCTGGTTATCAAATGGGAAGAATAATAATGGGACTGTAACTATACGCACGAACTCAATCATCACTCAAGATTCCTCATAGATACCATGTCAGGCAAAATTATCTGACCCGTATCTAGGTCTAATAATATGCAAATGAAGTAAAGCAACAAAAAAGGGTAAATGTTGAAGACTTGACCATAATCGATTTTCCACTCTTTGATCAATAAAGATTGTTGATGAGACCAAATAAACAAGTTTTCTTCAATGCACTTTCCGGCGGAAATAAGTATTTTAAAAGTTATGGCATTAAATGAGTTACCGTAACTCCAGTGTTTGAGGCGGGGAAAAATACACCGCGCGGTCCGACGTGAAAGTAAACAGGCGTTCCCGCGCGCCAACCAAGCCGACGAAGAGCAAACCCCCTATTACAAACGTAAAGAGGTTGGGTCGTGAGGGGTAGCAACAATTCTTTTAGTGAAAACTATAAAACTTAAAGAACTGTGGCTACCCCTCACGACCCAACCTCTTTACGTTTGTAATAGGGTGATGCACACTGGAGTTCCGGTAACTCATTTAACGCCATAACTTTTAAAATACTCATTTCCGCCAGAAAGTGCATTGAAGAAAACTTGTTTATTTTGGTCTGATCAACAATCTTTGCTGATCAAAAAGTGGAAAATCGATTATGGTCAAGTCCTCAACATTTACCCAAAAAAGTGTTTTCAGTTTCAAAAAGTACATTTAATGCAATTCTGTTCCCATATATTTTAAAAATTAAATCAATCAAAATATCAAAAGGGATCCATTATTTTCCTCGCACAGTCAAAGGCGTTCACGATAGCTATCTAGATTTACCTACAAATGTGTCGTATGATTTTGCCAAACCCTTTACAAAAACAAGGTTATGAAAATAAATGGAAAAGGTGTTCCATGGAAAACAGTAATTGGATATGGACTATGGCATTCACTTAGCCGAAAATTTAGTTTCTAACTTATACAGAAAGAAAGTCGATATTATGCTAAACTTAGGCTGAATGTAACTTATCGATTTGAGATTCTTAGATTTCGAAAGATAATAAATTGTCTTTCCTCACTTGGGGAGACTTGATAGTATCAGAATTCCTAACAATGATACACCAACAGTTTAAAATAATTAATATTACAGGCCCTAAAGAAAAGGATAAATATCACAGAGCGATTTTCACGCACACCTCACGCTAAGATTTCTCTTGCAACACTAATGTTGCTTTGGAAAATCGGAGGTGGAGTCGTACAGGAGGTTAGGTTCAAGCGTCTGTGATTGGCTGTGAGGTAGCCACGTATGGGGCCGTGGTTTCACCCCAGTCTGTCAACTTTTGCAGCCAAATTGAGCCCGATCGGAGTGCGCTATGCTCCCTCCATATATCCTAGCTCCATGGTACTAATCTTGCTTTGGAAAATGAGAGCCATTGAGAGGAAAGGTTGTAGGGAAGGTGGGTGGAGCAACTTCAGCCAAGCGTCTGTGGTTGGCTCAGAATCGGGCATGGAGCATGCCCGAGTGTTTCAACTTTTGCAGCCAAATTGAGCCCGATCGGAGTGCGCTATGCTCCCTCCATATATCCTAGCTCCATGCACTGGCAAGCCTTGGATAGCTCGATGAAGACCAGCGTAACTTGAAAGCACTTGGTGAGGGTGCCCCACAGGTAGCTGCAGATGAAGCAACTGACTGAGTCGAAGCAGCTGAGGAAGCAATAGACCGAGTTGCAGCAGGAGAAGTAGTATACTGAGTTGAAGCTCCAGACGATGACACAAAAGATGAACACTCAGGTTGCTTAACTGTGTCAGTCTCATTGCCACCAGGAGTGTACAGCTTCAGTACAGCACCTCTAAATGTACCTGAATGCAAGAATGAAAAAATGGCATCGTATTAATTACAGATGTAATTTTATTACTGAACATTTACATAAAATTACAGAAGTTTGTTTAGCATTTAAAAAGCTTAAGTGGAAAGAAAAATAAAAAATGCATAGAAGTAACACTACTTGAAATTAAGCTGTTGTGTGAGCCAACTAAACCTGACTCATGCATTTGTCATACTTTCATGAATTGAAACTGTTCACCTATTGTAGCATTTGCTGAGGGATGTGAGATGCAGTGCACCAGTCAAACAAGGGTCATCAGTGCCAAAGAAAAGAGAGACAAAAGAAGGTTTGATAGGGTCATATTCCCAGTCCGAAATTTCTCTCAGGCCCACAGCTATATTTAAGTAAGTTTTTTGTTCATCTACACATAAAACCCATTGCTAAACAATATAACATACAAAGAAATGAAATACTTAGTACATGCATAATAGAAGCAAATAGTTTGAGTCATTGCTTCTTAAATTATTGATTGCAACAACTCATTCTTGATTTGCTATCAATTTAAATACTTCTCATGTATAAATATCATTAGAAAATTCAAAAGATTCAACATTAGAGGAAGTGACACGTCCTCTAAAACCTGCGGGTTTCTTTTAAAGATTTAAATTTTGTAAATTTTAGAACGATCAATGCACAAAACATAAGTAAGGATAAGTAAGAAAATACTTACTTGACTGTGCAAGAATTTCCTTCACCAGAGATGTAGTCCAGTTCTCTTCAGGTTGTGCATTATTTTCACTTTGAGAATCGACATCATCAACATGCAAGGTGCATATAATCAACAACAAAATGTGAAACCATTTGAAAATCGAATAATGACAGAAGAGGAGATGTCTTACCTTTGAAATGATGATCACGGTCAGCTTTAGATTTGAATGAGTCGTTTGTTCTTACATCACATTCAGTTTCAAGGAGAGCAACATGCCCACCCCAATACTCTCCTTTTTGCACACATCGTTCACAATTATTGTAGCCGGAGTGTCCAATTATTTGCTTCAAATAGCTCCTCATCAGAGCATGTCATTAAGTCTTTGATGAACTGGTCAAGAAAAATTTCAGGTGGTGGAAGCAACTTGTCGGGAGTGTTTGTGCAATACAAACCTGCCCACACAAGCTTTTCAATGTGAATAAACTTATGTAAAATTGGATATGCACAATATTTTCTTTCATTTGTGTACAGAGGAATACCGTCAATATTAACACACAAATTAAATTTTAGCAAATTAGGCATTGAAGAGTTGTTCACTAATTCTGCACAACATCTAATCCATTCTTCGAAATGAACATACTCTCCAAATTCACTCATTGTTTCGACGTTCACACCTTGATACGAATTTTTTAGAGCTTTGGCAGTCTTCGAAATAGATGGGTGAATCACATTTAAATCGCATAACAGTCTACTTAAACAATCACTTGACAATTGTTTTTCAGAGGTGGCCCACTTAGCTAAGATCTCACCCAATAATTCTTACAGATTGTCTGATGTAGTTGGTGGAGTAACGCTAAAATTGCAATCTCGGACACAATTGCATGAACCATCACTTGAGGAATCGCTATGAAATGAAGATGTGTCACTATGCTCAGGAGTATCACCCCAATTGAAAATTATCGCCCTTTTCAGGTAGTAAATTAGTCGTAAAAGGTCGAAAACGGCCCAAAAGGGCCAAAAATCACGACTTCAAACCGACTCCTACCTATACTTGGCCTATTAGGGCTTGAAAAGGGCTCTTCATTCAACTGGCCTTTTATAGGTCTAGTCAATGGCTGTTTGCGGGCTCATTCGGGTCGTTTAAAGTCGTTTTCAAGCCTTTTCGACGACCTCTATTTGGACGCGTAATAGATTGTAAAAAGACTCGTAATCATAAATGTTGTACAAGTCGTATTACTTCAGTAAATGTAAAGAACTAAATGAATTTCAACTAACCTAACTTAGTTAAGTTAGATTAGGTAAGGTTCGTTAAACATCTTCAACAATACTATAAATAATTAATCCAGTCAACATGAAAACTAGGATAGAAAAGCTAACTGCTGAGCATAACATCAAATTGGCACTTTATTAATGCATTATATAAAATAAATATGAATGATAGCTTATAACTGTTGGAACACTTGGGTTGTCGAACGCTGAGCATTCAACTTGTAGTGCTTTACCCTAGTTACTCCTCAAACCTCGATTCTAGTCCTTCTATGTTCAGTAATCTTAATATATCCCAATGTAAATTTATTTTACAAAAAGGTCCCACTTCTCCGCCGCTTACGATCGATACCTACAGCCGGAGAAGTATAAACGTAAGTCCGCTGCTTCACTCGCCTCAAATCAGAACTCACTAGGCGAAGCAGTCACAAGACCCGGCCTTACAAACTCTTTATATCGTATAAAAAATCTGATGTTGGAGCTCTTTGAGGTCGTTGCAAGGCCCTCTATAAGTCGTACGGAAGCCTAATAAGGCCGGTATTAGCCTTGATCAAGCAGTAAGGAAGCCCAAAAGGGCCGGTATTAGCCTTGATCAAGCAGTAAGGAAGCCCAAAAGGGCCGGTATTAGCCTTGATCAAGCAGTAAGGAAGCCCAAAAAGGCCAGGACGAGACTCGTTCAAGCAATGGAAAAGCCAAAAATGGTCGTGAATAGCCTCGTTCAGGTAGTAGAGAAGCCCAAAATGGCCGTTGCATTAGCCGTTTCGATGCCCAGAAATAGCCGTTTAAAAGGGCTTAAAATACCAGACATTTGCTCCGAAAAAGGCTAATTTACTGCTTGAAAACGACTAAACTCTTGGCTTATAACTGCCTGAAAACGATCTGTAAAAGGCTCAGAATTTCAATTGGGACTGATTGAGCTCAGATATTCTTCTGGAGGTACTTTAATTGACCCTATGCGATTAGGAACATCACGTATTGAATTTTGACTGTTCAATGGAGCAATGATCATTGCTCCATTGATATGAACCAATGAACCTGATAACAGATCAGACATGTTCATGTCTGATCTATTATCAAGAAGAGTATCACTCGACTACTTTGAGCAGTTCCCTTCAAAAGCTTTATTGGAGGATTCTGGGATAATTTTATCATGAAAACATGATGTCGAATCACACCCATCTTCAACGGGAAAGTATGAGAAACTGCTTCATCTGAATCATCTCTGAAAAAATTCTTTCAACAATCCTTCGCTGCTTCTGCCGCGTCGACAATTCAGAAAATAATTTGAATTTCTGTGAAGGCATGGTAGATTACCAGTAGCAAGCTGACGAAGGTTTTTCTGAAAGTAACTTTCAAGCTGAATGACTCTGAGGGTTGAAAAATATTCACATTGAATCATTTTACAAGCAATGATTTTGCTTGTGTTGATCAGTTTAATCCAAAAACTCTACATCTCATATCAAAATACACAGTTAAAGTAAATCACAATAGAACTTGTAGTGTTACCACATGTTTGAAAAAGTTCTTAAAAACTTAAGGGGGACAACAATGTGATTTGATCAAAAATTTTAAATTTTGCTGAGAAAGGTTCATTAAGTCGAAGGGGCTGTTGTGTCCTAAAATTTATTGGGATTACGGGTACTAGGGCCCCCAAAGAGGGATCTAAAAATAGATGATGAGGTTAAAAAACCATGAATTTTTGACCTACATTTCAATAGAAAACGACAGGAAAATGAAAAGTCCAGTTTTGAACTTTGCTAGCAATGTTACAAAGATTCTAAAACTGTCTTAGTTTTTGTTCTAGAATATAAAAACTCAACTTCCATTCTTATGATATGTCTAAAAAAATCCCATATATTGTGAAAAGTGTTCCTCATTTTCTCAAAAACTATGGCCAAAATCACGAAATTTACATAGAGCAAAATTTTATTTTTTTTAAAAAATTACATAAACTGGGCAAATTTCTGAGCAATCTGTCCACAAATGAAAATTTAGTTTGTTGTCCCCCTTAATCCTTATTATTGACCGTAGTTGGAACATGGAAACTTTGATGTCATATCTATAATAAGTTTTATGTCTATCTGTATATTTGTAAGGAATTTGAACTTACATATATATTTCACAAACAAAAATATTCCTGGAAAGTAATTTCCTGTTTTGAACAATAATGATAATAATTTCATTCAGAAAAAAAATCATATGGTAGTTTTTTTACTCTGAGCCATCAAAGCAATTCAAATACTAATATTATTGGAATGAAAGGATTGCCTAATGAGTATTGCATTAGCATTCACTTAATAAGGTCTAAATACTTCACAATTCACCAAGATGGGTCGTGCAAACCTGAAGTAATATATAATATGAGGTACTAATAGACGCATCATTTGAAGAATTGCTATGAGATGAACTTCTATCTTTAGGTTCAGAACTCAAGCAAAGCGAGAGGATATCTCTGACTAAGCTTTCTTTGCATTACTGGACGACTCTGAGATCAATTTATTGTACACACAAAGTTTGAAGTCAAACAAGTTTGCTTGGGCAAGAATGAAAAACTAATTCATGTCTGTTATCATTAGATTGAGAACAATCTCCTGGAAGAATTCATTTTACAATCATCAAACTCAAGCTCTCCTTTGATATTGTAGATTTGTAGAGTCAAGATAGCAAAAGTTCATCAGAAAGTGTCTATCCGTACACATGAGTCATAATGTGAGAATATTTCATAAAATTTTTCTCAAATAATATTTCTGGTGTCAATTAACATTTTCCAATATTTTTTTTCATAAATACATAGTGCTTAAACACAGTGATTAAATCAGAATAGGAATTATGTTACCACACGGATAAAACAAGGCCCTATAAACTTAATCATTGTTTGTTTGGAAACTGGTACCTCTCACATATCTGGAATAAATTTCTATGTTTTTCTTTATATGAACAAAATAGGCATTCACATATAGGTTCATATATTTTCAATGGACAAATTTTTACTGGTAAGTAGTTTCCTTTAGTGAATAGACAGAGTAATGTGTTTCATCAGAAGGAAATTGATTAACAAATTTTACATTTGCACTGAAACCAATCAAATAATTTCTATACCAACATTGTACAAATAATAGGATTCAAAGATAAACATTGCCATAGTATTCAATGAATGAGAGTTGAATGCTTCTCACTTCCTGGACAGCATCTTTCAGAGACAGATTCAAAATTGATATTTTGAAATTTTATGCATACATATTTCAGTACATTATTCATCCCATAAACAATTTACACTGCTAAAAGCAAAGATTATTCAAATTGGTAAGGACAAGTTAATTATATTTTCAGAAATTACTCCTCAACACAAATGAATATGAGTGTAAAATGATATTTTACTATAATTTTTGGTCTAACTGCGATTTTGTTAGCATCAGTCAGCTGTTATATTCAGAAATCCTTGTTCATGACTGTACACAGTTTAACATGGTACAGTCATGTCTTATTTGTAATGGATACTTATATATTTATAAAACATATGCATTTCTCATGTAAATGCAAAACGGTGAGCTTTAAAACCGTTCAATCCATTTTTGAAATCTTACATCAGCAGTGAAGCAATTAAAAAAAAATTAAATACCAACAATAGTATTCGGGAGTTAGATCTTAGTTCTATGTCATGTATTGCATAAATTTGTAATTAATGAGAATCAAATCTTTCACAGTTCAAGATATTATTTTCAAACCTTGAGAATGAGTTATACGTTACAAAACACTGCTCCAACTCGTGCAACTAAGTCGAATAGCATGCTACTTGTTAGGGTGCCTGCACACTAAAAGATTTGAGGCGAGAAAGCGAGCAAGCTTGAATCGATATACATGTATTCCTATGGGAGTGCGCACACCGCAAGCAAGCTAGCGAGCGAGTGAGAAAGATTGAAGATTGGCTGAAGCAAGAAAGCAACTCGAAGATGGTTTCACGCTTGAAAGCTGCAGCGGGAAACGTTTGGCAGTGTGTGGTGAGATATCGACAAGGAAGGTGCGCTGCTCAATTCTTCCAGTATAGACTGAACTCCTTATATCCAAAGTTTATGCTGTACTGTGCCTTTGGAAGTCAAAAGATCCAAAGCACAGTGACAGATTACATGTTTCAAAGCAATGGGACGAAGTAGGAATGATACTCAACATTACAAACACATGCTTGTTCAGCTTATATTTGTTATAGACCTCTCTCCATGAACTTCAGGAGCAAACTGGCTATCTTTTGGTGTGTGATAGATCTCGCCTAACATCTTTCTCTCTTGCTTGCTTTGTCGCTTGCCGTCTTTTGGTGTGCAGCTACCCTTAGTCATTCATGTTACCAGCTGAGCTATTTCATGATTTCGACTTCATATCTTGAAGCAATAAAAATACTTGGCAATAATACGGATTTTATCTTACAAATGAAGGTCATAAATCAGGAAAGTGAAAATATAATCAAATAAAGATCTTATTCATACGTAGTAAATTAGTAGCTAACTGTGAAATTACAGCGTTTAATCAGGCCCGTTAACTGAATTTACCAATTTGAATTCCCGATGAGTCACGCACGGTCAGCAAGTGAAAGCTATGTAGCATGAATAGTTAACGAAATTTCTATACTTTCACAGCCAAAACCTATATAGTTTGACCCAATTTCCATATCTTAAATACTGTGACAGGCTAAATGTCAGTATTTTCAAGGGAGTCACAGTATCACAAACGAGTATCCACACAAGCTGACAACAACTGAGAAACTGATCACTCATGTTTCCGAGTACCGACTCCCGACTAATCCCAAGTACAACTAACTTCCCGCGGAATCTCTCACACAGACTCACGTGACTAAACGAGGAACGATCGACACTCAAAAAACGCTTGAACGCCATTCAAACATGAAATATAAGGTCTCAACTGATGCCAAAATTAATGTATTTCAGCTTCCAACTCATTAATGATGTTTTTAGCTAGAAACTATCCAGGATATTTTTAAGCTATCTAGATTTACAGCTATTAGCAGGAATACAAAATTCGATATCTAGATGGAACGAAAACTATCTAGATCTAGCTATTTTATAGCTAGAGTCGCAATTAAATATGTGCACAATTTTCGAATTCAAGCCCACATTAACGTTCGGAACTTCGTGTACTGTACGCGAAGGCTCGAGTAATTTTTCTTGTATTTTTTCTCTGATTTGAGAAAGATATATTTTCATTAGAAAAAATTATCAAATTTTAAAACATTCTCATTAATTGATGCTGTGAATGTATAGGGTTATAGGTCGTCCATCTTTTGAACATGTAAAACTTAACGAATTCACATAAAATTGTAATTTTTAAAAATAAGTTCTTCTGGTTTAGGATCGCGTTCTCTCAAACCGTAAAAAAGAAAACACCGATATTCCAACCCATCGAAACGGTCACGTTTTAAAGAGCTGGAACCTTTTACATCCTTTGAAACGTTTTGAAGCGTTAGTTAAATATTGAATAAAGTCAGAAATATATTTTGTCCGTTGACATCAAACTATAATAATGCATATTATACATCCAGAATTTTTTCTTTGGATATGAATAAGCTATTTAAATGAAATGCACCTATTCTTTTTTTTCACAATAATGGTCATGTATTATTAAAATTCATCCTTTTATTTGCAAAGAAATTATCAAGCGCTAAAATTCAGATATTTCATGTTAAGTTCTCAACATTTGAAGCTTAAATTAGAAAACATAACTTCATATTCTAACGTTTTAAAAATTAGAACGTATAAAAATAGCGAAATATGTAAATTTGCTCCTTGAATATCATAATTTTGAACTTATGTTTTTGACTCTCATGTTGGAAGAATTGAGGGTCAGACTATTGCATGTAAAGGATAAGTAAAATAATATTTGACTATCAGAAATACATCACATAATATTATGTAACATTTCATCAATTAAACTTAGGCTTGGGCCATCCAGCATAACCGTTAATTTAAAATTATAAAATATAGCGTAAAAAACGATCGTATTTTTAACAGCGCTTTTCTATGGTCGAAATTACCGTCAAAAATCGACGGTAAATAACGGTCACCATTGTTGGTGGGCATTTATAACGTCTAAAATTACCGGTGATTACCAGTAATTTATTTACTGTTGGAAATCTTACGATAAGCGATGGAAATCGATTATAAATACCGGTTCGCCGACGAAAAAATTCAGATTGGGATAGGGTCCACAGGATGAAGTTTCAAGTTTTGCATTTGAAAATTAGTTCGGATTTTTGCAAAGGGTCGAATTTCAGGACGAAACAAGCCACTGGAACAGAAATTTAGGCACGTATCAGCTGAAAATTACAGAAATCCTCAAAACCAATAACGTGATAATGAACAATTAAAAAAATAAAATTATATTTAAAATTAGGACACAACTGAAATCGGGTATATTGAGTACTAAAGACAATTGTGCGGTGTAAAAAAAACAAGGAAAATTAGTATTATACAAACAATCAATGGGAAAACTTACTATTGATTTCATGGACTCGAGTCTTATTTTTTAACAACCTGTAAATTCATAGGTTTTAGTTATTCATTGCGTAATGAACATTGGTGAAATTCAAGTTCTCTCTGGGGAGCAAATCCTCAGCAAGATGATGCTTAGCCCTCATCGGAACCAGTCTGTTGCCATCAAGTTATTGCATAGAATTTGATGTTTATCAATGCGGACTTCGCTAGTTCACATTGTACGATGTAGTAGTTGTCGACGTCACCTCTAAATGAAAGAATGTATAGGCCGACCTCGACTTTTGGTATTCTGAAAGTTTGTCCACTTAACAGCAAGCATTGGCGACGTTGTGATTTTACCGAGTTCCAAGCCCGTTACAAAAACTCGGTATTACTTTTTACAGACCGCTGTTAACTCATCATTAATTTCTATAATTCATCTCGTTTTCGGATTCATCGCGATGGCCCTCCGGCACGAACATCGCTAACGCTCGACTTGAAGTGGAAAAATGCATTCGCTCTTTACTCCTATGTATAGCCAATCGGGTCTTCAACAAACCGTTTATTCATAAGTAAAGTGTATGTCTGTATTGTATCAATTAAATAATTTGTGAATAGAATTATTGCATAGCCATTCCCTATACAGTCAGAAGGAAATTTCCATTCATCTAGTCAAAAATACATTTCTTGAATATAAACTTAGGGAGATCATCCCGGTTTTTCAACTTTTTACGTCCGATTCGTTTGAAAATTGGCCACTATATGTATTTTGTGAAAATAAACCTTTTTTACTCACGTCGTTTTTTCTATTTAGGCCTCAGTTCTTTTTTTTGAATGAGTTTTCCTCGAGTTTTCATGCTGGAACGAAACCAAAGACAGTTTTAGAATCCTTGGAACATTTCTACCAAGCTCAAATGTTTTTTTTCAAATTCAAATTTTTTCGATTTTTTCCGAATTTTTTGTAAATTTTAATATCAACAACAATAATTTGGGTTTAGAGCTATATATTTTTTCGAAGAATTTGAATTTGAAAAAAAACATTTGAGTTTGTTAGAAATGTTTCAAGGATTCTAAAACTGTCTTTGGTTTTGTTCTAGCATCAAAACTCAATGAGGAGTCCCATTTTAAATGTTAAAAGTTATTTGTTATGGGTATAAGCCATAACAAAATTTTTGGTTGAAGTGTAATATGATGAACAGTTTATGTAATTGAATGCAGTTTTAATTTAATTTCGATAATTTCCATCCATAACTTCATATTCACACTGTGCATTGTGATTTCCAAAATAAAACAGAAAAAAAATTATTTTCTTTTTCAAAAATTTTAATTTTTTTATTTTCAGTCTGATTCTTATGAAATTTGATTCCGATATGTAACCTTTGAAAATAAACACCATTTGTTTTATTCACTTTTTTGATTTAGGCCTTAGTTTTTGAAAAAATTTGACATATTGGTTTTTAGGTACTGATATTTCACTGGTATTGATATTTCTAGATGTATTTCCTCATTCAGTTTGGATGTTAGATAAAAAAAACAGTTCTAGAATCCTTGAAACATTCCTAACAAACCCTAATGGGCTTTTTTTCCTTTTCCCATATGTTCTCTTTTTATATGGGTTTGAAAAATGGAGGCGAGTAAAATTTTAAATTTTCGAGCCCATTTCTAACCCACATAAAAATAGAAAAAATGGGAAATGGAAAAAAAACATTTGAGTTTTTTAGGAATGTTTCAAGGATTCTAAAACTGTCTTTGTTTTTGTTCTAGCATCAAAACTGAATGAGGAGATACATCTTGAAATATCAATACCAGTAAAAAAGTTGGGTCCCCTTATCCCCTTTGAGGGGGGATCTATTGTCCGTAGCACCATAAAATTTTAGGACCGAATAGTCCACCACCTAAGGGTTCTTTTCCAACAAAAACATGAGAAATGATCATCGGAGCGACAGGGGCCTGACAGGGGCCTGGGATGATCTTAATTGAAAGTCTCTTATGAAAAGCGGGTGCCACATTACTGTGACCTTGCCTTTGTATGTAATCGGCATATGTAACTTCAAGACAGGTAATTCTCATCAAAAATAATGGAATATTCTTCTGGCAATCCGGCTTCGGTAGAGGTCATTAAAAATCAGGAAAAATGCGATATATTCTCTCAGATGTGATGGCTTTAATTTTATATTTTTTACAGGTGTCATCAGGCATTTAAACATGAATTAAAAAAGTCTTTCAGGCATTTTTTCAGGATAATATGGGGCAAGTTGTTCTTTCGATTTGGACATTTAGTGAAGGCCGTGAAAACAAAACATTGTGGCCAACTGAAGGAAGTGTTACTCAAATTGCCCGATAGAAAACACCTGCATGGCGAGCTGGCATCCTTATTCCTTCAAATATGTAGCAGTTACATCAAGTAAATATTTTACGCGTGTGTTTTGAGTTTTGTTTATTTTGCTATATATTCATATAGAATCTTTCATGCTTTCAATTACTTGAGTTTTAACTCTTCTTTGTGCATCTTCACTAAAGAGTTCGTTGGGTTGTTGGAGGCAGTTCAAGAATTATTTGAGTAGTCGTATAGAACTACTAAAGAATCGATGGAAGGGAAATAGACAATGCAAGGGTCTACGCTATAAAGTTAAAATTACGTCTAAATGATCATAAAATTAAACGTAGCCTGATCTCACGCATTTTTAATGTTAATTGGAGTTTCATAGTGTAAGGGAGGCACTGTATAGTGTGTTCACGAGGCGAGAGATTTTTGTCGAGAGGCGGAAAACTTGTCGTTCACCACCTCCCGTAATTGGGCAAATGGTGCGTAAATGATGCTCGTCATTTATGTATGTAGCGAAAACTTTTCTGATATTCAAATTAAGAAGTTTTGTGCAAGTTGATCGGTTGAATTAACTATGTCCAGAAATTTTATCATTTCATGGCCATACTTCCCAATGTCTTGTGCGTCTTCTGCCGAGAATATTAAAACGTATTATTTACTACTGGCCTTTTCTGACAATTAGCTATGAAGGCGCTCAAAGGTTCATGCTTGTTGAAGCATCGGCTGCAGAATCTGAGCGGGGACTTTCCAGCCCAAATTTGTTACTGATGGAGCAGAAGAGGCTCACGTATCTAGATCGAACGCCATAGTGAAATATCGGAGTTCAAGAGAGTCCTGGTTTCTTCATAGAGAGCGGTTAACCAGGTCACCATTGTGGAATCAAATCAGAAGAAAGAAGTCCTCGAATTAATCTAACTTAGAGTGAAGTGACAAGGCGGAATTTAACAGCTGCATTTAACGCAACAGCTACAGAGTGTTCAAGATATAGTAAGTTTTTATAATCACTCGTGTTGCTGCACTCAAAAATTCTCATTTTGTGTTACCTAATAATCAGTTTCACATGATTCCTCCTTTAATTTCTTATTGTTGGATTGTTGCTCATCAGTGTTGTTAGAATTGGAATCATATTTTTACGATACTCTCATTAATTACAAGGATAGAATGTGTCGAGCTTTAAAAAAGCGTGGATATGTTATAATATTTGATGTGTTTTAATAATTTTTCATAGTATATATATATATATATATATATATATAATTTAATATGAATAGGATATTATAACGCGTTCCGTTTATGGTTGCCAGTCCTATTTCTATTAAAAACACCATTAGTTTTCTTTTAATCGATTTTTTTGAATAAAATCCAACTTTTCATAACTGCAACCTACTCAAAATTTAACCGTGACATCAAACATGTCATTAATTACAGCGTGACCATTAACATTGAAGAGTTTCCTTTTTGTCCAATTGAACATTGCATGACTTCTCGTAACTCACCCTAACAAAGCTCAACTCAGTCTTGCTCTACATGTTTCTTCCTTAAACATAAAAACGCATGAAAATGTCCAGCAGCGAACCTAAATATTTTTGAACATTTTCATTCAGAGGTTACGCTTAAGCAGTCATCCACACTAGCACCGACAGGGGTGAAAATGTTAATCTTCTGCCGGAAAATTGGGTAGAACTATTATTGTAAAAATACTAAGGAGGAATAATAAAGCTATAACTGCATGTTTCGCTCTAGTTATATTAAATTTTTACTTAAATATTTGTGGATAGTGAATTTTTCCCTTTTTTGGTATGATGGCAATAGGCACGTAATACATGAGTAATATCTCATTGCTTTCAATTACTTGAGTTTTAACTCTTCTATGTGCATATTGAATAAGGACTTCTTTGGGTTGTTGGAGGCAGTTCAAGAATTATTTGAGGAGTCGTATAGAACTACTAAAGAATCGATGGATGAGGAATAGACAATGCAACGGTCTACGCTATAAAGTAAAAAAATTTCTTGGACAAGTAATATTTCTTGGACAAACACAATCTTTCAGTTCAGCCATCACAAGTTTTCGCAGTGAGACTTCAACGCTCATGTCATGCTGATGATTCAAATAAAATTATAGGCGAGTGTAGTTCGAAACTGCAGCTCTTTAGGAGAGAAACTCAAATTTTTAAATATGCCTGACATTTTCCTGCTTTCAAATTTCTAGGTTCCCGATCTAATGACCGTCAGGGATGCAAACCTTAGTCGCACAGTAACAGCGATGATGAAGATCTTGTTCGTGAGAAACCTAGACAGAACTCTCCACGTCGGGTTTAGGCGCTCACTGACAGAGGACTGTAAACATGTGCGACAACTCTGCCGCTAGGGCAGCAATTGAAAGTGAGTAACCATGATGCCATGTACTTAAGGATATTGTTACAGAAAATAAATTCATATTTGCAAATCTAGTTCTCAACATCTTAATTGTTTTTAATTAAAGTACGTAAAAGAACTGAGTAGAATACAGTCTGTCATAGTTCGTTGTGTACGACATTCTTCATATTTTTTGTTCTTTGCAATGCAGGTACTGAAAGCTCGGAATTCGAGTTTAGCCCTCAGAGTTATAGGTCAATAATTTGATGCTCGTGTGAACCACGATTCCTTCCTCAATGAATGATAATAGTGATGAATGAAGAATCAAACACTATTGGTTTCATGTTCAAAGTTCACTAGGTTTTATTCGGTCAAGTAGCACAGTCACTACTGTGATTGCTACTACAAAATTTTAAGTTAGTTTTAAATTATTGTGAGAATGGTCTGCAACATAAAAAAGGTACAACCGATTTAGCT